>JAJKFI010000030.1:9683385-9696573 GCA_029204185.1 Lerista edwardsae
ATGCCAGTTTCAACCAGTTCTGGAGTGTGTGGTGTGAAACTGCAACACCCCCCCATTGCGTCTCGGAAGTCATCTTTTGGCGCCAAATCTAACATTTGAACTGCCTGTTTGAATTGTGGCGCAGGAAGTGCTTTGGTCAGGATATCTGCGATGTTTTCCTGCGATGGACAGTAAAGCACGTCAATGTCCCTGTTTTGGACTGCCTCTCTGACATGTTTATGCTTTATGTCAACATGCTTAGAGTGCATCCGGATTTGTTCTGACTTAGCAACCTGGATTGCGGACTGGTTGTCCATCCAGATTTGGATTGGATTTGTTTGTGGAGCATCCAAATCCGACATCAATTGCCTGAGCATGTGTAGGTAGTTGGTCACATGACTTAGGGCTGTGTACTCACTCTCTAGAGTGGAACACGCTACAGTCTTCTGTTTGTGTGAGCCCCAATCTATCACGCAATTCCCAAGGCGTATGGCATAGCCTGTGGTGGATCTCCTTGTGTCATCCCCCCCAAAGTCACTGTCTGCAAAAACTTCCAATTGCAGTGCTCCTTTTGGGGTGATGTGGTACTTGTGGTTACTTGTGCCTTTCAAGTACCTGAGGATGCGTTTCAAGGCTATCCAATCTGCCTGTGTGGGATTTGCAGCTTTTCTGCTCAGGTGATTAACTGCAACGCTAATGTCTGGGCGCGTCCAGCACGCAAGATGTGTGAGTGAACCCAACAGTGAAAGGAACATATTCTGGTTTGGAAATGGTGCAGACTCCTCTGCTTTTCCCTCTTTCCCCATCACTATTGGAGTTGATACAACCTTGCAGTCTTGCATGCCCCATATCTGGAGTAGATCGGAGATCTTTTTCTCCTGACTGAGGAGAAAACCAGCACTGTCAGCTGTGCGTTCGATCTCTACCCCTAGGTATTGACTGACAGGACCAAGACATTTCAGTGTGAATGCTTTTTGCAGTTGTAATGTGATCTGATTGATCTGTTGTTGTGTCCTCGCGAGGACCAGTAAATCATCAACATAACACAAAAGAACACACAACTCCTTCCCTTTTCCCTTTTTGAAAAGGCATGGATCAGCTGTGGAGGGGGTGAACCCCAATTTTTGCAGCTGCTCTTTAAGGCATAAATGCCAGCTTCTTCCACTTTGTTCCAACCCATAAACAGCTTTCCGAAGGCGAAAATGTGAGTAATCGCTTTGCACCCCTGGAGGTATTGTGATGTACACTTCCTCTTGCAGGTTTGCGTGCAAGTAAGCCGTCCCAACATCAAAATGGTGAACTTGGAAACCTTTGCTGGCAGCTACGGCAAGCGCTGCGCGTAGCGTGGTGGCTGAGAGTGTGGGTGAATAGATTTCCCCGAAATCCACACCTGGAATTTGTTCACAGCCACGGATCACTAAACGGGCTTTCTTTAACGGCTCAGCACCTTCCTGATCCTTGAGAACAAACACCCATCTGGAATCAATTGCATGTTTTCCAGCTGGTAATGTTGCTGGTTCAAAGACCCTTAAATCGTGCATTGCCCTTAATTCAGTCCGAATAGCTTGCAGCCATTCTTCCTTTTGGGCTTGTGGTAGCTCAATGACATCTTGGTATGTCTGGGGCACTTCTTCCACCTCCACCTGGTAGGTTAATCTCTGAGGTGGGACCCCACGCAAAGCCCTTGGAGGAAGGATGCGTCTGGTCGGAACAGCTTGTTCCGGTGTAGCTTCCTCAGAAGACGTGCTTGTATCCAAGCCTGGAGTGGCCCCCCCCCTCCTCCAGCAGCCTGTCAGGACGTGCTGGTGTGGCAGGAGCTGGCTCCTGTCTTTGTAGAGTTCTCTGAGGAGTTGTTGCGGGCTGATCGGGAGTGCTTTCTAATCTTGCCTCCCCCCCATTCTCTGCAGCTTGTGTGGGGATGCTGACTGTTCTGTCAGCGTGATCTGGCAGCAAATCTTGCTCAGAGAAATCATAAGAGTTAGATATTGTGACAGTTTTGTGGTCAGGATTGAGGAATTTGAGCGCTTTGCAATTCGGTTCAAACCCAATAAACTGCAGCCGCTTGGCACGCGGATCATCTTTTCTGCGTGTTTCCCGATCTGCATGTACAAAGGCGTGTGATCCGAACGTCTTTAGAAATGCAAGATTGGGTGGTTTGCCGAATAGCTTGGTGTAGGGGACCCCGTCAATCGAACGGTGGTAAACTCTATTTGAAATAAACACAGAATATTTCATCGCCTCTCCCCACAACCCTTTGGGTAGCTTTGACTGCTCCATCAGCGCTCTTACCATGCTCTGGAGCTCACCGTTTTTCCTCTCCGCCACCCCATTGTGCTCTGGGGTGCGGGGAGCGGTGAGTCTGTGGGTGATGCCCTGCCTTTCCAACCATTGAGACATCTCCCTACTCAGAAATTCACCTCCCCGGTCGGTTTGGATCGCCACTATGCGATTGCCAAACCGCCTTTCCGCCCACCTGACCCAATTGCGGATTTTATTAAAAGCCTCAGACTTCTGGCGCAATAAATATGCAAAACTATACCTCGTAGCATCGTCTACGAGCGTCAGAACATATTGCGCCCCCCCTGCTGTCTTCTTCATAGGGCCAATTAAGTCCATATGCACCAGCTGCAAGGGGGTTTGAGTCTGACGGTGGCTGAACTTCGGGATGGATGCTCGATGCGATTTAGTCAGTTTACACACATCACAATCCACAAAAGCATCACAATCTTTTAAGTCCATTCCGTGCACAAGTTCAGCTGTCTTCCTCACGTAGTCATGATTTAAATGTCCTAGTCGCAGGTGCCACAAATGTCCACAGGATCGGTGCTTTGGTTGATTGAAGCACACAGTTGCCTGTTGACTCCCTGTAGTCATCGCTCCAAGCACGAACAGCCGATACACTCGGGGGATAGCCACGCAAAGATTCCCCCTCTCAAGTGTGCAGACGTCGTCTTGGAAAGTCACTTTAAATCCATCTTCTTGAAGGGTGCCAAGGCTGAGCAGATTCCTCGACATTGTTGGCACACACAGCACATTCTTCAAGGTAGCCTGCAGTTGTGGCAGGAAAACCTCTCCAGCGCAAATCACGGGCGCTGTTGTTCCATTTGCGAGTGCGACAGTTTCACGATCCGTCTCGCACTTGCTCGTGAGTAAGTCAGCGGATGTTACGATATGGTGGCTTGCTCCCGAGTCCAACAACCAGGATCCTCGCGTGCGCCTACCTTCCGCTGAACCCACGAAAGCGATACTCGCTTTGGGATGTTGTGCATGGGGCTTTGGAGACTGCCCTTGCCTCGTGCCCTGCTCACCTTGGGGCTTTTTCTTCTTTTTAGAGCCTCCTTTCTTCTTGGCACACTGATATGCGAGATGTTGATTTGACCCGCACACATAGCATTGTCTCACACTGGCGCACACTTGCGCCTGGGACTCATTCTTGGGATGCTGCTGCTTTTTCCCAGAAATATTGTTCTTCTCCTTTCGGAATTCTCGCTCCCTCTGGTTGTCTTCCCTTTTTTGCGCTTCCTCGAGAAGCCGTGCGACGACATGGGTGACAGTTAGTTGTGCTGCAGGGATAGATTCCAAAGTCAGGGTAAACATGTCCCACGTTTCATCCAGGGAATTGAGGATTGCAAAAACTTTGAGCCTTTCCTCAACCCGTTCCCCAATTGCCTCAAGATCTTTGAGGTTTTGCTGCATTGCTCTTAGGTGGACCCGTAAGTCTCCCCCCGGTTCAAGACGCGACCGCCACAATTTGCGTGTCAGAACCATGCTGGAGGTTAGGGATGCACGTGCAAACAGCTCCTTCAATGTGTTCCAATAGTCCATAGCGTGTCCGAGATCGCGACAATAAACTAAGAGATCTTCAGAGATTGCAAGACCGATGGTCGCCTTTGCCTTCCTGTCAGCTGCTTCCTCTGCAGGGTTCGTGGGGAGCGCTTGAGTGCGCTGCCAAAGGTCATCCTTTTCCAGCAGCAACCGCATCTTGTGTGCCCATTGCACATAGTTGCTGTCGTTGAGAAGTGGAATGGCAATGTAAGGCGCCGTCGGGGCGACGGGAGGTTGCTGCGCCATCCCGGCTCCGGGCGCAGCGGGCTGCAACGGTGGTACTTGAGGTGGTATCAGAGGGAAGAAAGGACCTTGTCCTGGGACGAGCGGCGGCGGCGGCGGGGCAGGTGCTTGGCCGACGGGAGCCTCCGGAGGGGGAAGGAGAGGTCCGAGATCGTCGTCTTCCGATTCGCCCTCTTCGCTTTCCCCGGATTGCTCGGGTTCTCCTGGGTCGCCAACGTCCTCTGCCCCCGCTCCGTCTCCAAGGTCTTCCTCTGTCTCCTCCTTTACTCCACCGGTTGCTCCTTCCTCATCAGACATCTGTCAGGACGTCCGCGAGTGTAGGGATGCAGCCGCATTCACCATTCATTCTCTGCTCCGCGGATCGGGCCCGTAGCAAACCCCTGCAGGATTACGGCTGAATCTTCCATAACCTGTTGAAGTTATGGACCCCATAACCTGTTGTTTGTTTTGAAGTGTTGATAGCAGAGTTGGGGGCTTGTGGACCCATTCAGCGCTTGCTTAGCGCGATCGAAGCGAAGGAAAGAAGCGATCGCTACATTTCAATAACAAAGTCTTTTATTGAGTTACAAGTAGCGATAGTTAGAAGGTGAGAAGTTCTATTTGCCGGTCAGCGAAAGCCGGCGAAGGCTTGCCGCGTACAAGCGGCGTTTCAGCGCATGTAGTTACATTTTCAGTTGCAGTTGCAGCGCACACATGATACAGACAGAAGAACAAAGGGTGCAGCTAGAGTATATCTGGTAGGTGGATACCTGGAGACCCTTGTGCCCCATGTTACCCAATGGGGTGCTCCTTGAACATCATGAGCTCATGAGAAAGTGGGTGTTTGTTAGCCAGCGCTTCCCGTGAGAAACTTTGCCTGCTTATGTTATACTAACTAAAGGGAGTTCAGCTACTGTGTAGCAGATTGCACTAACAAGCTGGGAAGCTGAACACCTCAAGGACACGCAGGTGCTCTATCTGATCTGAAGACGGAGAGACGGAATGCCAGTTTCAACCAGTTCTGGAGTGTGTGGTGTGAAACTGCAACAGGGTGGGCATTGGTGGAGCCTTCTTTCAATATTCTGACCAGCATATTTTACCCTCAACGTGCCTCCTTCGGTTTGCTCGGACTTGTGGCAGCAAGATAGCTGGCACAGATTTGAGCAGACCCATTGGAGACCTTGTGGGTGCTGAGCAGGGTAAGTAAAAACAATCTTTTACTTACCTCTCCACCCCTGCATGGTCTCCTGCTGCTCACAGGATTCAGCGGAGCCTGTGTTGTTGCTGTGCGGTGCTTCGTGGGCAGCGTTTGGTTGGGATTTGGCCCTTAATACGATAAGTCTGTTTTATATGCCATAGAGCTATGCCTGTCCCTAATATATGCACACTTATTAGTTAATCCTTTGATGGCCATTTCTGTGACTTGACCTGACAGGGCTTGACTCAGACTTCCAGTCTTCAGTCGAGAGACGAATTGATGAAAGTGTCCGGCAAGATAGAGTGTGAAGGACCCAACCGTCACCTTTATGACTTCACTGGAAACCTGCGCATAGATGGCCAAAGGTACGCCTTTGATACCAAAGCTGTGGTAGTTGCTTTTACACAAATGTGTGTGTCTGAGCCTTATCCCAGAGGTCTAATGTAATATGGAGTCCTAGAATAATGTTTGTACTAACTCAGTTAGTAACTTACTAACTTTTTAATTTTAAAAAATTAAAGTGAAAAAAGCCAACAGAGCTGCTGGCTTTTTTGCTTTGAAAAAGAACGGCCATTTGGAGTGATGCCATGCCTCCTTTGAGTGGCTGCAGTGGGTGGCAGAAACCTTTCCCCCTCACACCCACTCAGAAATGTTGCGCACAGCTCCAAACAGCTGCTCCTTTTTTGCTTTTTTTAAAACAGAGGAAACTCGCAGCACTGTGGCGGCTGGCAGCCATTCTTGGTGAGGTTGCTCGCCCTGAACATTCTGGAAGTAATAGTGGTGACATCATCACATTACTGCAATTACTTCCTGGTTGGAGCGGTGGCCGGAGGCAGGATGTGCTTTATAGCCCAATCCTATGCATGATTGAAGGCCAAAGGAGAAGGGGGCGGCAGAGGATGAGATGGTTAGATAGTGTCACCGAAGTGATGAACATGAAATTGGGCGAACTCAGGAAGCTAGTGGAGGACAGGGAGGCCTGGCGTGCTGTTGTCCATGGGGTCGCGAAGAGTCGGACACGACTTAGCGACTAAACAACAACAACATGCATGTCTATTCATAAGTAAGTCCCATTGTGTCCAATGGGGCTTACAGGACAGTGTGTATAGGATTGCCACCTTATGCCCAGGTTGCCAGATGCCTACCCAAGTTTTTACCCTTCCTTTCTGTATGCCCTAACAGGATCTGAAGAGAAAACTTGCCTACCTCAGAATTCCTACAGGACTTACGGTTAGCGACTAGACTAAAGCCCACTGTATAGATGAACAGGGATCTATCTTGTACTTTAGTGATACTATATTAATTCATTCTGTGGGATTCATTCATTATAGGCAGGGTTATGGCCATTCAGTTGAGAATAAGAATTGAGAAATTTGAGAGAGAATGTTTGTGTTGTATTTCCTTTTTAAATTACATTTTCAACCATGTGGCTTTTCTTTTCTTTTTTTCTTTTTTCTTTTGCTTTTCAGCCCAGTTCCAGTTGGACCTGATCAGATCTTACTAAGAGGTGCACAGATAAGAAACACTCAGTGGGTTTTAGGAATAGTTGTCTACACAGGACATGATACAAAACTTATGCAGGTGAAGTAGCTTCTCTTCAAAATAAAGCACAGCATTGTTTCTGTTGAGAAGTCTAGCATTTATTTTATTTTTGTGACAATTTGCCTTGTTTTGCCTTTTACAACCATAGCATGTGCTTTTCTGGAATTAGCAGGTGAAGGTCTTCACAGCGCAGGGATAGCAGTTATTCCTTGCCGGTCACTGGAGAGCAAGCTACTCTCAAACTTACAAGTGCAGACGTCAGTGGTAACACTGGCATCTAACAAGCACTAGCAGATCCTAGGAGCAGCATGTGATCGAACATTTGTTGGGAGGAATGATGAGAAGGAACAGGAATTGGGTGGGGCGCAATGCATTAACTACTGCAGGAGCCACAATGTGCCAAGTAAGTGGCCCCTCCCACTTGCCGTCAGAGTCATTCTGGACAGTGATGGCAATGTGCAGGAAATGCTGTTTGGTTTGGTGAGCCCCTGTGCATTGCTGTGGCCGACCAGAATGGCTCCAACCGTGAGTGGGAGGAGTGTTTACATGGAGCATTGTAGCAACTGCAGTACTTACCATGCCACCCACCCTGTAGCTAAGCTACTGGCAGGAATATTCCCTAAGGTGGAAGACCCCACTCCGCCTCCAAAGTGTTCCATACTCACAGAAGCCTGCCTACAGAAGGTCTCTGTGTTTTCTTCTGGCACGGCTCCTGAGTGTTTTTCAGCAACATCATAGAAAGACATTCAGCAGCAAAAGATTTTACTAGATGGAGAAAAATGGATCTACCTTAATTTCAGCCATTCTTGCACAATTAAAGGCAAAGAAATGTTTCCAGGGGATAAAGGGAAAAAAGGCAAGGCAATAGCTATTAGTGTAATAGCCCCGGCTATTAGCACTGGAGCCATTTGAACAATGACATGGGCTATAAGCGTTCGTAAATGTAATTAAAATAAGTGGCTTGGTCCAGGGTGGTCACTATCCCTTCCTTTTCCACGGTTGATAGCTATTTAAAAAAAATAAAAAAGGAAGGAGACGCTACCATCCACCATTCTAAAACAAGTTTAGTGAGTTTGTGATGACTTGGGTCTCCTCAAAAAGATGGGAAGGGATAGCTACATCCTCACAATATGCACATGCTAAAATGGGTGGACATTTCCAAATTATCTGTCTAGGCCTATGAGGTGCTATTCTAGTAACTAAACGTTCAGAATGAGTTTCAATAGCATCACACCACATAACAATACACCGGCATTGGACCAGTATGCAAGATGAAAGTGCAAGCCTATGCTATGCACGCCTACTCAGAAGTATATTCATTGAGTTCCCTGGACTTACTTCCAGGTAAGCCTATATAGGATTGCAGCCTCATTAATATAAGATTGTCCACCAGTGCAGATAACTGGCACCTGGCATAAAATAGCAGCATTGCACACAAAGCTGTAGTGCAGCTTAGAATTGGATAGGCTGGGGCATTAAGGAGGCAGGATTGAGGCTAGCATTAGGCTTTACAGTAGATATAGGGCTGCCATACAAAACATGCACTGTGGGATTGGGAAATTTGGCAACGTGATGATGTTTATGCCCCCAGGATTGTATCTGTAGGGATTCTCCGGAGAGAATGAAAGAGTCAAAGAACACAAGCTTGGTCTGGAGTCAAACACGACTGAGAACCTCCCTGTCCCAGTCTTCCTTTATTGCATATCATGTATCACATTATTAGCATATGCATGAGCAGGTTTACTACGTATACAGAGCATTTAATTGGTTGGTGGTTTTCTCACTAGCTGCTGGGTGACGCAGTGCTACAACTATCTTGCTGCCCACTTCAAAGCAAGGCCCTTCGTTAGTTAGTTTTTTGGCATGCCCATCCTTTCTCCCAAAGCAGCCCATCTCTCCCTCCCGAGATGAGTCTCAGGGAGGTGGGTGTGCCCTGGAGATCTGAGCTGAGTTGAGAGAAGGATCATTGCATTTCTATGGCAACATGGCTACTTCTGCTACAGTATCACTAGGTGACATTGCGGAGAGAGGAGGAGTAGGAAAGGGGGGATTTGGGGCTACTGCTTTCCGTAACAAACCATGTTTGCCATAATATCTACTTCCAGCCCGAAGGCTTCAGTGGCAGGCAATGCCTTCTTATGAACTTAATTAACCATTCCACTTATCTGCCTGTTCCTTTCCAGAATTCTACCAAAGCTCCCCTGAAGAGATCCAACGTGGAAAAAGTGACCAATATGCAGATCCTTATTTTGTTTTGCATCCTTCTCGTCATGGCTCTCGTGAGTTCTGTGGGTGCCTTACTGTGGAACAGAGCACACGGCCAAGACATTTGGTACTTTGGCTCAACTGGTAAGCTGGATCGGGACGTGTGTGTGTGCGCGTTTGTGTGTGTGCGCGCGCTATTGTCCGAGGATCAAAACACCTTTGATTTAAGGGAACGGTTTTCCAAATTTAGAGCGCAATCCCAACCTGGAGTTAGGCCAGCAAAGTTTGGCCAGCAAAGTATGTTTGGACCACTCTTGGACTCAGAGAGGACGGCACACAGACGTGCTCCATTCCGCCTAACTCCGAGAACGGTCTGAACGCACTTTACGGTGTCCCTTGTCCGGCCAAACTTTGCTGGCCTAACTGTGCCAGTCTACTCCAGGTTAGGATTGTGTTCTGACTCAAGCATGGAAGTGAATAGCTCAACTTCCATGCTATGTAACAGCGATGTTCAACCAGTATGCTGTGGCACATTAGTACGCTGCAAATGGTCCATAGATGTGCCACGGGAGTTAAAGCCAGTGGGGTATGTGAGCCCCCTGCAGCACAGTGTGCCTTGTCAATGGCCAAAAAAACTGATGGTGTGCCCTGAAAATCTCAGTGTGCTGTGTGATGGAAAAACGCTGAAAATTGCTGCTCTGTAAGCAGTAAAGCCTTGTTATGTGGCTTTGGTCTCGCATACTGTGCTTGATTACAATTCTGAATTCATGCACTCTCATTTTCCCTTCCTCTTTCTCAATCCCAATGACACACCTATGTGTGGGTGCCGTGCCAAGTGAAAACACCTGGCCTTATTGTCTCAGCTGGTTAGAAAGATCATTTTGCAAAGCAGCTCGTACAAGAACAGAGTTGTGTTTTACTTCCTTTTGGGGACTGTTTATCTTCCCTGATCAGATTTCTTTGAAGCCTACCTACAAATTGCTGAAAGGACAATAGACATTGTTAACAAAACAAGGGAAGGATTTGTGTGCAGTGGCAGAGATCCAAAAATCACTTGGCCGACATAGCGACACCTTGTAAGTTTCAGTAGGTGGGGGAGAAAGGAGAAGATGTCAGTGAGGAGGGCAGGATTCTTGTGAGATGCATCAGTGTAAAACACAAGTAGACCACAATCCTAACCCGGAGTTAGGCCGGCACAGTTAGGCCAGGAAAGTTTGGCCAGCACAAGGGACACCATAAAGTATGTATGGACCACTCTCGGAGTCAGGGAGGCCAGCACACAGATGTGCGCCATCCTCCCTGACTCTGAGAGTGATCCAAACATGCTTTACGGTGGCCCTGGTGCCGGCCAAATTTTGCTGGCCTACTGTGCTGGCCTAACTCAAGGTTAGGATTGTGCCCTAAAATAGGTTTGTTTGGGGCCTCTTTGTGGATGTAGTTAACGTGAAATTGTCATATTCAGAAACATTTATTGTGACTACTATTTTATACCTTCCAACTCTAGGTCCCTTCCAAATCTATTCTATAATTATTGCTTATTTGACGTCTTGCAAAGCACAGCTTCTCTGGCAGTCCTATAACATGCATTTTGGAGGCTATCTCATAACTTACTTTCCTTTTCTCAAACCCAAACAGCAGACCAGTGCCACTGAAACAATGCGACACATGTCTTATTGGTAGCGATAACCGTTCTGAGCTGTTCTCTCAGCTGTCATCTTTTGTTTCCAATACATTACCATTTGCGTGGGCACATTGAAAAGGCTATCATCTCCTTGGAGGGCAGCAGCCTTCCTAGGAGGTTTTCTGCGAATCTAGCCATATTGAATTGGCTTTGACTGCAGCTTCTGGGCACAGTGCTCTGTCCAACCAAACGCAGGCCTTGCTGCTAATTTTTCTTTTTAAAAATAGATCTGCCAGAATTAAAACAAACAAAAAGCAGGACAGTGCACTGACTCAGCATAGGATGAAAGGGTTCGAAGAGGCAGTGATGAAGAGTGGGACAAGGACAACAAACAGAAGCTCTCTGTGGTCACAATTATGAATTCCCCACACTGTATTTGCATTAATTTCCAAATCAACGTGGAAGCAGCAAATGAAGGAAGGGGCTTAATAAACTTTCCAGCTGGTTCTCCCATGTACTAACTGCTTGCATTGGTCCAATGTCACTAGCGCCGATGTGAGGGTGCTGACCAGCATCCCCATGTTGGCACTACATAAGAACATAAGAACATAAGAAGAGCCCTGCTGGATCAGGCCAAAGGCCCATCTAGTCCAGCTTCCTGTATCTCACAGCGGCCCACCAGGTGCCCCAGGGAGGCATGAAACAACAAGATCCTGTTGCATCCTGTTGCCACTCCCTTGCACCCGGTACCAGTAGCCCACCACCGTTGTAAGGAGGTTACACAATCCATCATTGCCTATAGCCCATGATGGACCTTTCCTCCAGAAATCTGTCCAATCCCCTCTTAAAGGCATCAAGACCAGATGCCATCACCACCTCCTGTGGCAAGGAGTTCCAAAGATTAACTACCCGGTGGGTAAAAAAGTACTTCCTTTTATCTGTTTTAACTCTCCCAACCCTCAGTTTTAGTGGATGCCCCCTGGTTCTGGTGTTTTGAGAGAGGGAAAAGAACATCCCTCTATCGACTCTATCCCTTCCATACATAATTTTGTATGTCTCAGTCATGTCCCCCCTCAGGCGCCTTTTTTCTAGACTGAAGAGCCCCAAACGCTGCAGTCTTTCTTCATAAGGAAGGTGCCCCAGCCCCGTAATCATTTTAGTTGCTCTCTTCTGCGCCTTTTCCAACTCCAATATAGTGACGATGGGCTGACGCTAGCAGCTGTGTCAGCCTAGCAGCGCCAGCCCATGGCCGTTCTACACTGCTTGTGTGCCAGCCGAACTCAGGCATGTTTAGGCCGCATCCAAGCCTCCGTCCCCTGGCCACGTGGCCCCAATTCAGGCCATGCAACTTCCTTGGCTCAGTAGCAGGCACAGATCCGAGTAACCTATAGGGGAGGCAGGAGCCTCCCCTAGGGCAAGGTGCAAATGTGCCCTTGCCCCGGGAAACTCCTTAGCGCTCCAAAGCTGTGCTGGATACAGCGCAGGCCCGCAGGCCTTGCGGCTTTGGATTGCGCTCTAAAATATATAATACATATTATATATTGACAACTGTAGTAATAGCTATAGCTATAATTGTACTTATTATGAATTCTACAATCACGGCAGTCAAACACTTTCCAAATTAAAGGTGTTACATAAATACTAGGCCATAGAAGAAGGCTTGTAACCTCAGGAACTAACAATGCTTATTGGTAAAATATCTTCTGTATTGGTATGTATGTAGCCCCTTTAAAAAAAGGGGGGGGGCTACATACATAGGGGCTACATTGCACCAAGTGTGAGACTGGAGAGTTGCAGAATAGCAAGACTGATCAGAGTTGAAAGGCCAATCAGTCGTGGTACCATGGACAGCTCCGAGGGTGTCAAGTACTCTCACAAAAGGACTGAGACCTTGGAAAGTGGAAACCTGAAAGGGGCTTCCTTCTGAGGTGGATCCTGGTCTCCCTCTCCTGGGCTTGTTCTGCCTTGTCCATTGCCAGCGCTGGTGTACAGTCACCAAGGAATATGTGGTTCACAGCATGGGAAGGACTTGTCCTTCAGGAATTTGGAAGCTTGGCTCTGAAGGCATGGAAAGGGGAGTTGGGCTTGGCCAAATGGGCTTTACTACCCTGCAGGTAGAGTGGTGGCATGAGGCATCCTTCCCCCCCAGAAAGTGGTCTGAATCCTCACCAGGATTCTCACTGAATCCTTTGCTATGAGTACCATAGCAAAGGCAAGTTGTGAGCTAGGAACTGTCTAGTTCATAGCTCAGAGTGCAATCCTAACCTGAAGTTAGGCTGCATAAGTTAGGCCAGCAAAGTTTGGCTGGCACAAGGGACACTATAGAGTATGTTTGTACCACTCTTGGAGTCAGAGGGGCCAACACACAGGCATGTGCCATCCTCCCTGACTCTGAGAGTGGTCCGAACACACTTTTTGGTGGCCCTTGAGCTGGCCAAAGTTTGCTGGTTTAATTGGTGCCAGCCTAACTCCAGGTTAGGATTGCGCCCTCAGCCCCTTGGCCAGTGGTTCCCAATTCTTTTCTACTGGCAGCTCCCTTGACCTTGGCCATTTATTTATTTATTTATTTATTTATTTATTTATTTATTTATTTATT
>JAJKFI010000030.1:9701821-9747963 GCA_029204185.1 Lerista edwardsae
TTTTTTTTTTTTACTTTTTTAATACTTTCTCTTGGAGGGCTGCAGAGGGGGTTGCAGGCTCCCCAGACCCTCCATAGTGACTCGCCAAGTAAGCTGAAAAATCTCCTCCCTGCCCAGAAACAGCATTATCATGGAGATTGTGCTGCTGCTCTGCCTCTGCCCACACAAACACAGGGTTCCCAACTTCCGAGGAGAAGTTTGGGAGCCATTGCTTTAGCCCATCATAGCACAATAGCTAAAGTAAATGTAAAAGGTTTCCCCATGACCAAATAGTATAGTCATGACCAACTGTAGGAGGTGGTGCTCATCTCCGTTTCTAAGCCGAAGAGCTGGCGTTTGTCCGAGGACAAGTTTCTGTGGTCATGTGGCCAGCATGACTACACGCCACAGCGCACAGAATGCCGTTACCTTCCCATCGAAGTAATGCCTATTTATCTACTTGTATTTTTTAAAGGGCTTTCAAACTGCTAGGATGGCAGGAGCTGGGCAGAGTGATGGGAGCTCACTCCGTTGCGTAGTCTTGAACTCCCAACCTTCCGCTCAGCAACTCAGTGGTTTAACCTGCAGGGCCACCACGTCCCATAGCACAATAGCTAACCCACATTAAAGAAGAAAACCCCCTAATAATTCCACTCTTGCTGCCGATTTCCCAGCCTCCAAGTAAAGCTGTGCAGCCTTACACGAAGGTCCTTGCTTCTGCACCGGCTAAATAGTATAGGTCAGCCAGTATAGGATTGGGCTGTGAGTCTTCTATTCTTAATTTTGAATTTTGTTGAAGGGGGATCACAAACTATAACTGTGCTGAAAACTGGGCTCTTTTCATTAACACCTTCAGCAATAGTGGCTAAACACCCTTCCTTTTATGTAGGCTTTTTTTTAGCATCCCATTGAAAGAGGGTGACGGTGTTCTCCAATTGAGAGTAAGGGCAATGCAGCTTTCTTCCCTGTTGTTTTAATGTTATTCTATCCCTACATGATTTTCTAATGGCTGTTGAATGATCACTCATTTATTACTTTACTGATTCAAAAGATTCATATGCTGCCTTTCCTCAAAACGAATATGCTCAAGGCAGCTCACAAACATTTAAATATCTAGCAGAAACCATAGATACAATATTGTGATAAAAATGCAGTATATATAAAAGAGAGCAGAATAAAAATAGGGAAGCAGTCCATTGGGGAGTGGAACCCTAAAAGGAGAAGATTGACAAACTGAAAGGTCTTCAACCCAGAGGCATCCCTGCTAAGTAAAATTGCTCCTTTTTTCCTGTCCCCTGCTTTCTGCTTCTTAGCCCAGCCCCCACCCCACCTGCCACTGTTAGAAGCTGTATTAACCATATTGACCTGTGTATACGTCCGGCATAAATTTTTAGACTTATACATGAGTATATAGGGGAATAGATTTATATCCCGCCTTTCCTTTGCCGGAGCAAATTAAATGCTCAAGGTGGCTCACAGACAACGAGACATCACACAAATGCAAGATGGAACAAAAATGATTTACAAACATATCAGCACATTGGAAGCACAGAGACTCTTAATCAACCAGCAGAACTACAGCTCTGCACCAGACTTCCAACCACTGTTGCGGCTTCCAACAGAGCAAGAGAGATTGATTGGTCATCAGGAAAGCTCCACCATCCATTAAGGAGTATTTTTCATATCAAATATTTGATCTGCCCCAGCAGACCCTTTAGGCAAAACCATAGTGGTAATCTTATTCACAGTTATCAGAACAGCCCAAACTGAAAACAATACAATTAAAAAAAAAAAGTTCTGCCAGATTTTAAAACTGTTACCCTCTTTTAAACCACAGACTAATGTCTGTATACTGGAAAATGAAAAAAAGGCAGCTTTACGTCTCAATGAACTATGATTCATTTCTGCATATTTGTGTGTCAATCCATTCAGTTTGGAAAGAACTGAAGCAGATTTCACTTTGTTCCTATGGGGGATTGGCTTACACAGGGTACTACTAGCTAAGCTTATGGGAAAAGTTTTCCTTCTATTTAGACTGCAGTTTCCTTTTCATAACTTCACCCTATTATTCTAAGGATGGGAGTGTATATTCAGTAATTCATGTTCCTTTTTTGTCTATGCTGAGGATAATGCCTTGTTTCAAATAAATGGTAAGATTATTTCGCTTCTTTTTATATGCGCAAATCTGCTTACAATTTTCTAGAGTTTATTTTGATTTTTGGAATTATTAACCAAATACTTCTTTAAGTGGCTTCGCAGACACATCTGCAGTGTGCCACACTTCTCTTCCCTTCGCTTGATTGGAGACAGGAAATATACATGGTGGTGTTTGTATTTCTGGTTTGAATGAACCAGTTCAAAGGGTCCCTTAAAATGTTCCTCATTTCCATCATGGAAAGGAAATCCGCACACGTGCCCGATTCACTGCATGTACATGCGGTGGTTCATGCGCCATCATGGCCTTCTGACCTTCGTACATGCAATGAAAGCCATACATGAGCACCTAGAGATTCTGCATATCGTCCTGCAGAAGGAGTGGAAAGGCTTGACTCCAAAAAAATAATTGGGCATTTGCATTTATTTCTTGTAAAAAAGAAAAACAGTTCACTTAACTTTTAGTGTTGTGGACTCAGTTGCAGCCCTCAGCAGTAATTTTGAAATGCACTTGCAGTAGGATTTACTCTGCAATCAAGTGCACAGCTAGGATTGGGCAAATGGGTTTAAATGCCAAAGGAGGTTATAAGCATTAAGAAGAACTTCCTGATGACGTGCGCCATCCTCCCTGACTCCGAGAGTAGTCTAAACACGCTTTATGGTGGCCCTTGTGCTGGCCAAACTTTGCTGGTTTATCTTATGCCGGCCTAACTCCAGTTTAGGATTGTGCTCTCAGTGGATTTATTTTAAAAATTGAGTGTTCATATTTCCATGGAGACAAAAATGAGACTAAAACTGCAATCATAATAACACTTCTCAGCGAGTAAGTCTCACTTGGAAATACTTTCAGAAAAGTTTGTAATTGTGTTATATGGCTATAGTTGGCCCCATTGAACTCAGTGGAAAATACTAATGGGCATTGAGAATTAATGGACCTAATCTTGGGCCTAAATAATACTAATGAGCCTAATCTTATGCATGCCTGCTTAGAAGTAAATCCTGCTGAGTTCAGTGGCACTTACGTTGAGCTTGATCCTACTGGGCTTCGTACTGCCAGTGCCAGCTGTTGTAACAGTGCCATGAAGCATTTTACCGCGGGTGGTCCAGGTGTTCTGCTGGCGCTGAGGCCAGCGTCAGTCAGTGTTGGGCCTCAGCGCCTGGAGGATTCATCGCAGGAGTGCCAGATGGAGGTGAATTTTGTCGGAGCAGGAGAGGGTGGGGGAAGGTAGGGAGGGGGCAGACCTGGGAGGGGGAAGGTGGACCGGAGAAAGGACCAAGCCAGGGAGAGTCTGCTGCTGAATCCTGTGCCCACTAACTGGTCAGAGACATCAGCTTAGGCCTCCTTGATGCTGCCCCTCCTTGATGCTGCCCCTTGCTTAAAGACCCATTGGGGCCTCCAAGGCTTTTCCTGGGGGGTAAAAGAGTGAACACTCCCTTGCCCCAAGGAGTCTCCGGCAGCTGCCCTGGCCCTTAGGATATAGTGGCAGCCATTTCAGCGCCACGGCTCTGCCAGGTGCCAGGGCAGCTTCGGATTGGGTTGTTTATCCCAGGAAAGTGTGGATATGATTAGCCTGCGTAAGCTCCATTGAACTCAGTTGAATTTTCTTCTCCTTTGGAAAAAAAATCACAAAAATGCTAACTACACTATTTATATATGACACGTCTATATAAAATCACTACTCCTCAGGCCTCTGAATGCCATGTATTACCATGACAGCTTCACAAAGACTGAATTTTTCAACATTATTTTAATATTCTGATAGGGACAATGTCAGAGCAGGATGCCCCCAGAGGCACAGTTCCCGGGCCAGGAGCAAACACAGCAGATAGCACAGCCAGCAAAGATGAGGTGAAGGCAGGAAAGGTTCCTTCACCAAAGTCTATTTACAGTTCAGCAGCAACACAGCATAATACTCAGCACAGCTCCCCAAGACCGGCATCAAAGGGCATACCAAGATAAGGTCCCCCAGCACCTGTGCAGCGACCCACAGGGCAGGGCAATCCCTACTTATATTTTTATACCCCGGCTGTCCAATCAGAGACATGCTGCCTCACAGTCTCATGATCGCTCGTATCATCAGCCATGCCCCTGTTGCACCTGGGTCTCTCCCTGTCTGCAATTACTGTACGCAGGGGAGTGACTCAGCATTTTCTCCTGCACAGGCCCTTGTGCTGTGCTGAGGCTCTGACACATTCAGTAGACAGGCCAAAAGCATAATGCCTGTGCCATCCACAGCCTGTAACTCCTGTAGCTTGTATGGGGCTTATACTGTGATAGACATACAAAATTATGAATAATAATGGGAGGTATATTAAACTGCACAATAACTGCATTTGTTACAAAATTATGAACCAGTTTTCATGGTAAAAGCAATACCATGTGATATTGTGTCAAAAGAATGTGATATTCTTGTCTGTAGCACCTTCTCATTTTAGCACCC
Source organism: Lerista edwardsae (assembly GCA_029204185.1). NCBI lineage: Eukaryota > Metazoa > Chordata > Lepidosauria > Squamata > Scincidae > Lerista > Lerista edwardsae. Next base: position 9,706,396 of record JAJKFI010000030.1, read on the forward strand.
AAGAAATAAAAGATTACCCATGTTTTGATGGTCCTGACAATTGCCAGACAATGTAAGTTCCATTTCCTTTTTTAATTTCTTCTTTAAGCTCTTGCTCTCACCCTTTTTGAAAAAAAGTTTAAAGAAGGTGAAAAAAATCTTACAAAGGTTGCTTCTCAATCAAGTGAACAGATGGCTATATGTTCTGTTAGTTATTATGTCAATGAGGTTTTAGGGATCATTAGCAGAAATTACACATTCTGAAATCAGAATCCTATCCTTGCAATAATTGCTGTTCTAATCAGGAAGTAGGACAAGCGGTTTTGGTGCAGCTAAAACTGTTTATCCTTTTGGACCCTGTTTATCCTTTTTGTTCACAGCCATGTGAACAAATAGATGCTGAGCGCCTGGCTCCTCCCTGGTCCAGCTTTTGGGATTTTATACAGGTAGCCCTTGTAGGAATATCAGCAATCACACTGATAGGAAAGAAAATAGAAGGATGGAATTAGTATTCCCTGCCAAAGAACTACTAATTTTCCAGAAAGGCTATGCATGTGCTCTTCTAGCCGCTGTACACATTATTGCAGGGCACTGTAATATATTTGGTAATATCATTACAGCCCAGTCCTGACTTGGGCAGGAGCAGGCTGGCTGGCCGACCTGTTTGTGCCACATCCAAACCCAAGCTGGAGGCAGCAACAGCTTAGCGTGGGGCAAGAAGACAAGCTGCACTCAGCCCGATAGGGTTGCTCGGATCTGTACCTGCAAAATAGCAAGTCCAAGCCTCCTGCAGTGGCCTGAATCGGGGCCGTGCAACCCGGGGACAGGGGTTTGGATGTGGCCGAACAGCTGCATCTGGGCTCCACCCCACGCCCCAGGCTGCCCTGCTCTCCAGAACACCTACCCTGTTCCACCCCCTTCCTCCCTCCCCCCACCCAGAAAAGCCCATGTGCTGGCCGAACTCAACCAGTACAGGAGTGGCTTAACCACTGCTTCCTTGGAAGAAAAGTCCATCGTGGGCTATAGGCAATGATGGGTTGTAACCTCCTTATGTTAGTAGTAGGCTACTTCATAGTACTGGGTGCAAGGGAGTGGCAACAGGATGCAAGCATCTTGTTGTGTCATGCCTCCCTGGGGCACCTGGTGGGCCACAGGAGGTGGTGATGGCATCTGGCCTAGGTGCCTTTAAAAGGGAGCTAGACAGATTTTTGGATTAAAAGTCCATCGCAGGCCATGATGGGTGGTGCAACCTCCTTACGTTTGTAGTAGGCTATTTCAGAATGCCAGATGCAGGGAATAGAAGTGGCAACAAGATGCAGGCATCTTGTTGTCTCGTGTGCTCCCTGAGGCACCTGGTGGGCCACTGTGAGATACAGGAAGCTGGACTAGATGGGCCTTTGGCCTGATCCAGCAGGGCTCTTCTTATGTTCTTATGTTCTTGGGCACGCCTGAATTGACACAAGTGCTTGCATCAGCCCAGCATGTCTTTGGCTGGCGCAGACATCCCTTACGGCACATTTGCAACGGGCCAGCACAACACACATTCATCGACCCAACAGGCACTATGGATTGCACCCCTAGTTGATCAATGGAAATCTGGCCAAATCACTCATGAAGATTGGTGACGAGTAAACCATGGAAATCTGGCCAAATCACTCATGAAGATTGGTGAGGAGTAAACAGGAACATGAGATTAGTGTTACTTCACTTGATTCAGTGCTAGACATATTACTAAGAAAATATGGGATGGTGTGGAATCAGGGGGGAGATGTTTTTGGGTGGCTTCCACTCTGCCTCTCAGTAACATGAGAATCAGGCATTAGAATGGGCACCATTTTATGAACTTCCTGCCATGTCACAAACAAGAGCTCCATCGCTGCTCGCTGCCTTCTTGCCCGTGCTTCATGTCAGAGATATTCCAGGACACGGTGATCTGCCGTCTTGCTACTTGTTTGTGATGCTTTCTTTTGGGGTTTGGCAACCCTCATCCTCAGGGGTTGTCAGGCTGTAAAATACTTTTGGCAGCATCTAGCAATATGGCTGTGTAGCAGCTCATGTGGTCTGGAATTTAGCTGAGGCATTACCCTGAAAATAAAACAAAAACCAGAGAGCATCGCGAGGTTGAAAAGTGGATGATCTCTTGGTTCTTACAACTTTGGCATTCAGCTTCTTTTCCTTTTGGGTGAACCTGTTAGCAAACCTTCAATTACATTTTGATTTAGCATTTGGTAGAGGCTTTCCAGCTCCAGAATGTCCCTTAAAAAATTGCTTGATCTGTCTTGGGAATTGCTAGTTTGTTCTAGAGCATTCATAGAAATGGTTGCGAGACTACATGGTTGTAGTGCTTTTTTTCTTTTTCTGCTCAGACATTTAAAGTGCTGGATGGCTTCCATCTCTTCCCCCCCCCCCCATAGACACATTACCATTCTTGAGTGGCATTTGCGCGCATATTAAAACACTTGATTTCAGATACATTCCTGTAAAAAGATTGTGGTCAGTTCATTCTTCAAGTCATTTTTTCCTGGCTTTAGGTGTCTGCAGTATTATCTTTTTTGCTTGCATTTGTCTTTTCCACCATTTTTACCTTCATTTCTACCATGCACTTTTTTTTTAATGCTAGTCTTGCACAGTGGGTTGACAAGCTGATCTCTGTTACGTTGTTGCCAATCAACTCTGTCTTGGGGGAATATTGATTTTTGTTTCTAGTTTGTGCTGTGGAAATCAATATTTTACTGGATGGTAGACAGCAAGAGCACCAGCAGCAAGATCAATTTAGCAGCCAACTCGACTGATGGACATATTCGGTGTTCAGAGACTGAGCCTAGACTGGGGGGAAATTGAAAAGAAATATTGTGGCAGTAAGGGTATACTGCCAGTACATTATTTTAAAGTGGCGCTAAAAAGTATGAATGTGAAAGATGTATATGTGATACTATGTTTTGCAAATAAATGAAGATCATTAAAAAAAAGTCTGTTGCCAAGTCGAATTGGCAACTGACACTGATTAGCTGGAGTGGAAGAACTGTAACCAGCAAGGGGGAAAGAGGAGAACTCTACTTCAGAGAAATCTTCAGAATGAAAGAGGATTTCTGTTCATCTGCATTTCAACAGCCATAATGAGACTCCTGACCATCTCAGTTGCTTTGATTAATAATAGCGTCCTGCTGAATTTGTTGCACCAAGATATTGAATTTCCAGTCCTATCTTGATTAAAATCTAGGCTTTGTTGATACTTGCTCTGTAGCAAGAACCCTTCGAAGTGTGAATGTTCCTGCTTTGTAAATGGAGTGGAGGAATGACTCATTGACGGGGACTAATTCATGCCAATCCCATTTTAGCTTCTTTTTTTGAGCAAGACTGTCCATCTGATTTGCAACAAGGACTGACTTCTATGCCTCTGCTCACTTGGTGGCTCAGCACAAAAATGCAGATGTTCAAAAGAGTCATATGGCCGTGGGGTGAGATTGGGGACGCAATCCGAACCTGGAGTTAGGCCAGCAAAGTTTGACCGGCACAAGGGACACAGTAAAGTATGTTTGGACCACTCTCAGAGTCAGAGAGGCCAGCACACAGACATGCGCCATCCTCCCTGACTCAGAGAGTGGTCCAAATGTGCCTTATGGTATCCCTTGTGCCGGCCAAACTTTGCTGGCCTAACTGCCAGTGGAGGGGGTGACCCAATTTTTGGTGGGTTGCTAAATTGACAAGGCAGAGTAGGCCTTTGTGCATCAAGGGTTAAACAACCTGCTACTTGCGAGGAGCAAGTACACCCCAAGCTTTTGTACACCCCAAGTGAATAAACTGCCTTGGACAACTGGGAAAGAACATTTTACTGAACATAGTCTTTTTCTAAGAACTGCGAAGAATAGTCTACCCACACAGTTCTGGATGATCTACCTCCTTAGGCATATGTTGGAGAGATGGATAGAATCCCATAGAAATGTTGCATCTCCTTTGCTAACTGTATTTTCTTTACATCGATTGATGCATTTGTCCTTCAGTTCTACACTCAGAGTGGAATCCTATACTGCGCTGGAATGGGAGGCCGATGGGCCTGCATCATATCCAGCAGAGTATAAGGGAGGCTGGAGCCTCCCTGCGACAAGGGCAGGCACAGATCCAAGGAGACCACGTGGCCCGAATCGGGGCTGTGTGGCCTCCTGGACGGGTTTAGGATTTGGCCTTATGGCCGAATCCCAAGCCTGCCCCCGTCCTGCTGACTCCCCCACCGCCCACCCACCGCCCATCCAGAAACGCCCTTCCCCTGCCCACTCCATCCCCCCTCCCAACATGATGCCTCACTTGGACCAGCCGGCTAAGTGCGCAAACTCCAATGCAACCATGTTGCGTTGACACTGCATGCCCCGTTGGATTGCGCTGCCACATAGATAAAGTTGATGAAACAAGGGGAGAATATTCCTACTTTTTTCAATTCTGGGGAGCTTTTCTGCTGAGTAAAATCAGAAGATTGACCCTGTCTTCCAGCTGAAAGGTAGTTCTGCTCTAGATGCAAAGACTTGGAGAAGAGGCAGTTAAAAGTTTCTTATGCCTGGACTGAAAGTTGACAACCCTGTTGCTATGACTCAAAGTCAACACTTTTTACAATACCACCAAAAAGTCCTTGTTTTGTCTACTCTGCCTTCAAAAGCACAAACAATTCTTCCCAGCTCTATTTTCTCCTCTGGTGTGATAACTCTGCGTTTTGCATGGTACTCCATTATTGGAAAGCTACTTGTTTGTCCATCTTTGCAACATACTGCTATATTTTTTTCAAAAAAAAAGAAGTATTCAAAACAGAGGATGAAGAATGACATTTACCAGTACTTATTGAGCCAGAGGGAAAAAGAAGGTATTCATTGTTCATGACCTTGGAGGAGGCATTCAGAACCTTCTGCCGGATCAAGCCCACTGTTTTAAAGGTCACTGCTTTGGAGAGTTGCGAGTATCAAACCGTTTGTGCCCTGAGCTCCACTGCCTGGGCAATCTATTGTTATCTGTAAAATAGAGTCACTGAAAATGTTTAGCAGTAAATCAATCAATGAGAACAGCTTCTGCAGCTTCGTTCATAGAGCACTTTCCAGGAACGAGTGATATTCCAGTTTTATCTCTTTGCACTACCTTCCAAGAAATCAATTTTTGAAAATGTTGTGTGCAGTGCTGCCCATGAGATATGTGAGGAAGGCAAGACAGTGAATGACCTTTGTGATATTCTTACATTAAATCGTATTTTTTTTCTTCAGCTGTGTGAAGGTGAAAAACAGATGCCATCAACATCCTTTCAGTGCTGCTGGTTTGAGAAAAACACTACTGTGATAGTCTGTGAATAGATGTATTATTCAGAACTGCACTTGCTTTCAGGAAGCTGACAATCCTGGATTTTGAAATGCTCTGGTTCAATAGCGGTGTCAGAATCTTTTTTTTTTATAGATGTTACTATGAGGAAGATTCTATATTTTTCTAAAAATATTTATAGCAGTAGTTCTCAAATTTTTTAGACCAGGACCCACTTTTTAGAATGGCACTTGTGTTGGAACCCACTGGAAGTGATGTCATTAACTTGGATGTCATAAATGGAAGTGACATCATTAAGCAGGAAGTGCTATCATTAGGACATAATAAAATGACATTCTTGGAAGGCAGATTGACGTTCTCAGACTGGAGCAGTTGCACAGCCAGGAAACATCCCTCACAGAAAGTAAGATAATGACAAAGCGTTATCTAAAAGCACTGAATTAAAAACAAAATAAAAAACTCACTTGAAAATCCAAACTGCTAAAATTCACAAAGGAATATAGCAAGAATAAGGCCCGCAGCTTCCAAGATGGCTGCTCCCAGCTTTCCATGACCCACCTGAAATCAGGTCACGGCCAGTGGTGTCATCTACTCACCAGTAGATGGTATGCTGGGCGGGACTTAGTGCGATTGACAGCCTGTCCACTCACTTCTGCTTTCTTCCCGCGCGCTGCGCGGCTTTCCCTCGCCTTGGAGGGGGTGCCTGCTCGCCAGGGGGGATGGGTGGGGGGGCGTGCTGGGTGCCTGGGCGGGCGGGCAAGCGGCGGAATGTGGCGTGACGCAACGGGCGGACTGCCGCTCAAAGATAAGTCCCGCCCAGCTTACCAGGTGAATAACGCCACTGCTGGTTGGGCAGTGCATAGGGCAGTAGGGGCAGTGAACATTGCCTGGTGGTTCCAGCCCCTGGCAGCTGCACTTGAGAAGCTCCCAATATGTGCTAGCACATGGAAGACATATTTGCATAATAAATTCGCCATGTGTGAACAAGCCCTTGATAATGAATTGAGTGCCAGGGGCTCTTTCTACAAACACCGTGTCCATTTGTTTGCCCAGAAAAAGAGGCCTTTTTCTGTGAAGATTGTAAAGAGCTTAAAGTTTCAGAGAACTAGATACTTTTGAATGAATAGAACTAATTGCTTAGCAACTCTGCCCAGCTGCTTTGTGCAAGGCAAAGGGTGCCCCTGAACATTCAGAAGCAGACACTCCCTCATTATCTCTATCCTGTATGGTGCAGGACTGGGATCTTCTTTCACCTGCCCCCTGTTTCTTAGCTTCCAGCCTCCGGTTTCACCAGGAAGGAAAGTGAGAAAGAAAAAGATTGGGGAAAATAATAATTCCTTTCCTTTAAAGAGCCAGCCACAGCTGACATGGAAGAAGAGAGAGGCAGAGGAGAAGTTGAGGGGTTCCTACTTTGTCTTGTCCTGAAAGAAAGTAAAATGGAAGACGAGATAATATAACCTAGTCTAGTGTTTCTCAAACTGACAGGTGGGTTGCAGAATGCTGGGAGCAGCCATCTTGGAAGCTGCAGACCTTACTCTTCCTATATTCCTTCTGCAGCAGTTTGAATTTTCAAGTGAGGGTTTTTAAATTTTGTTTTTAGATAATATTTTGCTTTTACATAATATTTTGTCCTAATCTTGTTTTCTGTCATTGCACAAACTCATGGTTGTGCAATTGCTGCAGTCCACGAATGCCGCTTTGCATTCCAGGAGTGTTGTTTTATTGTCACAATGATGCCATTTCCTGCTTGACGATGTCCCTTCCAGCCATGACATCGCTTCAAGGTTAATGACATCACTACTGGTGGGTCCCAACATGAGTGCCATTCTAAAAAGTGGGTCCTGGTGCTAAAGTGTCTCTACTGTTAGGTGTTCTGTTAGATGATCTCAGCAAATTAATTCCTGTCACTATATGTCTTTTTCTCGTATGATAAGACAGAACTGGTTAAGGCAGCCCTGTAGATCTTGTGACCCACCAAATTGCACATAGCACCAGTCATGTACTGGGACTTTCCAGGTCTGTGTCATTCCCATCAGTTGTAGCAATCCCAGGCAGGCAATAAACATAGAAAATTTTATAAGTCCCTGATGGGCCGCCGTACCTGGATCAGGGACTGGGTTTGGTTTGGTTTGCTAACTCACAAATTGATAATGGGATAATAGCTTGGGATAATGGAGCAACCTGCCATGTTCTTGTAAGATAAGTAGATCTTATTTGTACTTTGCAACTTTTCATGTATTTATTTGGGCCGGCTTACCTGCATTACCTTATGGCACTTCTGTGACAACAATGAGCCAACACAAATGAAATGCATTGGCTCAGGGCACAGTTGGGATTGCACCCTAAGTTAGTGTTTCTTAAACTGTGGATCAGGACCCACTAGGTGGGTCATGAGCCAATTTAAGGTGAGTCGCACAGCACCTACAGCAGCCATTAAAAATATGGGAAGATGGCACACTGGTAAGGGGGAGGGCTGTGTAATTATTTTGCTTGTGTCAAGGTTGTAAAAAGGCTTCCCCCCTTTCTGATTCACTTTGCTATTGGAAAATGGCTGAGAAATAACCCAACTTTTGCTGCATTCTCAGGAAAGCAGTGGACTCTGGCATCACAACAGTGGCACTTCCAGCCATGACATCATTTCCGGTGGGTCCAGGACAGATTGTCATTCTAAAAAGTGGATCCCAGTGCTAAAAAGTTTGAGAACCACTGAGCTAAGTTACACAGCATCATATTATAGGAGCCACATCACAACATTTTAAAGAGGGTTCTTATAAAATACTAGAAATGAACCCTGTCTACAAGTCTTGTCATTTTTCTTGGAGTTAGATGGGTAGCGGGGAGAGGAAATATGCACCACCCAACTATGCAGTATAATGAAAAAGATAGGACCTTTCCATGTCTTTAGTAATAGTTCAGTTAGCAATTAGGATACCTGTCAGTCATAAAGCAGGTCTGAATTCTGTGGGAAGAAAGATTCTGAATTCCATATTGAAATATGGTGCCTCCTTCCAGATCTGATTGTATGAGTGACTTTGGAGCAAAGTAATATGCATTTTTAGTATGCATTTTTTTAAACAAAACAACTGGAAGTAAGTCCACTGAACATAATGGACTTACTTCTGATTAGAGATACATAGGGTTGCATGGTTGTTGACTTAAAAAACTTTCCAATGTAAATTTTGCTCCCTGAAATTGTCTTGCCCTTAATTTTCAGCATGTTTGGAATAATTTTGCAATTCTTCCTTTGATAGTTGGGAGGAGGAAGCCAGACCTTTATTTGTGCTTACAGGAAATAACAAATCTCAGGACTTGCGCATCAGCAATTGCGCTGTAGATTTGGGAACAATGCACCAGATTTGTTTGCAAATCCAGTTTTCATGAAACATATGAGAATGCACTTGCTTAATGTGGAGATCCTTTTAAGCAATCTTGCTGCATTACCAAAAACATATTTTTACTTCTAACCAGTTTTGTACTGTGCAATATTTCACCCAGTTGTCATCATCATCATCAAGCATAAAGAACATCTCCAGTTGAATGAGAATGTGGAATCCGTTTTTAAAAATAGGACAGACTTAATATTCTTGCCTTTTAAAACTGAAAACGGAATTTTAAAAATTTACATGTTAACGAGAGACATGGATGCTTTCTGTTTCCCAGGCAAAGGGGCAGGCTTGCAGAATTAGGGCAAACAGATGGATTTGGTTGCATTTTCCTGCATCTAAGCTTTCACTTCACAAAGAGAGAAATTGTTTATCCTTCCTGGGTGCAAAGATAACTTTTGCAATAATAGCCAGAGCATAGCTGCCTTCTGTAGTGTGCTGATTGATGCACACCATGTGGGTTAAGACACTGGGCACATTCCTAACTTGGAGTTAGGCCAGCACAGTTAGGCCAGCAAAGTTTGGCCGGCACAAGGGACACCGAAAAGTATGTTTGGATCACTCACGGAGTCAGAGAGGCCAGCATATAAACATGCGCCATCCTCCTTAGCTCAGAGAGTAATCCAAACACGCTTTGCTGGGTAACTGTGCTGGCCTAACTCCAGATTAGGATTTTGCCCTAATTCTGAAGCATACCAACTCAGAAGTACATGCAGATGGTGTGATGACACCTTTAGAACTACTTCAGTCATCCTAAGGTAGTGGCAGGAGAAGAAACAGGAGTGATTTATGCTCCTTTTTCTTCCATTCCAGGTCTCATGTGAAGGTGGGGAGACAACATGCAGGTGTTTCTGAGAGAACTAGAACAGGCAGGAGGAATATGAACTTGGCACTTTTTCCTGTTGCTGCTTCTTCAGAACATCTGAAGGAGGTCCTTTGTCACCTTAGACCAGTGATTTTATTCCTTTTTCATCTCTTGGCATGCTAAGAAGGTGCTAAAATTGTCAAGGCACACCATTAATTTTTTTTTTTTTACAATTGACAAGACACAGCACACTGCTGGTGTCTTGTCAACAGCCCTACTAATAAATGAACTCCCCCAAATTCCCGCGGCACCTGCAGACCATTCATGGCACACCAATGTGCTGCAGCACAGCAGTTGAAAATTGCTGGCTTAGACCAAAAGACAGCCCGATGTATTTAAAGATTTCCCCACGACCGAACGGTCTAGTCATGACCGACTGTAGGGGGCGGTGCTCATCTCTGTTTCTATGCCAAAGAGCTGGCATTTGTCCGAGGACAAGCTTCCATGGTCATGTGGCCGGCATGACTATATGCCAAGGCGCATGGAACGCCGTTACATTCACACCGAAACTGTACCTACTTATCTACTTGCATTTTTACTTGCTTTCAAACTGCTAGGTTGGCAGGAGCTGGGACAAGCGACAGGAGCTCACTCCATCGCACGGTCTTGAACTGCCAACCTTCCGGTCAGCAAGTTCAGCAACAGCGGTTTAACCCACAGCGCCATCACATCCCCTAATAAGTGACATTTGTTGTTGTTCAGTCGCTAAGTCATGTCCGACTCTTTGCGACCCCATGAACCACAGCAAGCCAGGCCTTCCTGTCCTCCACTAGTTTCCGGAGTTCACCCAATTTAACATTCATCGCTTCGGTGACACTATCTAACCATCTCATCCTCTGCCGCCCCCTTCTCCTTTTGCCTTCCATCTTTCCCAGCATGAGGGTCTTTTCTAAAGAGTCCTCTCTTCTCATGAGGTGGCCAAAGTATTTGAGCTTCAGCTTCAGGATTTGACCTTCCAGGGAGCAATTAGGCTTGACTTCCTGTAGGATTGCCCGATTGGATCTCCTTGCAGTCCAGGGGACTCTCAGGAGTCTTCTCCAACACCATAATTCGAAAGCATCTATTCTTCAGCGCTCTGCCTTTCTTATGGTCCAGCTCTCACAGCCATACATTGCTACTGGGAAAACCATAGCTTTGACTAGGCAAACCTTTGTTGGCAGGGTGATGTCTCGGCTTTTTATTAAGTTGTCTAGGTTCGCCATCACTTTCCTCCCAAGAAATAAACGTCTTTTAATTTCATACACTATGACAAAAAATTAAGCAGTGAATGAAAACCAGGTCATAAAAGGACCAAACTATGTACAACAGTATTATTGTTTTAGCAAACATGCAGGAGTTATTTTGCAAGTGCACCCATGCTAGCCCAGTCTGGATCAGTACCACAGCACGGAGTGATAGGGCAATAATGCTTCCATTTTGAACTGATATCAGGGCAGGGACAACTTGTCACAAACTCTGCCATGGTCCTAATCAGGCTCAGGCTCATGTGCATGCATGTGCTTTTTATAAAAGCAAGAAATGCATGTGCTTTTTACAAAAGCATTTATGTTTGCAATGATGTCATTAATGTCTGTGTTGTTTGACCCTATTGAACAAAGGGCTGAGTAAATGCCTTTTTAAATTTTCTGCTGAGATTTCCATCTTTCTCTTCCCTTACAAAGGTCAGAGCAGCTCACCTGGGGCTCCCATCCAGACAGTAATCTCTGACCATACCTGCTTAGCTTCAGCAATGCCAGGTCATTCGCTAGACTTCAGTGAATATTGTTTAAGAATATTGGAGAATTGGACTACAGGGTTTGCATGCAACTTGCTGTTTGCTGGGCTTCCTTGCCCAATTTGTACTAACTCCATTCAGCTAGAAATGCGTCTATTCCATTACTGCCTTTGCCTTGTTCCACTACTTGCTTTCTAGATAAACACAATTACAATTAGAAGCATTTTTGATGCTTCTTTTATGCTTCCCTCACCCAGTCCCAATTAGACCCGCTTCCTGAATATGAAATGTCAAGTTGGATTCCCTCTGACTCCAGGGGTCTGCCAGGAAGGCAGCAGACTAAAGTCAGTGGAGCCTCTGACAATGGGGTTGGAAGAGGGGCTGCCCCAGAGGAATTAGGGGAACAGGAGAAAGCCACAGAGTTGTGGGAAGGAAAAGTGGGAATCAGAGTGAGGGCGCAATCCTAAACTGAGTTAGACTGGCATAAGCTAAGCCAGCAAAGTTTGGCCAGCACAAGGGCCACCGTAAAGTATGTTTCAACCCATGCTTGGAGTCAGAGAGGCCAGCACACAGATGTGCTCCATCCTCCCTGACTCCGAGAGTAGTCCAAACACGCTTTATGGTGGCCCTTGTGCTGGCCAAACTGTGCTGGTTTAGCTTATGCGCAGCCTAACTCCAGTTTAGGATTGTGATCTGAATGTAAGAAAAACAGCAGGGGCAAGGAATTGCAATATTGATTGGGAAAAAAACCCCAGACAATTCTTTGGTTGCAGATCATCTCAAGTATACCCCTGTGTAATATGTCTTATGGTGCAATTCTAACCCACTTTACAGCACCGGGGTAAGGGCAATGCAGAGGCGTTTCTACAGGGATGGCAAAGCTCTAAGTTTTGCAAGAAGCCTTACCCTGTCGTGTAAATCCCTCCTCTCCCTTGCTGCTGTAGCCAGTAAGCAACGCCAAGATTGGCTAAAACGGTGCAGGAGAGGAGTAATCTCCACTGCAAGGTAAGGCTTCTTGCAAAACTTAGAACTTTGCCATCCCTGTAGAAACGCCACTGGGGCAATGTAGCTCTTAGGTAAGGAAACAAATGTTCCCTTACCTTGGCCTCTGTGACTACTATTCCACTGCAGGATGCAGCACATGCCCTATTGGCACAGCAATGTCAGTATTGGAAAGCTGGTTACGATTACGCCCTTAGAGCCCACTCCTGTGGGCATATCAACTCTGGGCATTGTGAATGTGCCATAAAGCATGTTCGTGGCACCTGTCAGGTAAGCAGCACCAGTGCAAGGACCGTACCGCTGGGTGCTGAGTGCTGGGAGTCGGCACTGCGCAGAGTTTGAGGTGCTGCCACTGGAGCAAGATATGCCCATCGGCTAGCTGTGTGGGTTTTCAGAGCATGGGGAGGGCAGAACTTGGTGGGGAATGGGAGGATCAGGCCTAGGTGGGGGTTGGACCAGCAGAGGCCTCCTCCGCCAGATCCTATGCCCCACTTTGGGCCGGGAAACCTGACATGGGGTTTCTCAAGTCTGCGCCAGCAAAATAGCTGGCTCAAAATAGCAGACTCAAGTGGACCCATTGTGGGGGCCGGGGCTTTACTTGGGGTAAGGGAACAAATGTCCCCTTTCCCTGAGGAGACTCCAGTGGCTGCCATGGCACACACAGAATGCAACGGCAGCCATTTTGGTGCTGCTACACCTCTGGGCACCAGGCCACTTAGAATTGGGCTGCCTGTGAGAGTTCAGGTTTATGCCATTTCCCCCCACCTTGCTCTTTCAAATGCAAGATAAGAGTAGTAAGCAGTGCATATCTGTTACATGTGGGTTAGTGCGCGTGAGAGAGACTTCCATTTCTTCCATTGTCATCCTCTTGGCCTTTCCCCCTGCCTCACTTTGTTGCTTTGTGCTTTTCATTTCTCGTTTGCTTCTCTCTCTCCCCCCCCTCCCCATTTCCGTCCTTCAACATTGTTTCACACCCCAGGGTAGGCCTCTGTTAAGCTTCCTTTGCTTCATCTTTTGAGATAATGAACTTCCTGACACTTGCTGTATAAATCACGGTTCCAGGAGATGGCGTTGAGCAGTAGCAGGGTATGGGAGGCTAATCCTGCTGTCCAAACATCTTGTTTTTGGCGTTACATATGCAGAATGGGAAACACATTTCTCCTTTTAAAACGCTCTATTCAGTAATTCACTTGTCTTTAAATGTATTCCAGAAGGGATCGCCTGATGCTTAGTAGCCTCCTTTCAGTTTTCAGTTGCACAAGCTGGAATCCTAACAAACCAGAAAGGCTAGAAAGTGGTTAGTCTTTGCGGAATGGATCCCTGTCAAAATAACACTGCATATAATTTAGCCAAGTTTGGGATAATTGGCAGTATTTTTTTTTTTTAAGAAACGCCCAGCTGGCCAGGATATCAGGCTTAATTCTCACCTCTTCACACAGCTGAGCTCACCAGCAGGGCCGTAACATGACTGTGATGGAGAGAAGCACTTTGGCTGCAATTGTGCTTATTCAGTGAATGAAACAACACAAGAAGTTGGAACTCGATTTAATTGCGTTTCAACTCTCCTGCTCCCTATGCAGAGATTGGATGGTTCCTTTGTGAGCAAATCAGTTGAATCCTGTCGAAGAAATTAATGCCTCTTTAGTTCCCCTGTTTCTTTTCGCCTTGCCTACAAAATATGTTTTTCTTAAAGACTCGATTCTCCGGAGTGTTGTCCTTGGGTTCAGTTCCCGGGTTGGAAATCTGCATATAGTAATGCAATATTCTTCTGTGGGGAGAAGTTTCATGGCATATGTAAATGAAATAAGACCAGGCCCCTGTGGCATTGACAGGATGCTGAGAAGGAAGTAGGCTGTATGTTAACGTGCTTCAAGTCCAGGTCATTCTCACCGAACCCTGCAGCTCTTAGATTCCACCACCCTGGTGGAGAGAAGACTTGAGTGTTCTTTTTGTCAGTGACCCATTGTAAAACACCACTGGAGCCCTAAGTGATTCCAGTCCCATACAATCCTTGAACTAATATACAAGCTAAAATCCAACGCTTTGAACGTCTGCACTGCCAAAGTTAATGGTCTAAGGCACACCTAGCGCTGGCCAAACAGAAACCTCATGAAATAACATACAACAGAGTAATAATTTCCTCATTCCGTGCAATGGATCAAAGCTTGCTAGCTAAAACCAGTCCCCATATGCTCTGTGCTCAACTGGTTTTTCTATATTCAGGCTGCTCAGAGAAGCTTTTTCCTTCTTATTATGAGAAGAACGAATTGTCATGTGACACAGAGAGAGGGGGAGAGAGAGAATAAACTTATACCATGGAGAGATCACACAGTATACAGTAATTCTAGCATTATTTTGATAATTTCGGAGAATTTTTTTGAAAATTGTTTGGAGTTTTGATTTTCAGATGTAGGAAAAGCTTGCTTTTACATCTGTATCAAATGAGACACAATTAAAAAAAATTCAGGGTCTGCCACTTTAGAGCCAGCAGGAGTGTTTTTCCATAGTTGTGTTGGCATTCATTAGCCTTCCATCCTGATTATGGCATCTTAACATTTTGTTCTGAATAGTAGTCATGGGTCAACTTGTATTTTTTTTTCAGTATGAAACTTTTCAGCGTTGAACCTCAACCCTGAAGTTACTCCAAGCTGTTTTCCTTACGTTTTGCCATTTCTTGTAATACAAAATCAAGGATACATTTCCAAAAATGACACACAAAAATTGTGTGTCAGAAGACGGTTTCCTGAAATGCTGCTTTTTCTCCCAAACTATTCAAAGTTTCTTATCTAAAAGCATTTAATTTCTACAAAGATTATGTACTGATCAGCTTATGCTACACCAAGGGCCCAGATTGTTTGTATAAAACTGAGGGTGCAATCCTAACCTGGAGTTAGGCCGGCACAGTTAGGCCAGCAAAGTTTGGCTGACACCAGGGCTACCGTAAAGCACGGTTGGACCACTCTTGGAGTCAGGGAGGATGGTACATGACTGTAAACGTACTTTATGGTGACTCTTGTGCCAGCCAAACTTTGCTGGCCTAACCGTGCCGGCCTAACTCCAGGTTAGGATTGCACCCTCAGTTTGATCACTTTCTTGTTCTTTCAGTGCTGTTGAATCCATCAGAAGTTATTGCTCTGATGGGCATTAGCATACATTAAGATGCTGCATATCTGTTCTCAGCCTTAAATGCTTTTAAGCCCAAAAAAAAGAAAAAAAAGTAAAGGTAAACAGTATCCCCACAGCTGCTTTGAGGAGAGCCATTACTTCTGACCCACATACATTTGGAAATGAGCCTGTTTGGGTTAACAATTACTCCAGTTCAAATTACATAGGTTTTTTAAAAGCCCCTTCCTTTTTCCTTTTTTTCTAGTCTGGTGCCATTGGTGTCTGAAATAAGAAAGAGAGTTGTAGGGATAGAGAGACAAAGTGCGTCATAGCTCTTGTGACATTAAAATTAAGACAGAAAAAAGGTGTATATTGACTTTGCTTTTAAAAGGATTGTAGTTAATTCGGCACCCAGGAGGAAAATTGCTTTCTGCACCATTTATTCTTGCAAGAGGGGGAAGGGGTTGATTCAGATTTGTTAAATGAAAGACCAGCTTAGAAAGGTCAGTGTGCTCAGTTGAAATTGAGCCTTGGCAGATAGCACAACTGTGTTGTTTTTCGTTTATAAAAGGCAATTTGCAGGGAGGAAATCCTGAAAGTGGCCAGGCTGATTATTATTCATAATAACTAAAATTAATTTGCTGTGTAGTTCCCCTGGAGCATAAAGTTTATGACCTTGTTTTCACTGGAACTGTAAGCTTGCATCTGGCCTGTGTCACTTCAGGCTGAAGGTGAGAATTCAAGTGACTGAACGTGAACATGTGCAAAGTTCTACAAACAAAAACAAACAAGCAAGCAAGCAGACAAACAAAATCATTCCCTGTAAAAAATCAGATATATTAAGAAAGATTCTAGCCTAGCCTCCTCCCTTACTAGTTTTTTCAGATGCAGGGAATGTTTTGATGGCTGAGCATTCAGTTATGCAAATATTCACATGTCATCTGGAGTTATACAATCCAGGTATAGGCTTGCATCCTCCGGGAGATGCGACTCAGCATCTAGTTTGTATTCCTGAAACAGACAGAGCCTTTCCGCACAATACATTTTAATACTGTACCTAAAAACAAACTGTTTTTACTCAGTGGGTAATTAATCTGTGGAACTCCTTTCCACAGGTTATAGTGATGGTGTCTGGCCTGGATGCCTCTAAAAGGGAATTGGACAAATTTCTAGAGGAAGAGTACATCACAAGCCACGATGGGTATGTGCAACCTCCTGGTTTTAGAAGTAGGCTACCTCAGAATGCCAAATGCAAGGGAGCAGCAACAGGATGCAGGCATCTTGTTGTCTTGTGAGCTACCTGAGGCATCTGGTGGGCCACTGTGAGATACAGGAAGCTGGACTAGATGGGCCTTTTTGGCCTGATCCAGTGGGGCTCTTTTTATAGTGTGAATGCAGCAAAAGCATGTCAGCAAGCTGGTACACAGATGCAGGTGTCAAGAGCTATAGCTCTCTGTTACAAAAAGGATACATTTAATGGAGAAGTCAAGTCTCCCTATGTGTCACGTGTGCAATGGCTAGTAACTTGCCAAACCTTCCTATATATATTTATTTACTTTGTGACTCTATTCTCCTGGCACTTTTCTCCTGGCAAGGGCACTCGAGGCGGCTTACAAAGTTAAGAGCATTCAGTGGTAATAAAATATTAAAAGCAATTAAAACAATAAAACAAAACACCCAGTGGATTGCATAAGATGCAGCAAAATAAAATTACATTCAATTTAGATTAAAAAGCCAGTCCATCTGTTCCTCTCTCTTCAGGCCTATCACTTTCCAAAGAAAAAGCAACATTGGTGGGTTCTGCCTGAATAGGCCAGTCAGTAGAGTTCGGTAAAAAAACCCATGCTTGGTACATCGTAAGGTAGTTTTGGGGAGGGTCTGTCACACAGTGGTAGAATGTGTGCCTTTGCAATCTTTGACATCTCCAGGAATGCCCAGGACAGACCCTTTGAAACCCTGGAGAGCAGCTGTCAGAGATAGAAATTACTGAGTGAAATGGATCAAGGGTTTGACTTGGAAGACGAAAGCTAAATAGATGTGCCTGTGCCCTGCCTTCTCCCTCTCCATTTCCATTTGCATGCCCTGATTCCCTCATTCACTTCCTGGTTCATGGGAACTATAGTTAGTGATGGTGCCATGGTCTAATCAGACCAAATGGTTATCATTATGCCATCGTCATTTGCCTCCAAACCAGAACTGGGATGGAAATTCAGTTCAAAATGTGCTAGCAAGAGCAAGCGCATCATGTTTGCATTCTGGATGCGCTGACATCCAGAAGAGATATTCGTTTGGTTTTCATTGCAAAAAGGTTTCAAAATCCTGCAAAGCCTGGAATATGGCATGGTAACTGTGGAAGGCACTTATAGTTTCTTGCACACTTGGGCTGGTGCAGATGTGATGGAGGGGTGTCCGTTTTAATAGTGGTTAAGAAATTGGGACTATACACTCCCTCCACAGATCAAATCTTGCCCCAGCTAATTGTGGTCAAATGTTTTGTTGGCAGAAACCAGAATTTAAAACCCCTTAGAACCCTGGTTTTCAATTGTGGTTTATATGAAACCCCAGACATTAACCATGGTTGATGTCACTGTTATAAAAAAGCATCTAATCCCAGACTGCTCCTCAAGAATCAGCCTTTTCTTCTTTAGAGAGGTAACGCTCCAGTAATTCTTTAAGTTGGAAACTCGTGCTCCAAAATCCAACCAGTAGATATGGAGCCTCTGACTGCTCCTTTTATTTCTCTGAAGTTGCTCTTGGCTCAGGAAAGGCGCAATTATAATAATAATGCATTTGCTTTGACAAACAGCTGTTAAGATAAAATTGAAACTGTGACAAATATCTAATTATCCTGTCACAACAGCCATGTAGTTTGCCAAGTTCAATTGAGATTAAGAGTCCCCCGAGGGTAGATGCTAAAGTGCAAGTTGACATTAAGGAGGAAATGACAAGCTATCGAAACAATTGCCGTGCCAGCCAACTAATCAAGCTGGAATGGGAGAGCTGCAGACGGTTAGCATTGGCAGGGCAGAGCATTGCTGGGGTGCTTTATTTTAAAAGAACTTCCTTTCATATCAGGGTGGCTGTGGGCCCACCGATTGCTGTGGAATTAATAGTATTTACTTCTAAAATTTTGACTAGCAGAATGAAAGTAGACAGTCTTTAGAGTTCTGTTAACGGACCCAGAACAAGTTGTACTCTGCCCCTTCTCACAGGCTCCACCCAGGAGCTCTTCCCCTGGTCTTGCCCTTTTGCTAGTTCAGATTCCCTTGTTCTAGTACTAACCCCCAAGCATTTAGGATTGCATCACCTCCAATGGATTTCTCCCTCCAATCCAAACGCATCCAAACACAATGCAGAGTAAGAGCAGGAGTAGACTGTATTACCTTCAGTGCATCCTGTTTATTTGTGTCATTGGTTTTTTCCTAGTCAATTGATAATTGTGCAATTATAATTGTGTGAAATGAAATTTTATCCACAGCTTTATCAATGCATCCCTTTGCATGACCATTATTTGAACCAGTTCAGACTGATTCCTCCCCACCCACCAAAAACATTTTTGTCAACATTTTAAACAGAATGTATTCCCCCCCCCCGACTTGCATGCTTCATGTGCCTAGCTCAGAAATCTCTTAAGCTCCCCTGCAGTTGTTCCTCATTCTTCCTGACTTTAGGTTGGTTGACAAAAGCTTATTCATCACTCAGAGGGGGCAATATCAAATGATGACATGTATATGAGAATGGGCTGGTAGAGGTACAGATCACGCTTTCAAATGACCTCAGATGCACTGCTTTCCAATGGAGCAAGTGCACATGTTCAGTTGTACAGATTGCCCTTGATGTAGCATCGACACAATGTCATTGCGTCATCATTAGCGCCGACGTGGGGGCTCTGAGCAGCACCCCCATGTTGGCGCTAATGCTCTCAGGCTGGAACTCAGCTGGCGTGAGGGAGGTTCTGGGAGGGACCAAGGCAAAGAATTGGCGGTTCTCGCTGGGGGGTGGGAGGATCAGCAGCCGTGCTGGCACAGGGAGGAGGCAGAGCCAGGATGTGGCCGTAAGGCCGCATCCTAGGCCTCCTCAGGAGGCCATGTGGCCCAGTTCGGGTGCGTAGCTTCCTCAGTTCTGTGGTGCAGATCCGGGGAACCCATGGGGCGGCCGGAGCGTCCCCTGGGGCAAGGGGACGATTGTACCCTTGCTCCGGAGCGGCTGCCCAGTGCACCAAAGGTGCATTGGATTTGGCACAGTCCCGCCGGACTCGCCAATCCAGCGCACTTTAGGATTGTGTTCTGAGCCTACTTATCTGCAGATTTTCTATCTGGATTTGGCTCAACATGTGTCCCCTGGATATATATTAAGCCAGACTTGGCCCAAACTAAACCCTCTGAAGGTGACTGGAGAACAGCTCCAGTAGCCTCTGGAGAGCTTTCTGGAACCTGCAGAGTCAGTGCATGTCTTTATATTACATATATTACGGTGTCCCTTGTGCCTGCTAAACGTTCTGGCCTAAGTGTGCCAGCCGAACTCCTTGAAGCGGTGCAATCCATCTGTTATTCCAAATCACCCCAGCACTAAGTCACCCTCCTATTTTGAACCAATTTTTCTGGCATGAGAATGGACTAGGAGGAGGATTTTTCCCCTCTCCCTCTTCACTAAGAGACTGGCACTGAATGCTGCTTCTTTGCTGCCCAAGAGTTCACCTTTGAAGATAACATGTCAATCGAAATTGGCTCATTACCATGCTGGCTGCCAAAACTTTTCAAAGCTTGCTTCTCTTCGGGAAATAGGGTCCTCCAGGCAATGTCCTCCGCTCTGTCTGCAGGAAAAGGTTAGCTGCTTAAAAAATGTACCCCGGCAACCCCCTCTCCTCTTTAAAAATTCTTATCAACTAACTGTATTAGTGCCAATGGGACTTAATTGGGCTGCTGGGGAAAAAAATGGTCACAAAACTGGTCTTGACAGGCAAAAGGAAAGTTTTTCGAACAGTGTCAGCTGCTTGGTGTGACGTTGCTGCTTAGCGGTGTGTCTCATGTGCTGGGCGGGGTGGACCTAAAGGATGTGCTGCTGGGGTCACATCCTGCAGGCTGCTGCCCCCCCCCCCAATAAGTACAGTGATATCATCACATCACCACAATTTCTTCTCTCCCCCCCCCCCGTGCGCCGATCATTACAATTTAAAAACACCAAACATTTAAGGGGCGGGCGGGTGAATGAATAACTGCAGCTCTGCTTGCCCATCCGCCCTCCCCCATGAGCAAAGTCAGTGCCACGCTTTGCTCTCGCACTTTGCTTGCTCATCACTCACATTTCCTCTGTTCATTGCTCCCCTAACCAGAGGGTGGTACCTGGTTAGTATATACACACCTTCACACTCTCTGGTTGATGTTTTCACTCCTGTTGCTTCCAGATACTGGGATGAAGTTCAGCAGTACTCAGATCAAAGAGGAAGGAAGGAAGAGGAAATGTTTTGAATGGATGGGCAGCATGAGCAGATAGATAGGAAAACAATGCAGACCAGCTATATCAGTATCCTGTGCTGGGGATGATTAACATTTATATACTGCTTTGGAACAAAAACCTTACAAAGCAGGTGACATTGCAAAATGAAGATGCAAATATTTCATATATGCATGTACACTGAGATGTTGGTTACCTGAAAGCGCGGTTGACCATGTCATGACTGTCTGTCCCATGTACAGAATGATTTAGTTATTCAAACTGTGGGTCGTGACATGATGTCAGGTGGGTTGCGGAGAGCTGGGAGCACCCATCTTGGAAGTTGCAGGTCTTACTCTTGCTATATTCCTTTTGTGAGTGTTAACCGTTTGAATTTTCAGTTGAGGGTGTTTTGTTTTAAAATTGTTTTTAGTTCAGTGCTTTTACATATTTTGTCCTAATCTTGCTTCCTGGTTTTACATGGTGTTTCATGATTGTTCAATTGCTGCAGTCCAAGAATGCCGCATTTCAGGAGTGTTATTTTATTATGTTACAATGGTAGCACTTCCTGCTTGATGATGTCACTTTTGGCTATGACATCACTTCCAGGTTAATGACATCACTTCTGGTGGGTCCCGACATAAGTGACATTCTAGAAAGTGGGTCATGGTCTAAACAGTTTGAGAACCACTGATGTGGCCAATTCTACAGATACTCTTGTTTAGCCAATCCTTGAAAGCAGAAAGTTTAAAGTGGGGCTATTGCCCCAAAGTTGTAGCCCCATGTGGCATTTTCTCCTGTCTGTTCATAGCATGTAGTCTGCAAGCCTATCCATACTTACCTGGGAGTAAGCCCAGTGGTGTCATCTACTCTCTCACAAGCCGGAACGCTGGGCGGGACTTGAGTGATTGACAGGCCATCGTTTGACTTCCGGTTTCTTCGCGCGCCCCGCGCGGCTTTCCCTCGCCTCGGAGGGGGCGCCTGCTCGCCCAGGCACCCGGCGCGCCCCCCACCCATCCCCCCTGGCGAGCAGGCGCTCCCTCCGAGGCGAGGGAAAGCCGCGCGGGGCGCGCGAAGAAACCGGAAGTCAAACGACGGCCTGTCAATCACTCAAGTCCCGCCCAGCGTTCCGGCTTGCGAGAGAGTAGATGACACCACTGAGTAAGCCCCATTGACTCTTAATGGGATTTCCTTCTGCATACTCACATAGCATTGAGCTGTAATGCACACATCTGCATATTAGTATAACATCTAGTTCCATTCTGAGTAGCCATGATAAATCCTTTGTCCACAAGCAGATAAAATGTGATTGTAGCTGTATTAATATTAGCAGAAGAGTTGATCTGGGTAATTTAAATGTCAATGCTGTGTGGATTACAAAAGAAAACCTCCTGCATTTTCTGTGCCACTTTTCCTTGTATGTTTTCTTTCTTTAATTATTGTTGTGCTTAAGTGATATGGCTTTCGTACTCAAATTCCTGCTTGCATTCATTAAGAATGATGCTTTCAGCGGCCGAGAGTGTTCATTCTGGGTTACTATTTGCTGAGTGGGTGGGAACTGGGATGGTATTTCTCATTGGAAAAGAAGGGGGTCCTCTTGACAGGCCCGGATTAGGGCATGTCTAGACTAGTATCTTCATTGCATTTTATTTTAGTTTTGTCTTTTGCATACTTCCCATATATATGGTCTCATGTACTATCCAAATTGCGGCTTTTTCTAATACAAATGCAAAATGTGTTCAGTCGCACCCATACATCCAGCGGTGTCATGCTGCCAGAACGCTGGGCGGGAGAAACGGGTGAGCGGCAGCCCGCCCGTTGCGTACCGCTCCGTTTCGCCGTCTTCCCCGCCCCCACGGGGGCAGGGAAGACAGCGAAACGGAGCGGTATGCAACGGGCGGGGCTGCCGCTCACCCGTTCCTCCCGCCCAGCGTTCCAGCAGCATGACACCGCTGCATACATCCCTCAGAGCACAATCCTGACCTGGAGTTAGGCCAGCAAAGTTTGGCAGGCACAAGGCACACAATGCCACAAGTGCATTTGGACCACTCTCTGAGTAAGGGAGGACGGCGCGCATCTGTGTGCTGGCCTCTTTGACTCCGAGAATGGTCCAAACCTGTCCCTTGTCCCTGCGCAACACTCCCTTTCTCCTACTCTGTGGGTGAGTCTTCTGTGGGGACAGAGAGTAGAAACAAGCCAAGGAAGTAGTCACAGGCAGAAAGTCTTGCAAAACAAAAACATGGAGATAAGGAGGCATGCCCAGATGGAGGAGGCATCCTGGGATGTGGGAGCAATGAACCCCACTACGAAGGCCTGGCTGGCTTCCCTTGACTGGAGATAGGGCACAGATAGAACTCCTGCAATGGGTGAGGGAGAAGGCATCTTTCTCCAATAGTCAATAGACCTAATAGACCCTCCCATAGCCACTTCCATTCTCACTTGAGATCTGAAAAGAGCCAAAAGGCAAAAAGGAAGTAGCACCATTGCAGCAATCCCAGGGTCAGACCAAAACATAACCACAGACAGTGCAGGCCACACTTTTAGCCATCTTAGGATATTGTGGTGGAGCTCCTCTGTTGCTGCTCACCCCTCCCAGAGACTCTAGAGCCATATCACATGGGAAGGTTGCCTGATAGGCCTCACCCTCACAGAGGCGGATCTACAGGGAGGGCAAAGCTCTAAGTGTTGCAAGGAGCCTTACCCTGTCATGTAAATCCCTCCTCTCCCTTGCTGCTGTAGCCAGTAAGCAACGCCAAGATGTTGCTTTTCCCTGTGAGGATTAGCTAAAACGGTGCAGGAGAGGAGTGATTTCCACTGCAAGGTAAGGCTTCTTGCAAAACTTAGAGCTTTGCCCTCCCTTAGATCTGCCTCTGCACCCTCATCTTCATCAGGCTTCAGTTATTGAATCCCGGGATGGACTTACCACCCAATGGCTTCTGAAGACATGGCCCAGGACTGGCTACTAATTTCTCTGCAGAAGGTTCAGAGATTTCTGATGGGTCTGAGCAAAAGAATAGGGGCAAATTCTCAGATAACCAAGACAGGCTTTTCTTCCTGAAGCTTTCAGTATTGCTTGCAAAGGCAGTTTGCATACTTGAGCTGAAGGAAGAAAAAGATAACTCCAGAGAGACCAGAACCCTATTCATCTGTTCTATAGATCTGCATGAGGTGCTCCTCTTCTGTCAGGAACAGATTGCCTGGCATGCACAGCAGAAGTTGGTTTTTCCAAAAAGATTTAGGGTGCAGTCCTAACCTGGAGTTAGACCGGCACAGTTAGGCGCTTTGATTTTTACTTCTCTACCCGCCTTTTGTTCTTCCCTCCTTGGCTTTAGTGCTAGCAATGTGGGGTAAAAGAGCAAGGACTCCTACAGATCCTTCCCTGCAAACCCTTTTTCCTGATTTCTATCGGATGCACCAAATACACTTGCCTTACACTGCACTCCCCACCATAGGTACACTCTGATCAAGGTATTACATTAGTTTATTAAGTCTTTTGAGTATCTATTTGTATCTTTCTCTTAATAAAGCCGCCATTTTATTGGAAGTATTTCTGTCTCTTCTTGGGGAAATAGGGAATTCTGCATTATGCCAGCTTGTTATCCAGCCTACGATCCTATGTTCCAACTGAGCTGTCAGCTATATTAATTTTCCTAAACTCAGCTCTCTTTGGTAATACTTGTGCTGGCCAAACTGTGCCAGCCTAACTCCAGGTTCGGGTTGCGCTCTCAGATTGAACCAGCTTCTGGAATGGAGTTCCAATCACACAGAACTTTTCTGAAACAATGAAAGAATCCAATGTATCAGAAAGACCTTATTCACAGATAGGTTTGTGGAAGAGAAACATTGCATTCCCTATTCTGTACTTCTTGGCAGGCAAATTGTTGGACCTTTGTTTCTGATGCTGAGTTTGAAGTAGAGGCTTTAAGCTAATTACAAAGCCGCGAACTCTCATGTTCCAGTAGCATCACTTGGCAGACTTTCTGAACAGACATGTCAGTGAAATTTGAGTGCATCTGGATCACTTCTCCTGGGACTGATCTATGTGCTTCAAAAGCAGTAACCTGTGCAGGTTTCAGCTTTCGTTTTGTCCTGTTTCCCATTCCTACCTTTCCAGCCGATGAGATCAGGCAATAATATTTTGAAATGCTGGTGTATTTTGTAGTAAAACTTCACGAACTGTATGCTTGAGGAATGCAGGCCCAGTGTGGACCTTGCATGCATTAACAAAAGGAAGCAAGATATCAAATTAACATGTTCGTGTTAGAGACATTTAAAATGTGTTGTTTTAATCCCTGTTGCAATATAGAAGCAAAAAGGCCTAACAGTAGCCTCTGTTAAAGCACAGCTGCCCCTTCCCCCTTTCCTTTTCACGAAAGCACTTTTCAAAGATTACACAGCAGGAGGGGAAACATGCCATGCTAACATTTCAGTGGAGACGGAAACAACACGCGACTCACTGTGGATTTATTCATTCAGTTGAGTTTTTACGTGTTTCATGCAACGAAGTGAATCGAGAGCCACAGGTGCAAAGTTTTGTCCATACATGTGCAATACTTTGAAGAACTAACTAGAAAGTGTTGTTGGACAGTGTCTTGAGAATGTAGGTATTAAACGACTGGGACGTTGAAGAAACCAGACATGAATGTCCAGGGATGCCAATGACTGGTACGGATTTGACCAGGACACGCTCATCCGAGACGCAGCTACCCTAGTACCAGCTCAGTGGTGGATTGAATACCTTAGGTCAGGGGTCTCCAAACTTTTTAGTGTGAGGGACACATTACATATGTTACACATTTTTGCAGGCCAAAAAAAAAAAAGTTTTATAAATGAATGAAATTTAAATGAATGTATACGTTTTACTTGGAATTTTTTTTTCAATCAGCATTATGTGATTGGGGGTGCATTCCAGTTCCCTCCGTTGGGCCGACACAATGTTGGGCGACACAACGCACAAAACATCACTAACACCAACGGACACCCCAGCATCGGTGCTACAGCTCTTGGGCTGACATTAGCACTAGTGTTGGCCCAAGGGCGCTGACCACTCTTGCGCCATCTGAACTCGGCTGGCACAAGGGCAGTTCTGGAAGGGAGGAAAGGAGGGAGGGCGGAACTGGGCGGGAGCCCGAGGAGGGGGGCAGGGTTGGGGTGTGTCCAGCAGGCTGCATCCAAGCCTCCGTCCCCAGTTCAGGCCACGCAGCTGACTCAGCTCTGTGTCTGCTATTTTACACTTTCTTTTCTGAACCCTCTGCATACATAAGGAGCTGCTCTGGCCTGTACCTTGTGGCATACACAGGCTTATCGCTTTGCCTTGTGGGTAATGTGAAGAAGCCTGGCAGGGACAGGGTTGAGAGCCTGCTTGTAGTAGACGCGTCTGATTTTTGTGTATTTGATAGTGTATGTTAAGTTGAACTTCAGTCCCAAGGGCTTCATGCTCCTGCGAAGCACCATCAAATCTGAACTTATTCCATAATGTGGTCGGGATTGTGCCCTGCCGTGACTTGTATATACAACAATGTAGTTGTTGTATAGCCAGGTCAAACGTAACTGGACCTCTCTGACCAGCTGATATGATGCTCAGCTGGGGGATAAGGGAACTGTAAGAAAACGGTGAAGAGCAAGTGAGAACTGACTATCTTCTAAATCTTTGCCCTTAGCTGGGAGGGCATATGCTTCCAGTCTGAGCACTGGCCATCTGGGTGGCCCCTGTGGGAACAATTACTCTCCCCCTGCTAAATGTAAGAGCAACACCACTTGAAAAAGTGTCTCTTGCCCAGATAGCAGGAGATAGCCAAATTGCCCGGCACTTTTTCAAGTGGTAATTCTTTTTACATTTAGCAGGGGGAAGTAACTGTTCCTTTTCACTCCAGCACAGTGTCTTTTCTAGTGGCTGTAGCTGGTGATATTCTGAATAATTTTTCTGGTGATCTGATCCATCATCATCATCATCATCATCATCATCATCATCATCATCATCATCAATAATAATAATAATAATAATAATAATAATAATAATAATAATAATAATAATAATAATAAATTCCCTGCTAACTGGGCAAGAGGCACTTTTTCAAGTGGTGTCCTCTTATATTTAGCAGGGGGAGAGCAATTGTCCCTCTTCACCCCAGCACAGTGTCTTTCTCGTGGCTGTTGCTGGTGGTATTCTCCATTCCTTTAGATTGTGAGCCCTTCTGGGACAGGGAGCCATTTAACTTTGGTGTTATTATTTGCCTGTAAACCGCTTTGTGAACTTTGTGTTGAAAAGCGGTATATAAATACTAGTGATTGATTGATAATAATAATAACAATAACAACAACAACAATAATAATATCATCATCATCAATAATAATAATAATAATAATAATAATATCATCATCATCATCATCATCCTGTAAACTGCTTTATGAACTTTTTGTTGAAAAGAATTTATATACGATGCATGGATGGATGACTGGTTGATTGATCACCAATCAACTGTCTGCAAACAGATTTGAGGCTTTGATCCAAAATTCAAATGGTCCCAATGCAACATCCAACCTAATGACCTTTTATAACTAGCAGTATGATTTTGTTCTTACTCTAGTTAGAACTGCGAAATATACAGGTTTAAGGTTTTATTGCATTATTTTTTAAACTTCTCAAAGGCTCCTTTTCATAACTCATCTGCAGAGATGACTTCAGGTGTGTGAGAGCAAAACTTTCCAGTGGAACCCTCCATTACATGGCAAACATTGATTATTCCTGCTAAAATGTTTCTTTCTGATTGTGCTTCTTAAGTGATTTTGTTTTACACTGCAGTTTACACTGTTTTAATGGTTTGACTATTAAAATATTAAGGTGTTTTTCTTCTTGACCTTATGAAAGCTGTTTTCATGTGAGCAAAAAGATTCCGCGAAGGATTTGCTTTATAGAGAAATAATTACAGCCTCTCGTGTGGCTAAAGGTCGTTGGCGCTCCTTCTTGGCTCATGGGATACTTGAGGCACGCCACTGATGTGCTGCCCATATGCTACTCCCTGATTTGGCTCAAGCGCTGTCTGGAGTTTCTGCTTTATGACTTGCAGTCAGAAGCGAGACCATAGTTTTGGCAATATTTTAGGTCAGCAACATGCATCCATAGTAGAAGGTGGCCCAGCCTCAAGCATAAATTGGCATTGCAGTCACAAGGTCTGCATATTTTTTTCCTTCCTTTTTCAGTACAGTTGGGTCAAATTGCTTTGTATCATTTCAAGATGAAAATTCTGAAACCTACCCAATGAGAATTCCATGCACAAAGACATTAGGGATGCTATGGGGTGTTTTTTAATTGTCTAACCCAGGGGTTCCCAAACTTTGGGTTTGGACCCACCAGTGGGTTGTGAACCAATTTTCAGGGAGTTATAAAGAATTTGGGGCAATTATCTTAAAAAGCTGGGCGCCACCATCTTGGGGGCTTCATTTTGGTTAGGGAAGGGGCTTCCCCATGAAACTGCCTCTTCCTCAATGTTTGTGGCTGTGAGAGAAATTAGCCTTGCTATGGGCTTGCCTTCGTGTGTATGTGTGTATGAAGTCTCTCCCAGGTCTCTTTCTGAGTGGCATGTCACACCTTCCATGTGCATGCCTAGGTTAGTCTTAGCACACGGGGAAGAGGAACGTAAATATTCTGAGGACTGTCTAAAATTTGGTTTTTCCACCTTGATCAATGGCATATAGAGAAGCCGCAATATGTTCTGTGCAGTGTTGTTCTTAGTGCTGATTCAATCACCAAACTCAAAACTTGAGCATCACTTAGAGCGCAATCCTAAACTGAAGTTAGGCCGGCATAAACTAAGCCAGCAAAGTTTGGCCAGCACAAGGGCCACCATAAAGCATGTTTGGACTACCCTCAGAGTCAGGGAAGATGGCTCACGTCTGTGTGCCGGCCTTTCTGACTCCCAAGAGTGGTCCAAACCTACTTGTTTGATTGTTACCAAAGAGTAACAATCCAGTCCTATCCGCCTTGGTGTCCAGAGGAGCTGTGACACAGAAATGGCTGTCTCTGTATCTTATGGGGCCGGGGGACCCACGTTTGCACATTTACCCTCAGTAAAGCCCCTGCCCCTGCAATGGGGCTCCTCCAGTCGGCATCAGCTATTCTGCTGGCGCAGACTTGAGAAGCCCCATGTTGGGCTTTCCAGCCTGACGCAGAGCATAGGATCCGGTAAAGGCCTCCACAGGCCCACCCTCTTTCCGGGCCAGTCCTCTTCCTGTTCTTGCCTCCCTCCATCCAGGAATTCCTCCCCTGTCCTGCACTCCCCACGTTCCAGCACCCATTGGCGCTTACCTGTTTGTCGCTGGGCACCAGGACCTCAGCAGCAACAGGGCAGCACAGGCCTTGCACCCTCTTTGCTCTCTGGGTGCAGTGAATATGCTTTATGCCATAAGAACGACACCCAGAAACGGCAGCATGGCCCATAGGATTGGGCCCTAAATGACATTATGAAAAAGCTGACAGTTACTCCAACTCCAGAAACAGGACCTGAAACTACTTACTACTAGGAAGCGCCATGATTGGAACTCTCAGTACAATTTTTTTTTAAAAAAATAGAAGCAACCACATGGCCCTCTGATTTGGACTGGGACCATGGGCGCTGGGCTGTGCGCAGGAGGGGGGAGGAAAGTTGGTAGGACCATAATAATGTGCGTTTTGCCCCAGAAGTTCTTCTCTGTAGCAAGTGGAGAAGCTTGAGCATAGTCAGAAAATGTATGTGCATGTTTGTATTTATTTATTTATTTAAAAGATTTCTACCCTTTTTCTCATAGGAGACTCAAGGTGCCTTACAAAATGGAAAACAGTATTTAAACAATATCTAAAAGCAAACATTAAAAACATAATTAAAACAACATAAAACCCAGGATCACTAACGTTAAAAGTGGGGTATTGGGTTTTCAGTTACCACAAGTTTTCAGTCTGCATATCTAAGGTGTATCTCTCACACACACACGCGCGCGCACACACACACACACACACACACACACACACTATAGAAGCAGTTTCAAAGCTCTGAACATCTACTAACATTTCTGTTTGTAACATGTGCTTATGTTATTTACTTACATTGAAAGAAGAGTGCCGTATTCCCTTTTTAGGTATATGTGTTTGGGGGGAGCGCTTGGCATGCATTCGAAAGCTTCGAGTGTTGCATCAGGAAATTTTCCAGTAACTGCCCTTTTTGTAAATCTAAATCTAGATTACAGCTGTCCCTCTGGAAAGTCATACACACTTCAGTATGTGGGGAAAGTGACAGACGCCTTCTCTTCTCCTTCCTAGGGTGTCTCCTCTGCAGAAGTCTGAAATAGTCGACATGGTGAAGAAGCACGTGAATGCCATCACCTTGGCCATCGGAGATGGTGCCAATGATGTCGGGATGATCCAGACAGCCCACGTTGGAGTGGGGATCAGTGGCAACGAAGGCATGCAGGCCACCAACTCCTCGGATTATGCGATTGCGCAGGTCAGTCTCCCAAAAGAGCAGCTGTTGTGTCCTATTGAAAGAAGTATTGGCTGCCTGGGCACCACAAACACCTCATTGCTGACCGTCACATCCCGGTCATCCCCGCTCGCCCCTCCCCAATCCGGGAGGGGGGCCAAGAAGGGATCAACCGATGGCATCCCGGTGGGCGCTGCTAAACACAACCAGGAGACGGAAGAGTAATGCGGAGACCCCTTTTATTGCCTCTTCCCGACAACCACAGCCTGCTCTACCCAGTTCCCCCCTCCCTCAAAGGTCCCAACAAAAGTCTTTGCCCCATGGGCTGTCTCCAAAAACATCCA
This sequence comes from Lerista edwardsae, assembly GCA_029204185.1. Classification (NCBI taxonomy): domain Eukaryota; kingdom Metazoa; phylum Chordata; class Lepidosauria; order Squamata; family Scincidae; genus Lerista; species Lerista edwardsae. The sequence goes on from JAJKFI010000030.1 coordinate 9,736,965, forward strand.
ACTTAAAGCCTTCCGGGCTAATGCCAAAAGAAAGTCCAAAAAGGGCCGTCCAGCCACTGTTTGCGTTCAACGCAAAATCCCCGCCGCACCGGCTCAGTTCTGGCACGTTGCCGCTCTCTCCGGCTACTCCCGACTGGCACGTCGGTGCAAGGGTGTAGCAACAGCATGCAAGCATCTTTACTGAACTCCCGTAGGCACCTGGTGGGCCACTGTGAGATACAGGAAGCTGGACTAGATGGGCCTTTGGCCTGATTCAGTGGGGCTCTTCTTACGTTCTTATGTTGGCGTCCGCTCACTCACGGTTCCTGGGCTGTGAGTGCAGGGCTGCTCTGGGGCCTTGTTATTGGTGAGTTCTCCTCGGCTGCCCGCTTACAGCCACAGGCAGGTCCAATGGCACTCGTTGGCAGGGTGCCCGTTCCTGCCGCTACCTCGTGGGGAGTGTCCGGCTTTGGCACAGCAGCACCTCCCCTCCATGCCCGTTTCTCCCAAGTAGACCGCCCCATTTCCTCTCCTCCTGCTCCTTTTATCCCGGCCCCGCCAGCCTCCTCGGACACAGCTGCACTCGGCGGATTGCCTGCCGCTGGTCCTCTTTCCCAGGCCGGTGTTCCGTGGCCCCTTCCCTCCTGTCTGGCCTCACGCCCGCGACCGCTGGGGCATGACACTGACCCAGAGGCCAAGCAATTTTTCCTCTCATTCATTTGAAGCGGCTGCCTAATGCATATGCCTCCTAAGTGCTTAGGATCCATTCCATTGTGTCAGACCAGGAGTGGTCTTCTCCCAAATGCCTGGGTTTCTCTTTCCCCCTCGTAGAACTTCACACTTTCCAGTAACTGGGAAGACAAGGCCCATGTTTCAGCTGCTGAAGCTCTTCTAAGTATAATTTTTCTTACGCTTGACTCGAACACCTGTTGCTGAAGTAGTAACTGCTACCCTTGTTCTTGTTTCAGGGGGCAATCCTAATCTGGAGTTAGGCCGGCACAGTTAGGCCAGCAAAGTTTAGCTGGCACAAGGGCCACCGTAAAGCACGCTTGGACCATTCTTGGAGTCAGGGAGGCTGGCGCACGTCTCTCTGAGAATGGTCGAAACGTGCTTTACGATGGCCCTTGTTCCAGCCAAACTTTGCTGGCCTAACTGTGCCGGCCTATCTCCAGGTTAGGATTGCACTCTCTGTGACTTCAGGATAAAGCTACGAAGGACAGATTACCACTTCTATTCTGGTTCCTAGTCAGGGCCTCTAGAGATCCAGAAAGGGTGATCAGTGATGAATAAATTGTCTGACCTTTGGAAAGAGGAAAGAATCAGTGACTTTTTATCCTTTCCAGTTCTCAGATTCTCTGACTTTTTACTACTTTTTCCTTAGGGACAAAAACACTGAAATTTAATTAAAATAAATTTAATTTATTTAAATTAACTGATTTAACTGATTAAAAAAATTTAATTTAATTAAAATACTAAAGACCTCAGCAAGGGCAGCACCTTAGCAGGAATGACTATAGTAACTCCAGAGTCTCACACCATAACTGCACCCATCAGCCTACAGTCTTAGCAGTTTATATAATCTATTATTGATGTTGTTGGTTTACAGCCCAGCAGCTGTAAACGGCTATCGCTGCATCCTGTGGGTGCCGGGCAGCCACCAGAAGTACCTTGGGACATTTGTCCCCTTCGTCTGGGTAAAGGCGCAGGCCTGCCAATGTGCCTTCTCCTGTCTGCACTGGCTATTTTGTCGGGACAGACTTGAGGACGTCTGTGTCAGGCCTAGCTGACACAGAGGTTAGGATCCAGCGGGGGAGGCCACCACCTGTCCCACCCCAGCTCCTCCCCTCCCTCACTGCAGACCTTGCTCTTCTTATATTCCTTTTGTGAGTGTTAACAGTTTGAATTTTCAAGTGAGCGTTTATTTTGTCATATTTTGTCCTCATCTTGCTTTCTGTCTGGAATGTTTCATGGTTATACAATTGCGGCAGTCCAAGAATGCCAATTTGCATTTCAGGAGTGTCATTTCATTATGTTACAATGACATCACTTCCTGCTCGATGATGTCACTTCCTGCCACAACATCACTTCCAGGTTAATGACATCACTTCCGGTGGGTCCCAATACGAGTGCCATTCTAAAAAGTGGGTCCCGGACTAAAGAGTTTGAATATCACTGACCTAAGTGAATAAATCCAAATGTATAGACTCAAAACATGCAGTAAGTCACCCACATGAAATCTGAGAAAGGATTGCAAGGTTAGGGCCTGTGCACACTGGATTACGTATATAGATCCTATGCAAACATTGCATCCAACATATAAATGTACAAGAGCTCCAGATGTGAAACAGGAACTCCCAATAGATATGATCCTGCACCCTCACCATGTGTAGACTCCATACACAGAAAGTTGTCTGAAGTGGTTCGTAATTTCTCTGCAGTCTAGAGATTCCAAAAACTGAGGCTTCTGGTAGTTGTGGAGTGAGAGGAGAAAGGTTTTTAATAAATCTATACTCTACAAACAACTAACTGTGGAATAGGACCAGTGGGACTGTTCTAGAGGAAGTGGTGTGTGGCTTTCAGCCAAAAGCTTTTAGTTGAGTTATACAAGTTCAAAGGTATCGAAAAACTATTGCCTATATTTCTATTAGTTTACCAGAAAAAATTAGTGAAAGGTTTAGTAGAACCATATATCAAAGGTTAGTCTGAAATAGAAATGTAATCAGAGATATGTCCATATAAGGCTCTTTTGGAGTAAGACTGTTAATTTCTGTTTTAATTCTAGGGATATTCATTCTAATCATATTAACCTTGATGAGCAGCCCTGTTCTAAACCTCCCAGCACCCACAGCTCCAATTAAATGGCTGAAATGGCTACTGCTGGACCCTGTGGGTGCTGGGATACCGGCAGAGGTCTTCTTGGGGTGAGGGAGCATTGGGTTTCCTCACAGTGAGTTTGCGGCAATGGGTCTCCTCGGCTCTGCATCTGCCATTGAGGCCTGTGTCGGGCTGCCCAGCCAGGGAGGAAGGAAGCACAGGACATGGTGACAGCCGCCATCCCTGGCCCCCTCAGAAGCCCAATCCTCCCCCACCCACTTGCCCCCTGCCCTGAAAAGCCGCACAACTGAGCAGCAGTGCTACTTAACTGCCATTGGTTCTGTGACGTCCCCTGATGGGCACTGGGTCCAGCGCCAACACTTCCTGTTCTCTGGGAGCCATGAATGTGCTCTACAGTTTGTTCATGACACACAGAACTGGCAGTGCAGAACTCAGAATTGGTTTCTGTAGTAGTAGTAGTAGTAGCAGCAGCAGCAGCAGCAGCAGCAGCAGCAGCAGCAGCAGTGGTGTCATCCTACTGGTACGCTGGGCGGGACGTCCAGGTGATTGGCAGCCCGCCCATCGCGTACCGTAGCATTACACCGTTTGTGTAACGTACGCAAGCGGCGTAACTGGTTACGCAAACGGCATAACGCTGCGGTATGCGACGGGCGGGCTGCCGATCACCCGGACGTCCCGCCCAGCGTACCAGTAGGATGACACCACTGAGTAGTGGTAGTAGTAGTAGTAGTAGTAGTAGTAAGGATTTGAAATTAATATAAAAATGTCCTTTTCGAAATATATGCTGGTATTTATTCTAATTAGTGGATTACTAAGAATAGAAGCAAAAGTGTTGTTGGACTGATTGGCTCTATGGAGTCGGCAGGCAAGAAGACCTCGGCAGCAACTGCATGCCAGGAGTTTGGGATTTGACTGCCACCTGGCAGAGACTCATCCATCGAGTTGGCTGGCTGGACTTGGCAGCAACCAAACTCCAGAGAAATGACTGGCAGACATTCCTCTTACCCAGAAACTCTGTGGTGCTGATGGCCAAGAGGATGCAGGAATGAAGCTTGCTGGGGTTAGCCTCAGGTTGACCTCAACCAACTCTCTTCTGTCCTTTAATTGTGATGGGGGTGGTTTGCATTTCCCCTGGCTGTGGAAGGGCTTCTGAGGTGGGGGTGGAGATGGAAGGAAACCATCTAAGGCACTGGTTCTCAAACGTTTTAGCACCGGGACCCACTTTTTTAGAATGACAGTCTATCCAGGACCCACCGGAAATGATGTAATGGCCGGAAGTGCAGTCATTGTGATGCTAGAGCCTGCCTACTTTCCCAAGACTGCATCAATAAGTAGGTTTATTTCTCAGCCATTTTCCAATAGCAAAATGAATCAGAAAAGAAAAAAGCTTATTTACAACCTTGACACAAGCAAAACAACCACAGAGCCATCCTCTTTTCCAGCATCACATCTTCCCATATTTTCAATATGGCGGCTCTTGGTGCTTTGCAACCCACCTGAAATGGGCTCCCAAACCCACAGTTTGGGAACCACTGATCTAAGGATATTCAAAGTGAATTTACCCCCTCCCCTTTTTTGGGACCTCTACCTGCTGGGAAACGTGCCTGTTGTGGGCTTGCACTACACAGTGCTCCCTGTTGCCAGTGTTCTCTGTCGGCATGAAGACATGCATGCATGTGCAGCCTTAGTCCTTGTGGATTTTTGGAAGGGGCCAGGATTGCCTTTGCTTAAAAGTCACAATCTGTTCTGCATGTCCATGAGTCCTCCAGTTATATGGGACCCTTTCTTGGGCTATCATTTTCCCAACTCTGCATATCCTCCTGAAGATGCTTCCTGCTATGCATCAAGAGGGTTGCTAGAATTGTAGTAACAACAAGAGGAGCTTTCAGAAGATAAACTAACCTCCGTGGGAATGTTTGATTCCTGCCTAGCAGACATACACAGTAGCAACGTTAGTGGAAGCACGGATGTTTACACTGAAGGGGGCGGGAAACCTCTCTTATTCTCGTGTATAAGCAACATAATTAAACAACTGACCTTGGAGCCCAAGTGATACTTCACATTCCATCATGCCAGACTTGGCCACATATGGAAAAACCCAAAGCACGCTCAGACATTGCAGGAAGATCGTCACACAAGCTAAACAAACTCCGGGGAAATGTGACCTGCTGCCTCCAAGTCTCAACTTCCCCAGGTTTAAAAGGAGCGTCTTTTGAAAACATTCCGTGTCTTCCACCGGTGCTCTTCTCCACCGACTCATTGGCAGAGCCTCCAAAGCCATAATATAGAAATTCCTGCGGCTGTTCAAAGAACTGGTGCCGATTTTATTGTTATCCAAAGGAGGAATCTATTACATTCACGGATCGCTTTTATTACACGGCCGCTAATAGAATTTCTTATTAAACGAATATTGGTCTCGGGTTGCCAGAAAAAGGACTAGATAATATTTCTTTTCTTGCATTTCACATCCTGCATTTCGTCGAGGTAATGAGTGCTGGCAGTCGGTGGGATGCCTGAGGCAAGCCCTGGCCGGCCGCCACCTTGCGGTCCTGACTGCCGTGTGATTGATCCTGCGAGGTGACAAGCACCACAGGCCTGATTCAGGGCTGAATCCCCAGCCACCCTCTCCGACACTCAGGCTTCTGCTCCCTGTATGAGAATGCAGCTGTGCGTGAGTTTCAGCGTGGAAATGGAGCTTGGCTGCAGCAGCGTAATTTTTCTCTCTGGCAGGAGGCTACTGCTTAGTTTGCTTTCCAATATATACTGTATGTGGGGGGAGCCTTTACAATTACTTCTGAGGCAACGCAGGAAAACACATTCAGCAGCTGCTCCTTCTCTTTGGTTTTCCCTTTCTCTGCCAGCGCCCAAGCCTGACTGTTTTCCAGAGGCGATGCTAAACTACTCCACATGTTATCCGATCCGTTGTGAGCTACCTGACACTGGGAAAGACTTGGTCCAAGTTTTGCTACTGGTGGAGGGAAGTGGCTTGATTGCCAAAGTGTTGTCATAGATAGTGAGTTGGACTGGGGAAAGCACGTTCAAATCCTTTCTCAGCCTAACAGCTCAGTCGTAACTACATTCCCGGATGGCTCCAGCCTTCCTGCTGTCGCAGCTAAGCTTTGCGCTGTCGCAAAGCACTTTTTGGCAATACGTGCAGGCAGATCTTGTGGTCTAACGGCACAGGCCCTCCTTAGAATTGGGTCATAAACTCTCACTAGATGCCCTCAGTACTTATATCTCAAGCTGACCCATTCAACAGGGGTGTTGTGAGCATCAAGTGTGCGTGTGGGTGTGTGGGAAGCTCTGAGCTTCTTATTGGAATGGTGAAAGTGTAAATATGATGGGCATATGAAGCTGGTGACCAGTTTTTAAGAACATAAGAAGAGCCCCACCTGATCAGGACAAAGGCCCATCTAGTCCAGCTTCCTATATCTCACAATGGCCCACCAGATGCCTCAAGGATCACACAAGGCAACTAGATACCTCCATCTTGTTGCCACTCCTCTGCATCTGGCATTCTGAGGTGGTTTACTTCTAAAGTATGGAGGTTGCACTACACTTCACGGCCTGTAGCATGTCTAGTCGCCTTTTAAAGGCATCTAGGCCACAGACTGCAGGTCTGTAAGTCACAGACTGCAGTTCTCACTTGCAGGGCAAGTTCAAGACTTCTTGGTGGGCCATGCTAATTTTCTGCCCACCTTGACCCAGTGGGGTTATTCACCCGGTATGCTGGGCAGGACTGACCTTTGAGCGGCAGTCCGCCCGTTGCGTCACTCTGTGTTCCGCAACGGGCGGACTGCCGCTCAAGGTAATTCCCGCCCAGCGTACCGGGTGAATAACGCCACTGCCTTGATCGATGATGTGCCAGCTTTTGCTTCTCCCATTCTCCATAGACGTAGCTCAGCACGCCCCTCCCCTCCACATTTCCTCTTCCTCTCTTTTCCAGTCCAGGAGCGGAAGGAGAAGCAGTGGAAGGAGATGATTGATGGGCTGTTCCCACCAATCTGCTGCCTGAGGCCACTGCTTTGGTTGGCCTCATGGATGGGCTGGCCCACTCATTTGGAAATAAGCCCCAGTAAACAGAATTGAATTTAATTCTGAGCAAACCCATGCGCGACATAGTACTATGTGGAACTTGTCCATGAAGAACTGACTTATGAGCACAATCCTAAACTGGAGTTAGGCCAGCATAAGCTAAGCTAAATTTGGCCAGCACAAGGACCACCGTAAAGCACTTTAGAACCACTCTCAGAGTCAGGGAGGATGGTGCACATCTGTGTGCTGGCCTCTCTGACTCCGAGAGTGGTCCAAACATACTTTACAGTGTCCCTTGTGCTGGCCAGACTTTGCTGGCTTAGTTTATGCCGGCCTAACTCATAGGTAATAGATTTAGGACTTAGGATTGTGCCCTGTAGGTAATAGATTAATGGAAACATAATTTTGTTAATTTCCCATGAGTACCCATGTGCAGTGATTATCTCCTATCATACTGTGCTTCTTTTCCAATCATCCTATGGTGGGATCTGTGTGGAACCTGGTCTTGTGAAAGGGTCATAACTAGGGGTGTGGGGGGTATTTTTTCCAACATTTCTTGATTAAAATAGCAAATGGTGGTGTTATGTGTTTTTATTCCACATTCTCAATCCAAGTTCTCATTTTTATTACTTTTAAATGCTTTAAAAGTGTACTAGGTCGATGATACAGGTGATATAGTGTCAGCAGATGCAGCCACAGTATTATTTCTAATTGGAAAACTAGTCTTGTAATTTCTGGATAATACCTTAAGCACCAAAATGCGGTGTTTTGTGTTTTTATTCAGATATTTTAACCACCAAAAGGCAATTGTTAATTCCCTAAAGGCAGTTTTCAACAAAACAACAACAACAACACCCCAACCCCTAGTCATAACAAGTGGAGTCAAAATACCACTTGCTTGGTGTTTCACGTGTGGTGCTCAGCACAACATGACCACTATAGAAGTCAGGGTGAGGAGGGTCAAAAATCACCATACGAATTCATTCTGAATTTACACAATCCAAAGGCACCTTGCATAAGCATGTCTGATAAAAATGTAATAGCTAATCTGTCTATTTTCCTTTACATGTAAAAAGAGAGGTTCTAATTTTACTCATTAACCATTTTTTCTCCTCCCAGTTTTCCTACTTGGAGAAGCTACTACTTGTCCATGGAGCCTGGAGTTACAACCGCGTGACAAAATGCATATTGTATTGCTTTTATAAGAATGTGGTTCTATATATTATTGAGGTAAGAACATGCCCATTTCCATGCTCATTTGATAATTGCAAAATCTTCAAAATATATTACAGGAGTTCATTACATTGTTCCCCCCCCCTTGCTCATAGGAGGGCTGATACTGGTGTAAGAAGAAGCTTCATTGCTTGCCTCTCCAGTATGACCTATAACTTTATAACCTACTTCTGCAAGGGCTCTTACGCCACAAAGGTAACACCATAAAACAGGTGGTCAAGCTTGCTTAACGTAAGAGCCAATACGATAGACTTCAGAAGTTTGAAAGCTGCAATATTGAAGAGATATTTACATTCTCATTGCCTTTGACAATAGAACTAGGGCCAATGGATAAAAACTGCAAGAAAGGAGATTCCAGTTGGACATCAGGAAGAATGTCTTGATGATAAGGGTGGTTCAACAGTGGAACAGATTGCCAAGGGAGGTGATAGATTCTCCCTGACTGGAGACCTTCAAGCAGAGGCTTGACAGGCACTTGCTGGTGATGCTCTAGGACAGTGATGGCGAACCTATGACACGCGTGTCAAAAGTGACACACCACAACATTTGGGGTGACACACCAGCATTCACCAATACATGGCAAAAACAGTTTGTTTTACTCATTTTTCATTTTTTTAATTATTTGGTGATTATTTATGTAATACATAGGACCACATGTGATTGGACTGTATTTTTTGTTTAAATAAATTAATATAAAGAATTGTGTCTCCTTTGTTTGTGTGGGAGGTTGACACACCAGTAGAGCCAAGTTAATCATTTTCCTAAATTTTGACACACCGAGCCCAAAAGGTTCACCATCACTGCTCTAGGAGAATTTCCTGCTACAGGCAAAGGATTAGACTAGATGATATTGTAGGTCCCTTCCAACTCTATGATTCTATGATCTATGATTCTGTAGGTGAAGTCTCAGTATCCGTGAGGGATCTGTTCCTGGGCAGGCATTTGAAGGATGCTATTGTGTCCTCTTCAAATAGATGAAGGGATGTCATACGGTAGAAGGGACAAATTTGTTCTCACCTGCCTCTGAGAGTAGAACTAGATTCAATGGTTATTAACTGCAAGAGAGGAGATTCTAGTTGGACATCAAGAAGAAATTCCTGATGGTAAGGGTGGTCCAAGAGAGGTGGTGGATTCACCGTCACTGGAGATCTTCACTGGTTCACTGGATAATGAAATCCGTGGATTCTGACCCACAGGGACTCCCAACATGACTGCCCATGACCTCTGCAAGCCTCAGAAAGGCTCCTGGACACCACCTGAGAGTGTGTGGAATGTGTGAAGCAGGCCAATGTTTTTGAAGAGCTTGTGCTTGTGTAACGATCTGCATTCACTAATGGTAGCTTTTCTTTGGGAAATTATTGGCTGGTGAGAGATAGTTACCCATGCAGTTTTCGGCATCAGTGTTTTTGCAAGCATTCAAGGAGGGTCTTTGGCATAGCTTTGTATATTTCAGTGGCTTTTTAGAATGCGGAGGCCTAGGACTTGAACTCCCAACAGTGATGGAGAAGGGAATTTATGGTTTTAGGCATGGAACAACTAGCATATATGTTTCATTCTCTTGCAGTTTGGTCATAATTTGTGTATATGTTATTCACTGAGGTAATGTGTGTTCTGCGCAGATATTCTTTAGAGTTCTTCCATTAAATGTATTTTGATCATTGTGTAGTTTTCCAGGTCATCATTTTAAAAATAGTTTACCATAAACAGCTGCTCTAGTAGTGAACAGTTGAACCAGGCTATTTCCAAATGCTCCTGGGTCTGCAAGCTATGAGAGTGGGAACTTAGATACTTCACTAGAAAACTACCAGCTGGGAACCCAAATAGTTCAGATGTTTTCTATATTCTTTTGGTTTCTAGAGCTGCAAACCTATGTATTCTGACTGCATTCCCATTGAACTCAGTGGGACCGACTTACTTCCAAGTAAACATGTATAGGATTGTACTGTGAGGCTGCAATCTTTTGTGCACTTGCCTGAGATTGAGCTCTAATGGGACTTCCAATACAATTGGACTTTCAGTACATTTGCATAGAACTGGGCTATAATTTTCAAAACATTGCGATGAATAACTGATTGCTTGGTTAACTGGAGAGTATGTTGGTGGCGCAAGAGACCAGGACCAAGGGTGGATTCATATACCTCCCTTGCATATATAAGGTACCCATAGAGCAGGATGCAGAAAAAGCCTGGGCCTAGTATGCATATCCCCCGTGCACATATAAGTTGAAATCAGAAGTAGAGGCTGTGTGCTTAGACTCAGGGAGCAATCCTAACTTGCCCCGGGGCTATCCAGTGTTTTGTACAGAGTGCCACATGTATGACTATATGCCTCTGGGGCATAAGTCGTGGGTGTGTCCTCGGTGCAAGGAGCTCCAGGCACTCAGGGAACGTGTCTGCTCCCTAGAGGCCTTGGTTGCCAACCTGGAGAAGCATAGACAGGTAGTGAGGGTTCATGGTGAGACTTCCGGGGACTTGCAGGCTTCGTCCCATTCTCAGCCAGGCAGCTCCTCAGCTGCTGGGGAAAGGAGTCTCAGGGCTGGAGGACATCAGCCTGGAGTAGAGGGAATTGATCCCCCAGCGGGGGCCCCTTCTTCCGGTGATGAGCCCACATCCAGTCGCACTAAGGATGCTCCTCGGCGGGAGGGGGGTCGTGGTCTCCTTGTTGTGGGCGATTCTATAGTTAGGAATATAGAGAGAGGGGTCTGTGACGGATGTGAGGACCGCACGGTGACTTGCCTGCCTGGTGCGAAGGTTGCGGACATCACGTCTCGTCTAGATAGGCTGGTAGGGAGTGCTGGGGAGGAGGTAGCGGTCGTGGTGCATGTTGGCACCAACGATGTGGGGAAATGTAGCCGGGAGGTCCTGGAAGCCAAATTTAGGTTGCTAGGCAGGACGCTGAAGGCCAGGACCCCCAAGGT
>JAJKFI010000030.1:9752963-9765023 GCA_029204185.1 Lerista edwardsae
GGCCCTTGGCCTGATCCAGCATGGCTCTTCTTATGTTCTTATGTTCTAACAGCACTGGCTGGCTGGCTGTATTCAACGCAAGTTGGGACTGCACTGGAGCCTCCACAGGGCAAGGACACATTCACGCCCTTGGGGCTACTCAGATCTACACCCGCTACATAGCAGGCACGGATCTGAGTTCCCAGTGTGGCCAGGGAACAGGGACTTGGATGTGGCCGTTAACTCCACCCCCTCCTCGGACTGGCCTTCCTCGCAGACCACCCACCCCATTCCACCCTCCCTCCCACCTTCCCCCTGCCCAGAACCACCCCTGCACCAGTCAACCTGTGGGGTCAACAAAAGCACCTGCGTCGGCGGTGCACCAGAAGCACTGACGCGCTCATGCTTCATGGCACGTGCACGACAGTGCTCTGTCTGCGCAAGACTTGTGCTGGCTGGCGGGGCGGGGAGGTTGGATTGCGCTTCTCTTCACATTATTGTGCGCGCATTCCAGTTCTCATTACACAATTACAGATCACTTGTGCAGAAGGTGAGGCTGTATGAGCCCAAGGATAGCTTTGTGGCCCATCACATAAATAACCCACTTTCCTGTGCTGTGTGTGAACTACCTCTAATTGTTTGTGTTTCTTTCACTGGCCGTTTAAAGCTTAATTGTCATAATCACGACGTAACTGAATTACCCAGGATTTTGCTGTTCTTGAGGGTAGGTCTTTTTGTTTCTGCCTAGTAAAGAGGAAGATTGTTCTAAATGGGGAAGCTTGAGGATAGCCAGACTTAGAAGTTACAGAGGGCTACTTTTAGAAAGGGAACACACTTGGGTTAAGTAAACAATGAAGGAACGTCTGAGAAAGGCCCAGTGCCCTCTGCCCCCTCCCCCTGAGATCCCAAGAGTTATATTTCAACATATTTTTCAAATCACTCAAAAATGTAAATGCTTGTTCTAGAACAGCAGTTGGTGACAACAGGCAGTCGCGTTTCATCTGCTAAACTTCGACTCGTTTTAATGCAGTGTAGCAGTATTACTTTAAGTAGATGGTTTTTAACGTTGCCCTGTTAGGGTCTGATTTAACTTGTACTAGAAATGACGATGTATTGATGCATGCAAAAAGTTTCTGCCCAATAGCAGAATAAGGAATACCTTGATTAGGGAACTCTGAAACTGTCCACATGCCATTGAAATCAGTAGCAAAACACTCCCTGGTTTTAATAGTTCTGAATTGCAATACCTCTAGTTGCCAAGTAAAGAACAAAAGCGAACTGAGTGAACTGTGTGTTGTTGTTTTTGAAGTTCTCATTGTGGTGGTGCAGTCATAAGTACTGCTGTGGTGAGGCAACAGTTATAACAGTTGGAGTTATAAGCTTTACGTTAACTCCAACTTAAGTGAAGGAGCTTGTCCCATTCTGTTGGTAACCAGTGATGAAGAGATTCACCCCACTGAATTTTAGAATAAGCCTGTTTTGGCTGAATTAATTTTCAGGGATTATGATGTCATCAGATCTTCTAACTGTTCCCCTGGCCAAGAATTGTAATGGTCACTCCTACCCTTTACTGAGATGAGGAGCATTGGGGAAGATTCTGGGCTTTAGCCAAAACTGAGCACAAGCCCAAAATTGACTAAGGATGCAATACTAACCAGCTTTCCAGCACTGCCATAGCTGTGCCAGTGGGGCATGTGCTGCATCCTGCAGTGGAGTCGTAGTCACGGAGGCCTCCTCAGAGATGCATTGCCCTTACCCTGGGGCTGGAAAGTTGATTAGGATTGTGCCCTAAAATGTGGCAGCTTGAGCATGAGCCATCACATTTAGGATGAACCCACATTCTGGAGAGGTCCGAGTCTAAACAGAGTTACAGAGCGCAGTCCAATCCAACGCTGGATTGGCAAGGCCAGCTGGCCAGCACCAAATCAAATGCTGAGTTGGGGGGGCTGAAACCTCCCCATGGCAAGGGCACATTTGCCCCCTTACCATAGGGGAGGCTCCAGCAGGCGCAGATCCAAGGAGAACGGGGGTCCGAATTGGTGCCACGCAGCCTCCGGGGTGAGCTTAGGATTCGGCCTTATGGCAATTCCCAAGCCCGCCCACATCCCACCCTCCCCCACCCACAATCTCCCTCCCGCTGCCAATCTTGCTGTCGCCTCGGCACGGAACCTTCCTCGTGCCAGCCAACGCAAGAGAGGCTTGGCGCGGGCGCAACGGGACCAGTGCTGCCTGCAGCGTCGGTCCCGTTGCTTGAGCGCCGACACGGCGGTGCTTCCTTGGATTGCGCTGACAGTTTCATCCAGTGAGATCTGGTTCCAACTCCAACCATCACCATTTCACACTCATCACTACCTGCCAATATGTCCAGGATTAAGATAGACTGTCCTTCAGCATTGTTGCACCTTTGCTTTCTCTCCTTGCAGTATGCAACCATATTGTTCTAGCAGGGTTTACATCCCACCTTTCTGCCTTGTAAACATGGCATCTGGATTGATGCGCACACCCCTCCTGCTTCAGTTACTCAGGAAGTTGAAGGACTTTCAGCAGGTCTGATGGAGTGTACCAGGGTAGCCCAACAAGCCTTCCTTCCCAGGCAACTAGAAAAACCTGCAAAGGTTCAAGCTCACAAATATACAGTATATGGTTCTTGGAGGCAAATTCTGACACCACCTTGCCAGGCATAGGATTGAATTCCATTGTGGTCTGTGAGTCACTGCCTGTACCATTGGACACTCAATGTGCAATCCCAATGTGCCCGTTGCACCAATGCTACGTCATAGTATTGGTGCGGCATTGGTAATGCCGATATGGGGGTACCAAGCGGCACCCCTGCGTTGGTGCTACAGCAACGGGACCAGTGCTTCGGACAGCGCTGGTCCTGTTGCGCCTGTGCTGCACCTCCCTTGTGCTGGCCGAAGTTGGCGGGTGCAAGGGAGGCGCCAACGTGGACTGGGGGAGGGAGGTTCTGGGCAGGATGAGGGCAGGATGTGGGCAGGCTGGCAGGCATTCCGGGAGGTGGGCTTGGGATTCGGCCATAAGGCCGAATCTTAAGCCCGATTGGGAGGCTGCTCAGTTTGGGCCGCGTTAAGCCCGATTGGGCTCAGTTGGGCTCCCGATGGGGAGGCTGTTCTAATTCGGGCTGTGCAGTCTCCTCGGATCTGGTTAGCAGTCGCAGATCCGAGGAGCGGATAGGGGAGGCTGGAGCCTCCCCTACGGTAAGGGCGTGAATGTGCCCTTGCCATTTGGAGGCTCCAGCCTCTCCTGTACTGCGCTAGGATATGGCACAGGCTGGCCGGCCTCGCCATTCCGGTGCAGTATAGGATTGTGCCCTCAGTTAAACAGCAGGATCTACAAAAAGAGATGCCAATGCTTATATGTGGCAGTGTTGTTCTGCTTAGTTTTAAGTCCAGAGACAAGGGGCTAGCTCTCTGACTTCGATGGCACTGGATAAGAAAAGACAGGGAAGCCCTGTCCCGCTACTGTATTCTTTGGGCCTACACAGAGTATGCCTCACACATTCTCCTGGGTCAGCTCCTGATGTGGGGACAATGTGGTCATCGCCCCGTGGCGTACAAATTTTAGTTTGGCTGGAGAAGCATAGATAGAAGAAGAAAGATGCACGTGCTGCTTCTTCCCTCTGCTTCTGCATCATTTCAAGCCATGGTCAGAAGCAGTACTCAGTGGTGTGGCTAGGGCATCTGGCACACAGGGCAAATAAATTTTAACACCCCCATACCCACATATGCTCCCTGGCCCTCAGAAGGTCACCTGGAGGCCTTAGAAAGGCATTTCCATTTTCCTCCAAAAACCAGAACTGTCTAGGCAGCCTTCTGACACCTCCGCAAGGCACACTACCTAGAGCAATGCACCCCCCTTAGCTATGCCATTGGCAGTCTGAGTGCAATGATCCATCGTGGAGGTCTGATGGTTTGGCTCAGGCATCACTGCAGAGTATGTTTACCCTCATGGGGCGTGCAATGCTGTTCCTGGACAACATTATGGATTCCCCATCCATGCCAATTATTTTTGTTTCATTATGTTAAGACTTTTAAACTCTTGCGTTATCAAATTTTATCCTAGCATGAGCTTGGCCTCACATCTGTTGGACAGATAACGTTTCTCCGGAGCTGATATGAAGTTTCTCCTATGACATAAGAGCCAGGAAATACAATTGATTACAAGTGTAGAGCAGCATTGGAGCATTTCTCTTGTGAGAAGATCAAAGAGGGTGGTGTGGATGCTGGTGAAAAGTTCAAAGACTTGTGCAGAATACCAAACAAAAAAACACACACAAATGAACTGAGAAAAGGAATCCCTGATCCTTTGCGGGAACACACTTTGTATGTGTTCTCCTGTTTCTTGTTTCCAGTATCTTTGGCCCATGAAGAACCCATAAAAAATGAGTTTCATGTGATCGGATTGCAAACCCTTCCATAGAGGGTTCTGTGTGCAGAACCGCAAGGTACAGCTATCTTATCTGCAATCCAGCTTAGACCTGATGATTTGCCCTGACAGAGCAAAGACAAATTAAATCACTTGCAGAGTCTTACATTAAGCCTCCAGTGCTGGAGTAACAAGCATTTGATGACTAGCCCAGCAAAAGTCCAAACTAGATGTTTTGTGGGAGTTTGGTGGATGGAAATCCTGATGACTTGCTGTTTCACAAAAAAGGTCTCATGGAAGGGGGACAATTTGGTTCTGGGCTGTAGAGGAAGGAGGCTTAACCCTTACCCTCCCCGGCCCTGATCCAAATTACATATGCACTCCGCCAAAGTGGCTGTTAGCTGCATTGGAGAGAACACATGTGTTTTCCTTTACACAAGTAACAGCAGCTTTGGAAGCAGTTTAACAGCCCAATCCTGAGTCTGCCTGGCTCCTGTAGGAGCAGCGGTAGCAAAATGGCTACTGCTGATTCCTTTTTTTTTTCTTTTTATAATTTTTTATTTTATATAAATGGAAAAACAAAAATTAAGATAAGCATAATATGGAGATAATTGCAATAAGTGATTATGGGGGGAGAAAAAAAAAGGGCTATATAAGCGATCAGAACATTAGTATATCCACATAGTTCATGTAGCTTAGGGTATTTTGTCAAGGAACGGCCTCCATATATTTTCAAATATATCCAGATGGAACTGTCGACGGTATGCCATATGCTGAAACACGGAGAAGCGCAAAATATAGCCCAATCCATTGGGCACAAGTAGGTGGGCTCTTTTCCTTCTAGTTTTGTAACAGAGGCTACTGCTGATTCCTGAAAGATTTGTGACAGCCCCCAGGGTCTCCTTAGGGGAGGGGGAATTTCCACCAGGGAAAACTCCGGCCCCCGCTATTTTGCCAGTAGAGATCCAAGCAGCTCCATATTGGGCTGCTCAGTCCAATGTGGGGCTTAGGTTCTGGTGATGGAAGCCACTGCCAGGTCCTGCCCCCCACATGGGCCTGATAAATCAAGTAACTTACGTATAGCTGTAAACCAGTCTGCACCCAGAGGCAAAATAAAAGAATTCAGAGTGCAATCCTAACCCAGAGTTAGGCCGGCACAGTAAGACCAGAAAAGTGTGGCCGGCACAAGGGCCACTGTCAAGTGCATTTGTACCACTCTCTGAGTCAGGGAGGATGGCGCATGTCTGTGTGCTGGTCTCTCTAAGACTGGTCCAAACATACTTTATGGTGTCCAGTGTGCCTGCCAAACTTTGCTGCCCTAACTGTGCCAGTCTAACTCTGGGTTAGGATTGCACTCTCAGTCAGAGCTTCCACATAATGTTGGCCTCATTTTATGAAACATGCAGATTCAACTAAGAACATAGCTCTCATGCTTCCTGAATGAAGGGCCTAAAGTAGATCATGAAAATGACCTGTCAAGTTATTGTTTCTTCCATTTTCAAGTAGGGAAAAATCTTGGAATGAAATAGCATTTATCCAGTTGCATTTCACCCTAATCCAGAGATGCTCAAGTACAAGTCCGTTCTTTGATTGGCCTGACTTTGAAAATGCATCCAAATGTCTCTTAGGCTGATTTACAACCTCTTGTTTCGGTGACAGTTTATGCCATATTTCAACCCCCTGCTGTGCAAGGAAAGTGAATTGCTCATGGGTTTGCTCCCTCCACAACTTTAATCTGTGATTGACTCCTTGTTTTTGGATTCCTAATTTAGTATGTTAATCCCAAGTGTTGCCAAAGAATCAGTCACAAAGATAAATCCATGCTAGTTTCCCTTGCATTGCCATAATGTATAGTGGATTGTTAGAGAGGACTCTTAACCATTTCTGTGAAAAGATTTTGCCCCAAGTACTATACGACTGTGTGCAAGATTTTGCTCATGTTCAGCTGCAAATGATCAAACAAATACTTTTTGTTCCTCTTTATGTCTTTAGAAATGTAGACTTCGTGTGACACAATCTGTAATGCTCAGCTTTCAATGTACAATTATTCTGAATTATAAATTAGGAATCATATTAAGTCCCCAAATCCCTTGAGTGCCTACTAGAATGAATATCTGCAAGTACCAGCACATATAGCAAGAGACTCTTGAGCTGTGGATGATGTGTTTTGAATTTTTTTTCCCAGAGAAAAAAATTTGTGTGCTATGACAGATACCTTCACCCCTGTTCATGTGCTCAGCATTTTCCCATGATGAGCAACCCTGATTGCTGCAGCAATGTGTGGGGAAGTAATGATCAATAGAGTGCCCCATCCTAGGCTTGCTTTCTCTCCTTGAAAAGTGCAGAGAGGGAGATCACACGTGTGTGACTTCTGCACAGAGCATTGGTGTTGTGTGTTCAGCCCATACATTCATTTTTTTCTATAAAGGTGCACAGCAACTGGGTTGTTGCACATGGAAGAATGGAATTTTGAAGCTATGAACTGTAGTTTAAAAGGTAAAGGTTTCCCCATGACCAAATGGTCTAGTCGTGACCGGCTGTAGGGGGCGGTGCTCATCTCCGTTTCTAAGCCAAAGAGCCGGCGATTGTCCAAGAACAGGTTTCCGTGATCATGTGGCCGGCATGACTATACCCCAAGGTGCACGGAACGCTGCTACCTTCCCACTGAAGTGGTACCTATTTATCTACTCACATTTTTAGGTGGTTTCGAACTGCTAGGTTGGCAGGAGCTGGGACAAGCAATGGGAGCTCACTCCGTTGTGTGGTCTTGAACTCCTAACCTTCTAGTCAAAAATCTTCCAAAAATGGTCAGCAAGCTCAGCAACAGCGATTTAACTCGCAGCGCCACCATGCCCCTTGAACTGTAGCTTAGACTAGGTTATAATATTTATATCTAGATACATGCACGCAAATGCGTGCGCGCAGACACACACGCGCACGCACACACACACCCCTTCTTCACTCCATGGCAGAACTCAACACTGTGTACATGGGAAGTTTCCAAGAAATCACTCATGCAAGCAATGACCAGATCTACAGCTGTGTACCTTCAAGCACGGTGGCTGCATTACATGCCTTCAGATATATACTTGTGTATAAGTCAATCTCATGGATAGGTCAAGGGCAAGTTTTATGCCCAAAATAATAGCATTTGCTATAATTCGTGGATATATCAAGGGTAAAACTTGGGAGAGGGTATGAAATTCTTTGAAAATGTCTTAGCAGTAATTGTTCTGAGGCAGCAGCAGACAGCCAACCAAAAAACGGAGCCGTTTCACTTTCTTCTGAGGCAGCATAGAAATAGAGCTATTCTTCAAAGAAAGAAGAGAGCTCAAGGTGCTTATGGGAGTTGTAAGCTTTGTGAGGAATATAGTACAGCACTTCCAGAGCAGCAGCCCTCATAACAACTACAATTACCATACTCTCTGCCTGTTCGGGGAAGAAGGAAAATGGCTACCTCTTTTTTGCTTGATGTCTGTTGGTGCCTGAGAACAATCAGTGGTAAGTAAAATTGCTATTTTTTTCTACCCCCTGCTTTCTGCTTCTTAGCCCAGCCCCCCCCCTCCGCCCGCCGCTGCTGTTAGAAGCTGTATTAACTATATTGACATGTGTATAAGTCAATCCATGTTTTTAGGGTCAATTTTGGGACATAAATTTTAAGACTTATACATGAGTATATAGGGCAATTTTTTCACATATAACTTTTTATTTAAAAATGGTGTGTGTGTGTGTGTGTGTGTGTGTGTGTGTGTGTGTGTTCCTAATTATATTATCATTCCTTTAAAAATTGTGAGTTTTCGTAGTATCAGATTACCTTGACTGCCTCCTCCCCATTCACTCTGTTCAACATCTGTGGTCCTGCTCCCAATGCCCCAAGACTGAAACTTGGTGGGTGTCCACTAACAGCAGGGTCTTCTCAGTAGTGGTGCCAACTTTTTGTTTTTTTTTAGTTCTATATTTAATTACTTTACAGCCCAATCCTATGCATATCTACTCAGAAGTACATCCTATTGTTTCCATTGGGGCTTACTCTCGGGAAAGTGTTATAGGATTGCAGCTTTATTAATAAGAAAAGCCAGTTCTGCCTGGCCCCAAGTGACTTCAGATGACATAAAACCTCAAGACCTTTGAGATCACTTGATAGCTGTGTTTGGTGCTTCTCTTGTTGTTATAGAAGGGGCTTTTCATATTTTACTAATTATACTTACCTGATTCTTCCTGTTCTACTGTTCTGCTTTATTGTTTGCAGTTTATGCGTATTGCTTCTTTGTGTGCTCCTTTGAGTTTTAAACAAGTATCAATCCAGATAATCAAAAAACATGCAGCAGATTGCAAAGAACTGTCTGAAATGCGGAGAATTAATTTATGGGGAATCCAGGCTTCTGCACAATCTTACCCTGTGGTCGGCTAGTTAACATAGCTGTTGTAAAAATGCATTTGTGAAATAATTTCCTTCTCTTTGAATGCTATAATGTAAACCATGTAAATGAAATTACCGCCTGACAAAGAGAATTAAGTGGTCTTGCCACAAAGGACTCACTGGCATATTGGACCAATTAGTCTCCAATTCTATTTTAAGTTCAGAAGCTCTTTCTGGAGTCCAAAATGCTAAAAACTACCTTGTCAGCCTGAAAGTATCAAAACTCTGATATTGGGTAAATTTGATCATTTTGGGTGAGGATGGGAAAAGTGTACAGTAACTTTGGCTTCATCTAGATATATTCAGAGTAATGCCAAAACAGATGGGAAATTTTTAGAAGGAAAGGGAAACATTTTCAGAAGGAAAGGTTCTTCTTAAAGGGAAACATATTAGTCTGTAAGGGCTACAGACATTGATGCCTTGTTCGAGACCAGCTTCTATGGCAGAGATAATATAACTCCAAACCAATCTGATCCCATATAGGTGATAGGAGCCCAATCATCTTTTTATAATTAGGGGTGTGGTTTTTTTGGTGATATTTTTCCCAAACTTTCTTGACTAAAGTAGCAAATTGCGGTATTGTATGTTTTTATTTTACATTCTCAATCCAAGTTCTCATTTTTATTAATTTTAAATGCTTTAAAAGTGTACTAGGTAGATGACACAGGTGATATAGCCCAATGGCAGA
Organism: Lerista edwardsae; assembly: GCA_029204185.1. Classification (NCBI taxonomy): domain Eukaryota; kingdom Metazoa; phylum Chordata; class Lepidosauria; order Squamata; family Scincidae; genus Lerista; species Lerista edwardsae. The sequence continues at coordinate 9,762,434 of JAJKFI010000030.1, forward strand.
GGCGTTTCTACAGGGATGGCAAAGCTCTAAGTTTTGCAAGAAGCCTTCCCCTGTCATGTGAATCCCTCCTCTCCTGTGCTGCTGTAGCCAGTAAGCAACGCCAAGATGTTGCTGTTCTCTGTGAGGATTGGCTAAAACGATGCAGGAGAGGAGTGATTTCCACTGCAAGGTCAGGCTTCTTGCAAAACTTAGAGCTTTGCCATCCCTGTAGAAACGCCACTGCCCAATGGCAACCCCTGCTAACTGGGCAACAGGCACTTTTTCAAGTGGTGTCCTCTTATATTTAGCAGGGGGAGAGCAATTGACCCTCTTCACCCCCACGCAGTGTCTTTGCTAGTGGCTGCTGCTGGCGGTGTTCTGCATTCTTTTAGATGGTGAGCCCTTTTGGGACAGGGAGCCATTTAACTTCAATGTTATTATTTACCTGTAAACCGCTTTGTGAACTTTGTGTTGAAAAGGTATATAAATACTAGTGATTGATTGATCAATTGATATAGTGTCAGCAGATGCAGCCACAGTATTATTTCTAATTGGAAAAGTAGTCTATTTTAATTTCTGCAAAATATTTTAAACACCAAAAAGAGGTGTTTTGTGTTTTTATCAGGCATTTTAACTGCCAAAAGGCGGTTGTTAATGCCCAAAAAGCTGTTTTCAATCAAAAACCCCACCCCTAGTTATAATGATTTTCTAATTTGATTCAGGTTGCAAAATGCCCCCCTACAAAATACTCATTCTAATAATTGTAATACTACTTGTCGTAAGACTTTGCATCATTGTATGTTTTGGGGTAAAACTGTTTAAAAAGTCTAGTAATATAATGTAAAAATTTTCCCTACATCATTGGCACATGAGAAGCTGTCTTAGCAGCATGGAGAGAGAGAGAGAGCTTCTTCCTCTGGTTTGTGATAATTGTAGCTTGCTGTGTGTAAAATCAGGCAAATTTATTTGTTTATTTGAAGAATTTATACCTTGCCTTTCCCATGCCAAAGCAAATGCCCAAGGCGGCTTAAATAGACAGGCTAGTCTAAACCACCATTTTTCAATGGGGTTTCCACAAATATATAGAGTTCCGTGATTCACCGAATCCTCAGTCCCAAATGTAGCCTTCACAGGGTGGTTCTCTTCCCTGGCTGTATGCCATCGAGGTTCAGCAGGTAATCGTAAGTCCAGCCTAGATAGGTTCTCAAGGTCATACTCAGTTCTTTTGCTGATTGGGCTTCCCGCACTGGCTAATCAGCTCCACAGTGACCCCGTTCTGCCACAACAGGTACTGCAGCTTATCACAGCCTGGCCTTCTGTCTCCCATCCAAAAATAGACCACAGATGCTCATGCTTCGTTTCAAGCAGTACCGGCACCTCAACTATCAGTCCACACCTCCTGCCCTAATGCTTATCACAAAGCATAGCGTGATTCCATAGCAGAAGTGGGAACATTGTTGGAACCATGGTTTCCAGTTGTGGTGTGAATACAGATTAAGGTTCCCAGTTAACTATAGTTTGTCTTTTTTGGACATGACAACAAACTATAGTTACTGTGAACGAGGAAGTGAAAGAGCTGAAAAACATGAGAGAGGGAGGGGAGAATGAGTTGGGAACTAACAGGTTCAGAGGCTGTGGGGTAAGCCATCACATCTAGCTCCCCAGTGAATTAACTCACAATCAATGATTGCAGTATCCATTTGATACCCGTCCTGTTGTGAAACTGTTCATTGCCCTTCCTCGCAATGTGACTGATAGTAACAGCCACTCTCTTTGGACATTATGAGTCACAATATTTTTTTATGAATCATAACTCAAAGATAAGGAACAGGCTTTTTACATCAGCAGTCCTGAAAACTGATAGCAATGTTGGCCTTTCTTTATGACAGTGTGGGCCGAATAATAGATTGGAAAAGTCGAGTGCAGTTTGTGAAACCAGAATGATTAAAGCTGCAAATTACTCTGCTGTGCATATTTCAGGCCCAAATTCATTTATTTATTTTGATCCCTGAACCACCGAACACTTTTTCTCCAATTCACTTGAATGAATAAATTGAATGAAGCACCTCTACCCGGCCTTGCTAATTAACCACCAGAGATAGTTATCTTATTTGGGGATTTATTAAAGACATATACATAACCCAGTTTTTGCATGTGGACATAAAATTTAGAGCAAAAACCATTGCTTATGGATTCAGAAAGTAGAGTGACTGCAGCTTCTTCAGGACTTTGGTTGGAAATTGACATTAGGCGAGTTGTGTTGATGCAACCAAAATGTCTCCCCTTCCGCTTATTCCTCCAAAAACAATCTAGTAACTCAAACTACATGTCACCACAGTCTGAGGGCACAATCCAAGGCCCTGTGTTGGGCCGACGCTAGGCAACAGTGCTGGCACGAGAGCAGTGTCTGGCACTCTTGCGTCAGTGCTGCTGCCACTGGGCCGACGGTAGCAACAGTGTTGGCCCAACAGCGCCAGCTGAAGCCTGCACTGCAGTCAGCGGCGTCATGCAGCCGGAAGGCTGGGCGGGAGGAACGGGTGAGTGGCAGCCCGCCCGTTGCATACCGCTCCGTTTCTCCATCTTCCCCGCCCCAGGGCGGAGAAGACGGCGA
>JAJKFI010000030.1:9765123-9793807 GCA_029204185.1 Lerista edwardsae
GCTCCGTTTCTCCATCTTCCCCGCCCCAGGGCGGAGAAGACGGCGAAACGGAGCGGTATGCAACGGGCGGGCTGCGCTCACCCGTTCCTCCCGCCCAGCTTTCCGGCTGCATGACACCGCTGACTGCACTGCTCCAAATTCAGCCAGTGCAAGAGCAGTTCTGGGAGGGAGGGCGTTTCTGGGTGGGAGTGGGCAGTCTGGGAGGCGAGCCAGCTCAGGGAGTGGGGCGGAGTTGGGGTGCAGCCATTAGGCCACATCCAAGCTTTTGTCCCCAGGCCACGCAGCCCCCTCGGCGCCGAATTGGGGCTACTGGTAGTGTTGACTCGCGAGACATTGCACCGACACAATGACGTTGCATTGGCGCTATGTGGGTGCTTAGATTGCGCCCTTAATACTGGCGCTCGGACTGCTGCACCAGTGGAGCAGGTAAGTAGGATTGTGCAGTCAGTTGCAGAACAAATCCCAAATATCGTTTTAGGAATTATTACTCTTTATCCGAATTCTGGGGGCAAAATGAACTCTCAGGTCTTAAATTATTTTTTTAATGGTGCACCCATTTTTTTTTTTTTTTAAAAACATGCAATCATGTTAAATTATTTTCTGAGTGAACCCCACTCTATCCTGAAGGTTTAGAACAGCTTAGAATATATTTAAAACAAAACATAAAAGAGAAACTAGCTTGAGCAAAGGTGTCAGCATTTTACCGTATATTTTTGTTGGCCGGCATCTGTTTTCTCTGGCGTTTGTGCACATTTACTCTGTGTGTGTCTGTAGACATTTCTGGCAATAGGAGTAGTTTGGCAATCATTTTATCTCAATTCCCACTTCAATCCCTAGAGGACCAACTGCATTTATTCATTTATATATATTTTTGTCCTCATCCTAATTCCTGTGTACTTGGCAATGTTATTTCATGGTGACTGGTCAGAGGAACAAGAAAAGAAATCAGTCTGAGAGCGCAATCCTAACCTGGAGTTAGGCTGCACGGTTAGGCTAATAAAAATTTTGTCGGCACAAGGGACATCATCAAGTATGTTTGGACCAGTAATGGCATCTAAATGGTTTAGCAACAGGTACTCACTTTTGATTGGCACTTGTGTTGGGGCCCGCCCACCGGAAGTGAGGTCATAGCTGGAACCCAGGAACCACCCCCAGGAACCGCCGCGCCTCCTCGGTAGGCCGTGCAGCGGCCCGGGAGAAGGCCCAGGAGTCCCGGGCCTTCCCCGGGGCCGCCACATGGGCTACCGATCCCCCCCCCAGGAACTGCCGCGCCTCCTCGGGAGGGAGCCCCAGGCAGCCTACTTGCTCATGCTGCTGCTGTCGTCGGTCTCCCTCGCTCCGCTGCCTGCCTGCCTGGCTCTGAGAAAGTGCAGGCAACTCAAACGTGCAGGCAATTCAAACGTTGCAGGGGGCAGAGCGGAGTGCCGACAGAGTCGACGAGTGGGCTGGCAAATGGGCGGGGCCAGCCCTAATCCTAGGAATGGGTACTCGTGTACCCCCGTGTACCCGCTACATGACATGTCTGGTTTGGACTACTCTCAGGCTGCAATTCTATACCCACTTTCCTGGGAGTAAACCCCATTGCACATAGTGGGACTTACTTCTGAGTAGATATGTATAGGATTATGCTGTCAGAGTCAGAGGGGCCAGCACACAGACGTGCACCCTCCTCCCTGACTCCAAGGGTGGTCCAAACGCACTTTCCAGTGTCCCTTGTGCTGGCTAAAATTTGCTGGCCTAACTGTGCCGGCCTAACTCCAGGTTAGGATTGTGCACTAAGCTGTGAGTAACAAACAGTGTCTCCACTTTGTGATTGGTGCTGTTATTCGGGAAAGTGAAGGTTCAGTAGTGCTCAGGGAAAGGTGGACTGTGAGGAAGGTCATGATCTTCACAAACCCTCTCTTGCCAAAGGGTGACAATTGAGGTCTTTTGACTAATTAGCACAATGGAAAGGAGAAAAGACTGGTTTGCTTCAGCTGGTGTATATTAAGTTGAAATGGCAAAAGAACTCAACCCCTAGATAACACTACACATGAAGAAAAGTCCATCGTGGGCTATAGGCCATGATGGATTGTGCAACCTTCTTACATTAATAGTAGGCTACTTCAGAGTACCGGGTACAAGGGAGTGGCAACAAGATGCAAGCATCTTGTGTCTCATGCCTCCCTGGGGCACCTGGTGGGCTGCTGTGAGATACAGGAAGCTAGACTAGATGGGCCTTTGGCCTGATCCAGCAGGGCTCTTCTTATGTTCTTATGTTCTTATGTATGCATTCACTGTCCAGAACTGTTGATAAAAATACCTTTTATGTGTCAAGCATGTACATTCCCTTCAGTTGTTCTTTGTTTTTAATTTTATCTTGAATACCATTTTGCATTCCCTGCTTCCTTGGTTGTTAAGGAATTCCAGGCGGGAAACTTTACCGGGGGGGTGGGGGGTGGAATCTTTTGTACAGTCAAGTTGCTTGTGAGGAAAGAACATGGGAGATTTGTGGGTTTCAACCCAACTGAAGTTAATTCTGACTAAATGCTATTGAAAGCAGCGGGGCTCAGGTTACTCATGACTAACGTGTTCTGTTGGTTTCCGTGCGGTGTTTGTGATGACTAACTTTTCCTGGTTTGGCGCAATGGTGTTTTTGTGATATCAGTTTATCTGCAAATACTCAGCCAAGCAGGAAAGCACCCAGACAGACTTTAGTTATCTTTTTGTGATTTTATCTGCCCCTTACAGTGGAGGGTTAAGTTCTTGTGCGAGGGGCTAGTTTCTAAAGTCTGTGTATAAGGGGAAAATTGCTTATAGTCAAATTTTCCTCGACAGTCCCTGAAACAGGTTGCATTGAGGGGCCATGTTGTACAAGAAAGATGTGCTTCCTCTTATGAGAGGCATGCAGGAACTAAGACCACCTCAGGGAACAGGAGATTCCTGCCTGTCATCTCACACACACTATGGCGCATATGCTCATTGAGTGGAATGATAAGCTGAATTCTCACTTACGGCCCAATCCTAAGCAGCACTGAAATAGTAAGGCCGACATAGCAGGGCTGCATCCTAAGGCCACTAGGAGGCGGCGGCAGCAGCACAGCTCAAGGAAAGGGGATGTATTCCCCTTGCACCCGCGTAAGCCCCAGCCAGCCCTATGGGGCTGCTCGGATCTGCACCTGTAAAATAGCAGCTGCAACCCAAATCGGGGCAGCCCTGGCTGGGGATGGAGCTTAGGATATGGCACTACGGCTGTCTGCTGTCGCCACCCGCTGCACCACCCAGTTATGCCCCCGGCACACCTCTGGAACACCCTCAGTGAGATCCTGTGCCGACCGAGCGCCGCCAACGCTTGACTAGCGCAAGGCCAGCGCTGATGATGGGGGCAGCGGCACCCATGCACCAACGCTGCCGCTTGTGCCAGTCCAGTGCCAGATCGCCGGTGCTGATGCGCTTGACGGCACGTTTGCGACAGCGCTGGACCGGTGCAAGAGCATAGTGCAGGCGCAATGCCAGTAAAGGATTGCGCTCTTAATGACATCACATAAATGCCATCATTTATGGCACCTCAGCAGGTTTGACACCCCTGTGTTAGCTGGCAGCCACCAGCTCTTTAAAGCCATTGATACCCACGGGAGACTGGAGAAAAGGTTAGCTTGCTTGCTTAAGATCTTAAATATATTGTAGTCAGGAACCCTTCAGAATCTGTGCATTTGTGCTTGAATCTGCTACCACAGTAGATCCCAAACATTTTAGCACTGGGGCCCACATTTATGACAATCAGGACCCACCTAACTTTACAAAACATAGGAAAAAAAAAGGTTTTGCTTTACCAGCTGCTCAAGCCTCTATTCTAATCCTTTTTATTAAGGGGGAAAACCCACCTTCTGGAGTGTTTGTTGAACTCCATGTTCATCAGATCAGTGCCATTCTAGTGGCCTTGCATTCCCCTCAGCCTGCCCTTTGGAGTGGATGGAGGCACATTCACCTACTCATGAGTAAATGCACACATGCTGCTCCTTTCAGTTTCCATAGGGCTCAATACATTTTCCTTTTCAGCTATCAGCTTTGTCAGATTTGCAACCCACCAAAACTTTGGTCCTGACCCACAGTTTGGGAACCTCTGTGCTACCATATTTTAACATTTTAACTAAACACACACAACCTGATCTAGAGACTTGGGTAAATACACAGGTTATCCATTCTTGAAGACTTTCTCGTTAATAGAAGGGGCAATTAATGGAAGGGGATGCTGTTCTGCCAAATTCGCTGCTGGGCCTCCCCAAGGTCCCGAATGCCCATACTAGGCTAACTAGTTTCCCCTCCAGAGCGGCCTCAGAGATAGACAAGAGGGAGGGGGGTTCATTCAGCCACTGGGCCTCCTCTCTTCCAGCAGCTTTGCTTGGGATCACCAGCTGGCCAGCCTCCTCCAGACTGCCCTCATCAATGGCTTAGCTCAAAACTAAGTCTGCACCTGTCTAGCACCAACAAACCCCACCACCAAACAATAGGCAGTCAGCTTGCCTAAGCCACAACTGCGTCTTCCACTTGGTGGCTCCAGGGGCGTGACAGCCATACAACACTTCCCAATAATTTCCCACAATAACCTTACCTTCCTTTATCCAGTCAGTCCGTCCAACAGTTCTTCAGGCAGTCAGTCCAGCCAGCACTCCGTCAGTCCGCTCAGCCTTCTTTCCTTCCTTCCTACACCTGCCCGGTGCTAATCACCCTTCAATGATCCGTCCAGCACCTACCCAATGCTGCACCTACCTGGTGCTAACTTACTGCAGCTCCTGCCTCCAGCTTTATACTGAGGCAGGCCAATCGGTGTCTGGCTCTAGCTCATCAGCCACACCCATCTGCACCTGTGCTAACCTCCCTTCATAGCCAGAGCCCTCATCAGCCTGCAGCTGTGTTTTTGCTGCAGGAGTTCTGGGATTAACCGTATACTTCCTGGCTAATCTGGGACAAGGGGCCACTGCTGATACCATTCCCCATCTCCTCGGGGTATCTCTTGCCTTTTCCAATATCCAATGCCTTCCTATCCAAACAAGCCATTTATATAAACTAGCATAGCCATGTTCAGACCCTGATATGTCTCCTACACCTTTGAGTTGCCAAGATGGAAGAATTCCACGGTGTTGAGAAAAGCCATGCCTGGGAGAACTAGTGAACTCTCTTACGTTTCAGACCTGGCATCCCTAATTTTAAACAAAGTGTGATAATAAAGAACCCAGACAATTTATCAAACTAGTATTGTAGCATAGGCCAGTGTTAATGTTTTGCACCAGTTCCATGAAACCAGTGGTTCCTAATAAGAACTTCGTCACATCATGGCAGTCAGAGTGAAAGGGACGGGTGATCTAATTGGATTTTTCTTTTCTACTAAAGCTGTTGTGCTGCAGCCATAATAATGCAGTAACATTGTCCTCCTTGCCACCTACTGCTGTCACATTTAAAAATAATGAAGAGAGATGTAAGTTTCAAAAATTATTATATGCCCGCAGTCAGAGGGATCGCTTTAAGCCTTTGCGATGGCTTCTCACCTACTGTTGATGTAAAAATCACAATGCCACATGGAATGCCAAAGTGATGTTTGGTCTTCTTTAGAACAGCAGGAGAGTTTTGCTGTAAAATCTGCCCTGCATCAGTCTTCAGTCACTTTTCTGTGTTATTGTTATAGAACATGGTGCCACCAATTTTAGAACCAAGGTTTCTTCAGTCACTAGATACTTGCGCAGGTCATTCTTAAAACTTTGCAGAAGTATGTTGACTTATTAGAAGAGGAAAAGGATTTTTTTTTAACCCAGAGAGTAATTAATCTGTGGAACTCCTTGCCACAGGAGGTGGTGATGGTGTCCGGCCAAGGAGCCTTTAAAAGGGGATTGAAGAGATTTCTGGAGGAAAAGTCTATCTCAGGCTACAGGCCATGATGGCCGGTGCAGCCTCCTTATTGTAGAAGTAGGCGACCTCAGAATGCCAGATGCAAGTATCTAGTAGTCTTGTGTGCCCCCTGAGGCATCTGGTGGGCCACTGTGAGATACAGGAAGCTGGACTAGATGGACCTATGTGGGGCTCTACTCATATTCTTATGTTCTTAGTCCTGTGCAGTGGTGTAGCTGAGGCATCTGCTACCTGCAGTCAAAGAAGATTTTGTACCCTCCCCCTGCCTCCATGGTAAAATCAGATTTCCCCATAAAGGTGGGTCCTGATAAAGTGTCATTTTAAAAAGTGGGTCCCAGTGCTAAAAGGTTTGGGAACCTCTGGTGTAGTGGTTTGAGAGTTGGACTTAGACCTGGAGGACCCAGGTTCAAATCCTCTCTCAGCCGTGAAGTTTCCTGGGTGATCTTGGGCTCGTCATTCAGCGTCACCTACCCCACAGGGTTGTGGTGAGGACAAAAGGAGGGGAGGAAATATGTTTACCACCCCCAGCTCTTTGGAGGAAGGAAGGTATTAAAAAGTGAATAAATGAATTCAATTCAAAGTGCCTAAATATAACATAGGTGATATGGATAGTTTGACTAAATCAACATGTGTATTTGTCCCTTCCTCGTAATTGGATGAGAGTGCAATCCTAAACTGGAGTTGCCGGCATAAACGAAGCCAGCAAAGTTTGGCCAGCACAAGGGCCACCATAAAGCATGTTTAGACTACTCTCGGAGTCAGGGGGGATGGCTCACGTCTGTGTGCTGGCCTCTCTGACTCCGAGAGTGGTCCAAACATACTTCACGGTGTCCCTTGTGCTGGCCAAACTTTGCTGGATTAGCTTTTGCCAGCCTAACTCAGTTTAGGATTGCACCCACAGTCTTCATTTTGCATCTTTAGACTGCGTCTTTCTGCAGAGCTTGCTTGTTTGCTAGAATACAACAAAAACTTTGCTTATTTGCTGGCTAATGCCCTCGGGGGCATTGCTACAAGGAGCTAAAAACAAAACTTTCAAAATCAAGTTTAAAAATTCTACCCGTCTGTTTCTGTGTCTGAGACTGATAGGCCAGACATCAGAAACTACCAAGAAAGCTGCAGACAGCCAGAATGCTGTAATCTTATAACCCATTGTTGGGTTCCAGAAACCGCTTTTTTTTTTTTACCCTCAGGTCTTCCTTGAGCTCAAATGCCAGATACACAGAATGATGTGCCTTATTAGCCCTAGTAGTGGTCTCCTGCCAGCTGCCTGCCAATGTCTCTGCCAGAAGATATTATGAGTCAAATTCAAATGGCCCCAGCACTGCCTGAAGCAGAGCTTCTTAAGGACGGAAGAATAGTCCTGCTGGATCAGGCCACAGGCCCATCCGGCTCAGCGTCCTGTCTCCCCCAGCAACCCACCAGCTTCGACCGGCTGCCTGTTCAGCAGCCAGGACAACAAGTGCTAATGTAGACTCAGCCACCCAAGGCAGCATATTCTGGTCAAGCTTAAGAGTCCACACTTAGGGCACAATCCTAACCAATTTTCCAGCACCAGGGTAAGGGCAATGCAGCTCCGAGGTAACGGAACAAACATTCCTTTACCTCCATGACTATGATTCCACGGCAGGATGCAGCACATGGCCCATTGGCACAGCTAGGTCAGTGCTGGAAAGTTGGTTAGGGTTGCGCCCTTAAGCTCATGCTTAGGAGACCTAACCAACTTGTCCTTTCTGGAAGCAGCCACTTGGCCTTGGATATTGGGCAGCGCAATCATATACTATACTGGAATAGGCAGGTCGGCGGGCCCGTGCTGTATCCAGTGCAGTATAAGGGAGGCTGGAGCCTCTCTGGCGCAAGGGAGGTGGTGATGGCATCTGGTCTGGATGCCTTTAAGAGGGGATTGGACGGATTTCTGGAGGAAAGGTCCATCGTGGGCTGTAGGCAATGATGGACTGTGCAACCTCCTTACAAAGGTGGTGGGCTACTTCAGAGTACCGGGTGCAAGGGAGTGGCAACAGGATGCAAGCAACTTGTTATCTCGTGCCTCCCTGGGGCCACCTGGTGGGCCGCTGTGAGATACAGGAAGCTGGACTAGATGGGCCTTTGGCCTGATCCAGCAGGGCTCTTCTTATGTTCTAAGGGCATCCTCTAAGGGCTCCTCGATCCGAGGAGAACGTGCGGCCCAAATCGGGACCGCTCGGCCTTGGGAACGGGCCTAGCCCCTCCTCCCAGGCTGGGCCGCCCACCGCCCACCCAGAAACACCCTCCCCTACCCACCTGCTCCCTCCATCCCACCTCGTCCAGCCTCTGTGCCAGCCGGCTTTGGCACTGCAGGCAGCACCAGTCCTGGACCCATAGCGCCTACACAGGGGTGCTCCCTAAGTGTGCCCACAGCCAGTGGTCACACAGTCAGAAACCTGTGGGTCTTACTCTTTGGCTCTCCAGTGCTCGTTTGGCTCTCCAGTGCTCGTTCACCCGTTGTGTGCGCTTTGGCAGGCCTCTGCTTGCTGCTGTTTTGAGTTGCACCATCACTTTGTGCTGTTGGGCTCTGCTGAATAGAAAACAAAGGGATTGCGCCCTTAAGCTCATGCTTAAGGTTAGGGCGTAATCCTAACCTGGGGTTAGGCCAGCACAGTTAGGCCAGCGAAGTTTGGCCAGACAAAGGCCACCGGAAAGCGCGTTTGGACCACTCTCGGAGTCAGGGAGGATGGCGCACGTCTGTGTGCTGGTTACTGTTGACTCTGGGAGTGGTCCAAACATACTTTACAGTGTCCCTTGTGCCAGCCAAACTTTGCTGGCCTAACTGTGCCAGCCTAATTCCTAATTAGATTAATTAGCCTAATTAGCCTAATTAGATTGCACCCTAAACCACCACCCAGATCATTCCTGTTTGGTCACCATATTCCAATATTTACTCTGAATGAAACAGCAAAATGTACAGCACCTCCCTCCCCAAAAATGTGTTTTGGAGTTTAGGAAGACGTCCTTCGGCTCTGTGTCTCTCTGCTCAGAAATGTTAGTCAGTTCCTTTCCAAGGCCATTCAAGCCTGACAGCTGGAGAAGGCCTTCAGGATGACAGATTGTCAGTAGAGTCAGTGACTTGGAATGTGTCATGTGTATATTTTTAGTTGGAAAGGAATGAATGAAACCCTTTTGAGCCCAGGGTTCTTAAGAAGCAAAAGAAAAAACTCTCATGCCAGTAAAAGCCTTCTGGAATTCCACCCATTGTCCCTGTCAGGATAGTGCAAAACACTGCTGCTTCCCTTATTCCCACAAGCTTTAAAATGTCTTAAAAGAGAGAATGCCTGAGATGCTTCCCGTATCAGTTTGCAGCAGTAACCTGTAGCATACAGTTTTTGACAGTGGGTAAAATATTTCTTCACCATTCATTTTGAGTAGCTCTTTCGGGGACATGGTCCAATTTGATTTTTATTAGTGCTCAGAGTGGGCTCTTGGCTGTGAAAGCTAATGCTTTTGTTACATTCTGTCGCCCCACTTCCCTACATGGTGGGACATTCTAGGGCAGGGGTTGACAACCTTTTTTGGCAAAGGTGCTGAGTATCCGGCAACGTAGTGCTGACGTCATAGCCTGATATCATAGCTGAATGTCCGACAACTTAGTTCTGATGGCATAGCCGAACATCCAGGTTGCTGAGCTCCAGGAAGCAGCTGTGCAGCCTGGATGGCATTTGGTTGGTGGGCCAGATCTGCCACACAGGCTGGGGGTTGCAACCCCAGATGTGTATGTAATGGCCCCATCAGGGACAGTGATGTCATGATGTTGCATCATGTGATGTCACTTCTGAGTTCACCCAGAGAAATTGGAGGCAGTAGCTGTGGCCGCTTTGCTATCTGGCTGCCACCCCCATTTCTTCTCTTGTAGGGGCTCCCCCTTGAAAGGGCATCCCTTCAAATGGGAGCCCCCACAGGAGAAGGAACAGTGGCAGCAGCCAGATCACAAAGCAGCCGCCACCAGCACCTCCTCTGTGACATCTGGGTTCTCAGAGAAGGAGGCGGCACTGGTGGTGGCAGCTTAACTCTGTTCCTCCCTCTGCCCCTGTCCCTGACATATCCAGTCCAGTGGGTGTCCCTGCGGCTTCCGGCAAGCGTAGGAAGGCTCTGGCTTTATGTTGCTTTTGCAATGGAACCAATGGATCTCACATTTCACTGGTGCAGGGGGGAAATAGGATTGGGTTATTCTACGGAGGTATTCTATTAAGGAAGAACAGCAAAGGAAAAATACCACGCCTTTGCCTTCACAAGGTCCGATACTCACAAGGAATGGATACAGCAAAGGATTCCATTCAACCGTTCTGGAACCTGTCGTAACAAATCCATGCAGTTACATCTTGAAAATGTAGAAGACATAAATGGTCTTAAGCCAGATATTTGGTGCGTTACACCTTCTTACAGGAAAACCTCTAATGCTTGCATTTATAATGCAGTAAGGTCCGTCACTGATTTAGATTAGGGATGAAAGTTCTTTGCAAAATTAATAAGGCTCCTTGAATTTGGCACTTGCCAACAGCTTCTAACACACTTGACAAAGATTGGCAATAATAATGATTGCCTTCCATTGTATAGGTGAGAGCACTGATGCAGATTGGAGAGCCTGCCCCAAATGACACCATTGGTTTGGAACAACTACTGAAGCCTCCCTAGATTGTCTTCATAAGTCTGTTGATGGTTACCAGTCAGGATGATTATATGGTGTTCAGTCCAGTGGCAGGGGAGCAAAAACGAGAAAGGGGTTCTTTCTCATGTTTGTGGGCTTCCCAGAAGAATGGGGAACTCGCCTATGAGGAAAAAATGGTTATTTACCTCAATGCAAGTTGCTCCTCAACCTCTTAAGAGAAGATAAAGCTCCATCTTCACTTGCATTCAGGCACAGGTTTGCCAATGATAAAGGAAAACCACCACAGCAGGAGAGAATCATCTCTAGGCCAGGTCAGAGGCACGCATATGACGTGTTTGTCAGGGAGACAGGGGCCACTAGGATGTCCATGCCGTTGTGCTTGTTGAGGGCAAGCGAATTGTGGCTCAGAACTCTCAGATGAGTGTTTGGCCAGCAGTATCAGTTGTTGGGGTCTGTGGCATTTACCAGGGGAAATAAAACACCCCTTGCTATTAGCTGTTGCAAAAAGGATGGAATGGTTGGGCAACGTAATTGGTAGCAAAGACACATTTGACAACATGGTCAGTATGAAGCCGGGAGGACAGAGAAAAAAACTGTGCAGCATCAATATAATGCAGCATAGGCTTCCCTCCTCAACCGTCCTTACTTGTATAGAGTGCATTGCTTGCCTTGATGGGGTGGGAAGGTAGAGGTTCCAGTTGGGTATCTGCCTTTTGATTCATCCCAAGGTGGTATACCCGAGATCAGAATTCTGAAGAGACAACAAAGCAACTTGCCATACATGTTGTAAGGAACAAGAGGTTATTTATGCTCTCTCTGCGCACCCAGTGCCCTTTCACCAGAGTTCCCCTTATGCTCAAAGTATGAACAATGAGAGGCCAGATAATTATAGCCCCACACCACAAATCTTATTGCCTGACAGGGGCTTATATACTGGAGTTGATGGCTGTGATTGACTACCAAATGTAGCCCATATCCTGTGCTTCCATCATGGGAAAGTGGGTGGGGCAGAGAGTGGTGGAAGGTACGATGTTCTAGTGTTTTCCTTCCCTGTTCCCTATGGGTTTACTCCCCCTTACACCAACTCTGCTGATTTGGGGGCACGTCCATGATCTGAAGATGGACTAGGATATGGTGTACATTGACATCTCCTTGTCCCTCCTACATCCCTCCCATGTTACTCCCCAGTCTCTTCCCCAGTTCATCCTCTCTGTTGGTGGAGTTACACCGGTATCTGAACTGCGTTGACATGGCATCTTTCTGATGTTGCGCAATTGTCTGTGGTGCGTCCATCAGCAGGTGGACTTCTGCTCTGGTGGAGTGGTTGCATCCACATGCGTGGTTCTTATGGACGCTGGTGGACCTTGAGGCAGTTGTGGACTTACCATTGGGCAGGGGAGCAAGGGCCCCTGGGAACGGAGCTCCTGGGGCGGGCAGACAGCGGCGAAGAGGCGCCTAGCCTCTCAAAGATTTGCGCGGTTTCAGACAGCCTGCCCTCCTTTGGCCTCGTACAGCTCCGAAATGGAGCCTGGCATGCTGTAAGGGTGTGTCAATGGGTGGGGAGAGGCGGAGAGCTGCTGCTGTGGGTGCAAAGTGTTGGCCCGGCCCCTGGGTGGAGCGTGGACTGGGCGCCCCACTGTCTTCAAAATAGGATTGAGCTGCTATCAAATGTAAATGTGCTGGAGAACGTGCCAGAGTTCAGTTTCACAGCACGACTTGGTCATAGTATGCTCTAAGTCAAGAGAATTCTGTTCCTCCTCAGAAAGGTCTACTTTGACAGCCAAGGTCTCAGAGGGAGGGAGGATGCTTGTAGTCATCAGACATCCAAAGAAAACGAATTGCTTCCTTTGGAGTGTTACGGTGCTTTTTCCCAAGAAGGTTAAAATTTGCCCTCAGACATCCACACATTCTTCAACTGCAAACTTTCAGAATGCCGCCAGAAAATATAGCAGCAACAGTCCCTTGCATACTGTTGTCTGAGGGAGATGGAAGCTGCAAAGTTAATTATTAATCAACTCGGAGAAGCTTTCCAGGCATATTTTTCTCCGATAAAGCAACTGGCACACAAGGAGTGATTTTAACGATAAGTTTTTATACCTACGAGGAACGGAGGGTAAAGAAGAGACCCGAACTCCGTTTTGGCAAAGGAAAGCTCAAGCAACTAGTTTGCCTCTAATACCTGATTGCGAGGCGTTAGGAAACCATCTCAGTGCGGACTGTTCCTGCCACTGGCAGTCGATCCAGAGACAAGACCCTTTTCAGCTGCTTAAAAATAGCTTGCAGCCATCTCCCTCCCATTGGCAAACTCCTGGCTTTCAATTCCCAGTTAATGTTAATTATTTCACATACTCCAGCTTGGCATGAAAACATCCAATTTGTCTTTGCAAAATGATGTAACAGGTTGCAAGTATTCTTGTTTTTATTGCCTGTAGTGCTGTTCGTGCTACAGTGAAAGTAGTTTTGGTATATGTTAAATTACATTGGGTTATTAGAGAGTCTGGATGGAAGAAGAAGAAGAAAGAACAGGCTCTTATTAGGCTCCTTTTTTTTTCTTTCAAAAATTGGCCATTTGGCGCTTTCAGAACTCTCAGCTATAAGGAAGTCTGTTTCCAGGGGTACATTAAGAATTTGGAAATCTTCGTGCCCCAGAAACACTTTTTCTCTTTGAAGACGTACCAAGGTACATGCTCTAATGCACAATTCATTCCCTCCGGTTTTGTAAGAAGCGATGTTTAACAACTCAGTCCTATGGCTATCTGCTCAGAAATTAGTCCCATTAAGTTTATTGGGATATACTCACAGGTAAGTGTGTATAGGATTGCAGCTCCAGGCTCCCTTTGTATCCACAATTCACGCATCACTCAGGGCGCAGTCCTAACCTGGAGTTAGGCAGGCACAGATAGACCAGCAATGTTTGGCCGGCACATGGAACACTGTAAAATATGTTTGGACCACTCTCAGAGTCAGAGAGGCCAGCACCCAGACGTACGCTAATCCCCGACTCGGAGAGTGTGCCAAACATATTTTACGATGTCCCTTGTGCCAGCCAAACTTAGCTGGCTTAACTTATGCCGACCTAACTCCAGGCTAGGATTGCACCCTCAGTTTGCGCAGTGTGTTGAACCTGAAAGGTAAAAACAAATGAACACTGATTTTTGGTAGGGGGTTCTGTCTTTAAAATGGTGAGCAGGATGCACTGGCACAGGTTCACAAATAGTGTTTCCAGGATTTGTGCTCTTCCTGGTCCTATAGAGGCTTGCTGAGTAGAGGTCACAGAAGCCAGGTGAATGAAGGGGGCTGGCACAACAGTGGATGGAAAGGTGTTGACTCGCAGCTGCAGCACCTCCTTCTCCCAAATTTGGCCTCCTTCCTTCTGGAGCAGGGGATTCCAACCTATGCGTGAAAGGTGGATCCACTCTAGCAGCGCAATCCTATTCCCCCCCTTGCTCCGGTCGAACGCTGTCACGAACGTGCCTTTAAATGTGTCCGCATTGGCGCTATGGCGCTCAGCCAGCGCAAGCGGCAGTGCCAGCATTCAGGCACTGGCATGACCGTCGGCAGCGCCGGCCGTGTGCCAGTCAAGCACCGGCGTCGCTTGGTCAGCGCAGGGCCTCCGCGAGGGCGTTCCAGAGGCATTCCGGGGGTGTAACTGGGAGGCGCAGCGGGCAGAGATGGCGGTTGTGACGCAGGACGGCCATAGTGCCATATCCTAACGCCAGTTCCCAGCCATGGCGGCCCCAATTCGGGCCGCTCCCGTGCACGTTCCTCTGCACCTGCTATTTTGCTGGCACAGATCCGAGCAGGCCCATAGGGGTGACTGGGGCTTACGCGGGTGCAAGGGGAAAACCTCCCCGTTTCCTGCACATTGCTGCTGCCGCCTCCAAATGGGCCTGTGGATATGGCCCTGCTATGTCGGCCTTACTAGGCCGGCATAAGGTAGGATTGCGCTCTAAGGGCGCAATCCTATACTGTGCTGGCCCTGTAAGGCCGACATAGCAGGGCAATATCCTAAGGCCTATTAGCAGGCGGCGGCAGCGAAGTGCAGGCCAGGGGGAGTTTTTTCCCTTATACCCGCGTAAGCCCCAGTCACCCCTATGGGCCTGCTCGGATCTGCGCCTGCTGTTTTGCAGGCACAGAGGAACGTGGACAGGAGTGGCCCGAATCGAGGCTGCCAAGGACGGGATTTAGGATTTGGGATTACGACTGTCCTGCGTCACAACCGCGTCATAACAGCGGTCTCCGCCCACTGCGCCACCTAGTAATGCCCCCAGAACGCCTCTGGAACGCCCTCACGGAGGCCCTGTGCCGACCAAGCGACGCCGACGCTCGCCTGGTGCACGGCCAGCACTGCCGTGGTGCCCAAGCATTGGCGCTGCCGCGAGCTCCAGCCAAGCGCCTTAGCGCTGATGCAGATGCGCTGTACAGCATGTTTGCGACAGCGGCCAGCCGGTGCAAGAGCGCAGCGCTGGCACTAAGGGGGGTTTAGGATTGCGCTGTCAGTCGTTGTGGGGACGGCAGGAGGGTGGTGACGGCACTTTCAGGATCTCACTTCTGCCACAAAAAAGCGGTCTCTAAGCATACCTGCAGGTAGCACTAGCCTTCCAGACCTTGCGGGGACCACTGCAACCCCCTTTACAGGCCTCTGTGCACCTCACATGGGTTCCGTAAAGTGATTGCAACCCACTTCTGGTTTTCATTGCGAACCCAGGGATAGGTGAGGGAAAAACAGATACCACCTTACCTATGTTAAGCTTTCTTTCTGTTTTAGAATTTTTTCCTCAAATTGAGGTTACTGTATACCTCAGTATTTTTGCTTTTGTCGAATTGTCCTTAGTATCCTTGTCAATATGATGTTATAAACAAGACTGTAAGGGCGCAATTCTAACCTGGAGTTAGGCCAGCACAGTTAGGCCAGCAAGGTTTGGCCGGCACCAGGGCCACTGTAAAGCGCGTTTGGGCCACTCTCAGAGTAAGGGAGGATGGTCTGTGTGCTGGCCTCTCTTACTCCGAGAGTGGTCCAAACATACTTTACGGTTGCCCTTGTGTCACCCAAACTTTGCTGGCCTAACTGTGCCGGCCTAACTCCAGGTTAGGATTGCGCCCTAAGTAGGCCTGCATAATTGTAAATACGGCTGTTAATATTAATAAGTAAAATCCGTATGACTCTAGGAGGCAACAAAGTGAAGTAGCTGTTGAATTGAACCACTATAATTCCTCCAAAATCTATGGAGTGGACCCCTAAATTGGACCAATGTCAACCTGTCCACTTACTGCAGTCAAAGGATTAGCTGTAGTATACATATGTCAACTACCAAGCCGAGGATCATGACCTCTGTGTTAATTTATGTTAGGGGCAGAAGAAAAAACACTTGACTGACATGATTACTAATGCAAAAGAACATTTGACATCTTTTTAAAATTACCAGGAATTGGATACAGTGACAGCAAAAGTGGATTTGATAGGTCTGCTAGGTCTTCGGATAGATGTAGGTAGAAACCTGGGGATTTGGAATGATAATTTATCTAAATTAAATGGGTTGAACATTTTGAATCATGGAACAAACCACATGAAAGTGCTGGATGCAGTTCCCTTCTAAATAACTTAAAGGCAAAACTGTGATATGGAATTAATAAGTTTACAACTATGTGCTGCCAGGATTTGTGTTGCAACTAAGTGGAAAAATAACAACCCCCATTTATATTGATGATCGGACAAGATACAGATAGTAGCTGAGATTATGATGCTATGGGTAGCGGAGTTCTAACGCTGCTCTGATCTGGCACAAGTCTCTTGTGCCAGCTCCCGAGTGTTGTAACTACTATTGCTGCTGCTGCTGCTGCTGCTAGTAGTAGTAGTGCTACTATTAGCAGTAGCACTTCTTCATGGCTACTTGAAGCTGAGCCAGCGCATGGACGTGCATTGGCTCACCAGTGATGGAGCCAGGCCAGGAGCCAGTAAGTTTTTGCCGGCCTGGGTAGGACAGCTCAGGGTAGGAGAGAAGGAGATGAATCAGGACCAAAAGGGGGGTTAGGACTGGCCTGGACAACCTAGGCCTGATCCTGACCCCTGTGCTTGGATTTGCGCCTACAAAATAACTGGTGCAGATCTGAGTAGCCCTATTGGGCTGGCTGGTGCATGACCCAGGGCAAGGAGAATAAAATCTCCTTACTCCTAGTTGTACCCAACTCTGCTCCTTAAATGCGCTAGACACAGCACAGGCTTTTTGGCCTGACTGTTCCAGCGGAGGTTAGGAATTATGTTAGAATTGGAGAACAATAACAACAAATAGATACATGGAAAATGTGGTTAGTGTTAGAATGAGAAACCTCTTCAGCCATTCTCTTTATTTTTATTGTCATGGGTCATTTTCTTTCTACTTTAACCACAACAGCAAGGATAATTATAAACCGTTCATAGACTTCTTGCATATGAGAGAGAAGAATGACTGAGGGCGCAATCCTAAAATGAGTTAGTCCAGCATAAACTAAGTCAAACTTTGGCCAAAAGTCATGCTTAACAGAACATGTAGTCTGCAGCCTTTGGTTCTGGCAATCAAAAGCCAGCACACTTCCACAAAAGACCTCACACTTGTGTAAACAGACGTGCATCACCTTTTACAGGAGCTGAAAAATTTCAGCTTGCAATCATGAAGACTAACCTAATGCATTTTTAGAGCTCTAATGTGGCACATGTGGTGCACGTTTGGCATGCCACTGTTGGCGTCACTGTTGTATGTGCCGGTCATGCAAATTTAGAAAAGCAGGAAGAAACCGGGCTCACACGGCGGTGACAAACCTGCCACAATTCCTCTCCGGACGATATTCTTCCTTAAGTTGAAAATTTGCATGCTTCCACAACAGCGGCATGTATGGCTGTGAGAGCTGGACCATAAGAAAGGCAGAGCGCCGAAGAATAGATGCTTTCAAATTATGGTGTTGGAGAAGACTCCTGCGAGTCCCCTGGACTGCAAGGAGATCCAGTCGGTCAATCCTCCAGGAAGTCAAACGTGATTGTTCCCTGGAAGGACAAATTCTGAAGCTGAAGCTCAAGTACTTTGGCCACCTCATGAGAAGAGAGGACTCCTTAGAAAAGACCCTCATGCTGGGAAAGATGGAAGGCAAAAGGAGAAGGGGGCGGCAGAGGATGAGATGGCTAGATAATGTCACCGAAGCAATGAACATGAAATTGGGTGAACTCCGGAAGCTAGTGGAGGACAGGGAGGCCTGGCGTGCTGTGGTCCATGGGGTCGCGAAGAGTCGGACACGACTTAGCGACTGAACAACAACAGCAGCAGCAGCAGCAGCAGTTCATCCAGGTTTTTTATTTAAAAACCTTCTTTTCCTATTACATTTCGTAGAACCAGTTTTGACAACTATGTATGCCAGACTGTTTATTTTATTGGTCACAGTTGTTCACAAGATTTTTTCAGCCAAGTCCCCCCTCCCATTTTTAGCCTTGTTTCCACGCCGACCTCCCACTCCACTCACAGATGTCACCCCTGATTTCACTCTGAGCAATTATTTCATGTGATTCTACAAAACATACTGAACAGCCACAAAACTAGAGGGCATGTTCCTGACCTTAAGTCCGCAGACATTCTGCTGGTCATTGACTGTGAGGTATTTGTGTCTCACAAGAGACTCTCAGATTTTCTACCCTGGAGTTAGAGAATGTTGCTTGAAAAATGTATGTCAGCTACATATAGTATTGAAACAGCTAAAAAAATTAGCTGAAACCGAGATTAAAACCACTGGCTATGTGAAACGATTATGTCTTCATTTTGTAATTTATTAATATTGTGAAACCTAGAGACACTTCCTTTCAATATTTTTTTAAAAGCAACAAAGCACTTTTTGACATGTTTATCTCGTCAAGAATGCCTTCTCAGGTTTAGCAATCTTTGACTTGAAATGCCATTGTGAACCAACCATGTGCAGGTTGAGGATTGGAACATTTCTTGTCTGTCTGGGGTAGCTATTCTGCCTAGCAATTGGCCTGCCATGCTAATTGGGCAGCAAACCTGTCTGTCCAGACAAAACGGGTGGGGTGGAGAAGTCATGTGGTTTCCACTCCTCCAATCAGATAACTTGACGTCATCAAACTTAGGCTTTTCATACTCAAGCACAGGAATGTTCAGGTGTGCTCTTCAGCCACAGTGACATAGGAGGAACTCAGTTACTCTCTGGTAAGTGGAGGAACTGAGCATTCTTTTGATAATGTGAACATCTGAGATAGGGATGGTATTGCTAGCTAGCGGCATTGGGAAATTCATTTTAATTTTGCTCTGTTTGCTTTTTTCACTTCAAGCCAAATGGTTTAGCAACTGAACACTTTGGGGGTGTTTGTGGCCTTTAGTTTTGAGACGTATCCCAGATCCATCTGCTGGGCATTAAGCATGACTGCATCCATTTGATCCAGGTGGGCTTTCCGGCATTTTCCATCAGCCTCCTTATACTTTTTCTACCCAGCTTTGTCCCCGCTTTTGCTTTTCAATTTATTTTGGGCTTTCAGCAAACTAAATCAATTTTGATTGGCTAACAGGGGTGATCCTGAGGGGGTTTATGCCTGCAGGGCCCCAGCAGGTGCCGCCCCAGCCTCCGGGAAGGAGTGGGGCGGCCCTTCGGAGCCATGCTTGGTCACTCTGGGATGTGGCTCCCTTCTTGGAGGGGCGGGGTGGCCCTTCAGAGGGCAGGGGCAGGTGGGAGGGGCAAAACTGCTCGCCTTACAGCAAGGCGAGATGCCTCGTCGCCACACTCCTCCCGCCCCAAGAGCGCCGCTCCCGGGGCTTTTGCCCCCCCCGGACATAATGGTAGGTCCACGTCTGACCCTATGCCCACCCACTTAGGAGTTAGCCCCTACCAAACACAGTGGAACCTCATTCTGAGTAAATGTTCATAGGACTGCACAGTAATAGAGATTAAAAAATAAAATACAAATGTAATATTCTCCTTTCACTGCTTCGGTATGACCCAAGATATTTGATGGAAGAGTGAACTCTTTCCGCACTACCATCATGTACAGGAAAAGTAGGCAGATGTTTTGTGCTTCCTTTGCAATGTCGTTCCATTTATTTGATTATTTGGATTCTGCTTAGAGCAGGATATTAGGAAACCTATTTGATCCTATTCCAGTGTAATGAATATTTATATCGCTAATACTCCTTTTCAGTAGCCTCAAAATTTCTGAGTAACTGTATACTTTCAGGAGTCACATTTCCTGCCACTACATAATCAGAAGCTTTAGATTTTGATCTCATTGGTGTATCTCCCACTACACCAATACATGGTGCAACACAACTCCCCTTCATTCGGGATGGAATCTTGGTGCATATAAGGAGTGGCAGCTATTTTGTCTGTCCTCCATGAAAACCTTGGGGATATGACTATCCTTCCTGTACACCAAGTCCAATTCCTAAATAGGGAGAATGTTAGTTGAGTAGCATGAGTTGCATTTGGAGAATTCTAATTCTAACGTGATCTCTACTCACTTACAATACACATGCATATCATTTGTTTAACCCTTCCCCCAGCCCATATCACAGATTGCTGTAGCAATCCAAATTTTAGTAATATTTTCAGTAGCTCCTTTACTTTAAATGCTTGTTTATTTATCTTTCAGTCCAATCCTAACCAATTTTTTATTAGGGATACAGCTGTGCCACTGCATTCTTGGAGGCAGAGACAGAAATGGCGGCCTCTTTTAGGCAAGGGAATGTTTGTTCCCTTACCTCCCTTACCTTCATCGGTGCTGAAAACAATCTGGATTGGGATTAGGCTGTAAATCACATGATTAATCTGTGGAGCTCCTTGCCACAGGATGTTGTGATGGCATCTGGCCTAGATGCCTTTAAAAGGCCATTGGGCAGATTTATGGAGGAAAAATCTATCACAGGTTACAAGCCATTGTCAGGGATAGATGTGAAGCTATCCAGGTAGAGTAGCGGAATTTGCAGCCAAGGATGCTGAGCAAAAGGAACACACTGAAGTGAATGATTCCTCCACCAACTCAGTCTTTCCTTGAAGATATTTACAGCACAGCACATACATCGAACACACACACCA
The DNA here is from genome assembly GCA_029204185.1 of Lerista edwardsae. Classification (NCBI taxonomy): domain Eukaryota; kingdom Metazoa; phylum Chordata; class Lepidosauria; order Squamata; family Scincidae; genus Lerista; species Lerista edwardsae. Next base: position 9,785,705 of record JAJKFI010000030.1, read on the forward strand.
ACTACAACCCACACCCAGTGTTGGGAGCGTTCTGGTTAAATACAGCTCTGCTCCAACCAGAATGCTCTGATTTGCCTAACGAGGCAAGTACCTTCACCTGTGCTGTGATTCAGCACTTTTACAATCACAGCTGTTCGTGATTGTCTCTGGGCCTTGTATTCTTCAGGCCTACAAATTGTCCAGGTTTGGGTGTTTTGCAAACCTTGACAGCCATGACAACCATGATGACCATATGCAACCTCCACGTTTTAAAGGTAGCCTGTCTCTGAATGCCAGATACAGGTGTCATGTTGTCTTGTGTGCTCCCTTAGGCATCTGGTGGGTCAATGGGTAATACAGGAAGCTGAACTAAATGGGCTCTTGGCATGATCCAGCAGGGCTGTTCTTCTGTTCTTATTAGAAATGTAGCTAATCCACATTTGGGAAGCTGCCTTAAACTCGCCAAAATGCTAACATATTTTCAGAAACCAAATACAAACCTTGGATAATAAGATGCACAATGCAGTGTAAAACATCCAGATTATATTTTAGGTTTTTTTTAAAGATCCCAAACCCTTGAATTTATGCCTTTGCTCTAATCCTTTCCTTCATCAGCAGAGAGCTTGCCTGTAAGACGTATATATAATTCATGGTTTTAAAATGTCAGTACAAATGCCGCTCAGATTTTAAAAGGGCTAGCAGATTGTTTCAAACCACATTAAAGCGTATCCTTCTCTTCATGCGAGTTGCTGGTCAATTATACACTGGTGAACACCGTATCATAAAATCACAGTCTGGAATGGCTGCAGACTTCAAATGAAAAGATACTGCAGACTCTCATTAACATACACCGAGCTATTAATAGTGAAAGTCATTTTATACTCCCGGGGAGTACAGCAACAGCAGCAATTAGAGGAAAAGAGTAAAGGGAAGGAGCTACAAGACCACTTCAGGGTGAAGATTGACATTGCATTTGTAGAGCAGTGTGGGTCTGGCTTGAAAGTGCCCTTGCTGCATTCCGTTCAAGGGCTGAACAATGGGGAAAAAATTGGTTGCAGCAAAAGCTGTCTGTGGCTAGTGCCCATATCATCTCAAAAAAACAGCTCCCTGATCCTAGGCTGCACTCCTATACACGCTTTCCTGAAAGCCCCATTGAACACAGTGGGAATTACTTCTTATAGGCCAGTGATATTCAAACTTTTTAGATGGGGACCCACTTTTTGGAATAGGATTTGTGCCGGGACCCATCGGAAATGATGTCATTAACCTGGAAGTGGTGATGTGGCAGGAAGTGACATCATCAAGCAGGAAGTGCTATCATTGTAGCACAATAAAGTGGCACTCCTGAAATGCACATTGGCATTATTGGACTGCAGCAGCTGAACAACCATGAAACATCCCTGACAGAAAGCAAGATTAATGCAAAATATAATGTAAAAGCACTGAACTAAAAACTAAATTTAAAAAAAAACCCTCTCTTGAAAATTCAAACTGTTAAAACTCACAAAAGGAATATCACAATAGTAAGGTCTGCAGTTTCCAAGATGGCTGCTCCCACCTTTCCGCGACCTACCTGATATCAGGTCGTGACCCACCAAGTGGGTCCTGACCCACAGTTTGAATATCACTGTTAATAGGCTTACGCTGCTAGAGTGGTGTTCATTCTTTTTCAGTTCACTGATGGGTTTTTAAAAGTCGTTTAACATGTTTGTCAAGCCCTGCGAGGCCTGGCTGTACTTTTCCAGTAGGGAACTGCAGGCCAGAGCTGGGTGATTGCTAATCGCCGACACCTGTGTGTGGGAAGACGTGATGAACAGCACGATTCTCTGATTGGCTGAACAAAAGTCTATAGGAAGGAACGCAGCTTCTGCTTAGTGTGGCTTGAGGGCAGTGAGTAGTGAAGTGAAAGGGTTACCGTGCGTTCTGAATTATTGCTGTCGACTTCTGTATGCTGACCTTGGACCGAACAACTGACCATTCTTCTTGCCTTGCTCCTTGAATCCACAATAAGCGTCTCTGCTGTGCTGAGACAACCGAAGTGCGAGTGTCTTGTGCCTTGCTTTGTGCAGCCAGCTCTGCAGCTACTTCACAGTCAGTACTCTGCACTTCGCTGAGCCCTCCTGACCACCACCACCCCGGGTCAAATTTCAGGCTCAAAAATGTTTTTCAATAATTAATATTGATAATCATAATATTAATTATTAACAACATTTTAAAATACTTTTTTTCTTTTAAAAAAGTCCTCGGCGTAGGGGGGGGCGTAAAAGGGTACGAAACAAAAGGTCCACACTGACCCGCTGGAACGCCTGGAACAATTGGCAGCAAACTCGGCATGTGTACGCATTACGGCCTGGCAACAAACACTGTGGGGGCATGACCCCCCTGGCGACCCCAAGGGTGGGGGTGCGCAGGGTGCCCCACGTGAAAATGGTCGAAAACGACTGATATCGGCATCAAATCTGTAGTTTTCGGAATCGCCGGGACAAGCGGCGACGCTCCCGACGCTGTTGTAGTCTGGGTTCGTGCCCCCTCGGCATGGGGGGTCAGAAAGGGTACAAAACGAAATGTCCAAAATGACCGACATTACTGTCAAATCCACAGTTTTCAGGGTCGCTAAGCTGATTGGTGACACTCCCGATGACATTTGTTACCCGGGCAATGCTGGGTACCAAAAAGCTAGTGTACTATAAACTGTGACTGCAATCCAGAGGCCCATGCGGCCCCAGTTCGAGGCACATGGGGAACTCAGATCTGCACCCGCTATATAGCGGGGTCAAATTTCAGTAGCCCAAAGGGCTGGCTGGCACCTAACCTGGGGCAAGGGCGTGAACACGACCTTGCCCCTGGAGGCCCCAGCGCAGTCCCAGCCTGTGTTGGATACAGCGCAGGCCCGCCGACTTGTGCTGTTATGGCGCAGGTTAGGATTACTCCCTGAGTTGCCACCATCCACCATTGCCAAATCATAATGCAGAAGTCTGCTTTTTGAGAAGTGTCACTGATAACACAGGAAGGTGAGCATCACATGAAAACAAGGGTCAAACTACAACTAGTCGTTATTTAAAATGTGTAATGTGCCCGGATGTTTTGTTTTTCAGAATACCATGCCAGAAGTTTATGAAACAAGGTAGAACCATGATGGTGTACAGAAGCTTTCGCACTTCGTTCTTGCCACACTTTTGATTGTGATTGCACATGTACACACACACACACACACACACACACACACGCAATGTTAAATAGAAAAAAAGCTCCCATTGAAAGCCAATCATTTTGAAAAATAAAAATAATAGCTGGGCACATTCTACATTTCATGTAACATTGCATGAGTCTTACAGTTGGCAAATAATACAGTGAAGTTCATGTGCTTCACTTTTAGACAGTTCTGCCTCACTGAACGCCAATGATATTCAATCAGTTTAAATTCCATATATTTGAGTTAACTGATGTGTGGTTTTGTCTGGTCTTCAGTGGGATAGGAATTTATCCACCGATATGCTGATCTCAGCATGTAGGTTCAGACTCTGGATGCAGGAAGGACTTTTGAATGGCTTTATGGACAATAGCAAGCAAAGGCTACAATCTGTCCAACTTCCTTTAACTCATTCTAGGCATTACAGGGAATATTCTAGGCGAGAGAGAGAGAGAGAGCGAGCGAGCGAGAGCATTCCATTGTCAAGGCTTGGGACAGGTAACAATAGCAAACATCAGCAAACAGAATTTATTCCATGACTTTTCCCCATAAGTCTCTCGTTAAGTCCTGAACAGATCGGTCTGGCCGCATGTTCAGGAGGTGCTCAGGCTTGGACTTTGCCAAGGTTGTCGTGTGACGGGAGAAATTCCATGGCTGAGAGGCAGTCCCTGAGAAAGCCTCTCTCTGAGCTATTGCTTACTGGCACTGGTGCACAGATGGTATGACTAGGCATATGCCAGGCTGCCAGCTTCGATGCATTAGTCCAATAAGAGTGCAATCCTAACTAGAGTTAGGCCACCACAGTAGGCCACATCCAAGCCTCCATCCCCAGGCCATGCAACCCCAGTTGGGGCCACGCAGCTTCCTTGACTCTGCACCTGCTATAAGCAGGTGCATATCCGAGGAAACCAATGGGGAGGCTGGAGCCTTCTCTGGGGCAAAGGCGGGAACCCCAGGGAGGCTCCCCAGCACACCAAAGCTGCGCTGGATTTGGCACAGGCCCGCCAGCCTCGCTAATCCAGCACGGTTTAGGATTGTGCTCTCGCTGTGCTAGCACTGATTGGATCAAGAAGCAAATCTTGTACTTGTAATTACCTGTTAATAAGCAACAGTTATTGCTACCTGTTAATATAACAGTTAATTTAACTGCTACCTGTTAATCAAACAGTTAATTTAACAGTTAACCTGTTAATAAGGACGTGGTGGTGCAGCGGGCTAAACCGCTGCTGCTGGGCTTTCCGACCGGAAGGTTGGGAGTTCAAGACTGCGCGACAGAGTGAGCTCCCATTGCTTGTCCCAGCTCCTGCCAACCTAGCCGTTCGAAAGCACCTAAAAATGCAAATAGATAAATAGGGACCACTTTGGTAGGAAGGGAACAGAGTTCCGTGCGCGACGGTGTATAGTCATGCCAGCCACATGACCACGGAAGCTTGTCCTCAGACAAAACGCCAGCTCTACAGGCTTTGAAACAGAGATGAGCACCGCCCCCTACAGTCGGCCACGACTAGACCATTCGGTTGTGGGGAAACCTTCACCTTTAAGCAAAGAAAATAATTGGCACACCAAGTGGATCTCTGATCATTTTTGTCATGTTCTCTTGTTTTTTTTAAAAAGGCGCCTCTAGTCTTACATTAGGGAACTGGTGCTGTAGTCCTGTAACAAAGAGACACTTTTAAACATTACATAGATGCTTTTGCTCAAGATACTTACATAGAGAAATTTGTCTGTCACAGAGAAGATTTTAGTCAGGGTCCATTATTAATAAACTGCATAGGAAATACATAAAGCTCCTTTATTGGGGCAAACTGTTTTTATTTTATTTTGTTTTACAAAGTTTATTTGGCAAGGCATGCAGAATACGCTGTGGAAGGAGAGGCTGTTTGGGAGAATTGAGCACATCTCCATGCAGTCAATTCAACAGTCTGCCTATAATTGGTGCCCGTGGCAATTGTTGCTACCCTGACTGCATCAGCTTTCCATGCCCTTTAGCAGGATTGAGAAAACATTTCTCATTCTTGTTAAGCTGCCTATTATCAAGACATCATAAATGTACACATTTAGAAGAGATGATTTGCTGTACCCACTACCTTCAAGCGCTGAAATAAATTAGTTTGCACTATTTCAAGCATTTAATGCTCCATAATAATTATGTGTAACGCCTTAAATTGCAATTAAAATTGCCCAGCAACTTGTTCAAGTAAGGCCATTTTCTGAAAAATAGTCCTGATCTCCTTCTTAAAATGCAATGGTGTTGCATTCAATGGCTGGCGTGTAAGCTGTTCGATTGAGGAAATTGATGATGGGTTATGATTCTTTCACCCCTGGGTCACCTGTTTGCATTTTGTTGGTGGCATTACAAAAGAAAACAGTTAGTGATTCATAGACGCTCTCCGTGAAAAATGATGGTTTCATTTTATGCTTTAAATGGCACCCCACCTCCCTAGTACAGCTCCAAAGAGAAGAGACGGATTATAGTTATTTCCTCTTGACTGGTAGTTCTGCACCGAAACAAAAGACTAATAAAGCAAAACAGGGTTAATAGGTAATGTGTCAAGAAAAGGCAATGCAGTCACTTAGCAAGAGCAGCTAAAAACCAAACAACGTTTCAAAACCTGCATGAAGCAAGGAGTTCCACAGGGGGTCAGAATTCAAATCATGGTCAAAAGCATTCCAGATTCCTTGAATTCAGGTTTACAGTAAAGAGTAATCAAGGCACAGGCAGTTTAAAACTTGGACACGACAAAACATGAATTAAGCATGTTATATTGTGAAGGTACTTTTCCTTGAACTCTCTTGAGAGGGCCGCCAGAGGCGGATCTAAGGGGGGGCAAATCTGTAAGTTTTGCAAGAAGCCTTACCTTGCAGTGGAAAACACTCCTCTCCTGCACTGTTCTAGCCAATCCTCACAGGGAACAGCAACATCTTGGCATTGCTTACTGGCTACAGCAGCAAGGGAGAGGAGGGGTTTACATGACAGGGTAAGGCTTCTTGCAAAACTTACAGATTTGCCCCCCCCTTAGATCCGCCTGTGAGGACCGCTAGGAACTTTATCTCATGCACTGGATGCAAAACAGTCTAAGCATACAATTCAGACCCAGGAGTGTCGCGAACGTGCCATGAAGCACGTTCGCAGCTCCTTTAGAGCTATCTGTGCGCGGGCTCTCAGAGGCTGGATCCAGGCCCTTCACTGCCTGGGCGAGGTATAAGGTTGCACCAGCCAAGGCAAGCCAGCGTGAGCAGCCAGGATGGTAGAGAGGGCAGAGGAAGGGCTGAACTGGGGCGTTTGGAGTGGGGGAAGGCAGACCAGTGGGTAGACCAGCCTGGGAGGCGGGTGGGACCAGCCTCAGCAACATAGGCCAGCCTCCCACCCAGCCCTGTGTTATACCAGGTGGCTCGGATTTGCTGCAGCAGCAATTTCACTGGCACAGATCTGAGTAGCCCCGTAGGGGTGACCGACGCAGTACAAGTATGGGGATAAATATCTCCTTATTCCACTCCAGCCACCTCCTCACTTGCCCTGGATATGGCACAGGCCAGTCAGCCTGCTTGTTCCAGCGCAGGTTAGGATTGGGGTGCCCAACACAAATGAAGCAGGAACAAGGTTCTTAACTGACGGACAGAAAACTGTTGACAGGAGAAAAACACCCAGTCCCATAGAGAAGTATCGGAACATCTAGCACTTGAGAAGGCTATTTCCCAGAGAATGTTCCTAAGATCAGTAGTGAGGGCTCTGCCCAACTAACATACAAACCAGGTTCCTTTTTGGTTAGGTGGTGGCAGGAATGGGGTGCAATCCTAACCTGGAGTTAGGCCAGCAAAGTTTGGCCGGCACAAGGGCCAACGTAAAGCACGTTTGGACCACTCTCAGAGTCAGGGAGGGTGGTGCACGTCTGTGTGCTGGCCTCCCTGACTCCAAGAGTGGTCTAAATGCTTTTCATGATGTCCCTTGTGCCAGCCAAATTTTGCTGGCACAAAGTTTGTGCAAGCAAAGGGGGGGCACAAGGTCTTAGGCTTTGCAGCAGGGGAACAACACGTCCCCCCATTCCTCCTCCTCTTGATCATTGGGTCAGAATCCCCTCGCACGCACACATGCACGCATGCACACACCCACACACACCACAGCTAGATTAGAAACAATCCCTCTCTCCGTATGGCCCTATGGACTAAGTATTCTCCCTTTCACATGCTCAGTTTCTCCTTGACGTTGCCGCTAATCTCAGATCTCCGCTACATCAGCCACTGTAAGGTGAGGTAATGATCATGTGTCAAGCCTGGATTTGGGGTCTTAAATCTGAACTTCCTTGCATTTGAATCCGGTCCTCAAAAGTATTTCTTTACGTAGCCGTGTTATAAATTATCAGCAACTCTGACGTTTCTGACAGGCAGGCAACAGTTAAAAGGAGCAAAGAAGGCTCTTTTTCCCAAATCAGAAAAGCTGTTTCATAATCTGGGTCCATGTGCTCAAAGCAGTGCCGTCGTTGTGGGCTGCATCCCTATCGACTCACCAAGTCTGAGTCAACCATGGGCAGTATCCAGCGTGCACAGCTTTAAAGGTAGTTAGCATTTCTCATTAATATAAAGCATGGACTTTGCAGAGGTGGGTTTTTTTCCAGCTCTTGAGATAGTGATCCATACAGTCAGTCTTCATTATCCACTAGGGTTAGGTTCCTGAAAATCCTTGCAGATAGCGAATTTGCAGATGATAAACCATTGATCCTATGAAATCAATGGGGTTAGGTCAGTGGTGTCATCTACTCACCAGTAGACGGTACGCTGGGCGGGACTTAGCGTGATCGGCAGCCCGTCCACTCACTTCCACTTTCTTCCTGCTTGCCGCGCGGCTTTCCCTCGCCTCGGAAGGGGCGCCTGCTCACCCAGGCACCCGGCGCGCCCCCCACCCATCCCCCCCGGCAAGCAGGCGCCCCCTCCGAGGC
>JAJKFI010000030.1:9794207-9811936 GCA_029204185.1 Lerista edwardsae
CCCCCTCCGAGGCGAGGGAAAGCCGCGCGGCAAGCAGGAAGAAAGCAGAAGTGAGTGGACGGGCTGCCAATCACGCTAAGTCCTGCCCAGCGTACCGTCTACTGGTGAGCAGACCCCCTCAGGAAGTCAGCAGAGTGCAGCAGGAAGTGCCAAAAGAATCTCTGAATGCTGCAGAGACCTTCAGAATGGCACATGGACCCCTTAAACATGGCTGGCAGATGCTTCTGCCGGCCATTTTAAAGGGGTCAGCGCCGGTCGCAGGTGCCATTCTGAAGGTCCCTGCAGCCTTTGGAAGGTCTCTGCAAACTGGATAACAAGGACAAAAGCACAGATAATGCGGTAAGTAGTAATTCTCGCAGATAAGTGAATTTGCAGATAGTGAGTTTGCATATAAAGAGGACTTGACTGTAATATGTCATAACTATAATATAATCGTTTTGCTCCCTGTTGGCAAAGAATATAACACAACTGTCCTTGCATACATATTTTAAAATTTTCATTTGGCTTCTGTTTGACCTCTGTGGATCTTGCCTAAAAGGAACCGAGTGATACTTGCATTTTGTCCTGCTGCATTTGTTTTCTTTTTCTTGTGTTTATGGTATGTGTTTTTGTCGGTTTGGTCCAGCAAAAGAGTAACTCCCTTGAAGCAAGTGGGTTTGATTATCCAGCAAAGGATCATTTCAATCAGATACTTTTCCAAAGTTGGATGTGGTTTCAAAAGATTTTGATTTTGCCCGTAAAATTCCCAGCAGCACCTGCAAATGATAAAAATGAGTCCAAGACGCTTCGTAAAACGTTACAAGTAATGTTTGCATCGCAAAGCCAGATTTTTTTTTCCTTTTCTATGGGAGGAGGATGTGTAGAAGAGTCAGAAACATCTCCCAGCAACTTTCTGTAAAATTGACAGACTGATCCAGTGTCACAGCATAAATCTTTCAACAAAGATTTTTTAAAGCATTGAATAGACTAGTATTATCTAGCAAGTACTGTATATGACTAAGGAGCTGGGAGAGTTAGAAAACAGCAATCTCATAATGCTGAGGGAAAGCAAGGGGGAATTTGCAAGAAAAGAGCAGATGAAATTCACAGTGCAAGCCAATGCATGTCTACTCAGAAGTAAGTTCCATTGTGTTCAGTGGGACTTACTCTCAGGACAGTGTGTATAGGATTGCAGCTGAAGTGTAGAGGGCTGTGGACCTATGCTAGCGAACAGCAAATCCTACTGTGTTGAGCCTACTGTGCTATGATTATGACACTGGAAACTATTTGGGATAATATTTTTGAACAAGTCCTTGCAATGGATATTCAAATATCAATTTAGAGTTCTAAACTGCAAAATCCTCTTTGTGTATTCTGGAAATCTGGATTCTGTATTGAATATCTGCACCTGGCAATCAGGTGCCCAGGGTGCAGGATGTATACTGGGAGACCTGCAAGCTCTTCATTACTATACCATATGTTTCTAGACCTGGCATCTGTCATTGAAACAAGTTCTCAAGGCTATGGTCTGGTAAGCCCAGATAAAAGGATAATGATTTAGCAACCAAACATGGAAGCATGAATGGCTTGTGCCTCTTCTCCCATATTAACAAAAGAAACAAGAAGAGCCCCACCGGATGGGCCAAAGGCCCATCTAGTCCAGCTTTCTGTATCTCACAGTGGCCCACCAGATGCCTCAGGGATCACTCAAGACAACTAGATACCTGTATCTCGCTGCCACTCCCCTGCATCTGGCATTCTGAGGCAGCTTACTTCTGAAGTATGGAGGTTGCACTACCCATCATGGCCTGTAGCCTGCGATGGACTTTTCCTCCAGAAATCTGTCCAGTTCCCTTTTAAAGGCCCCTAGGCCAGATGCCATCACCACTTCCCCTGGCAAGGAGTTCCACAGATTAATTACCCGCTGGGTAAAAAAAGTATTTCCTTTTATCTGTTCTCAACACTCTCCCAACACTCAATTTTAGTGGCTGACCCCTGGTTCTGGTGCCGTGAGAGAGGGAAAAGAACATCTCTTTATCCGCTTTACCCATCCCATGAATAAAGGGTATCATACAAAGAAGGAAGGATATCCCCATATTGTCTGCAAGGAATGCTCACAGGGAAAGAGCAAAATATATGTTTTCCCATAAGGCAGTGGTTCCCAAACTTTTTCGACCTGTTGTGCCCTTGACCTACTGGGCCATTGTCCCCATTAGGACTGCAGCCCTATAGGGTGGTGGGCTGATTGCAAGGATTCTGTGGCTCCCACAGCTCCCAGTTTGGGAACCACTGCTGTAAGGTAGACCCACATCTCCCTCCATTTGAAAGTGACTTGGAAATATGGTTAAATATATGTTAGGCTGCAAGCCTATGAGCACTTGCTTGAGTCAGGCCAGTGCACATCTACATGTTAGCCTGAGTTGTCACAAATGCATCTTGCAGTATGTTTATGACACCCCTGGGTCAGCGCAAGAGACTTGCTCCAGCCCAAGTGCAGTTCTGGATTGCACTCATAAGAAACACACCACAAATTTGCAAGCGCCGTGGAGCCGTCAACCTGATTGTTTTAGAGCAGTGGTATTCAAACTGTGGGTCGGGACCCACTTGGTGGGCCACGACCTGATGTCAGGTGGGTCGCAAAAAGCTGGGAGCAGCCATCGTGGAAACTGCAGACCTTACTCTTGTTATATTCCTTTAGTGAGTGTCAACTGTTTGAATTTTCAAGTGAGAGTTTTTTCTTTAATTTTGTTTTTCGTTCAATGCTTTCACATCGTATTTTGTCCTCATCTTGCTTTCTGTCAGGGATGTTTCATGGTTGTACCATTGCTGCAGTCCAAGAATGCCAATTTGCATTTCAGGAGTGTCATTTGATTATGTCACAATGATGGCACTTCCTGCTTGATGATGGCACTTCCTGCTTGATGATGGCACTTCCTGCCACAACATCACTTCCAGGTTAATGACCTCACTTCGGTGGGTCCCGACATTAGTGCCATTTTAAAAAGTGGGTCCCGGTCTAAAAAGTTTGAATACCACTGTCTTAGAGTAATGATGTAACTGCTATAGATTGTTCCACCGCTCTAGTAGTGTTGCTCTCTATTTAGAAGAGAAGAACAACTGCGAATACTTATTTTTAGAGCCAGCAGCTGTCTCCAGATGATGTCCACATTCCACACACTCTTCTTCCTCTTCTTCTTCAGTGCATAGGCATATTTGTGTCACATTGATCTAAAGCCTTGTATAACTTTCTTCTTTTTCAGCTTTGGTTCGCCTTCGTTAATGGATTTTCCGGGCAGATTTTATTTGAGCGCTGGTGCATTGGCCTGTACAATGTGGTAAGTGTCCCCTGTCTCGGCTTGATAACATGCAGAGCCCGGATGGCATTCCACTGCGGTTTATGTCTCTGTGGCTTATCTCAGCTGATCATCTGTATCCATGTTATGAGGTTACTTTATCACTTTGCCTTCAATCTGGCAAAGGAAAAGTCAGCCTCTTGTTAGCCTTGAAAATTTTAGTACAGCCAAGCAGTGGTGGGATTCAAATAAATTAACAACCAGTTCTGTGTCCTCCTTTCTTTGTACTGCTTCTTACTACAGCACTACTTTTTGTATATCAATAAATTAGCAACCGGTTCTGCAGAACTGGTGAGAAGTGGCTGAATTCCACCACTGAGTACAAGCCACAACTTGGAGTTTGTTCCCAGTGAGTAAGATACTGTAGGATTACAGCCTAGGTCTTACTGAACACAATGGTTTTACTCCTAAGTAAAACAAAAAAACCTACCATTTTCAAACACCTCTACTTATGACACACAAGTCTGAATGCAGCCTACCTGCTTGCCAACTGTTAAGACACCACCCTGTTTCTGAAGACAGACAGTGGGATGTGAAGGCTTATCAGTCCCCTGATCGCTTGCTGTACGTTGTCTATGTACTGTAAGATTGTACTTACATGGTGCCTTGTGGCGCCTGCTGTACTTATTGAGCTGCACCAATCCTCATTGGAGGGGCCCTAAATGCTCCCTTGCCCTAAATGCTCCGCTGCATTATAAACATTAAAGGCAGTGGTGTCATCCAAATGATTTAAGAACAGGTACTCACTTTTGATTGGCACGTGTCGGGACCCGCCCATCGGAAGTGATGTCATAAGCCAGAAGTGATGTCGTGGCAGGAAGTGACATGAAAAAAGCCCTTTTTGAGGCCTCAGATGATTTTAAACTGACCCAACAGTTGCAACAGTATTCCACAGCACCCCCAGAACATGTTAAGGAGGCCTGGCATCATGTTAAAACCCCAGAGCAACTCATTTTTCAGTGGCAAGGAAAGGAAAGGCTCCGCTCGCTGCCTGCCTGCCTGCCTGGCTCTGAGAACATGCAGGCAACTCAAACATGCAGGAAATTCAAACGTTGCAGAGGGCGGAGTCGACAAGTGGGCGGGTGAATGGGCGGGGCCAGCTGTAATCCTAGAAACCGGTACTCGCGTACCCCTGCGTACCCCCTGCATGACATCACTGATTAAAGGCAAAATCCAGTTCTTCAGGTTGCTCCCAGACCTCACTCACAGTGCTGCTGATTGGAAGGAGTTCATATCACCCCTTCCTGCATTTTTACCCTTTTTATTTCTCTAGATCTGAGCAAAAACCGCTTCCTCAGATGCCTCTGAGAAAGCAGAGCTTAGATAGCGCGACTTTCTGCCTCACTAAGGGCTCAGTCCTAACCAACTTTCCATCGCTGACATAGCTGTGCCAATGGGGCATGTGCTGTTTCCTGCAGTGGAGTAGTAGCCACAGAGACCTCCTCAAGGAAATGTTTGTTCCCTTACTTTGGAGCTGCATTGCTCTTACCCCGGTGCTGGAAAGTTGGCTAAGAGTGCACCATAAATCTAAGGCGCCATGGGATTGTTTTCTCTGGTATGTGTGTATGCTACTTAGGGCGCAATCCTGACCTGGCATTAAGCCGGCACGAGTTAGGCCAGCAAAGTTTGGCCTGCACAAGGGATACCGTAAAGTATGTTTGGACCACTCTCGGACTCAGAGAGGCCAGCACACAGACATGCACCATCTTCCCTGACTCTGAGAGTGGTCCAAATGTGCTTTATGGTGTCCCTTGTGCCAGCGAAACTGGGCTGGCCTAACTCCAGGTTAAGATTGCGCTCTTATTGTCATTCAGAAAACCAGCAAAAGTCCTCTGGAATATTGAAACAAGGTCCCTGAATCAATATCACAGTGTGGCATATACATGGGATGGATTAGAGTGTCCCAAGAGCCTAGTTATACAAAACTGCTCATGGGAATAACATTCTCCCCTGCTTCCCCTCCCCTCCCCATGATTGCTCCGCCAGCAGCTGTGATTTGGGCAATCCCCAGACAAGGAAATAGTGCCTTGCTCCCTTCTGGATGTGGACACAGACGGGAAAGTCAATCATATGAGCTGCCCATTAGTCTTGGCTCTCATCTAACACACAAGAATACTGAATGCTCTCCACTCAGCCATCTGGTGTGTTGCTTTGTGACTAATTCAAAGGGGTTGGATGACATCATGGAGCTTGGAAATGTTCTTGCTGTTTCTGATCCCCAAGAATACCCAGCCCTTTGTTGAGGCTGATCTTCACCTGCATTCTCCAGGCTTCTTAAACGATCCTGTTAGGAATTAAACTCCTAACAAACAAACAAACAAAAGTGTGTGTGTGTGTGCACGCGCGTGTGCGTTGACAAAGAAAATAAATAGAAATGATATATAATTAGGGACAGCTGCTTGAATATAAATACCGTGTGGAGATGTAAGTTTAGATTAGCAATACAGTTGAAATGATACAACAAGTTTCCAATACGGGAGGTCAGTGAAGATATTGGTGTATGAGAAGTTGCAGACAAGTTTGGTCTTAACCGTGACTATTATTTCAAACAGATGCTCAGCATGATCTAGTGATTTTAGTATGCATATTGGGAGTTCCAAGGTGTACATGCAACCCCAGTCCATGCGGATGAGAGCAAGCCTGTTAGTTTCTAGAGACAGAGCATGTGTGTAAAGCATGCCTCATTGTGGAAGAGAATGGGAGAATACCCAGACACTTGGGGAAGAGGTTGGATTGGGCAGGATCTTACATCCCAAACAGTTTGCATATTTAGCGCAAGTGAGAGTTCTTGTGTCATGCCTCTCACACAGATGTGTTTTTCTCGTGAGTGCCCATTTGAGGAGAAGACACACTGCTGTTAAAAAGAGATAGAAGATGCAGTAGATGCACGTCAAGGAACTGTGATGGGGTGTGTATGTACATGCATGTCTCCCGTTCGGTTATTGTAGCGTTCACAATGGGCACACATGTGAATACATGGGAAACATGTCTGTTGCATAAGCTAACTCTGAGCTGAAGTTCTCAGGAGTGTGAAGTACACATGAAGGAGGCAGTAGATCCAGCAGAAATATTCTTCTCGTAAGACACTGGTGCCTAGTAAGGGCGCAGTCCTGAGCTGTGCTGGAAGAGGCAGGCCGCATCCCAGCTCCACCCCCTTCTCTGGGCCAGCACACCTCCCGGCCTGCCCAGAAGCACCCCTGAGCCAGCTGAACTCGGCTGGTGCAAGAGTGTCACCCCTGGCTTTGGCCGGCATTCCTGGGCTGACATTGGTGCCAGCGTTGGCCCTGCAGATGCAGCACTGGCACCCTCGCGCCAGAGCTGCGTGTGCAGGGCCGATGCAAGTGGCTTGCATCGGGCCAAGGGCGCTTCTTGGATTGTGCCCTAAGTGACAATGCAAATGTGAATTTATTCTGCCTGTGGCTGGCCTTATAGGCTTGGGCTTCTGGGCTTTTCCTAAAAGGGAGAATTCTGTCACTTGTGACTTTTGCTATCAACCCAAAATTGCGACCTGCCAATTTGGAAGGGGCAGCAAGAGCCAAGAAGATGGCAGGGCACGTGAAGTGCTGAATTCTGCATCTGGGCTTAAATCAACCAACCGTTTTGTTTGGCTGCAGGCTGCAGCCAGGTCTCAAACCCGTCCTTGTCGAATTTTTGCTCTGCTGCATCTTTGTTAATTAGGCACAGCATTAGGAAATAGCCTGGTTTTATCAGTGAAACTTCGTTGGAAATACAAAGTTGACTGTAAAATTAATCATTTTACTCTTTAGTCGTACAAATGTTGGAAGTTGTCCCATTGGTAATTAAATGGAGAGAAAAAACTGAGAAGTGACGATGATTATGATTACAACTTAGTAATGCATTTGTACTGTCAACAGTGCATACATTTGCAGAAGTCAACAACGCACTGGTTGCCCATTCATTTCTGGGCCCATTCATTTCTGACCTCTGTGTCCCCCCAGGCATTGGTATCTCTTTCCCCTTCCATAGCCAACTACGATGAAGCCCCACCACATGAGCAGACCTCCCTCTTTGTGTCAGTCTCAATCTTTGGGTCCATTTCTCCCCAAACCTTCATGCCGAATGCTTTTATGCTTGGGTCGACATGGTTTCGATTTGGCACCCCTGAATTGAGTGGAACTGCTGTTGCTGATTTAACCAGTGTCGGCTTTTTCAGCCAGGTATGAAGCCTGCTCCTCAACTTGTTTATGAAGTTAATGGTTTGTTATTTTTAATTACTTTCTTGTTTTCTCTAGATTTTCACAGCATTGCCTCCCTTCACCTTGGGAATCTTTGAACGATCGTGCACGCAAGACAGCATGCTTAGGTTTCCCCAACTCTACAAAATTACTCAGAATGCTGATGGGTTCAATAGCAGGGTAAGAAGCGCTGTTTATCTTAGGGGAAGAAAAGAAAACAATAGGGACAAGCTTGGGTTTAGAACTGGAATTTTAATTTACTGCTGTTGCAGTTCAGCTTTATGCCACTGAAAATGGTTAATCCCGAATGCTCAAGTGTAAAGGCACTGACTTCCTAGCTAATTTTGATCCTTTTCTTTCCCTGTTGCCTCTTTTTGTTTCCGATTTGTGCAGTTTTTCTAATCCATAACACAGATAACAAAAGAGCTGCTATGATGGAGCATACAGTGGTCGCCTCTCCTTACTAGACGAATGGAGCTGAGGAGGCAAGGGCTGGAGAGCAGCTTTTCAGCGGCAAAACTCGTGGGTTGGACCTACAAGATAGGTCGTGGCGATGGGATCATTACCATTTTTCCCAGTTTAGGGATTCTTTTTAAACTCAAAACAAAAAAGACAGGTTGATGCTCAAGAGGACTTAAATGCCTTTCTCTTTAGTTATGTAGAAGAGGAAATGGTGGCAGCTGTAGCTTCTTACAGAACAGTGAAAAGTTGCATCCACCAAAATGCCCTTTTCTGTCCTCCTTTGCATCCGATCAATCTAGAGAGAGAAAAGAGATACATATGTAGGATCAAAACATTCAAAACAGGTGCCATCTTGCAGGTTGGAATTAAAACTGGGTCTTGGATCTGAAAAGGTTGATAACCACTACTATAGTTGCTCTCAGATTCAGAAGCAGTGATGTCATCTGGTAATGAAGAACGGGAACGCTAAGCGGGACTTACGCGTGATTGGCTGCCCATCCGTTCCGTTTCGCGGCTGCCCTGGCCTCGGCGGGGCGCCTGCTCGCCAGGGGGGACAGGTGGGGGGGGCGCCAGGTGCCTGGGCAAGCAGCGGTGGGGCGCGCCAACCAGGGGCAGCCCCCCCGAGGCCAGGGCAGCCGCAAAACGGAACAGACGGGCTGCCAATCACGCGTAAGTCCCGCCCAGAGTTCCCGTTCTTCATTACCAGATGACATCACTGTTCAGAAGCCTCTATAGGGTTTAGTATGGTGGTCCCATTAAGAAGCTAAATTGGAAGCTGATCCTTGATGACTTTAGGACTGGACAAGTCTATGAACCCAAAGTTCCCAAATCGTTGTCTAGTCAGGGACGAACAGAGGCCTGAGCGCACCCATGGCAGGCGACGAAACCACGCCCTCAGGACATCGCCCCGCCCCCGTGCGTCATCCAGGCACGCCTCCCTGCGCCCAGAATAGCTCCATTTCAGAGCATAATGGAGGCGAGGGAGGGCAGGCGGGCCGAACAGCGCACGGTTTCCTGCATAGACTCCGTGCAATGCCGCCCCGCCACTGCCCGGCGCCCATGGGTGGCGCCACCCTGGGCTATAGGATAAATACGCCTCTGTGTCTAGTGCAATAGTTGCTGGATCAGTACTGACATTGCTTAATTCCTAACATTCCGAGTTACTAGGACTGAAGTTTTTAGGAAGTTCAAATGTGAGAAGGTTAAGAAAAAGGTATTCTGAACATGTTTTTCCAATCTGTGTGCTGCCAGTCCTGTGTGGATGAACCTTGCTTGGCCTTCCCATCCTGCAAGAACTTGGAGCTTTGGCCCCATTGGTAGTCCCACTGACAGAGGTTGAGGGCACAATCCTAACCTGGAGTTAGGTTAGCACAGTTAGGCCAGCAAACTTTGGCAGGCACAAGGGACACCGTAAAGTATGTTTGGACCACTCTCAGAGTCGGAGAGGCCAGCCCACAGAGGTGCGCCATCCTCTCTGACTTCTAGAGTGGTCCAAACATACTTTACAGTGGCCAGTCAAACTTTGCTGGCCTAACTGTGCTGGCCTAACTCCAGGCAGAGGCGTAGCTAAAGAAGTGCAGTGGGGTGCAATTGCACTGGGCAACAAGCTTTAGGGGGGCAACAAGCTGAACTTGACATTAATGGTCAAAATTGCAAAAACCTTGATATGTATGAATAATGCCATCATGTTATATACTGTATATTGGAAAGGTAATTTAATGCAAAGAAATACTCCATCAAATGTTATGGTCAAAAAAACAGAGAAAACGAAAATACAACTGTGATGTCACTTCCTGTTGTGACATCACTTCTGGGGCAACATTTTGCCCTCTGCACTGGGCTACATTTTCATTAGCTACGCCCCTGACTCCAGGTTAGGATTGTGCCCTGGGGCTTAGCCAGCATTCTGTTGGAGAGCTGCCCCAGTTTGTTAGTTAGAACTGTTAGTTTGCATGTTCCAGGTGAGCTCAGCCATTGGGAACAGGTTCAAAGGCTAAGCGACGGTAAACCCTGCTGAATGCATGCCCTCAGTGTTGGCTTACGAGGTCTGATTCACATTACCCTTTGACAGAGTGGCACTGGCAGCCACACTCGGTGCTAAGCTCGTGGATTGCTCTTTGGCATCCTGCTGTAAGTAATTGTGTGCCAAATGCTGATCTTCACAGTGCTCAGCACGTGTCAAACTGACATGCATCCAGCTCGCTCAGTCCCACGGCAGCATGGGTCGAAACTGCATCTGGCTTAAAACTGCATCTGCAATGAGTTCAAAGGGTCATGTGTAGAGTTCCAAATTGACTGTGTTGGCTAGAGAACATGCGCACATCTCAGAGAGCCCAGGTTATCTCCTTGTGAATTTATTAGCCTCAGTGTGTGCCTTATGTGGAGTCTTCTGAGGATCTGGAGCGGCTGCAACAGATTTTATATTTTGTAGTGAAATGTTCCCACACTTCTACCTGCCAGCCTTTTTAAGCCACCCCCCGCCCCAAGAGATTCTGTGAAAATATTGAGATGGCTTTATTGTGCCTGTCAGGGTGCAGGTTTAAATAGATGTTTCAAGGAGATATGCAGGTAAAATTACAGTGCTGTATTTTCTTTTCATATTTTGGAGAATTTCCTCCACTCTCAGCTCTCTTGTTTTATTAACCTATTCATGCTAGCAGAGCTTCAGTACTCACAGTTTTATTTTTTAAACAAAATGTGTACAGTTCTAGCAAAGGATGCTAGGAGGTTGTGCTTGATAAAAGGGGTCTACTAGTTCAGAGAGGGATGTTTTGTGAAACACATATGCACAAAGTCCATTGTGGCATTTCAAGGGATTAAACCAAGGCTTGTGAAGTGGGTTTTGTTTTGTTGCTTTCTATTACTTATTTTGTCATAATTTACTTAATAATGATTTTTTGCAAAATAGTGAAGGACACAATTTTTCTTTTATATTTCATGTATGTCTAAGATCATGGTTATCTTGTAGAACTCAACATAGTACAAGTTTTCAAAAAATTAGAAATAGTAGGTCTTCAATGTTTGATTATCAGTTAGATGAATTGGTTAAAAAGTCTTGAACTGGAGAAATTGAGAGTGCAATCCTAACCTGGAGTTAGGCTGGTACAGTTAGGCCAGCAAAATTTGGCCGGCACAAGGGACATCGTAAAGTATGTTTGGACCACTCTCGGAGTCAGAGAGGCCAGCACAGATGTGCACCATCCTCCCTGACTCCGAGAGTGGTCCAAATGTGCTTTATGGTGGCCCTTGTTCCAGCCAAACTGGCTAACTGTGCAGGCCTAACTGTGCTAGCCTAACTCTAGGTTAGGATTGCGCTCTGAGACACCACACCATAAAAGACACACTTTTCCCTTCATCTTACACAAGATGGGATTCCTTATCCAGGGTGGTGCCTGGGACAAAGGAATAATGCTTTTTGCTTCAGGGCTATTACCTTTATTTCTGTGCAATTATAGATAAAAATCAGCTAAAAACAATGAATTGGCTAAGATGTTTTTACATTAATCAGATGATAGCTCTAAGAAATTGTAATGAACTTTCTGTGCCCTAGAATAGACAACTAAGTGCTGTAATATTTAAGAAATTGGAGCTTTAACAGCACCAGTAAATGACATTATGTATCAAATTTAGGCAGCTTATAACCACTCAGAAAAAGGGTTTTGAGATCTTAGGCTTTGCTGGTTGACCCATATAGAGAAATAACCATAAAACAAGATATCATGCCAGTAAAGGCATATCCTGGTATCTACTGATTCAGTATTCACAGTTTCAGTTTATCCACGGATACCATGTATACTGGGGACGCCTATTAAAAAGACAGGGGAACATTAAACAAATCACTTCTTTCCCTTGTTGCAGCACAACCACTGATGCTCCCCTATCTTTAAAAAGGCATCCCAGTATCCACGGTTTCAGATATCCACGGTAGGGTCTAAAACAGAACCCTAGCAGATACCAGGGTATGCCTGTATAAGAACCTGTTTCTATATAAACCAGGCAAAATGAGCAATAGAGAGAAAGAAAAGTGACATCTGATGTGATAATCTTCCTCTATCTAAAAAATAGCTCCAGAAGTGAACACAACACTTTTCCCTGAAGCCTTTGCATTTCCACCTGAAAAAAAATGTAAAAACAGACAGGAGTAAAGAATTACATGCACATCCAAAATGTGTGTAGAAAGTGTTTTATTTTATTTTGCTTTTATTGTATACATGCTTACTTTAGGAAGGATATGGTGCCTTTGATTATCTGTTTAAGGGCACAATCCTAACCCACTTTCCAGCACTGGGGTAAGGACAGTGCAGCTCTTTGGTAAGGGATCAAACATTCCCTTGTCTTCAGGAGGCCTCCATGATTACAACTCCACTGCAGGATGCAGCACATGCCCCATTGACCCAGCTAGGTCAGTGCTGGAAAGTTGGTTAGGATTGCCCCCTGAGTCTTGCAATTCTTCTTGTTGTGTTAAGACAGCCTGGACATTTGTTTAAAATAAAACTAAGATTAAATGGAGTTGTTGCATCCTGACTTCCTTCTTTGGTCTTCCCTTAGGTGTTCTGGGGTCACTGCATTAATGCCTTGATCCACTCCATCATTCTCTTTTGGTTTCCACTGAAAGCGCTAGAACACGGTAAATGCTACATTCTTTTTTTTCAAATAGCAGCCAAATGGTCTTCAGCCTTGCTATCTCAGTTCCAGTGTGTTTAAAAGTCACACCACAGGACTTTACAAATGAATCACAACAGACAGACCAACAACGTCTTCAGTTCCTGGACCCAAACATTTTATCACCAGTGTCCTCCTAAATCGTCCCTTTTGCATGCAATTTTCCGCAAGAAGTAATTTCTATTCCTCAGAAATTATCAATGTGGTGCAATGTGGTAGGAGATCTTGCACGCGGCTGCAATTACTTACAGCCCAATCCTTAACTAGTTCCTGTGGGTGGTATGCTTGTACCACCTGGGCAACTGTTGCGCATGGCACAGCAAAGTGCCTCCAACACTGACGATAAGCTCTTACCACCAGTGTGGGTTGGTGCCATGGCAACATGGTGCCCAAACAGGAGCACCAATCGTTGGTGATGCGGCCAGTTTGGGCGGGACGGGAAGGGAGGGCATTCTGGGGCAGGGGGATGGGTGGAGCGGGGGTGGTGCAGAGGCGTGATGAGCCGGGCCAAGGGAGGGAGTGGGCTGGGGGAGGGCTGGGGTCGGGATGAGGCCGAATCCAAGGCCTCATCCCGAGGCTGTGCAGCCCCGATTTGGGCCATGCGGTCTCCTCGGATCTGCGCCTGTAGTTTAGCAGGCACAAATCGGAGGAGTCCATCTAATAAGGGAGGCTCTGGCCTCGCCTAAACAGTGCTGCTTAGGATTGTGCTCCCCCTCTCACAGTTGTTCCTGACCTCCGAGTAAAGCCACGTGGCCTTGACTCAGAAGCCCTCACTTCTGTGCCAGCTCAGTAGCCAGTGCAGAAGCGAGAAGACTCATTGGCACCCCTGCGCCGTTACCACAGGGAAAGGGGACAGTTGCCCCCTTTTCCCACAGAACCTCCCGCAGCTTCAGCAGTAGCCACTTGGCTACCAGGGTGCTCCCGGGCTGTCGAGAAGTTCAGGACTGGGCTGCCCAAATTGTTTTCACACAATATGCTGATTCCAATGTCTACATGGTAGCCTGGACATAGGATGCTTCTGTCATGTCTTCTCTATGTTAGTTGCATACTTGAAGTGAAAGGCTTTCAGCAGGAAGATTATGAAGAGCTTGTCACCGGGAAATCAAGACTGCATAAAAACCACCACAAAGCACTAGTGTCAACGAACATGATTATGATGATGCAATATATATGTAAAAGCAAGAAGACATTTCCCTTGCCTGCCTTACTGAACTTGTGTATGATTTCTGCTTTACATACTGAAGAGTCAACTTTTCTGTTGGTCATCAATTACTCACTGGATTCATTGTAAATGAATCTAATGATTAATTTATTCATTTATAGACTATGAGCCCTTTGGGGACAGAATAAACAAAATCATTGATTTGTTTTGCAACGTCAGCAGTTTCTGAACTACTTTTTTGTTGAAAGTATTTACTAATAATAAATGTTGGTAATTTTAAGGTATTGCCTTAAATATTGATACTGGAGTCAAAGTGATTGATAAATGTTTTTTTAAAGTCTAAAGAATTTAACTAAGAAGCTTGGCTGCTTTTGCTATGCAGACAGAGATAGATATAGAACTGTCTTCTTTTGCAGTTGAAGGAATTATTTTAAGAACTTCAGGGTTTTTGTTTTTTCTTCACTCTGACTGGTATGTCCTTTAACCTCCTGAGCTCCTTAAGATGCAGCAGGCATGTGTGTGATGAATGGGCACTTGTGTAGCTTCACAAATAAGTGTTCCTTGCACATCCTGATCATCTCTGTCAATTCGAGGAAGTTTTCTTTTCAAGGCCTGGGATTCTGGAAGAGCAGTAGCGCCAACTCCATGGGTGCTAGTATGCTGTCAGCACCCACAATAATTCGCAGTGGGTGCTCAGCACCCACAATGTTGGGCACCCCCAAATTGCGCAGCACCCCCATGTTCGGCGCTGGGCTGGGAGCACGCCTGGCCCAGCGGCGAACAGACTGAGCCGAGGGCAGCATGATCGAGCGAATGAGCTCCTTCCCAAGGCGTCGCTGGCGCCTCAGGAAGAAGCTCATTGGCTCGCCCGCCCTGACCTCAGAAGGGGGCGGGGCTGCCTTGCAATGCCTAGCCGCAATGCAAAGCAGATGCTTCCGAGGCTGGGCCATGGCAATCGCCCGCCCTGGCTTAGGAAGCGGCTGCTACGAGCAGCACCCACTTCCGAGGCTGGGCAGCAATGACAGGGGGCATGGCCACGTCAATGTCGGGGGCGTGGCTACATCAACATTGGGGGCGTGGCTGTGGGCACCTCAATGTTAAAATCAAGTTGGCGCCCCTGTGGAAGAGCAAAGCCAAATAACATAGGTAGACAAAATAATGGTTTTGAAATTCTCCTGCAGTATCCCACATTTTCCCACATTTCTCTGTGATATGTTAAGAAATGATCTGCCGTAGGAGAGGAGCAGTTGCAGAGCCTACAGGGAGAAGTTGAAAAGGAAAGAGGGAGATCCAGCTGAGGGCGTAATCCTAAACTGGATTTAGGCTGGCACAGTTAGGCCAGCAAAGTTCGGCCGGCACAAGGACCACCTAAAGTGCATTTGGACCACTCTCGGAGTCAGGGAGGATGGAGCATGCCTGTGTGCTGGCCTCTCTGACTCTGAGAGTGGTCCAAACATACTTTATGGTGTCTCTTGTTCCGGCCAAACTTTGCTGGCCTAACTGTGCCAGCCTAATTCCAGGTTAAGATTGCGCCCTAAGAATCATAGTTGCCAAAAGCATTTCACAATTTGTGCCTCATCCAAGCTCAACAAAGACCTGTGGGTTATTTTGTCATTGTCATCCTTTTCCACAACAATGTTGAACAGAGACTGATAGATAGTGACTTGCCCAGGGGTACTAATTATGTACAAGCTGTAGATATAATTGACTAAATTCATGCAAACAGCAAGCAAGGTAGGGAAACTGTTTATAGTTGTTATCATTTAGTGGTTCTCAAACCTTTTGCAACCAGGACCCACTTTTTAGAATAGTACTCGTATTGGGACCCACCAGAAGTGATGTCCTGGCTGGAAGTGACATAATCGAGCAGGAAGTGATGTAACTGTGACGTAATCAGATGACATTCATGGAATGCAAACTGGCATTCTTGGATTGCAGCAATTGCACAGCCATGAAACATCCCTGACAGAAAGCAAGATTAGGACAAAATTTTATGTAAAGGTACTAAACGGAACAAAAAAACCCCTCACTTGAAAATTCAAATGCTCACAAGAAGAATATAGTAAGAGTAAGGTCTGCAGCTTCTAAGATGGCTGCTCCCAGTTTTCTGTGAACCACCTGACATCAGGTCACGACCCACCAAGTGATTTGGTCTAAACAGTGATTTAGACTGCAGCTGGGATGTCAAACAGTTAAATACTTGCCATTGAAAAAAATCCTTAAGTATATAAAAATAGTATATCTCTGAGAAAGACCTTTGTGTAGCAGTCACATTCGTATAGGAGGGCAAAATGGTAAGAGTGCAGTCCTCACCTGGAGTTAGGCCGACACAGTTAGGCCAACAAAGTTTGGCCGGTCCCATAAAGCACGTTTGGACCGCTCTCAGAGTCAGAGAGGATGCACACGTCTGAGTGCTGGTCCAAACATACTTTACAGTGTCCCTTGTGCCGGCCAAACTTTGCTGGCCTAACTCCAGATTAGGATTGCGCTCTACGTTTTTCAATCACCTGAACACCTGTGTAAACTCGTGCCTCCCCTCTACCTCTACCAAATGTAGAGCCATTTGGGTCTTCAAAAGCACACCTCCCCTTGGTTTTCACAGCTTTACACAGCTGTTCAGAAGCCTGAAAAACTTAGCGTTTTACCTCCCCTCTAGGAATGCCACTGGTGTGTCACTAATGTTTGCCTAAGAAATGAGTATTGGGGAGCAATCCCATGCATGTCTACTCAGAAGTAAGTTGTATTGTATTTAATGTGGCTTACTTCCAGGAAAGCATGGATAGTTGCAGCTCAACAGCACAATCCTCTGCATGTCTACTCAGAAGTAATTCCTGTTGACTTCAGTGGGACTTGCTCCCAAGTAAATGTGCATGGGATTGCAGCCCAAGGGTATTTACAGTCACATTGTTAATGTCACTTTTGTTTGTGCAATATAGGAGACATAATAAAGCTGGCATTTTATATAGGATTTTTGCTACAGGTGAGCAATATAAGGTATATGAATCACCCTAATGTCACCAGAGAGTTGTATAAATGCCGTGATGGCATGATATAGCTCTTGAAATGGCATTTATGGGTTGCAGGTAGAGGACTGAAGTCTTGCCATGTATTGTTTTTGTGAAACTGTGATGTGATGTAAATGTTATGTTGAGGCAAGGACTGGCTCATGCTCAAGTCAGGTTTGATAGAGTTATATGTTCCCCCTCCCCCGGCCCTGACCTCGGCCGTGATCATTACATTAAAGAGAAAGCATAAATTACTCCATCAGTCAACAAGTGACTTGTGGATTCTGGCCCCAGGTTTCTGCCTTAGATCTGCCTCACCTGCTCTGCTGCCATGTGTGTCTTTGGCTGCTGTGCTGAAACTTGTTGGAACTTACAGGGTGTTTGAAGCAATTGGGGCATTTGTGCTGCCATCACGTGATGCTGTTCCATAGGAGCCCAAATACTTGTACTCAGCAGGCGCTAAAGCATGAGCAAATGGCTACTTGAAATATTGCCAAGGTTGGCACTTTCCTACCTTAAATTAACAGGTGTTCAACTTTCTGTAGACTGAGAGAGAGGAGAAAAACTAAGAACATCTTGGAACACTAAGATGCCAGTCACTGTAGTCATTAACTCCCCTAAGGATTTTTAAGATATTGCATCTATGTGCTAATGGTATGATCTTGCTTCTTTTTTAAAAAATGTTTGGATAAAAATCTACCCCCTTACTTCAAGGGAATATCAAATAAAAGGCAACATAGCAGGAATGTCTAGCTGCAGCACAGAGCCACAGAGATGACGTGTTAACTGGAATTTTTCATCTCCTATATATAATTTCTATTCAAACTCCCAGTGGCCAAATTGTGCCTGTGTGTGAGAGTGGGGTGTGTGTGTGTGTGTGTGTGTGTGTGTGTGTGTGTGTGTGTGTGTG
>JAJKFI010000030.1:9811946-9826182 GCA_029204185.1 Lerista edwardsae
GAGAGAGAGAGAGAGAGAGAGAGAGAGAGAGAGAGAGAGAGAGAGAGGAATACTGTACATATTATTTTTGAACATTTAATGGTTCTTGGCATTGGCCAACACAATCACTGTACTATTTGTTTCCAACATGTTGCTTTTGAAAGTGCCTCCTGAAACAAATCCAATAGACATGTTTCAAAAACACATCAGGCAGCTAAAACTCATTCAGACCTATGCCGAATATTTCCTAGTCACTTGGCTACATTGGCAGAAAGTGATGATGTTCTGGCTGCAAAACCACTTAAATATAAATGATTAAATATATATTGACTTCAAAAAGGCCACTCTATTTCACTAAGGTACTTTTCGTCCTTTTTTCTTTAGCTTTTCCTTAGGGCAGAATCCTAACCTGGAGTTAGGCAAGGCCAGCAGAGTTTGGCTGGCACACCATAAAGTATGTTTGGACCACTCTTGGAGTAGGGGTTTGGTGCACGTCTATGTTCTGGCCTCTCTGACTCTGCGAGTGGTTCAAGCATACTCTTTGGTGTCCCTTGTGCCAGCCAAACGTTGCTGGTCTAACTTTTTTGTCTAACTCCAGGTTAGGATTGCGCCCTTAATCTGTTAACTGTTTTTTAACTTGAACTCCTGTTTAGTTTTAAAAGATGTGGCTTGAGACTTTTTTTTTACTTGTTTAGCTTTGTGCTTAACCCAGAGCACAATCCTAACCTGGACCGGCTGTGAGACCGGCATAGTTAGGCCAGCAAAGTTTGACCGGCACAAGGGCCACTGTAAAGCGCATTTGGAACAGTCTTGGAGTCAGGGGAGAGGGTGCACGTCTGTGTGCTGAACTCTCTGACTCCAAGAGTGGTCGAAACACACTTTAAGATGGCCCTTGTGCCAGCCAAACGTTGCTCGCCTAACTGTGCTAGCCTAACTCCAGGTTAGGATTGCACTCTCAGTTTTTATTGTTTGAAAACAATAAATGAATTGGGTTGAACCCTGTCTTCTGGTATAAGGGGGCTTGCATAGGCAGCTGTGATTGTGCAAGGTTCTTGCTGACCGATAACCACATAGAATCATGACTTGGTTTGCTTTTGCAGTATGCACAAAATGCATACTGCACAAAATGTTGCACAAAATGTCACAATTCAACTTGTGCAGTTTCTTTCACGTGCACTTGTACAATCACATACAAACCCCAGAAAATGCTACCTTATTTATGTGTGCACTTCTTAGGATAAAACATGTAGTTTAAAAAAAATAGAAAAGAAAAAAAAATCTCTTTCAATGAATGTTTAATATTATCTTTTTTAGATGCTGTGTTTACAACTGGCCAGAGTGTAGACTATCTGTTTGTTGGGAACATAGTTTATACGGTAAGTTGTCAAACTGGGGTGCATGATGATACATTAAATTCTTAAATCTTTTTTATTTCAACCAAGCATGCAATGGGCAAGCTTTTGTTCTCATTTGGTACACAGTTAGCCTTGTATGACCACCATGCTGTTGAAAGCTATACTTGTTGAATGCGTACCTGTCGTGTAGCTTAAGATGTTGAGCTTCTGTTAGGAAGAAAACTTGACCAACCCAGGAAGGTTCTGTCCTGGTCTCGCATTTCTTTAAATTGGTGACATTTCAAATTTAAATGGGGGTGAAACTGGATTATATAGAATTCTGAATCAGAACCTAGAAATATGTGTGAGGTCTATCCAAATCATTATAATGTAGAAGCCTGGGTTCATTTTGCTTCTGATCATCTTAGTTTGAAGGCCATGTTGGGCTTTTTGCTCCTAAACTCACCACTAGTAGTCATGACTTCATTAAGCATATATGCAGCCAGAGAATCGGGACGCAGAATGTTTCAGTGTTTCTCAGTGTTTGTCCTTGAGAAATGTATGGTCCAATAGTCCACGTATTGGAAGTACCACCAGACGTAACTGGTGATGACATCATTGTCATTTATTTCTGGGTTAGGAGGACAGATGCAACATGCCAAACACCAGTAAGACGCTCAGGATGGATAGGAGGACTTGTGGAAAATTTGCTCGCTGTGCCAAGCCTCCAACCACTGTTTTTCATGTCACATTGCTGGTCTCAATGCCCCGCAGCAGGGGTCCCACTAGCCACCACAAGTCCAACTAGTGGTACTCACACTACTGGGGGGAAACACTGGCTTGTACCATTCCTCTGTCCCATTATCAGTCTGACAGAGCAGCCTAGTGAATGGATGTCTCGTGATAACCATGGAGGTGCCTATGGAATATTTCTCACATTCCCAGTTTTGTAAGACAGAAGAACCCTATCAGGACTACTAGACAATGCCATTAGGGGCCCAATCCTATCCAGTTTTCCAGTGCTGATCCAGCCGTGTCAATGGGGTGTGCATGAGGGGGAGCAGTAATGGAGGTCTCCTCAAGGTAAGGGAACGTTGGTTATCTTGGCACTAGAACAGTGGTTCCCAAACTGTGGGTTGGGACCCACCAGTGGGTCGCAAGCCAGTTTCAGGTGGGTCGCAAAGCACCTAGGGCAGCCTTATTGAAACTATGAGAAGATGGGACTCTGGAAAGGAGAAAGGCTGTATCGTTGTTTTGCTTGTGTCAGGGCCGTAAATAGGCTTTTTTTCTTTCTGATTCGCTTTGCTCTTGGAAAATAGCTGAGAAATAGCCCAGCTTATTGCTGCATTCTCAGGAAACTGAATCAGTGGATATTGGGGCATGCCTGTACATTTTTATTGCTTTATTTTGGATAAGTCACAGATGTAGGCAAATGTGAATGGTAAATGCCTGCTAGAATTCAGTGTTTTTCCTTTGTTTCTCTCTTTCTTGCAGTATGTTGTGGTAACCGTCTGTTTGAAAGCTGGTTTAGAAACGACAGCATGGACAAAAGTAAGTATAAAAATCTGTAATGTTCTTCCATTTCCTAAGTTATATCATATTATCACTGAGCAAATAAAAGGAAAGGTTATAGAGAGACTCCCAAACTGGTGAGGAGTCCAGTAAGACTGTCCAGTATGTTTCTGTAAGGGTAAAATAGGCTATCTTGGCATGCCGGATACAGGGGAGTGGCAACGAGATGTGGCAAAGAGTTCCACAGATTAACTACCCGCTGGGTAAAAAAGTACTTCCTTTTATCTGTTTTAACTCTCCCAACCCTCAGTTTTAGCAGATTCCCCCTGGTTCTGGTGTTTTGAGAGAGGGAAAAGAACATCCCTAAGCTAGCGTAGGCTCTTGTGAAGCCTAGTGAATTCCTTTCTTAGAAAGGCATTGTCAGTTCAGGAAGAAAGCATTTTAAAAAAAAGCTTGGTCTTGTTCCTTTTATGAACCTTATTCATTGGCGTATGTATTTCAAATGCCATGCAATGTACAGTACAAGCAACACAAAATGACATTTTCTTCTAAGCCCGCCTTTCAGTGGCTTGAACATTAGCTGGCCAGCCTTATTGTTTCAGCTGTAGTTGACTCACCCATTGCATGAAGATCTCCTCCGAGTGCTTGGGAAGTGCTGAGTATGCACTGTTGAGTTAAGCCTTGTCTCCATCATCAGGTGGATTTGTTACATGTAGTTTAGTCTCAGGAGTGTGAAAGTTTCATTGCTGAACAAGAGGATATGATAGGGGGAAATGAAAGGCTTGAACAAATAAATAGGGGGAATGCACAGTAGCTGTCACTCAGCAGGGCAGAGGAAAGGTTTCTGACTATGTACACTGTGACATGTGCACAGATCAGAACCATTTGGGGTTACAGTGCTATAGCCCAGAATGTGCTATTGCATTTTGTAATAGTTAGGGGTGTGGTTTTTTGGTGATATTTTTCCCAAATGATTAAAATAGCAAATTGTGGTGTTTTTATTCAATGGGATTTTGTTCTACATTCTCATTCTAAATTCTCATTTTTTCCTTAATTTTAAATGCTTTAAAATGCTATATCATGTACTAGGTAGATGATATACATGATATTGGGTGCAATCCTAAACTGAGTTAGGCCGATATAAGCTAAGCCAGCAAAGGTTGGCTGGCACAAGGGACACCGTAAAGTATGTTTGGACCACTCTTGGAGTCAGAGAGGCCAGCAAACAGATGTGAGCCATCTTCCCTGACTCTAAGAGTGGTCCAAAAACGCTGTATGGTGGCCCTTGTGCTGGCCAAACCTTGCTGGCTTAGCTTATGCCAGCCTAACTCCAGTTTAGGATTGCGCTCATAGTGTCAGCAGATGCAGCCACAGTATTATTTCTAATTGGAAAAGTCATCTGTTTTAATTTCTGGAAAATATTCTGTGTTTAGGATTGCGCTCTGATTTCCGGCTGCATCAATGGTTGGGAGGTTGGATAGGATCACCCAATGTTTGTAGCAGCTCTAGTATATCTTTGTGTCTCGTATGCAAGGGTGAAATCAGTATAAAGAAAAAAAAATTTTAAGCCAAATGAGAGCACAACCTTACGTTGCTCTGGAATGGTGACGCGTGGGCCTGCGCCATATCCAGCGCACCTTAGGCGCTCTAAGGTTCGCCCCCTTGCCCCAGGGGAGGCTCCAGCCTCCCCAATAGTAGGCGCAGAGCCGAGGAGGCCGTGTGGCCCAAATCGGGGCCACGCATCCTGGGGACGGAGCCTTGGATGCGGCCTACCAGATAGGTGCGTATTTATTAAATACATGAATGAATAAATAAATAGCCTATTTGATGTGGACAACTGAAAGGGAAGGATTTGGATGAAGTTCTGAAGAGAAACCATGTGTATATGAAATATGACCCCATAACTTGGCAAGTCTTATTTATTTATTTATTTATTTATTTACAGAGTTTATCTCCTGCCTTTCCCATGCTGAAGCAAATGCCCAATGCGTCTAACATGGGCAGGCTAGTCTAAACCACCATTTTTTAGTGGTGGTTGTTGTTTTTTACAAATATACAGTATTCTGTCATTCACTGAATTCTTGGTCCCAGATGTACCCTTCACAGTGTAGTTCTCTCTTCTGGCCATTGAGCTTCAGCAGGCAATCGTCAGTCCAGCCTGGACAGGTCCTCAAGGTAGTACTCCATTCTTTTCCCGGCTGACCTTCTCACACATTCCCACACTTGCCTATCAAACTGGAGTAAGGCACTTTTAAATGGACAGCTTAGTGGAGGACAGAGAGGCCTGGCGTGCTGTGGTCCATGCAGCAGTGTTACGCTGCCGGGATGCTGGGCGGGACATCCGGGTGATGGACAGCCCGCCCGTTGTGTTCCGCAGCGTTACGCCGTTTGCATAATGTCGATCACCCAGATGTCCCGCCCAGCGTTCTGGCAGCATGACACCGCTGGGTCCATGGGGTTGCAAAGAGTCAGACACGACTTAGCGACTGAACAACAACAAATGGACAGCTGGTCATGTCAAGCAGGCCAGATATTGGAAACAGACACCAACAGGACTGTGGTTCACGTTTCTCTCCCAAGCCTGTGTGGGAAACTGAGCAAGAGCTGGCCCTGTCATCTTTCCAGGTGGCTTCGGATAGCTTCGTGAAGCAGCCTGACGTATTCTGTCATCCAACAGCATTTTCAAGTCCTGTGGATTCCACACCCTTGGTGGGCTCCGTGAAATAGTTTCCTTGGTCTTTCCATGATCTTGGGGGAGTTAAGAAGAAAAAGAGCCCAGGCACGTGGCGGCATATTACAGGACCCAGGGTTCCTTGACCTTTGACCCCATCTCCTCCCTTCCTCTGTGGTTGGAATTTGGGATCAAGGGAAACCTCATGTGTAAATAGATGCCAAAAACCTGGGATTTGTATTTAACAGTCTGGCGAGA
This sequence comes from Lerista edwardsae, assembly GCA_029204185.1. Taxonomy (NCBI): domain Eukaryota; kingdom Metazoa; phylum Chordata; class Lepidosauria; order Squamata; family Scincidae; genus Lerista; species Lerista edwardsae. The sequence continues at coordinate 9,817,701 of JAJKFI010000030.1, forward strand.
AAGCAATGTGCCGCTTCACAACAACGCAGGCGGTTTTGTGTTTTTGGTTTTGTTTAGAGCAGTTCAATCAAGTGGTTTAATATCAAGTGTGTTAAGACAGCCCAAAGTGAGACTGGCAAAAGCCTGGGTGGGAAAAGAACGGTTCAAAGTAGCAGTAAAATGATAACTGAGAGAAAGAGGCTGATGTTGGCGGGCTGGGACCGGAAGGTCAGGGGAGGCGGGAAACACTGTGCGATGCCGCTGTGCCTGTCTTGATTGTTTCTCTTTTCCTGCAGTTCAGTCACTTTGCTGTTTGGGGAAGCATGCTGCTCTGGCTGGTGTTCTTCGGAGCCTACTCTGCCGTCTGGCCCATCATCCCTATCGCGCCAGACATGCTTGGACAGGTCAGTCCTTTTGTTCACAGTGGCAAAGCTCAAAGAGGGCAGACTTGCTAGCAAACGTATTCCGGGCCACTCCTTAGGAGAGCTCCGCATTTGATGGTTCGGCGGCGGCTGCTGTTCTGAAAAGGAAGAATCTGCCATGAGGTTATCTTCACTTTGCTTGAAGTCCTTTGTGAAGGGTTAAAGTTTTCACTTAAAAAAAAAACAATTTCCACTGATTACATGACATCTAAAATTTGAGATGTTGATTCAGATCAAGAGCAATCGTAATTTTTTTCTTCACTCGCGGTGAAAAGGATTCCGTTGCCACCAACATCCTGCATGCCAGGTCGTCTTCACTATAAGCAGCACAAATCAAAATGCAGGAGGGCCCCTGTTTTCTGCGGGTATGACGTCCAAGGATTTGGGTTTTCAGCAAAAACCTGAAATGACTTTTTTTGGGCAAAAAAAAAAGACTGTTCTGAAGCCTGCAGAGACTACGAGCGGTTATGTGTGGCCTCTGCAGGGCTTAGAAGACCCTCCGGACCCAACCCTCTGGGTTCCTGTCAGATTTGGAGGGTGGGGGTGGGCCCCAAACCTGTGAAATTCAGTATCTGCAGGGGTACAGAAAACAGAACCCTAGCAGATAATAAGAACCTGTTGCATCCCAGCCATGTCTCCTGCCAGGGGCTGAAGGCAATTTTGGTCAGAGGAAGGAGTAAATGCAATTCAAGACTGATTTACACACAAACGACAACACTTCATTACAGACAGCTACCAACATTAACAGACTTAAGACGCAGGAGCACCTCTGAACCCCAGAGATGTCTCCAGGCACAAGTACGTGTGGTTGGGCAACCCGCCACTGACAGCACAGCCTCCAGCAAAGTCTGGGGGAGTGTTCAGGCGACCCTCTGGACAATGCAGCCTGCTGCGCTCACAAGGTCCGGGGGCCAAGTCATAGCCCCCAAAACAAGGCTTTTATTGGCCAAAATGCCAGCTGAATGGCCAGGAGTTCATTGGCCAACCAATACTATACAGACCCTTGCTTAAGTGATGAGCTGCACCCGGCTGATGATAATTAGCTGTTTTGCACAGGAAGATTAGCAACAGCTGGGGCTCCTGGTCTGTGCCCAAATTCTCCTGGTTGTTTCCCCTGGGAGAAGCTCCACGAGGACTCCCAGAGGCCAGGAGACACCCAGGTGATTGGGGGGAGGGGGGGCTGGCACTGGCCATTACAGAGCCTACTGTATAACCATGCTGCAAACAGAGCACAAATAAGTTACAAAGGGCACAGCAAGCAAAGCAGAGTATAGTCAGTGCCACCCTCAGGATGCATTGCTTTGAAAAGCTCATTGCACCCAAGGGAACGTATCTGGGGCAAACACTCCTGGGGCTTCTTAAAATTCTGGTGAGAAAAGTTGCCACAATGCAGAGAGGTTGAAGCCCCAAATGCTTACTTGCAAATTAGCTGTATGTTGTGTACAAAAGCACAGGCGGTGGAGGAAGAGCTCCATGATGGAGGAAGACCAATGTTGTGTAGCTGGGAATACAGTATGCGCATAACGCCACGGTCCGCTTCAGGCGCACACACTCTTCAGGCTGTAGGCAGTGCATTTGTCATCCGGATGTGGCCATATATTCATGCTGTCCACATGCCATCTCATAGTTGGTGGTTTCTTTTACAGAATATCGTTTGCAAGCCAAATGGTTTCTAAAGCCATATTGTGTGTCTTCTCTGATTAAGTGCCCAGCTTTTCTAGTATTCTTTTTCTCCGACTTGTAGAAAAGAAAATATACCTGTGAAATAAATTACTCGGCCACCATAAACCAGGAGGGAGCTGTGGATGTCACTATTACTTACCCATATAATGTTAGTGAGGTTTTGGATGTGTTCCTTCGACATCTATCGAATTCCAGGTGGTGAAATTCTCCCCTCCAGTGTCATGATTTCAGCCCTTGGAGAATAAGGAAAAATAATGAGCTTGTCAAAACCACTCAAGAGTCCAGTGGGAATGTGTAAAATAGGAGACTCTTGGGGGAAAAATGAGGGTTTAATAAATGTAAGTTAAAATACTACAGGGAGCAAACTCATAGTAAATGCATGAAAAATGTATCAGTCTAGCAAGTTTAGATGGAGGGAACCTTTAAGTCGAGAGAAATGCACTATAAGTTTTATTTGTTCACAGTCAACGGTCATTGTAATGTAAGAACACATGCCATGGCAAAGTTCTTACATTGTTTGGTTAATAAAATAAGAATAGGTTGCTACTAATCATAACAATTGAAATATATCTGGTTACATTCAGATGAGGTGATCCCAATGATATGATGAGATCAGATTTTGCCAAATAAATTTCTCGTTTCATTTCTGGGCCACAGAGACCAACAGGGAAACTCTGTAGGTTACAGCATCTCATGGTCTGTTAACTGATAACAAAGCCGTCCCACCTAGACCAGTGGTATTCAAACTTTTTAGACCAGAACCCACTTTTTAGAATGTTACTCGTGTTACTCATATTGTGTGTCTTCTCTGATTAAGTGCCCAGCTTTTCTAGTATTCTTTTTCTCTGACTTGTAGAAAAGAAAAGAAAATATACCTGTGAAATAAATTTCTTGGCCACCATAAACCTCGACACACGGGAAGTGACCTCTGTACTCGTGTCGGGACCCACTGTCATTAACCTGGTAATGATGTTGTAGCAGGAAGTGACATCATCAAGCATAATGTAACATAATAAAATAACATTCCTGAAATGCAAATTGGCATTCTTGGACTGCAGCAATTGTACAACCATGAAACATCCCTGACAGAAAGCAAGATTAGGACAAAATATAAAAGCACTGAACTAAAAAACAAAATTTTTTAAAAAAAACCTCACTTGAAAATTCAAACTCCTAACACTCACAGAAGTGTTCTTGGAAACTTGGGAATCAAGTTTACCTTGTTATGTCTGCAGTTTCCACGCTGGTTGCTCACAGCTTTCTGCGACCCACCTGACATCAGGTTGCAACCCACCAAGAGGGTCCCGACCCACAGTTTGAATAGCACTGATCTAGACATTCTAGTGAAAAATCAGCAAGCAACTGTATAAAACATAATAGGCCACAACTTTTATGGACTTCCATTCACAATGGAACAATTCTGTTATTCACTAATGTGACCATTGGGCTTACTCTGATTGGGCATATCCAGCATCCAAACATATTGAGGGCATAGACCAAAAGCACAGAGAAGTGACTCCCACACTTAGAGCGAAAAAGGAAAGCCCAAAGAAGTGCCATTCTAGCAACTCTCTAAACATCATAATTTTTGCAAAAAAGTGCCTCTTGATTTTTAGAAAAGAAGAAAAACAATGAACTTTGGAAGCAAACGAACATGATGAAAAGTTTAGTCGCCCATATTTCCATCTGTTGAACAAAAGGAAGCCCATCCGCATTCTATATCCAATCTGGTTGTTGTCTAATAAATATTTCATTGGTAGAAGGTAAGGGACAATAGGGGTTATAGGAGTTTGCCATGGACAGCTTCCTAGAGTGAGGGGAGATAATGACAGGTGACAGGATGGATCTATGACTGACAGAGAGAGAGACACACACACAAAGCCAAATTCCTTGGATAATAGCCCATGGCATCCTCAGCATGCCATACAGTGCCATTTGCATCAGCAGCTCTAATTTGAATTTCCATAAATTAAACTGAAATTTGTTTAGCAGTTTCATGCAGAACTATGAAATGTATTTTGCAGGTCAGAACAATAAGCTCATAATGTCCTTGCTGATAGGTCAGCATTTGAAACTTAGAGCCCAATCCTGAACTGCCTAACTGCCACGGGGAACCCCCTTCTCCTTTTGGCTACCACTGCGTCCAGGCAGCTGCTGGGATCTCCCCAGGAGAAGGGAACATTCACCCCCTTTCCCCAGGGAAAACCCTGCCGCCTGCAATGGGGCTATTCAGCTCACCACTGGCTATTTTGCCAGCAGTGAATCAAGCAGCCCTATGCCAGGCTGCCTGAGCCACCGCCAGGGATAAGATCTGGCAGTGGAAGCCACCGCAGGGTCCCACCCCCTTGTGGCCGGCTCCTGCCCCCCGCCCGGTTCCCACTCCCTGCCTCCCCCCCCGCCATAAATGGGCTTACCAGTGGCCAGCAGTGCTGATGCGCCAACTGGCCAGCCAGCCACTCGCGTTGGGGCCTACTAGCGCTGAATGAGCGCTGCCCCAACACAGGCATAAACGTGCTGTGTTGGCAACATTTTCACTGGCAGGACAGATGTATCACCAGTGATAAGGGCCTTCTGGATCATGCTCTTACTCATGTTAGGACAATATTCTGGATGAATTGCAGATTTTTTAGAACTTACTTTATTGTTGGACTTTGCTGAGTATTTCCCAGTGTCAGCTTGCAGGTAGAACATAACAATTTTGGTAAGTTGAAACTCCCCCCAAAAAATTTTCATGACTATTTCTCCCCCCCCCCAGTCCTGTTCAGTGCAGTGTTTTCCCTGGCTACTTTGGTGCCATTTTCTCACTGAGTGCTCCTATTTTCTGGAATCTGGATCATTCACATGGGTGAATCCCATGCCAATCAGAGATCACATAGAGAAGAAAATTATATCATATGTATCTATACTTGTCTGTATAATGACATCACTGAAGACAAATGAAGGCAATTGAGAGTAAGTACTTCCTGGACCAGTCACACGGGGATACCAACCAATTAGGAATCACATAGTGAAATGCTAAAACAGTCTATCAAATTCATGTATGTGATGATGTCACCAAGTACAGGTAAATCAAATGAAAATAAGGTAAACAAATAGACAAACATTTATCAAGATGTGTCAAAAAGTGAGGAATTTGAAGTCAGCTCTAATTTTATTGCCTCTGTAGTAAAAAAAATTGTGTTACAGTTGTGGTTAATAACTTTTTATGCACAACATGCAGGTCCCACAGGGTAGAATACAGTGTTACTGGATTTCTGTGTGAATACTTTCTACCAAATGTTTTTATACTTAAAGCATGTTATTTTATACGGGTTGGATTCCCCCCCCCAAAAAAAATGATGTATTGAGATATGGCATTAAAGCCTCACTGGGGCTAAGACAATACTGTAGATTATTTTCATACAGCCTTACCCTGTCATGATTGAGTGAGGCCATTAATGTAGCCCAATACTTGCCGTTCTGTGTTTCTAGATCAGTAATCAAGTACCAAACAGTTAAAGGGAACATTCATCATCTAAGTAAAAACAAAGAGAATATTGGAGAGAAAGGGAGACAGTCCAAATATACACAATACTTTAGATTTCAGATTATTTTCAAGAACATCAGTTGTAGAAACATTAGGATTTGTCTCCCAGGACTGTATACTGTAAGTGAAGCAAAGGTATAAAATATAAGAAAGCCCATAAAAATTAGATGGAAGAGGCTGTTGGAATAAAACCTGCATCAACTTTCAAGAGAGTCATTGTAAAATCCATTGTTAATATAGAACATTAACATCACTGGAGCCATGTTAGTCCACAGTTAAGAACAAAAATTGCTTTGCTTCCTCTCAGACAGAACATTCACTGTGTTGTGTGTGTATATAGTGTTATTCAAAGAGATAGCACTTTTTAATTCAAAGATAGCAGGTCCAAAGCTATCTTGCATTGTCTGAAATGCAAACTCTTCAGTGAACTTAAAAGGAGCAGTACGAATCAAAACCAACAAGCACCAGCAGTCCCCGTCCCCCAACCGTGAATCTGGTATCCACTGTTTCACTTATACGCAGATCTCCCACTTATACGCAGATCTCCCCCACTCCCTGCCCATGACTTCCGTTTTTCTGTACCAGCAGAAGAAGCATGCATTTGCTTTCTTGACAGAGGAACAGTTCTTGCTTAACCATGGAAATCAACATGCAGGCAGGTAGCTTGCACACTAGAGGGACACAGCCAAGACGTTAGGAGGAAGCAGGAATAGTCCGTCGCCATCTTCCTTCGCCCCTGGGCTTTGCCATTGTCAGTTCCCATTCTCATTACAAGCTTCTCATGTTTTGTGATAGATTAATGCAGGGGTCTCTAAATCCTGGCCCGGGGGCCAGATGCAGACCTTGGAGAGCTTCTGTCGAGCCCACAGCAAGCCTCTGGTCCCCTATGAATCTCTGGAACCTCCTGACCTTGCTGGCACAAGCTGCACCCTCCAAGCTGTGCCTTGGTTGTTTGCAGAGCCCGCAGCCTCCTTAGCCCTCGGAAGGCGTTTGGAAGGCCAAAAATGATCACTTCCTGGTTTTCCCAGAAACCCGAAAGTGATGTTTTTAGGCCCTCTGAAGGTCTCAAACAGCTTTCTGAAAGTCAGGGAGGCCACCCCAGCCCTTAGAGTCGGCTCTGAGTGTTTCCTTTTTTGTGATCTGCTGGTTCTGAGATATTTACTCCAGCACCTTCAAGTAAGCTGCTTGTGGGGTTGGGGAATGGGAGCCCATGACAGTGTGTGCCATATTTCTGTGATATGTGTTGGCGCTTGGAGGAATCCTGGATCTTTGAGCCCATTAATTCATTCATCCAAACAAGTTTCATCTCTAATATATTTATTTAAATTTCATGGTGTTGAGGGCCAGAAAAATACATAAATTTGGGAAATGTTTGGAGACCCCTGGACTAATGTATGATGTTTCTGAATCTACAAGCTGATTTGCCTTGCACAGAGAATTCACTATGATCTTTTTAATTTCAAGAAAAAGGTTTTCTTTAGGAAGATGCTTTTAAAAGTTTCACATGCTCAGCTGTGGTTAACCTGCAGTATGATGTATTTACTGGATTTCTTTCCCCTGAGCTATATGTTGCAAAGTCTGGTCTAGAAAAGATTGTTTTGACTCAGTCATTCTTTAGATCACAGAACACTCAACATCTCCCGTCATTAAGCCAGTCCAAATCTGACCACCACTTCCCAACCATTTTTAGCCATATAGGTTTCAGTGTTCTTCCTGGCAAAGGAAAAGTTCCAAACAGGCAATTACCTTTTCTTAAAAAGCTGTTTCTGGAATTGACCTGAATTGCTTTGGAAATGCCGCCTGATCGCAAGTACCTTACCGAGAGTGGCATTTAGGGCAGGTTGTGTTTCAAAGTGTACATCCTGTTGCATCCAGCAATTTCAACTGATGTGCAGTGCATTCTGGGATGAGGCTGGGAGGAGAAAAGAATCTCTGCATGACCTGGAGTTGGGTTTTTCAGGGCTAAAAATAGCTATACAGGTCTTGGAAATGGTGCAGTTTGGCCGCAAATCCCAATTTTGGGATTTTGTGTGTGTTTAATGGGATTTTAAACTGGGCCCTAGTATCCGCAGATTCCATATCTGTGGGGGGTTCTGGAAGGGAACCCCCATGGCTACCAAGATCGTGCAGTATTCCTTCATCTCATTTTTCAATTTTTATGGATTTGTTGTGAAACCTGTTGCCATTCAGTCCAAGGGTTTGGGATAAAATGAACTAGTTCAATTTAGCAGGAGGTATGGACTGATGGTTGAGCTGCTGGTACTACCTGAAGCTAAGCAAGAGAATCTGAGGTATATTTTTGGATGGGAGACAGAATGCCAGTCTGTGACAAGCTGCACTACCTGTGGTGGAAGAACGGAGTCACTGTGGAGCTGATGAGCCAGTGCAGGAATGTGAGAAGCCTGAAAAAGAACAGAGTCCAACCTTGAGGACCTGTCCAGGCTGGACTTACCATCACCTGCTGAAGCTCAATGTTACACGGCCAGAGGAGAATACCACACTGTGAAGGCTACATCTGGGACTGAGGATTCGGTGAATCAATGAATACTGAATAGTTGTAAAAACCCCATTGAAAAATAGTGGTTTAGACCAGCCTGCCCATATAAGCCGCTGTGACTGCCGGAGCGGGGTGGTAGTGGTACCGGCTACTGGGTGCGGGGTGTGCAGGAACCCGCATGTGGCGGGCCTGGACGGCCTCTCGACGGAGGGGCACACTGGCCGGACACCAATAGCTTTGCCATAACATTTCAGACTATTGTTCTTAGTTCTTCGTGAAACTGTTGACATTTGCAGCTTGTGCTGTGCATTTCCATGTATCGTGTGTGTGTGTGTGTGTGTGTGTGTGTGTGTGTGTGTGTGTGTGTGTGTGTGT
>JAJKFI010000030.1:9826192-9840697 GCA_029204185.1 Lerista edwardsae
TGTGTGTGTGTGTGTGTGTGTGTGTGTGTGTGTGTGTGTGTGTGTGTTCAACGTTGGTTTTCTTTTCCTGGTGGTTTTTGTTATTGCCCTTTTGGTCTCTTGTGTTTCGACGGCATTTGGCACTGGCTGGAAAATTGGCTGTTCCAGCTGTGGTTTGTTTGTCTATGATCTCTAGCACATTATACTGCGCCGTGGATGTTTCGGGCAATGGAAACTCCTTATTCACATATGAAGTCAGAAATCAAACTTCTGTCTGCAGACACCGGCTTGCAGTGCTGATCGTGTTTGCTTTCATTGTTAATGGTCTCTGGTCTGTTTGATGTGGCTTTAGAACTTTTCCTGGACTGTACTCCAGGCAGACAGATCAGCATAGCATAATGAAATGTGCATGCCTTTTCCAAGATGTATTGAAGGGATTTCAGTGGTCCTCAAGCTGTGAGCTGACTGCCTGTCACCCCCGCGACCGCCCCGCTGCCTTGAACCAGGGACGGGGGGCTTACTTGGCCGCGGGGAACCGCGAGTGGGCAGTTAAGAAGCCTGGTGTCGAGCCCCAGGGGAGTCAAAGGCAGCATGCCCGGCACAAGGAGGCTTGGCTGAGCTCAGGGCACATGCAAACAGCCTGGGGTGACTCTCTGAGTAAGGGCGAGATCCTGCCAAGGACAGGCCCAGTCTCACGAGAACTGGACCTGGCAACGAGACGGGAGGAGCCCAGGGTGGCTGGGCTGGAGCTCATAAGGAGCTCAGACAGCAGAGGGAGAGGTCGCACCTCTGAGGGCTGGAGAAGGGAGGTGGAGGGACAGACCGGGCCTGAGTGGGAGGTTGACCCACTCTGGTCCTCACCTTACCCCAGCCTTGATGGGGTAGCCCAAGCCCCACTCCTTGGGGGGTCCCCTGGCCCTGGAGGTCCCGGAGGTCCAGGCAGGCAGCCGGCCTTGCCCCAGCGAGTCCGGCTTCCCCCAAGAGGCAGCTCGAGGTCCTTGGGCCTGGCCTGGACAAGCACCAACCATCTTATCCTGCAGGGGGCTAGGCCAGCCCCACTCCAACCTCCCGAGAGGCTCACGACTGGCTGGGAGCCCACAAGCTGTGCACTTCAGCCCAACTCAACCCACTGCCGGCGCCACCGATCCTACTGTGGAGAAGGGATCGTTGTGAAGGACCCCTGGGACTGAACCCCGCGTCCTGGTGGGCGCCACAATCTGTACGGACTGCTGGGGGTCCCCGTGAAGTAACGGGCCCCCATGAGTGTCAAATCACTAACACGAATAAATCGGACATGTCAAACCTCTACCCAACTCACAGGTAACTCGCGCCATATCCCTCGCTCTCGGTCACCCCGGGCTCCTCACACCCCCAGACCCGGCATGGAGACGACACTGCCCCAAAGCAGTAAAGGCAACTCCTGATTCTGGGGAGTGGGGTAGAGATTGAGTACTTGTCTTGCCCATTCCAGACCAGTTTTAGTGAATCAATTTAAATGTGGCTGAAATGCAGAGTACTGATTTGTAGTCCACACCTGTTCTTAACAAATGCACTGTGGAAGGCAGTAGACAGCTGGTGAAGACCTGCTCATCCCTCCTGCAGAATGGCCCCTGGAACAGCATCTGCCATTTTCTTTTCCCCGGAGTGAGAGAATGTAATTCTAGGAAGTGAGGAAGGAAGGACCTGGAGGCACCTTTCCATCTTTTGGAAAGAGATGGAATTATTTGCTCACCAGGTAGCACTACCCGAAGATGTCAAACTGTTGGGTCCTGGCAGAGAGGAAGCAACACAGGCTTTCAACTTGAGGGCCACTGATTTAGTGCCACTCTGCAGCCAGGAGCAGTACTCAGTGTTCGATGGGATAGAAACACGGTTAGATAGGTTGTTCTGTGAATGATGAACACATCCATATAGGAAGCTCATTTAGGGCCTGATCCAAAGGCACTAATTGCTGGCAGTATGTGCATACTACCAGCTAAAAGTCACAAATGTGCCATAAAGCACATTCGTGGCACCATGTGAGTTGGCAGTGCCAGTGCTGGGCTGGCTCTAGTGAGTGCCCTGCCTCAGCACCAAAAGGATGGGCTGCCAGCTCTCTAGAAATGCCAATGTCCAGTAGATGCTTTCAGTTCACATTTATTGTAGTTGCTGTATGGTACGCTTTACACTATAATATAAACACAAGTTTTGTTGGATTTTAATAGTGTTAGAATTAGATTTATAGATTTTTAATGTACTTTGGGCAACACCGTCTTTGGGCAGGGAGATATAAATTCCATGATTGAATCAACAAGACACCTTCCTCCTCCGTAAATGTGTACAGCGGTAAAGATGATGGAGGGAGAGAAGGCAAGGAAGAACAAGAGATGCATGCTAGCCACATATCTTGGCAAACTCATTTGAGATGAGAACTTTGTGCCAATTGCACCTTGCCCCTGGCCCTGAGCAAATAGCAGCTGGGAGAATGAACATGGAGTGCAATGCGAATAGATCAATCTTTTTCCCACATTACATGGTACCCAATCATTATTTCCCTCCTTCAGATACATACACGACTGCTATCTGATTCAAAAACCATTTTTTTTGTTTTTTGAAAAAAAATTAACAGCCCGGCCAAACTACACATTGAAAGTTAATATATGCATGTCCTGGTATCCGCTGGGGTTCCATTCCAGAACCCTCGTGAATAACTGAAACCGTGAATACTGGGGACACCTTTTTAAAGATAGGGGAACATCAGTGGTTTTGCTGCAACAAGATTAAAAAAAACGATTAATGTTCCCCTATCTCTTTAATGAGGGACGTGGTGGCGCAGCGGGTTAACTTGCTGTTGCTGGGCTTTCCAACCGGAAAGTTGGGAGTTCAAGACTGCATGACGGAGTGAGCTCCTGTTGCTTGTCCCAGCTCCTGCCAACCTAGCAGTTCAAAAGCACCTAAATGCAAGGAGATAAATAGGGACCGCTTCGGTGGGAAGGTAATGGCGTTCCATGTGCTACGGCGTAGAGTCATGCCAGTCACATGACCACGGAAGCTTGTCCTTGGACAAAACACCGGCTCTATAGGCTTTGAAACGGAGATGAGCACCGCCCCTTACAGTCGGTCACGACTAGACCATTCGGTCGTGGGGAAACCTTTACCTTTATCTCTTTAATAGGCATCCCAGTATCCAGGGTAACCGTGGATAACTGAAACTGTAGATACTGAATCAGTGGATACTGGGGCACACCTGCATATGGTTTGGCCCTAAGGAATTAAACTAAAGCCTTCGCAGGACATCTACAATTTGTAGTGTGGTAAGTTGAAGTAGAAAAAAATTGCTCATCTACATCTTTCGACACAACACCATATTGTCACCCATTTTTGAGATATTTTTAGTGCTCGTGACCCAAACTGAAAACCTAGTATGAAAGTAATGGAAGTGTTAAACGTCTCCAGTGTTGACCCATCAACTGTCAAGATACAAGGTAATGGAATTTCACAATTTTATTAGGGGCACATGAGTATAAAGAACACAGTCTATTCCATGTGGAACTAAAAAAAAAATAGCTGGCTCAGATGCTCAGAATTTGTTGTGGTTTGAATTCTACGCAAATGTTTGATTAGCTGCAGTTTTCTGGGAAATAATAGTGTTAGCCCAAGCTCTATCTGGGAATTAAAAGCCTCTGATTAAATGTGGTGGAACATGTTTGACTTCACCTTCCCAAGGAACAGATTTCTGGTGAACAACACTTTTTCCTGTGTTTTCCATTTGGGGGGATGGTGGTAGAGGTATTGCCATGGTATTGATGTCCGGGATGAACCCTGGCTGTAAAACATTGACATCAGCCTGCACAATCTCTTCTTCTGTGTCCAATTGCTTGCTTGCTTTCTTCTTGGTCCCTTGGTGGAAAACGCACAGGCTTTGTTCCAAAGATTGCAACCGAAGGTATATAACGTTATAATACACAGGAGATCTGCTGATTTCATTGTACAGACTTCAGAGGAACATTTGTGCATGCAGCCTTTGACTTCACATGCAGGAAATTCTTCATTGGTCTGCTCAGTGCAATAAACAGACCTCCTGCATGTAGCCATCTCCTTCAAGAATCCCCTGGGGGTTTGGATACATAAAGTTAAGAACCCTAAGATCCTGGATGTAGAATCTCAAGTTTTTTCCAAGAGTGGGGAGAAAGGCTTTGATATCTGTGCTGGATCCACTGAGAAAGTGCCATTCGAGATGGCAATTGGAAATATTTTATAATGAATTGAGCAGCTTGCCAAAGCCTAAAAAATTAAAAAGGAAAATGCTGATGAGTCTAAACAGGTAAATTCCGGCTAAGCGTCTGGGTGCTTATTAAGAGGATCCTAGACATTTCATGAAACGTGCCTGAAGCAGAGTTCTGTGGACACCATTTGCTCAGGACCGAACGGGCTGCGAAGCGCATTAGCAAATACAGCCCGTTCCTCCGGACACACTTTAGACTTTCTCCTTTAAGATGACAAGAGCAGTTGCGTGTGCCAGAAAAGAAATGTCAAGTGGAGCAAAGAGAAACAAGAGCCACGGAGGACATTGCCTGAGTTAAATTATGCTCATTAATTCAATTTGAGCCAGGAATGTGTGTAAATAAACCCTGGCAGCTGTAGCGGCTCTCATTTCTGTGGGGCTTTGGCAGGAATGCAGAGGCCAGTGGACACGAAAACCTGGCTCTGGTTGAGAAATTGCAGGCAGACAGCTACATGACCACAATCACAGAGATAGTGGCTGCTGAAAAGATGCAGGAATAATTTGTTAAACAGCCTATAAAGGTGGTGGCTCGGTGCCAGGTAGGTAGACAATAGCTGAGTGTGAGCATCTGCTCAAATTAGAGGTGAAAACACGAAGCAGGTCATTCAGCAATTGATTAACAGCAATTGATCATAGGTTTAAGTGTGGATTTTAAAAGCAAATTGTACATTCGTTTTAGTGGAAGCTGAGAATTATCCATTTTAATCAAGGGGTTTGTAGCATGTTGGTTGCACAGACTGAGGCTAGACTTAGACATGATAATGAAGATAGAATTGTAGTAAAAAATGGCAATGCTGCGACAAGTTCCTTCCACAAGTGGCAACAAGTTCCCACTGCCCACTTTGTTTTTCTTGTGTTTCCATATGATGTCCACCTAGTATCTGCCCATACACCGAGTTACTGGCTGCAACTGGAAAGGGAAAGGAGAAAATTTCTCTGCTGCTAAACAATAGGTGGAGATCCAAGCAAGCGTCTACCCCAGGCTAAGGGTGCAAACATGCCCTTGCCCCAGGAAGGCTCTAGCCAGCTCCTAACTTGGATATGATGCAGGCCTGCTGGCCTTGCCGTTCCAGCACAAGTTCTAGGATTGCGCCCTAAATCTATAACAGTACAGGTCACTCAAGAAATCAGTAACCAAAAAACAACAACAACAGTGGCCAACTTAATGACATTCACACAACTGAGTAAGAGCTCTGACACATGAAAATTAGAGCTGAGTCATACTAACACTTTATTGGTTTCCTGCTGTGTCATAACACAGCACAGTCAGTCTCATTGGTCACATGAATTAAGAAAATCCACTTTTTGTTACATAAGACAGTTGTGTTTTCTTTTGGGGGGGTTAATTGGCCATGCCTTTTGATAGAATACCGATATTTCAACAAGGTTGGTTTCATTACATTCTGCATTAAATTACACATCAAATGAAATATAACATGATGGTATTATGTGAAAATACCATCACATGGTATTATGGCAAAAGGAGAATGGGGCGGCAGCAGATGAGATGGTTAGATAGTGTCACCGAAGCAATGAACATGAAATTGGGCGAACTCCAGAAGCTAGTGGAAGAGGCCTGGCATGCTGTGGTCCATGGGGGTCGCGAAGAGTCAAACACGACTTAGCAACTGAACAACAATTATGTGAAAATACCAAGATTTCACAATGTTGGCCAGTAGAAGTGTCACACACACACACACCCTGCCTTATCCTGTGTAGTCCACATCTCCTGCACTCCCCTAACAATGCTACTAGCAAAGTGCAACATTAGAACAAAGATTTGTTCAGAGAATCACTACATGCAATTAAGGGCCCAATCCTATCCAACTTTCCAGTGCTGGTGCAGCCACAGGAGGCCTCTGTGACTGCCCCACCACCACCACAGGATGTAGCACATGCCCCATTGGCACAGCTGCACCAGCACTAGAAATCCGGATAGAATTTGGCACTAAGGCTGCAATCCTATCCACACTTAGCTGGGAGTAAGCCCCATTGGCCATAATGGGCCATATCTGAGTAGATATGAAAGGCTTGGGCTCTTAATAGCTCCATTTTTAAGTGAATCACAAGGCCTCTGCTAGTGGTCAGCAACCTATGGCCCAGGGGTCGGAAATCACCTCCCAATCCAAGCATGCATCAACCATAGCTTTGCCTCCCAAAACCTTTATACGTTCGTCATGCAAGTAAGAACATAAGAACATAAGAAGAGCCCTGCTGGATCAGGCCAAAGGCCCATCTAGTCCAGCTTCTTGTATCTCACAGCGGCCCACCAGGCGCCCCAGGGAGGCATGAAACAACAAGATGCTTGCATCCTGTTGCCACTCCCTTGCACCCGGTACCAGTAGCCCACCACCTTTGTAAGGAGGTTGCACAATCCATCATTGCCTATAGCCCACGATGGACCTTTCCTCCAGAAATCTGTCCAATCCCCTCTTAAAGGCATCAAGACCAGATGCCATCACCACCTCCTGTGGCAAGGAGTTCCACAGATTAACTACCCGGTGGGTAAAAAAGTACTTCCTTTTATCTGTTTTAACTCTCCCAACCCTCAGCTTTAGTGGATGCCCCCTGGTTCTGGTGTTTCGAGAGAGGGAAAAGAACATCCCTCTATCGACTTTAGATACACACCCCAATCTCTTATTTTGGTGCACACCCCAATCTCTTATTTTCCAGAAAGGATGCCCCAAATCAATTTTGAAATTCAAAGTCAGTTAAGAATTAAATTGTGTGTACTGAGAGAGTGAAAAATTATTCCAACTTTGAAACGCTAGTAAGGAAATAGCATTGTTCCTGAACCTGGAATCTTGCTCATTTTCGTATAATTAAATGGGCATTTTCTTCAGTGGCATCCGTTCTTAAAAGTTGCAGTAGCTCCTTCCATATTATCCAACATTTATAGATTCTCACTTTTCTGTAGCATTGTTATGGTTGCCGTTGTTGTTCTAGAGGACAATTCAGTCAGGAGCTAGAGAAGAGCAGAGGGCTGTGGAGACCCCAGCAGCAGCTGATTGAATTTCATAAGGCTTCTGAGCAGCTCTGCTAGAAATTCAGTAATTGCTTGTATTTTACTCGCTTATCGTCCAGTAGGAATAGAGCAGCAGCTGCATTAAAGTTTCGATTGGCTCACTGATGCTTCACCATCAGCGCCCAGAGTTTTAGATGCTAATATGAATTGGTTCCATCTAAATTGGCGCAGGACAGGGCCTCTGGGACCGGCAGAGTGCCATATGCATTCACAAAAACGTGGGGCAGGAGGCCAATCAGAGCCAATGCTTATGGGACAAAGCTTAATCACCAGCCCACCACTCAATTGGCCTCTTGGCATTTTTTTTCTTAGTGAATTCAGAGCAGGGTCAGTCCTCAGAGAGGTCCTGTAGCTGCAGATACACCTGGGCTTCTGCCTTGGACATACCTCGAAAGGTTTGATTCTCATTCTGCTGAAGAGTGGTGAAATGCTATGATTTTTTAAAATAATATACTCTTGCTACAGAAAAAAGGAAAAATGTAATTCTGATGTTCTGGGAGGAAGAGGTGTAGGATAAATAAGCTGATGGAAAGCTAGAGACCAGGTTAAGGAAGATAGCCTCATGGACTTTGTGATGGCTTGTATTATGATAACTACCTTGCACTGCCTGTAATATAGTGGCTGATCCAGTTTTCATCCTGCGTATCAGAGCTCAAGGACAACGGCTGAGCAAGGTGCAGTGCTATTAAGGGCGCAATCCAAGGCCCGATGTTTGGTCAACTCTAGCAGCAGCATTGGCCCAACAGTGCTGGCCAAAGCCGGCAGCACAACGCTCCTGTGCCAGCCGAGTTCAGCTGGCACAGGGGCAGGAGGGAGGGTGTTTCTGGGTGGGGGTGGGCAGGCTGGGAAACGTGCCAGCCTGGGGTGCTGGGTGGAGTTGGGATGCGGCCGTCAGGCTACCAGCCCCAGGCCGTGCGGCCCCAATTTGTGTGTCTAAACAGCAGCTGCGCATCCGAGGAGCCCACTGGGGCGGCTGGCGCCTATCCCGGGGTAAGGGCGTGAATGTGCCCTTGCCCCCTGGAGGCTCCAGCCTGCTCCCAAGCCGCGCTGGATACAGCAGAGGCCCACCAGCCTGCATGTTCCAGCAGAGTTTAGGATTGCACCCTAACTTAGTTCAATGTAGAACTAATGTAAATTGGTTCACCACTGCTAGCAGCAACGTTGGCAAAATGTCACGGGGCAGAGGAGCCGCTCCTGCAGCAGCCGAACTTGGCTGGTACAAGAGCGGTTCTGGGCATGGGGAGGAAGGCGGGAGGGAGAATCTGGGCAGGGGTGGGCAGACCAGTAGGCGTGCTGGCCCAGGGAGGGGGTGGAGATAGGATGCTGCCGTTAGACCACATCCAAGCCTCCATCCCCACGGCACGTGGCCCTGATTCGGGCCACATGGCCTCCTCGGCTCTGCGCCTGCTATTTAGCACTATTTAGCAGGCACAGATCCAAGAAAACCGTAGGGAAGGCTGGAGCTTCGCCTGGATCAAGGGCACGACCATGCTCTTGCCCCAGGGAGGCTCCCCATCAGCCTCGCTATTCCAGCGCAGCTTAGGATGGCACTCACACTGCACACCCCAAGTTCATGGCATGTCAAAGAGAACAGGGTGGATATAATAGAAGGAGAAACCAAATGGAAGCACCAGGCAAGGGACAAAGCATACACATACACACACATTGAAGGGGCAAGCCCAGCGATGGGATCTACAAATGAACAAAGGGAACACTGGGCGGGATGTAGGCGGGACTTCCGCTTGAGTGGCAGCCCATCTGTAGCGTTCTGCGGCTGCCCTGGCCTCGGAGGGGCTCCTGCTTGCCGCGGGGGACAAGTGAGGATCGCGCCGGGTGCCTGGGCGAGCAGCGGGGGGGGCGCTAACTGGGGGCAGCCCCCCCCCCGAGGCCAGGACAGCTGCGGAATGCTATGGACGGGCAGCCAATCACGCGGAAGCCCTGCGTAAGTCCCGCCCAGCATTCCCCTTGTTCTTTTGTAGATCCCATCGCTGGGCAAGCCTATACCTGTACACTCAGAAGTAAATCCCATTATAGTCAATGGAGCTCACTTCCAGGAAAGTGTGGCTAGGATTGCAGCCTGAGGGAGGGAGGGAGGGAGGGAGCTAAGTGTAAATGGAGAAGGGGCAGGAAAGGTGCCCTTGACTCCTCTTTGCTCTCTCTGCTTGGGCGCCCGTCCTGTGCACACTTTTCTGGGCAGGGCTGGCCTTAGGAGCTGCGGGGCCCAATTGGAATAGTATTTTATGGTGCCCCAAGTTCCCCCACAAAGGTGTCCAGTACTCTGTTAAGGCTTCACAGAGCCAAACACCCTGAAGATATGAGGACAGGTGATTTAATTCTTCCTTTCTCCTAAGCCAGAGCATATAACAACCTCAGGTCTGGAGAAAGACGTTCTGCTCCCCCGGACTGTTTTAACACGTATCCTAGCTGGGGGTTTCAAAAGAGCTAAGAACCGTGAGTTTGAAATTCTGCCTCAAGTCCCAGAAAGGGACTAAAGGGCATTTTCCAAAGTGCTGCTCACTAATGAGTGCCTGTACAGCTAAGGAGCGTCTTGTACCCCAGGTAGAACCTTGACCTAGAGCCAGCACCGCAGGGATCCCCCCAAACAGTCCAGGACAGACTTTCTCCGATCTTTATATTCAATGTTTTCTTTTTGCTACAAAACAGATTCCACTAGGACAAGAGTCACGGCCTCCCTGAAAAGGAATTTATCAGAGTAGCATACATTACTGAATGCGTCCCGTGCTCTTTGCTCCTACCTTCTGCCGTTCTTACTACAGGCAGTGCAGTGCCTAAATGTTTTTCCATAGTATCATTGTGTGCATTCTGAATACCGAGTTGATTTTTGATTTCAAAATCCATTCAGACACCTGTAGAGATAGGAGATCTGTCGGCTGGCAACATTGTAAAATACTCAGGCATGGCTTCAGGTGTTATAATCATGCATGTCAATCCAATGATCCTAGCAGAGCAAAGTGTTTGCAGGGCACTGCAATGCATCCTGCAGGCTGCTCCTTCTCCTTGCCGTCAGAGCCATTCCTTGCGGCAAGAGCAGCTCAGAGGAATCTCCTCTGTGTTGCTTTTGCCACCGGGAATGGCTCTGACAGTGAGAAGGACAGCCTAAGGACATGTCGAGGTTCCCTGCAAAACTTTGCACTTTGCCCCCCTCTGGGAATGGCGCTGCATCATCCATGGTTTCCGCAGGACAGAAGCATTTTGGCAAGCCCTACCTCTCTGCCAGCATGCTGTGTAGTTCCATCCCCTGCTCTTCTACGGATAGCCTTTGCCTCTTCAGTTGAAACAGTTTCTTCAGGGAAAATCGGTGGTAGAGCTAGAAGTATACTAGCTTCAAGGTGTGGCTTGGGACTCACTCCCATTCTTCTGTAACTGTGGGCCATGTTTCCTTTAATGAGATTCATGATTAAAGGCACAATCAACATTTCAACACTGACATAGCTGTGCCAGTGGGGCATGTGCTGCATTCTGCAGTGGAACAGTAGTCATGGAGGCTTCCTCAAGGTAAGGGAATGTTTGTTCCCTTACCTAGGAGCTGCATTGCCCTTACCCCAGTGCTGGAAAGTTGGTTAGGATTGCGCCCAAAGTTCCTTTAATGCGTTGCTGTTCTTCATGCAATTCCTTCCATGCACACTTCTTCCTGTGGATGTGTTCACAGATCGCTGCATGCTAGATTATGCCTTGGGTACCAAGAGCCTGCCCCCCCCTCCAAATGAATGGGAAGCATCAGGTAGGATTACTGCAGCCAAGATTGTGTTTAGTCAGTAACAATCCCACTTTGAAGAAAGAAAAACTGGCCCCGATTCAGCTAAAATTATAATAAAATGTCATAAAAACCCATGGACAGTTAGAGCACAATCCTAACCTGGGGTTAGGTCAGCACAGTTAGGCCAGCAAAGTTTGGCTGGCACAAGGGACATTGTAAAGCGCGTTTGGACCACTCTCAGAGTCAGGAAGGATGGCACTGTCCTCACTGTGTTCTGGCCTCTCTGACTCTGAGAGTGGTCCAAACATACTTTATGGTGTCTCTTGTGCCAGCCAAACTGGCCTAACTGTGCCGGCCTAAATCCAGGTTAGGATTGCTCCCTTAGTTGTCATGTGAGATACTCCTTAAGGCGGTAAAGGTAAAGGTTTCCGCACAACCGAATGGTCTAGTCGTGACCGACTGTAGGGGGCGGTGCTCATCTCCGTTTCAAAGCCTGTAGAGCCGGCGTTTTTGTCTGATCATGTGGCCAGCATGACTCTATGCCATAACGCACGGAACGCCATTACCTTCCCACCGAAGTGGTCCCTATTTATCTACTTGCATTTTTTAGGTGCTTTTTAGGTTGGCAGGAGCTGGGACAAGCAACGGGAGCTCACTCCGTCACTCAGTCTCGAACTCCCAACCTTGCGGTTGAAAGCCCAGCAACAGCGGATTAACACGCTGCGCCACCACGTCCCATCCTTAAGGCAGTAGCCAGAAGAATATAAACAGAAGCTTCAGAAAACCTTGTGACCAGAAGGGGAAAAATATGGGCTTACATCTGGCCCATATAATTTATTGTCAAATAGTATGTGTATGTCATGGAGCAAAACTGCATCAAAGGGGTTAAGAATGCATAAAAGAGATGGTGGATCAGATGGCTACAGTGATGGAAGGGAACTCAAGACTGGATTATGCTTTGAGCTTTTCTGGAATGGAATGCCGCCAGCTGCTGTCATAATCCCGTCGTTTTAAAAGAAGTGCCCACTAGGACCGAGGCAGGCATCTCTCCCAAGTCAGTATTAAGTGAGCTACTTTTCAAAGTGGCACACAGTGTTATGTCATCTTTGGCATTAAGAGGCCTGCACTGTGCATCTGTACACATCTGTAACAGCTCAGGAATGCCTAGAAAGTTAGTCTGACTCTTAGTAACCACAGCAGCCAAAAAACAAAAATGGAGTGGATTTTTGGGGTTGGAACTAGGGCCTAATTTGAAACTGAGTAGTTTGCTCTGACTAAGCACTTCTGTCCAATTTTATCCTTGAAAGAATCTCACTTAGTACTATTCCATTGGCTGCTCTTCGCTATTTCTTGTCTATGCTGCATGCCTGGGTTTTGCCTGTTAAAGGCAATGTGGTAAATTCAGCAGAAGAGAAGGATCCAGGTTTTCCATATCCAACTGGAGCAGTGGGACTTGTGTCCAGGTCAACATGAATATGATTGAGGGCACAATCTTAACCTGGAGTGAGGCCAGCAAAATTTGGCTGGCACAAGGGACACCGTAAAACACGTTTGAACCACTCTTGGAGTCAGGGGGGATGGCGCACATCTGTGTGCTGGCCTCTTGGACTCTGAGAGTCCTCCAAACATACTTTATGGTGTCCCTTGTGCCAGCCAAACTTTGCCAGCCTCACTCCGGGTTAGGATTGTGCCTTGGGCTGCATATTCTCGCTGAGCTGCAATTGGTGTTTATTAGTGTGAAGAAAGAGGGAAAATAGTCACAGTGCCTCGTGGTTAGCAACAGACCCATTTCTCTCTTGCCCTCCACTTCACACTTCTTACAGGTCAGAGTGGGATGTACTGGGATATTGGTAGTCTTCCTGCTGCCGCCACTAAGGTTAGGAAACCCAAACAGAAGGAGGTTGTCTTGGAGAACCTTCTTCCTTGGTTAACACAGACCGCCAAAATCCAGGGAGAGCCTCTTAGAAAGCTTGTCCCCGCCCAAGTGAACTTGGCCCAGCCCGGTGCACCCATTACAAAATGTAAGAAGCTTATTAAAAACATAAGGAGTGTATAGATTGTGAGCGCTTTTGGGACAGGGAGTCATTTAGGCCTGGAGTTAGGCCGGCACAGTTAGGCCAGTAAAATTTGGCCGGTGCAAGGGACACCATTTGGACCATTCTTAGAGTCAGGGAGGATGGCACACCTTTGTGTTCTGGCCTCTCCCAACTCCAAGAGTGGTCCAAACATACTTTATGGCGGCCCTTGTCTGGCCAAACTTTGCTGGCCTAACTGTGCCAGCTTAACACCAAGTTAGGATTGCACCCTAAAAGAAAACAAAGGCAGGGGGGACTTGCCAAGGATCAAATCAAAACCCATATCTGAAAGTAAAGGACTGACAGATGAAAACTGGGAAAATTAGTTAGGAAAATTAAAATGCAAGTGGCAAATAAAACGAATTGTCCCAGGCTTCTGGTCCTTGCACTCACTTGACAAGTGGAGAAGTCTTTTGCCGAGCAGTAGCTGTTTCCAGTGAGGAACTGGGGACAATGTAGAGAAGCAGCCTTGTGCGTGACCTTAAAAATCCTAGGGTTAATGAAGCCATCTGATTGGTTGGTTTATGATCGCCTAGGCATCCCTAGGCATCAGTAGGGATGGGGGTTTTTTCGGTGATCAACACAGAATGCTAAATAATGAGAATTTCTCCTGAAAACAGTACATTAAATTAAATTTAAGTCAAAACGTGAAATAACACCGCTTTTGCTTATTTTTGGCAGTTTGACACAAATTTAGATCAAATTCACAAAAATAACACTGCTTTTCTTAACGCTCTAAGCAGCAACCAGAGTGCAACTCGGGAACTTTTGAGCAGTTTAGTTTGGCTTGGAGTGTGTGCCAGTGATTGCTTGCCTTTGTAGGGTCATTCACCCTTATTATTGTGCTGTTTGTTCAATTTGCAATGTGCTATTTTAATCAAGAAATTTTGGAAAGAATATCACCAAAAAACCCACCACCCTAGGGGAAATCCCTAGGGGAAAACTGGCCAGGGTTTCGGACTGTTGTTCTTGGGGAAGCCAAAAGTGAATACAGGTAATCTCAAAATGACCTGTCAGACATGTGGACTTCCTTTAATGGTGGTGGATTAAAAAAATCTTAGGGACCAATCCTGTACTCCCCAGCACTGGTGGTATGGTTGTAAAAGTGTTGTAAAAGTGCTATAAGATACTTAGCCACTGGCACTAGTGATGCAGTGTCGGTGCTGAGGCCAGCACCAATTGGAGCTGGGCCTTAGTGCCAAGAAGATGCACCATGGGAGCAGCCGGCAGTTTCTCCACCAACTGGCAGAGTGACTTTTCTGGGTGGGGGGAGTGGCAGGGAGGGTGGGTTGGAGGATTGGGCCCAAGAGGAGGGTGGAGACCCCAGCAGTTTCCTGCCAAATCCAATTTCCCCTCCTAGCCATGGTGCCCCACGTGGGCTCAGATAGCGGCAGCGGCGTCATGCAGCCGGAACGCTGGGCGGGAGGAACGGGTGAGCGGCAGC
>JAJKFI010000030.1:9854803-9887562 GCA_029204185.1 Lerista edwardsae
GTGTGTGTGTGTGTGTGTGTGTGTGTGTGTGTGTGTGTGTGTGTGTGAAGGCAGCATCAAAGGAGCATTTCTGCTGGAGAGCCCCCAATATTACAGTAATATGCTCCCATTCATTGAGCCAATAATATTAATACTAGCAACCCATTTGAAGCCTGACCTGTGGAATCATTTGAGCCATCTGCTTTGTGTCAAATTTTGGCCATTTGGAAAGTGCTAATTTGTGTTAAGTCTGCATGAGAGACTTGTTTAATGAGCAGATTAAAAGGGTGATTATATGCCCTTTTAAAAGTGCTTACTTTGTGGAGGGCAGTGAGGATGGAGAGGGGCTCGGTGATGCCACTCTTCCTTGCCTCTCCCCCCCTTTTTGGCACCACAACACAGAGCAGTCTCTTTTAATTAACTCTGTAGGGTCATGGGGACCCAGGCCGCTTGCTTCATTAAACCCTGATAGCGCCTTTGGAGCAAGCCCCTCTAAACTGCACTGTCACAATTGTATCTAAATTAGCATCTGAGCTGACCCTCTTTCCAAACCTCAGCTGACAGGGATTGGCAGAAGATGCTAATTGGTGAGGCTTGGCTCGGAACAATGGACTTGCCAAGATAACAAAAGGACTAATGTTTCTTTCAATATGCATCCAGATTCACATAAGTACCTCTTTTAATTACCGAGAATTATTGTAATGCCTAGTCAATGGAATAATTGACCCTCAACAGCAAGGGCTTATTATGTAATAAGTAATGGCCCAGGCCTTGTCAGAGTAGCAGGCCTTGGGCTGGTTTTTTGCGGGGCTCAAAAGAGGCTTTCTCAGCTAGAGTCCTGTGATGTGCTCAGGCAGCCCAGTCGGGGTCCAGCAGAAGGGACTAATTTGAGTTTAACTGGGAGGAAATGCGCTGAAAGCGGTTTTAGGCTTATCCACAGGATGACAAAAGAGGGAAAGAAAAAGGATTGAGTTGGTAGTTTGGCAGCTTACAAATAGAGCACTAATCGTTCCTATAGCAGGCTGTTATGTAGACACCTATTAACTGAACTGTACTGGGAAATTCATTTCAGATGACTTTTTTCATACCAAACCACACTGGGTAATAATCATATACATTTTGCAAGTACAGTCCTTGAAAACGGCTACAGATAAATCATCCTCATGCTTTTTATTACTTTACAGTTGAATAAAGCCTCCAGTTTGCGGTATAATGACATATTGGTTTCAGCATTTTGACAACAGTTGTATTTGTTGCTTAGCAATCTCACAATGTCCAACTCTATTCCTATGAACATGTCCCACTTTTCCGAGAAGCAGTGATTTTACCTCCCTTCCCATAATTGTTTAAAAATGTGTTAGCTCTTTAACAGAATTTAACAATCCCTTCTGTCCTAAAGATCGCTTCGTGGAAGTATTTGATGTTCCTATTTTTAGTCAGTGATACCCTTGTCATTCTTTGAAAATTACCTCAGTAAAGGCCTTCTGCCATGACCCTCATTTCTTAGAAACACTCAGTCAGTAACAATACACATTTCCACGTGATTGCATCTTTATACAGTACTATATACCCTTTTTTTGTTTGTTTAAATGCGTATTTAAAAAAGAAAACTCTTAAGTGTAAGAGTCAAATTATTCTCACATTTTATCACATTCTCACTACCACTCAGGTTGGGTATTCTCCATGGGCTTTATTCAAAATGCAAATGTTGGACCATTTTTATATTCACCCATAGAAAATATGCAGTTGACAATAGAGAAAGCTAATACTCTTATTCAAGTGAGGCTCTAGGGAGAGTCACTATTAACAAATATATATGGAAAGCATATACAGACATGGGAAATCCCTTCCTCACTACAGTTTGATCATGCAAACAGGCATGCACTGTGTCCCCATGGGAAATGCACTTGCAGCCTCATTTGTAACAAAGATCTAATCTCAGTAGGTCAGGATATTGCAGGTTTCTGCAGAAGTGCATTGAGCCAGCTGTTGGGGAAAGCTTGCAGATAGCAAGCCAAAACCATTCTTGGCTCTGGATTCTAAACCATTCCTATGAACAATTTAATGTTCACCAAAATCAGGCCTGCAAAAAAATATACAAATGAGAATACAAATGAAAAGATGTGGCTTGCAATAGGCAATTAAAAATTACATCCATTTCAGTCTTTGCCTTTATGCCAATGTCCCCTTCTTATGGAGAGGTTAGGTGCCAGTCATAACATGGAGGTGATGTACGGTAGATCAGAATAGCCAGTTCTTGCCAGTCTAGTGTTATCACTCCTGCATGGAAGCACCTCAAATGACAATGCAAACCCACTGACACAGTTGAACGTAACTTGGGTGCCCCTAAGTCAGACAGATATAACTCAGGGAGCACATGTACCATAAACTAATATGAGAGTCTAGAAACCAATTCTCCCTCTCTGTGATCCAGAGCACACTTACTGAGTCATAGGAGCAGCTTAACATATTACAATCACGGCAGTCAGGAGGCATCTAGGGAGAGCAATGATTTGATAATTCAGAGGGCAATCAGGACAGGCCGCATTGACTCTAGAAGGTGGATCAGGCCTGGGAAGGAGGTCGGAATTCAGCATGTGCCACTGCTTCCAATCCCACCTCCCTCATCACTATCACCTACCCCCATTCAGCCTCTTTCTCACCTCTCTTCAACCTCCTGCACAGGCTTACTTGCTCTGGCAGGTCATTGACAGTGCAATCCTAGAAGTCACGTAGCGCTGACGCAACGTCGGTGGCACTGGAATTGGTGGAGAGGAGAGAGGCAGGGGAGAGACTTGGGCAGGATGTGGGCGGGTTCGGGAGGTGGCTGTACGGCCACATCCTAAGCCTGTCTGCAAGGCTGGGAGGCCCTGATTTGGGCCACGTGGTCTCCTCGGATCTGCGCCCACTCTTTAGCGGGCGCAGATCCGAGGAGCACATAAGGGAAGCTGGAGCCTCCCTACGGTAAGGGAGCGCATGCTCCCTTGCTGCGGAGAGGCTCCAGCCTCTCCTAAACTGTCAGATATGGTGCTGGCCCATCGGCCTCGCCAGTCCGGCATTGATTAGGATTGCGCCCTGAATCTGCTGTTGTGCAGGAAACCATTTTGGCCTTCAGCTAGTGGTGTCATCTAAATGATTTAAGAACAGGTACTCACTTTTGATTGGCACGTGTCGGGACCCACCCACTGGAAGTGACGTCATAAGCCAGAAGTGATGTCGTGGCAGGAAGTGACATGAAAAAAGCCCTTTTTGAGGCCTCAGACTATTTTAAACTGACCCAACAGTTGCAACAGTATTCCACAGCACCCACAGAACATGTTAAGGAGGCCTGGCATCATGTTAAAACCCCAGAGCAACTCATTTTTCAGTGGCAAGGAAAGGAAAGGCTCCGCTCGCTGCCTGCCTGCCTGCCTGGCTCTGAGAACATGCAGGCAACTCAAACATGCAGGAAATTCAAACGTTGCAGAGGGCGGAGTCGACGAGTGGGCGGGCAAATGGGCGGGGCCAGCTGTAATCCTAGAAACCGGTACTCGCGTACCCCCTGCATGACATCACTGCCTTCAGCACACTTTGATGGAGGCGTCTTTGTGACCGCCATAAAGCAGCCTCCACTGGCACAAAACAAGTTACGCCAGCAGGGGAGGGGGATAAGATTGGCTGAACATTAGTTATAATGGTACTCCAACTTTTGTACGAAAAGCTGCATTTGTCCTTGGTTGTTGTTGTTTTAATGGTCCCACATCGGACCAACTCATAACCGATTTTCTGCTTTGCAGTCTCCTTAACAAAAACTGTGGTGGCAACATCCACTAAGAGATTTAAGGAAGCAAGAGAAATATTTCAGACAAATGCTGATGATAAGCAGGGTATTAATAGAGAGAAAACGTTATAGATTAATTACACATAATTCACACTAAGCCCCTTCCACTTTAAATTGGCTCTAGATTCAGCTCCTCAGATCTGTTCCCATGTGCCCCCTTGAGAAGTAGTCTGAATTTTGTCAGGCCTGCAGAAAGAGGCTGTAGGGGAGGGGGTGAGCAGGAGGGAGTGAGGAAGCGTTCAGGGAATCTTGGGGCAAAGTCTGGCTGACCAGTGCAACCATTTTCTTTTTCTTCATTTCCCCTCAGAGAAGGCATTACTGTGAAGAAAGGTTTCACCAGGCCAAACTGCATGTTGTGGGACTCACCAGCACTGTTATTTTCTCCCTCAATGAATCACACTTCAGCCCTGCTTTTAAGGTGCCGCCAGATCGCAGTAAAACCTGGAATATTTGCTTGGTTTGACCTGAGCTTTTTTTTTTTTTTTTAAGAAAAAAAAGTTTTATTATTTATTATTAAGATATGGGTAAGGGATACAGAAAACAAAAAGGAAAGGGTTAGGACATAGGGTTACACATAAGGTATCGTTACAGTGTGCCTCCTTAATCTTAATTTCTAATTCTAGTACTTCTATATACAACATCCAAGAGTTTCAATTTCTTTCAACTATATTTATATTCTAGCAAATCTAATTAAGTTTAACATTTTGTATCTATCCATTCATAAAAGGTTCTCCAATTTTGTTCCACTTTATCTGTCTTATTTTCGCGTAGTCCTTCAGTTAAAATGTCCATTTCAGCTACTTCATAAATTTTGCTTATTACTTGCTCCATGCTTGGAATATCTTCGCTTTTCTGGTTTGACCTGAGCTTTTTAACCTGTTGACATATTTACTTTAACCCATTGAATTGGGGATATATAGTGGCGTTTCTCTAGTCAGGAGAAATTGAAGGGCAGGGGGGGAAAGATAGAAAATGCTTGTATTTTAGAGATGACATAAGAAAATGAAACTTTTGCATTCTGCTGTACAGCCTGGTATATGTGTGCAAAAATCCATGATGTCCTAGTCTGGCCTAGTGAGCCAACCAACAGGTATGACTCCATGTCCCAAACAGTTTGATATGCCTAGTGTCAGAATGCTCAGCAGAGCCCAGAGTCACAAAATGTGGGACTCGGAACAGGGCTCTAAAGCAGAGGTGTCAAACGTAAGGCCGGGGGGGGCAGATGCTGCCCATGGAAGTTTTTCATCCAGCTGCTCTCATCTGCTGAGCTGTGCTGAAGTGTCACTGCCAAAAGGGCAGCCCACATGGTAATTAGGTCTCCCATATCTTGAAAATGTGATCAAGAATTGCATTTTTCTTCTCTTATTCGCAGTGAATGAGGGCGCAATCCAGTGCCCTCCGTTGGGCCAACGCAACAAGCTTGTGTCAGCCCAACGTCACTAGCGCCAACACAGGGGCACCAACCGGCTCCCCCACGCCACTGCTGAACTCAGCTGGCACAAGGGTGGTTCTGGTAGGAGGGAAGGTGGGCGGGAGAGCAGTTCTGAGCAAGGGGTGGGCGGGCCAGTAGGAGTGATGGCCCAGGGAGGGGGCAGGGCTGGGATGTGGCCTTGCGGCCCCAATTTGAACCACACAGCCTCCTCGGCTCTGTGACCGCTATGTAGCAGGCGCAGATCCAAGGAACCCTATGGGAAGGCTGGAGCTTCCCCTGGGGCAAGGATGCGAATGTGCCCTTGCCCCGGGGAGGCTCCCCAGTGCACCTAAGGTGTGCTGAATATGGTGCAGGCCCGCCGGCCTCGCCATTCCAGCACCATTTAGGATTGCACTCTTGAGTTCCTAAGTGAAAGCGCTTATTTCTGGGCATTGTTGTTGTTCAGTCGCTAAGTCGTGTCCGACTCTTCGCGACCCCCTGGACCACAGCACGCCAGACCTCCCTGTCCTCCACTAGCTTCCGGAGTTCACCCAATTTCATGTTCATCGCTTTGGTGACACTGTCTAACCATCTCATCCTCTGCCGCCCCCTTCTCCTTTTGCCTTCCATGTTTCCCAGCATGAGGGTCTTTTCTAAAGAGTCCTCTCTCCTCATGAGGTGGCCAAAGTACTTGAGCTTCAGCTTCAGGATTTGTCCTTCCAGGGAGCAATCAGGCTTGACTTCCTGTAGGATTGACTGATTGGATCTCCTTGCAGTCCAGGGGACTCTCAAGAGTCTTCTTCAGCACCATAATTCGAAAGCATCTATTCTTCGGCGCTTTGCCTTTCTTATGGTCCAGCTCTCACATCCATTTCTGGATATAGCCTGCTTAATTACATCACTTCTTGCTCAAATGCATCACTTCCAGCCTTCAGCAGCCATCATAAATGCTCTTTGGTCTGCTGTATGAAATGGGTTTGACGCCCCTACTCTCAGCTGCCTTGAGAAGGGAGGAAGAAAGAATCCGCGTTTGTTGTCCTTTTCGTATCGCTACTGTTCTGAACTCTCTGTGTTAGCACCAAGGGCCGTTATATTATGGACTCTAGGATGTGTTTGTGTAAGTTAGATTGTCTTCCAATTCAAGGAAAAGTGGAGGCTGCTTCACAATTCAGAAGGCCATTTTCATTATCTCTGTGGCCTGATAAATTGTGACCTGCCCACAACCCTGACAGCAAACACCCATTTCTGTGAATTATTTCTCTGCACAGGCAATCCCTTGCCTCTCTTACTTTTCCCTCTCGGCACCGATAATTTGGATATCTCAAATGCAAGCCCACGGTGAGTTAACCATATATTGTACGTTCAAGGAAACATTTTACATGCTGCTGGGAGCAGACGCTCCGCATTAAGTCTCTCAGCCGCAACCGGAACCAGTATCGAAGCAAAAGTGGGACATCTGCTAACCTTGGCTGAGACAATAGATGTGAATTCCTGATACGATGGATACTTGGCCTGCTGAGCCAAGCAGCAGAAGGGAATTTAGTAGCCTCTGATAAGGGATTAACCCCTTTGTTCAAACACACGCACAATGCTTTGATAGAACATTTTTCTTTCAAGACTGACAGAATTGGAAGGCTGCTGCTCTTTGATTTTATTTAGCTGGCTGGGGAGCAGCTTCTCTCTTGCTCTGCCTTTCAATGCGCAGCCCCCTTAAGGCAGCAAGGCAACATGCTGCTAAAATGCTTCTCTGCTGACACTCAGAGACACATTCTTTCACTGGGCACCGTCTCTGAAGTATGAAACCCACACAAATGGCCACATGGTTTATATCCCACCTGCCCCTGATGTATGGTTGAATCCAATTCACTACTTGGTGGGATAGGATACAGAAAACCAACCGTCCCTAGACGGGAGACCAAACCCAACCCTCACTCCATGGTGTTTTGGTTGTCTGAATGGGCTCATCGCAACTTTTACATCCATCCTCTGTAGTGGTGTTTCTAGGGGAGGGGGCAGAACATAAGAGCCCTGCTGGATCAGGCCAAAGGCTCATCTAGTCCAGCTTCCTGTATCTCACAGTGGCCCACCAGATGCTTCAGGGAGGACACGCGACAACAAGATTCCTGCTTCCTGTTGCCACTCTCTTGCACTTGGCATTCTGAAGTAGCCTACTACTAACGTAAGGAGGTTGCACAACCCATCATGGCCTATAGCCCATGATGGACCTTTCCTCCAGAAATCTGTCCAATCCTCTTTTAAAGGCATCTAGGCCAGGTGCCATCATCACCTCCTGTAGCAAGGAGTTCCACAGCTTAATTACCCGCTGAGTAAAAAAGTATTTCCTTTTATCTGTTCCTTTTAGCTCCCAACACTCAATTTTAGTGAATGTCCCCTGGTTCTGGTGTTGTGAGAGAGGGAAAAGAACATCCCTCTATCCACTCTATCCCTCCCATGCATGATATTGTACATCTCAATCATGTCCCCCCTCAGGTGCCTTTTTTTTTTTCTAGACTGAAGAGCCCCAAACACTGAAGTCTTGCCTCATAAAGAAGGTTCCCCAGCCGAATAATCATTTTCGTTGCTTTCTTTTGCACCTTTTCCAGCTCCACTATGTCCTTTTTGAGATGTGGCGACCGAAACTACATAGTACTCCAGATGTGGCCATACCATTGGTTTGTACAGTGGCATAATAAGATTGGCCGTTTTATTCTCAACCAACCTTTTTAATCGCCCCAAGCATGGAATTGGCCTTCTTCACTGCTGCCGCACACTGGGTCAACACCTTCATCAAGTTATCCACCAGCACCCCCAGATCTCTCTCCTGAGCTGTCACAGACAGCACAGAATGCTAGGTTTTTCAGCTCTTGTATCAAGTGACCCCTCCCCCTTGCCTTTAGACCCATCCACAACTTGGAGAGCTGGCTTGGAAGCTTTGCTGCAAACAGTAGCATTTCCCCCCCCCTTTTTTTGGATCGTCTCTGATCCTCTGCCTTCTGTGATATCCTATGTTACATTGCATGTTCTGCCTGCATTGTTATCCTTTCCCATTCCTCAGCTCTGTTCCATGCCTTTGCCTTTAAATGTGTCCATTCCACTAAGCTCTTTTCCAGGAGAAGGAGCGGAATGTTATCTCAGACATTCCTTCTCCTGAAACGTTCTTCCACTGCCCTTTGCAAGTACAGTTCTGGATATAGTCCACAGAAAAAGAATGACTTAGCATCTGCACCTGGTTTGCAGAATGAACTAACAGACGGGCATGTTTGGAGTTTAGTTTGGGGTCTGCTAGCCAATGGAAGGCCAGCAGACTCAAAATGCTACTGAAAATGGCAGGCAACCGCTTTTTCCAGTCTGTACATTGGTACAGTTTATCACTGAGCGAAAACCTCGCTTCTGGTGTAAAGCTCTTATAGATTTTTTTAAAGCTATTTCCCTTGGATTTTCTTATTACTAATTTAATTCCACTCTAATGCGGTAATCCTTTAGACCAGAGATTCTCAAACGTTGCCATAGGAAGTCAAGTAAGCTCACCAATTTGTTTAAAGAAGTTTTAAGCAACCTTCCCACCCGCTCCCAAGGAAAGAGGAGGTGTACTATGCAGGAGCAAAACTGTGCATGGATCGGTCATTGGGTCAGTAGTTCCAAGTCCTTTTCCTAAAATAGTCCAGTGTTCCTATTGGTTTGTTGGTTTCAAAAATGTATAATCACATGATGATTATCTTGACAACAGACCTCCAAGGTAGCTGACAATAAGCAACAATTAGTACACAGGGACAGTTTGGATTGATTGACTAAGGACGCAACCCCAAGTGCCCTTTCGCATTGATGCAATGTTGGGCTGCTAGCATCAGCCCAATGGCACCAGCACTGATGAAGGGGATGCTGGTCGGTGCCCCCGTGTCGGCGCTACTGACATTGGGCCGACACAAGCACGTTGCATCAGCCCAACATCAGTCCTAGGATTGTGCCCTCAGTGGGGTGCTATTTATATAAGGTTCCCCCATATCTGCAGTTTCCAAAATCCCTGGGGGGGGGGGGGCGGAACAGAACCTCTATTGATACAGGGGACATCTGTGCCTGCCTTCCCAATCCAACTGACATAATGTGATTAAGGCTGTGAGTGCTTCCCTGGCCCCTACCCTTGCCACCTTGTTAGTTTCTATCATTGTGCGGGGATGGATTCAACAAACCGCATCCCTTATATGTGCAACTTAACTCACACATGTAGAAAGGTGTTCTTTTCCCTCTCTCAAAACACCAGAACCAGGGGGCATCCGCTAAAACTGAGGGTTGGGAGAGTTAAAACAGATAAAAGGAAGTACTTTTTTACCCAGCGGATAGTTAATCTGTGGAACTCTTTGCCACAGGAAGTGGTGATGGCATCTGGTCTTGATGCCTTTAAGAGGGGATTGGACGGATTTCTGGAGGAAAGGTCCATCGTGGGCTATAGGCAATGATGGATTGTGCAACCAACCTCCTTACAAAGGTGGTGGGCTACTTCAGAGTACCGGGTGCAAGGGAGTGGCCACAGGATGCAAGCATCTTGTTGTCTCATGCCTCCCTGGGGCACCTGGTGGGCCGCTGTGAGATACAGGAAGCTGGACTAGATGGGCCTTGGCCTGATCCTGCAGGGCTCTTCTTATGTTCTTATGTTCTTATTATGAAATGCCCCAGTAGCACGTATAGGCAGCAGTTTGGATGAATCATTCCTGCCCCATTTATGTTGGACTGGGCTGCCTCTGATGTACCGCTAAGCATTAGAAATATGTGCTATATTTATGGTGTGGAAAATATTTATTTAATAGCTCATTTAAGCAGATGTGAGCAAGTGCGAGAAGTATGTTAATATATGGAAACACATAACTTTTTCAACTCAAACGTTTCCACAGTTTGTAACATCACTGAACAGAGATTAAATTTCCACTTAAAGTAGCCGAGCAAATGCTCTTTCCTTCAACATCCTTCACAAAGTCACTGTAACGGTTGAGGATATGTTAACGGAAGGCACAGTCCAGATTCTCTCTCTCTCTCTCTCTCTCTCTCTCTCTCTCTCTCTCTCTCTGATAAGTTACAGAACAGATCAGTAGCATCTTAAGCAACTCAATCTGCAGCCTTCTTATTCCAGAGTAATCCCATAACAGCTGAAGAACTCCATAGATTTAGTGAGTGAAAAATTACTAACCAGGTCTGTACAAACACCAGATAAGGGGATGCTTTCAACATAGTTTTCATTATGGGAATAATTCCTCAATCAGAGGAATTTCTCAATCTGGGAAACAGCCATTAGTGTATTGGGGGGGGGGTCAGTGGGGACAAGTGAGCATCCACTGCCACCCACAACCTTGTGGCAGATTCCTCTGGTCACATCTAGAGGGTGTTCTGAGATGTGGGAAAGACTGTGGGAGGCATCTAAGATCCATTTCCAGTTTTCGAAAAAACTGGAAATACATCTTAGACACCTCCGGCACATCATGGGAGATGCGAGGAGCCTCCTTGCGTCTTCCAGAACCTTCTGGAGGTGTCTTCATTGCACTTCTGGTTTTTCTGAAAACTGGAAGCGGCACTTCAGGGACTGCCCATGGGCAGCACAAGCCCCAGGAACGCCATTGGAAAGAGACCATCAAATATATTCTCTGTTTCTTGCTGGGGGTGGCAGAAGTGGGGATTCGAGACTCAAAGACTCGACTTGAGTCACAAGAAAGTCGACTTGAGTCACTCGTTTTTCGCAGCTCATAAGGGGCTTGAGTCACTGACTCACGACTAGTGGCAGTGACTCGGAAATGAGTCGTGACTTGTATAGATTTGAGTCCTGACACTCTTTTGTGTGAGTATGTGTGTGCTTGTTTGTTTACTTTCCCCCCCCCCCCGGCATTTCCGTGGCACTCCAAAAGACTTCATGGGCAATCTGAAAGCTGTCTTTCAGACTGACAGCAGCAGCAGACATAGTGGGAGGAACCATGTAGTTCCTGGAGGTGGGGCTTGGAGGTTGAGGCTATTATGGCTTACCCCGGGGTAAAGGAAACATATCCCCTTATGCACCATAAAGCACATTTGGACCACTCTTGGAGTCAGGGAGGATGGCGCACATATGTGCGCTGGCCTCTCTGTCTCCAAGAGTGGTCCAAATATACTTTATGGTGTCCCTCGTGCCAGCCAAACTTTGCTGGCGTACCTCCAGGTTAGGTTTGCACCCTGAAACATTTTATTTGTCATTGTACCAAAACATTACCAAATAGAAACATTGTCACTATTTGGCAGTGTACCAAATTCTAGAGTACTAGGCCAAAATCCACCATTTCACAGTTTTACCGATCTGTTCTTTCTGCAGCACTATAATAGTGTTTGTTGGCTCTCCTTTTAAACCCAAAAACGTATTTGCTGTTATTTCGAAGAACAGACATCCAATCGATCAGAATGAGTAACAATCTGATTTAATGTGTTCATCCTCCATAAGCATCAGGTGCATCTGTAATGCCAGTTGAGAAATCTCGTCATTCTTGCGTAAAGAAAAGGTGAGAACAAGATGGGAAATGCTATCCTCAGCTACCCAAAGATTAACCACTTTAAATATTTATAGGGTCTTATCTTTGTGGCCGATTGGTTATTAATTCCTTGAATTGCGGCAGGACTGTGTGAATCCCTGGAGCTTTTGAATCACATCCACTATGAATTATTCTGAACCTTTAATGGAGAATTGGCACTTTAAATCTTCCTCCAGTTATTTCCTTTCCTTTTGCACTGCTGGGCTCTTGTGTCATCCTTTCTTTCCTTGACTGCGTGCTGCAGCTTAGAAGACCCAAGCTCTTAGAGAGAGGAGTTGATGACATTTGGTATCCTCTCTACTAGAAATGTGTAGCTTGACTGCAAAAACTATATTACGCTCTGTGTTATTCATTAAGGATCTTGCCTTTGGATTATACAATAATATAACTCCCATTGGGTATCAACTAAATATTGCACTTCTTCTTTATCCCTTTGAGTTTTAAAAGTTTTTGAATAAGCATTCAAGATTAATTTCTTTATGGCATGGGTTTCCAAAAACAGTCCAGGGGCCAAATCTGGCCTGCCACGAGATTATATCCAGCCTACAGCAACGTAAAATATTTGACATTTTTACTCATTATATATCATTTCTCAGTTTAGCATGAAATTGTTT
This sequence comes from Lerista edwardsae, assembly GCA_029204185.1. Classification (NCBI taxonomy): domain Eukaryota; kingdom Metazoa; phylum Chordata; class Lepidosauria; order Squamata; family Scincidae; genus Lerista; species Lerista edwardsae. The sequence goes on from JAJKFI010000030.1 coordinate 9,867,167, forward strand.
CTTTGTAAATGTCACGTTTCTCTTTTGTTCCAAATCATATCATGCTGGTTATAAAAAAAGATCCAAGTAAAACTTCTTCATTCATTTAAATGTCTCCCTAACCAACTTTCCAGCACCAGGGTAAGGGTGGTGCAGCTCTGAAGCAAGGGACCGAACATTCGCTTACCTTGAGGCAGCCTCCTGGACTGCCTCCCAACAGCAGGATGCAGCACATGCCCCATTGACACAGCTGGGTCCGTGCTGGGAAGTTGGTTAGGATAGCACATTGATTCATGAAACTGATTTTTTCTTCAGCCAGTGAAAATTTGTAAAATATACTATGTGGCCCTTGTACTGAAAAGTTTGGAGACCCCTATTTTATACTGTATATCTATGTTATTGTTGTTGTTCAGCTGCAAAGTCGTGTCCGTCTCTTTGCGACCCCATGGACCACAGCACGCCAGGCCTCCCTGTCTTCCATTAGCATCCGGAGTTCGCCCAATTTCATGCTCATTGCTTCGGTGACACTATCTAACCATCTCATCCTCTGCTGCCCCCTTCTCTTTTTGCCTTTGAACTGTATATCTATAGTGTGGACCTTTATAGTGTTAGGAATCTGGCAACAGCAACTGAGGGCACTATTCTAACCTGGAGTTAGGCCAGCATAGTTAGGCCAGCAAAGTTTGGCTGGCACAAGGGATACTGTTACGTATGTTTGGACCACTCTCAGGGCGCAATCCTAACCAACTTTCCAGCGCTGACATAGCCGTGCCAGTGGGGCATGTGCTGCATCCTGCAGTGAAGCAGTAATCACTGAGGCCTCCTCAAGGCAAGGGAATGTTTGTTCCCGTACCACAGAGCTTCATTGCCCCTACCCCAGTGCCAGAAATTTGGTTAGAATTGCACCCTCAGAGTTAGAGAGGTCAGCACACAGATGTGCACCATCCTCCCTGACTCCGAGAGTGGTCCAAACGAGCTTTACGGTGGTCCTTGTGCCAGCCAAACTTTGCTGACCAAACTGTGCCGGCCTAACTCCAGGTTAGGATTGCGGCCTGGATATATTTAATGCTGCCTCCAAGATGACTATTTTTTTCCTAGCACTTGCACGATGGCTGTAGCTTGACTACTGTAATGATACCTTTGATAATGCCTTGGCTGTCTGTAGCAAATAGGTTTATTGTAGAATCCTGGAGTAGTTGTGGGGGAGAATGAATCCACAGACGTATAATCTGAAGAACAAACAGGCCAGTAAATCATGCGGATGAGATGGGCAGGAAGGCTGCTCTTTCTGTTCATCTTGGCGTCACAAGCAATACTTGGAAGTTTTTCACATCTGAAAATTCTTCTGCTAGCAGGAAAAATAAAAAATAATAATTTCTCCCTAGTTTAACTTTATTTCCATATTGCCTGTAAGCCTGTGGTAAACAATAACAAAAGAGAGATAAAGCTTAGGGCAGACTGAAAGGATGAGCTCGCATGGGAACTCTCACCAGGAGTAGAAGTTACCTGCCTTACAAAATAAGTTTCCAAGAACGATGGCTGTGCAGCCCAACGGCAAATCTAATTAAAGTTAAAAGGCTGAGAAAATAAGCATTTGAAATGCTGTTTTTGGGTCTTATAAAAACCTGAAAACGCAAAATCTGGATTATCCAATTAGGCGATGGTTGTGAGACGCAACGTTGTCAGTCCACCAAGTTCCTCTCTGCTTATTTGCATGTGTTGGGAGATGGAGAAAGGAAATAAGAGGCTTCAGGCTGGTGCTCAGGCCTTGCTCTTTCTTCCATCCGTGTGTGTGCGTTGTGGTTTGAATTAAAAAGCTGCATCGTAAGGAGGGCATAAGGCAATGATAGCCTTTTTCCTATTGGATTTTATTTTTCAGATATCTTTCAGATTTAATGGAACCATTAGTCCTGGCTTAAGGGGTGGGGTATTAAGGGGGTATTTCTGGTGAACAGCTGAAAGTTGGAGCATTAAGCAATGGGAATCCATGCCTGAGTTTGTCTCTCCGGCATTTGCTTTAGTTCAGTGGTTCTCAAATCTTTTAGCACTGAGACCCACTTTTAAGAATGATAATCTAGACAATTTAGAATGACAGGCAGGGGATTGGACTAAATGACCTTGTAGGTACCATCCAACTCCATGACTCTATGAATTTGTCAGGACCCACCGGAAGTGATGTCATTAACCTGGAAGTGATCCCTGGTTGGACATTTTAGCAGGGAAAAATTTTAATACCCCCATACAACAAAATCGAAGTAAGGGCACAATCCTAACTTGGAGTTTGGCTGGCACAAGTCACTTGTGCCAGACCAGGAGTGTCACAAACACACTGTAGAGCATGTTTGGACCACTCTCAAGTCAGGGAGGCTGGTGCACAGACTCCCTGACTCCAAGAGTGGTGCAAAAACGTTTTATGACACATTTTCAACACTCCTGGGTTGGCACATGCACATGTAACTTGTACTGGCCTAATTCCAGATTAGGATAGCGCCCTAAGTAAATTAAAAGTTTACAATACGCGTATGTTTAAAAATGTATTTAAAATACTCTCCTAACCCTCCCAAGAAGTTGCTGATCTGAACATCCCAAAGGCTGCAATCCTATCCACACCTGGGAGTAAGCCCCATTGACCTTTTTTTGTTTAAAAGCATATAAACAGTAAAAATCTGTAACAGTACAGATCTGTAACATTTCCCCAAATGCAGTCACATCCCTTGGTAGCATCAAATCTAGTATTATATATTAAAAATAAAACACACATTGAAATAAATTGGGATCCACCTGATACTGGCCCGCGACCCACCTAGTGGCTCCCAACCCACAGCTTGAGAAACACTACTTTAGTGGATTGTTCTTTGACGAAGGCTGTGGGCGCAATCCTAACCTGGAGTTAGGCCGGCACAGTTAGGCCAGCAAAGTTTGGTTGGCACAAGGGACACCGTAAAAGATGTTTGGACCACTGTCGGAGTCAGAGAGACCAGCACACAGATGTGTGCCATCTTCCCTGAATCCGAGAGTGGTCCACATGTGCTTTATGGTGGCCCTTGTGCCAGCCAAACTTGGCTGGCCTAACTGTGCCGGACTAACTCCAGGTTAGGATTGTGCTCAGTGAGTGGTGCTTCCTTTGAGATTCACATATTCCCTTTTTGTAGGCCTCAGTTGAAACACATATAGAGCGCAATCCTAACCTCGAGTTAGACCGGCACTGTTAGGCCAGCAAAGTTTGCCTGGCAGAAGGGACATCGTAAAGCGTGTTTGGACCACTCCTGGAGTCAGAGAGGCCAACACACAGATGTGCGCCATCTTTCCTGACTCAGAGAGTTGTCCAAATGTGCTTTACGGTGGCCCTTGTGCCGGTCATATTTTACTGGCCTAACTGTGCCGGCCCAACTCCTGGTTAGGATTGTGCCCAGAGTTTCCCTCTAGGTTTGGTTTGGTTTGGTTTGGTTGTCATGTGGTGAAACTCAGGGCTTTGAAGCCCACCTCATCTGGACTTCAGTGTCATTGAGACAGACAGCTGCCTGGCCTTGCTGAAAGATGTGGTAGGAAATTCAAATCCTTCTTCTTGCAGTGCACTTGTTTTATACTTTTGCCTGGCTTTCTGGGGCATGAAGGGATAAAAGAAACCTCAGTGCTGAACTTAATATGTGTCCGAGGGCATTCAGTTATAACACTGCAGAAGAATATGTAGCTCTGTGTTCATTAGTGGTTATTGGTTATTGTTTTTATTTTCTTTGACAGTACTTTTTTCTTGACATTGTGACTGTATTTTTGGAGCCCTCTCCTATGCATGTCTACTCAAAAGTAAGCCTTGTTAAAGTCAACGGGGCTTACAAAGTGTGGCTCGAATTGCAAGAGTCCTCTGGGCCCCTTGCAGATGGTTTCTTGAAGTCCAGCTCTTCCTTCCTTGTGGCATGATATAAATTGGATTGATCTGTTGGTTGAGATGGTCCTCCTTTGTTGTACGTGGTTGGAGTAGAACTGTCATACTCCCCCTTTTCAGACCCAGCGATGACGACCAATTCTGAGGATTAGTTCAAATGTTAAGGTGCTGAGGCCAATCAAAATGCTTTCTGTTCCTGCTGGATGCCATAAGTTTCAAAAGTCCCTCGCCGCATGATTAAACCCCAGTAATGATTAAACCCATGATTAAACCCACATAGCTCTGCTGATCTTTGGAGGCAGGTTCGGCTACCTTTTTGTGCTAGTCTTGAGATTTGAACCTTGGTTGCTATAGCTTCATTTGTGCGATAGCAACCAGCCTGTGTGCAACTGGCCAGTGACGTACAGTAGAGATCATGTGGATCAGCTACACTCTGGAGTGTATCCAGTTTTAAATTGTGCCATACTCGTGCAGCTCTAGCCCTAAGCAACAGCTGCAAGGATTGTTGACACAGAAAAGGAGAGCAACTTGTTCGTGCTATTAACGAAACTTGCTTTGTAACAATGGTTTGACTTGTGTGCGTGTCATACCTGGATCAAGGGCTGTCAATCACACCATCTTCTCCCCCCCCCTTTTTTTAAAGACTCCTGGCAAATTTATTTTGGATACTTTCGGAACAGGTCCTTCCTTTACATTGTGAATGGCTTAAGTGAGAAACTTGCTTTATGTCCGGAGTTCTCAGCTGAAATCACAGGGCCGTCTGACACAGGCGCTTGTATGTTTACTCATCTGTGTTAATGCTGACAGCAGATTCCCACAGTTGGCCTGGATTGGACACAGAACAGATGTTGGGGATTATGGGGAAAGATTCAGAAAGGCTTTGGGCCTGTGTGTTTGCGGAAGTAATTCATTGTGGAGACACAGACAGGGCCTGCTGAACTTCCACTGTGGAGTTCTTGAACAGGCTGCAGTGGAGCTCCCTTTAAATACCCAAAGCCAAATGTTTTTCCTGGTAATGTTAATTAGAAAGAAAACATAAATCAGTGCCATAAAGTGTACTGAACCTTAGAGCTATCAGGTTTCTATTTCCTCCAACAAGGGCCTGAAATTATTCATTGCTTAGGAGTCACAATTGCCTCCCAAGAATGTACCATTCCAGAATTAGAACTTAAGAGATGTTCAAGGACAGAAGAACTAGGAGTACATCTAGACCAGAGGCGTTTCTACAGGGATGGCAAAGCTGTAAGTTTTGCAAGAAGCCTTACCCTGTCATGTAAATCCGTCCTTCCGTAAATGGAAGTCTTGCCCCAGTGAGGAGAATAAAAAAGAACATAAACTCTGGCAAAAGACAAGTAAGAAGGTGATACGGGAGGCCAAGAAAGTGTTTGAGGAACGCATGGCTAGCAACATAAAAGGGAATAATAAAAGCTTCTTCAAATATGTTAGAAGCAGGAAACCTGCCAGAGAGGCGGTTGGCCCGCTGGATGGTAAGGGAGGGAAAGATGAGATAAAAGGGGACTTGGAGATTGCAGAGAAATTAAATGAATTCTTTGCGTCCGTCTTCACAGCAGAAGAACTTGGGCAGATACCACAGCCCGAACAGCCCTTCCTAACGAAGGAATTAAATCAGATACTGGTTAATAAAGAAGATGCACGTTGGGGCAAAAAACCAAAACTTCACCTATAGGCTAATGGGTTCTGAGCTGTCTGTGACAGCTCAGGAGAGAGATCTCGGGGTGCTGGTGGACAATTCAATGAAGGTATCGACCCAGTGTGCGTCAGCAATTAAGAAGGCCAATTCCATGCTTGGGGTCATTAAAAAAGGGGTTGAGAATAAAACAGCCAATATTATCATGCCATTGTACAAATCGATGGTAAGGCCACACCTGGAATATTGTGTCCAGTTCTGGTCGCCGCATCTCAAAAAGGACATAGTGGAGCTGGAAAAGGTGCAGAAGAGAGCGACAAAAATGATTACGGGGCTGGGGCACCTCCCTTATGAAGAAAGACTGCAGCGTTTGGGGCTCTTCAGCCTAGAAAAAAGGCGCCTGAGGGGGGACATGATTGAGACATACAAAATTATGCATGGAAGGGATAAAGTCGATAGAGGGATGTTCTTTTCCCTCTCTCAAAACACCAGAACCAGGGGGCATCCACTAAAGCTGAGGGTTGGGAGAGTTAAAACAGATAAAAGGGAGTACTTTTTTACCCAGCGGGTAGTTAATCTGTGGAACTCCTTGCCACAGGAGGTGGTGATGGCATCTGGTCTTGATGCCTTTAAGAGGGGATTGGACAGATTTCTGGAGGAAAGGTCCATCGTGGGCTATAGGCAATGATGGATTGTGCAACCTCCTTACAAAGGTGGTGGGCTACTGGTACCGGGTGCAAGGGAGTGGCAACAGGATGCAAGCATCTTGTTGTTTCATGCCTCCCTGGGGCACCTGGTGGGCCGCTGTGAGATACAGGAAGCTGGACTAGATGGGCCTTTGGCCTGATCCAGCAGGGCTCTTCTTATGTTCTTATGTTCTTATGCTGTAGCCAGTAAGCAACGCCAAGATTGGCTAAAACGGTGCAGGAGAGGAGTGATTTCCACTGCAAGGTAAGGCTTCTTGCAAAACTTAGAGCTTTGCCATCCCTGTAGAAACGCCACTGATCTAGACAACTGATTTGAGTGGTCCAAAAAGTCCAGGTCATGATGGAGTCTTACACTATCATGTGATTGTCAAACTGAGAGTGCAGTCCTAACCTGGAGTTAGGCCAGCATTGTTAGGCCAGCAAAGTTTGGTCGGCACACCATAAAGTATGTTTGGCCCACTCTCGGAGTCAAACGGAGCCCACGTCTGTGCGCCATCCTCTCTGACTCCGAGAGTGGTCCAAATGTGCTTTAATGTGGCCCTTGTGCCAGCCAAACTGTGCTGGCCTAACTGTGCCGGCCTGAGTCCAGGTTAGGATTGCGCTCTAAAGAAATGTTGCCTGCTGAAATATGATGGCGTTAGATTCCTTCATGATATAAGTGGCTTTAGAAAGCCCAGTTCCTTACAGGTGAAAGGAAGAGAGAATGAGGTCTCAATCCTGAGCTCATTATCGCCGGCGGTATGTGTGTATCGCCAGCTAAAAATGTTGCAAATGTGCTGTACAGTACGTCCATGACACCTCACCGTCCATGCTGGGCTGGTGCTCAGTTAGCACCAGGCCCCGATGCGGGAGGACGGGACGGACGACTCTCCAGCAGCACTGGCCACCAGTAAGCCCATTTGGGGAGGCGGGGAAGGATGGAACTGGACAGAGAGAGGGGAGGAGCCAGCCTGCAAGGGAGTGGAACCCGCTGGTGGCTTCCACCGGCCTGGGCAGCTTGACACGGGGCTGCTCGATTCACCGCTGGCAAAAATAGCCAGCAGTGAGGCCAAGTTGAACATCCCCTTCTCCCAAGAAGCCGCCGGTGACTGCCAGGCTGCTTAGGGATGCAGGGGTAGCCATTTTGGTACCGCTGCTCTTATGGGAGTGATCATTTGGATCCACAATGCCATTGGGCATCTAGGAAATCGTATTTAACCTTTTTGTTTTATAATAGGCTGTGAATTAGTGCTCCCACAAATGGTTAATGAATAATTGGTTGTTGCTCAGCTATTTGACTGATTCTCGGAGCACAATCCTAACCTGGACTTAGGCTGGCACAAGCTAAGCCAGCAAAGTTTCGCTGGCACAAGGGCCACTGTAAAGCACGTTTGGACCACTCTCGGAGTCAGGGAGGGTGGCGCATGTCTGTGTGCTGGCCTCTCTGACTCCAAGAGTGGGCCAAACATATTTTAGGTTGTCCCTTGTGCCGGCCAAACTTTGCTGGCCTCACTATGCAGGCCTAACTCCTGATTAGGGTTGTGCTTTCAACCACTGTTGTGTTGCGGGTTAGATGCTGAAATAATTTCTGCCTGAGATACTCAGCCCATTGCATCACTGTTGCACTGAGAAGGAGGTGAGCGTTTGCAATACGATCTAGTGTTATTTGTCGACACCAAGACACAAAGCAACAGCATTCAACTTGATGGGAAGACACGTGTAGGTGAGCAACAAAGCAAAAGAAAGTATAAAAGTTTTTTTTTAAAAAGGAAACTGATGTGGTGCCAGCACTCCCACAGTTGCACTGGCGCCGGGGAAAGCACACATTTTGGGCGACTTACCAGGGGTCGTGCTGGGACTCTGGGGTGTGTGGGAAGCCCACGGACCCCTCCGTGGACCTCTCTGCACCTCCAAAATATTTCTGGTTATGATCGTGACCCTTTCAGTTCTTTATTGTTACGGTCAAAGACCAGAAATATCCAATGCAGTGATGTCATGCAGGAGGTACACGGGGGTATGCAAGTACCGGTTTCTAGGATTACAGCTGGCCCCGCCCATTCGCCCGCCCACTCATCGACTCCGCCCCCTGCAACGTTTGAATTTCCTGCGCGTTTGAGTTGCCTGCACGTTCTCAGAGCCAGGAAGGCAGCAAGCGGCGCCTTGCCTTGCCTTGCCACTGAAAAATGAGCTGCTCTGGGGTTTTGGAACTGTTGGGTCACTTTAACATGATGCCAGCCCTCCTTAACATGTTCTGGGGGTGCTGTGGAATACTGTTGCAACTGTTGGGTCAGTTTAAAACTGTCTGAGGCCTCAAAAAGGGCTTTTTCATGTCACTTCCTGCCACAACATCACTTCCGGCTTATGATGTCACTTCCGGTGGGCGGGTCCTGACATGTGCCAATCAAAAGTGAGTACCTGTTGTTAAATCATTTAGATGACACCACTGATCCAATGTATAAGATAAAACATAAATATGGAACAACTACCCATAAAATACAGTGATTCAAGTGTAAATAAGAAATACTGCATCATATATGAAAGTAGTGTTAAGAACACTACCTAAGGATAAGTAAGAATATAAAATTGATTAAAAAAAATTAAGCAAGTACATATTAAAAGAGCAGCATCAAGGGGTATCGTAAACTCGTTGAGTTAGTGATCTTTTTCTTGGGCCACCAATGCTTTACGAATCTTGACTGCAGCCGCTAAAAAACTGGCACATTGCTTTGAAACCTGACTATTGTACCCTGACAGTAACAATTTGGACAACTCCCTGACTTCAAGACGATCGTGACCCACTTCCAGGTTTCATTAGAAAACCTGGAAGTGGGTCACAATCGTGACCAGAAGCATTTTGGAGGTGCGGAGTGGTCCACAGGCTTACCACAAAGCCCTGGAGTGCCTGCTTGACCCCTGGTAAGTTGCACGAAACACATGCTTTCCCTGGTGCCAGTGCAATCGCAGGAGCGCTGGCACCACATTCAGTGGTGTTTCTGCCCATTAAGGGGGCAGGCACTATGGTCTTCAGGCTGTGGTGTCGCAACGCCCCAGTTTGAAAACCACTGATCTACAGAATGGATCAGAACATCTGCCTGCACAAGCTTCTCCTTGGTCTGGAATGACAGTCTCAAGAATGTCTAAAATGCCTTGAGATGAGGAAGTTCAGCGCAGCCCCTTGTTAGAATAACATACAGATATCAGATCATTCCAGTATTATTATTCACTCTGTAGTCTTAATTTGGCCCATTGGTGCACTGATACAGCATTTTGTATAACTGTACTAGATAACTTCATTGGGAATTCTTGGCTTCTATTCAACATAATTACTCCCTGTGAGCCTTTCATTCAAAGGTGGGTTCCTGTAAACTTTAATTATTTTTTCCCCTGCAGCATCTGTGAAAAAGGCATAACTGGTGTATAAAAACAGGGACTATGTAAGGCAGGTTACTTGTCAGAGCTGCAGTAGACCCAGCTACCAGGACACAAAGTGATGATAAGTGAGCGTGGCTTTGAATGGCCCCTTCATGTCATAAATTATGTGCGGTGCAGCAGTTCACATCAAAAGAGTGATGAATGCCTGTAACTTGGCCGCATTGTCTGTTTCATTAGAGCTGTGTTTTCCAGTTTGGCAATATATTTCTCCCTGTGTATGGCTTAATTTCAGGCTATAATATGCTACCTATTGTAGCCTCTTTGACTATGTATCAGGTTTTACAATTAAACCTGAAAGAATGACTGTAACCTGTTGGAGTCCCCTAGAATGACTTTGAAAATGAATTATTTTGTTTCTGTGGTGATTTCAAAGCCACTAATGAGTAAGAAATTGTATTTCCTGCATAAAATTACATTTACAGGGTGTACCTTGTTGCCACTCTGTTTCATCAATTGCAGCCACACCGTCTGATTATATTCGTAGCTCTCTATTCTTGGGGAAGTAATGGAAAATTGGCACAAGAAATCTCCTGATCTCATTGTCTTTGTGTTTATTACCAAAGGCAGATTAACCAAATTTGACTTTTATTAGCCTGTACATTAACACTGGATAAAATATGCAAGTAGATTTGGAGGATGTGTTGGAAAAAGTCGAGCTGTCCACCAATTAAATAATTTCAGGGCGCAATCCTAACCAACTTTCCAGCACCAGGGTAAGGGCAATGCAGCTGTGAACAAACATTCTCTTACCTTGAGGAGGCCTCTGTGACTTCCCCCCAACTGCAGGATGCAACACATGCCCCAAGTGCTGCTATGTCAGTGCTGGAAAATTGACTAGGAATGAACCCTTAGTTGATTAGCTTTATGCCTCTCCACAGATTAATCATTTTATTCATTTATTACATTTAAAGAAAGATGCATATTGCAAAAACCTCAATCCTTTTGAGAGACTGAAGTGTAAACTAACTTAAAACCTTAAATCTTAGAATAAAGATCCACTTCTTCTTAGAAAGAAATGCCAAGAAATGCCTAGTTTCAAGCATTCAAGAAATGCTAGTTTTGACTTTTAAAGCCCCTTAAAAGGCTCGGTCCGGGGTATTTGAGGGACCACCTCCTCCCATATAATCCTGCCCGTGCTCTCAGATCATCTGGGGGGTCCCTTTTGACTGTGCCGCCACCAGGAGAGGTGAGAGGGACGGCGGCCAGGAAGAGGGCCTTCTCGGTGGTGGCCCCCCAACTTTGGAATACCCTCCCCGTAGAATTGAGAACTGCTCCCTCTTTGGCAACATTCCGGCGGGGGCTGAAGACCTTTTTATTTCGAAAAGCTTTTAATTGTTGACAGGCTGGCTGGTTTTTATACTCTTGCTTATATTTTATGATCCACGGGGCTTGTTGTTGTTTTTAAATTCTGTTGTTTTAAATTTTACCTGTTTTAACATTGTTTTTAAATTACTGCTTTTTAATTTTGTAAATTTTATTGTATTGTTTTTTTGTTGTAAGCCACCGTGCATGCCTATGGGCAGAAAGGCGGGGTATAAATTAAATAAATAAATAATAATAGTTGTAGAATAGCGCTAGTGCTGTTGGGCCGACGCTAGCAGCAGCATTGGCCCAAGGGCACTGGGTTGAGGCCCTGCTGCGCCTCTCGTGCTCCAGTCGAACTTGGCTGGCACACAAGCAATTCTCGGCAGAGGGAGGGAGGCACTTTGTGGGGGTGGGCAGGCCAGCCTGGGGAGTGGGCGGGGCTTAGGATGTGGCGGGTAGGCCGCAGCCAAGCCTCCATTCCCAGGCCGTGTGGCTCCAATTTGGGCCTCATGGCTTTCTTGGCTCTGCTCCTGCTATACAGCAGGCGCAGATCCGAGGAACCCCTATGGGAGGATGGAGCCTCCCCTGGGGCAAGGGCGTCAACATGCCTTTGCCCAGGGAGGCTTCCCAGTGCACCAAAGCTGTGCTGGATACAGCGCAGGCCAATCCAGCACATAAAAACATAAGAAGAGCCCTGCTGGATCAGGCCAAAGGCCCATCTAGTCCAGCTTCCTGTATCTCACCGTGGCCCAGCAAGTGCCTAAGCACAGTTTAGGATTGCACTCTTAAATATCATAGAATCATAGAGTTGGAAGGGACTTACAAAGTCATCTAGTCCAACCCCCTGCCTTTAGCAGGAAATCCTCCTAGAGCAAATATACAGTATTCCGTTTTGTTTTTACTTCCGTAGCAGGTGTATTGCAGAGGATTATGAATGCTGTAATTGGAGAGACTATCCATGCTGCTCCTGATATTACTTTTTAGTGAATAGCAAGATTGATACTGAACAGAACACCATCCTTAAAAAAAAAAACACCAACCAGCCCCTCAGAAAATACCAACAACGTTATCCTCCTAAATGCTGACTTATGCTCCCTGCCCAATGCTGTAGTGCAGGGGTCAGCAACCTGTGGCTTGTGGCCTGCCAGCTGAACCTCAGTTTGGGAGGCTTCACCTCCCACCCAAGTTGCTGCACGCCAGACAAGGAATGGCGGAGCTGCCCGCCAAATCTCCCAGAATTCCTGCGCCACTGTGTGTGCTGAGCTCTGCTGGTCTCTGTGCCGAGCTCCACCTGGCCACTTCTGGGCACTCAGCAACCTAGAAGTTTGGTGGTGACATGATGACATCGCCACCGAACATCCCGCCCTTTTAAAGAAAACGGTTACCAACTCCTGCTCTAGTGAGAAATGTCAACCCATTTTTGAGTAGATGGTTCTTCTATATGTGGGAGGCTGCCTTTGGATCTACTTGTATGTGCTCATTCCCATATATTTTGTGAGATTTCACATTCTTGGTTCCTATTCTACAGAGTTAACTGTTTGAATTCTCTGTTAAATCAACACAATTTGTAAAACAGCAGCAGCATACTGCAATGTGTTATGCACATTATTCACATGCTACCACAAGCAAATGAATGCAGACAATTTCACACATCTGTGGTGGCTTCTAAAGGCTGTGCTTGTTATGAACCACCATCAAGTGATCTAATTGTACGTTTTTTCCCATTGGTTGGGAAAACTCGAGTTGGGTTATTCTCCCTGCTTCGTCTTTCTGTTCTTTTTTTTTTTTTTTTTTTAATGAAACTATAATCCACACCTGTCCAGGAAAGAGGTCTTTGGGACCATCAAAAGGGTTGGAAAGGGAAATAAAATGAATCCTTATTGGATTTTGTCTCCTACAAGGCATTATTAATAATTGCCAAACCCGAAGAATGAAAAAGTAAAGAAAAACTTGAGATACTGTTTTATATCCCTCGTGGGTGGGTTTTATAGCAAGTTAGTCCCTTCCTGTGCATTAATGTGTAAAAACAGATGTCCTGACGATGTGTTCATTCCCTCAGCCTTGGTAACAAAATGAAACTAAGAGCCTTTGAGGAACTTAGAAATGGCACATCTTTGTTTTAATTCAGCCACACTCTTTCCCAGGGTCCTCACCTTCTTCCTAAACTTGCTTGCAAGCAACCTGGTCCTCAGGAGTGACATCAGCTTTTGTCTTCAGTGATCATATGAAATCCGTCTTTGGTTAGAACTGATAGTGGGTTTCTTGATACGTACTCCATAGGTTTTATGTTGGAAATTTTTGGCTTAAAAAATAGCCTTTGTGTTACAGTCATTTTCAATCACGGGTTCTTTGAAGATATTGGGCACGCTTCCAAATCTCTGGGTTGTCGGATTCCGCAGTTACACTGCGATGCAATTTTTTCCGTTAATAAAGCCATCAGGGAGGCCATCCTTTGCCAAGAGGGGAAGGGTGATTCTCAACCACCACTTGCAATATTCTCTGAGGCCAACATTGTAAAAAGACCTCCTTAGTCAAATGACAACTGCAGTTGGGTTGTAGGGTTGTTGGTCACCTTGAAGGGCAATGGGGCCTAATACCCCCCATATTTATTTCCTTTTTGTTTTCACTTAACTCTACCTGTATCTAGCAATTTGGGTGGGTGTATCTAGCAATTCATGCATCTGATGAAGCAGACAGTAGTTCATGAAAGTCAGTGTGTTAGGGTGCAACCCTAACCAACTTCCCAGCACCGGGTAAGGGCAATCAGTGGCGTCCCTGGGGGGGGGGGCAGGGGGCGGGCCGCACCAGGTGACTTGCACATGGGGTGACACCACCAGGGACCAAAATTGCTAAAATCACAGTTTTAAAAGATATCATCATGCTATATATCGTTGGACGTGGAATTTGACGTGGAATTCAATGAAAATAACCAGTGTCACATCTTTATTCTATCAAAAGCTATGGCAAAAAACCCTAAAAACTGAAAATACAACTTTTTATGTAAAAATCATGATTTTTTTTAAAAAAATCATTAGTATGAGTCAGTTCTCATTTCCATGTATCAGAGCTAATACTAGAACTTTTATTTAATTGTGTGTCATCAAATTGGCCACAGGTTTTTTGTTGGTTACTAATTTGTTGGGTGACCTGTACTACAGTTAAATAAATAAATAAAGTTGAAGGGGGCAACACCAACCCTAGTAATAACACTGCATTTAGGTTGTGCATATGGTATTGTAATTTATTCTGTAGGGTATGGGAGGAGGAGATTCATCATGGGGGGGGTGATGTGCTGACCTCCCACAACAGGTGACACAAACTCCAGTGACGCCACTGAGGGCAATGCAGCCCTAAGATAAAGGAACAAACATTCCCTTACCTCTGTGAGTACTACTCCACTGCAGAATGCAGAACATGTCCTACGGGCACAGCAGTTTCAGTGCTGGAAAATTGGTTAGGATTGTGCCCTTTCAGTGGCGTTTCTACAGGGATGGCAAAGCTCTAAGTTTTGCAAGAAGCCTTACCTTGCAGTAGAAATCACTCCTCTCCTGCACCGTTTTAGCCAATCCTCACAGGGAGCAACAACATCTTGGCGTTGCTTACTGGCTACAGCAGCAAGGGAGAGGAGGGGTTTACATGACAGGGTAAGGCTTCTTGCAAGACTTAGAGCTTTGCCATCCCTGTAGAAACGCCTCTGTGCCCTTTAGTCTTTAAAACCTCTGGGTTTTAGAAGTAACTATCTGAATGCCAGATATAAGGGTGTGGCAACAGGATGCAGGTTTCTTGTTGCCTTGAGTGCATCTGGTGGGCTACTGTGAGATACAGGAAGCTGGCCTAATGGGGTTTGGCCTGAACCAGCAAGGCTCATCTTCTGTTCTTAAGTAGGGTTACCAGATACAAACTGGGACAGAGGACCTATACCTTTAACCATTGTATAGAAGAGGGAATTCGGGATGGTGCAGCTTTTGAAACCGTTCCATGATGAACGACACCTGCCCAAATTCCCTCTTCTAGACAATGGTTATAGGCACTCTGTCCAGTGATGTCATGCAGGGGGAACGTGGGGGAACTCAGTTCCACTAGTTAAAATTAGGGCTGACTCCGCCCATTTCAGTCTCCCCCCCCCCCAATTCCTCTGCAAAGAGCTTTTCTTCTTGGTTGGCCGGCACTCAGAGGGTTAAAGGGAGCGACTCCAAATTCTTAGGGGGGCGAAGGCAGTGATGTCATTCAGGGGGAACGGACCAGAACGGGCTCTGTGGCTGGTTCCGGGTTCCCGACAAGTGCCAATCAAAAGTGAGTTCCTGTTCCTAAATCATTTGAATGACACCACTGACTCTGTCCCAGTTTGTATCTGGTAATCCTATTCTTAAGGTGCATCAAGACTCTGTTGTTTTCCCAGAGAGAATCTATGGCACCCATTCACGCAGTTTCCCTGTGTTCATTGAGCAACAGTGACTTTTGCTCAACGGCAACAGGCCTGGAGAACTTGTTTTGAGTTGAATCTCTGCCTTGCATGTCACAGTGTTCAGATAGATTTTAAGATTGGAATGTGTGTACTCCATGCTCCAGCAGGTGCCAGAGTATTCATAAATATCTTCACACAGTCTGTCAATTGCAGATGAATATTTACCACGGCTCCCCCATTCCAGCAATAGCATGAAGGATTTACATCAAACACTTCCTAAATATATGGAAAAGCACCTGTCTGCACAATGACAGCTTTGTTGCCAAATACAGTTGAATTGTAAAGTGGCCACCTGAAATTTCCAAATAAATCTGTCAACCCATAACATGCATCAGTCACGGTAACTCAGGGATGCATTTAAAATCTATTCTGAGTTATCTAGTGCAGTGTTATTCAAACTGTGGGCTGGGACCCACTTAGTGGGTCATGATCTGATGTCAAGTGGGTCATGGAGAGCAGCCATCTTGGAAACTGCAGACCTTGCTCTTGCTATAGTCTATTCCTTTAGTGAGTTTTAACAGTTTGAATGAGGGTTTTTTTAAAATTTTGTTTTTAGTTCAGTGCTTTTGTCCTCATCTTGCTTGAGTCAGTTCTCATTATGAGTCAGAGATGAGTCTCATCTCTGTCAGAGATGTTTGATGTTTGATGATTGTGCAGTTGCTTCAGTCTCCCAGTTTGCATTCTAGGAGTGTCATTTGATTATGTCACACTGAGGGCACTTCCTGCTTGATGATGTCACTTCCGGCTATGACATCACTTCCAGGTTAATGACATCACATCTGGTGGGTCCCGACATGAGTGCCATTCTAAAAAGTGGGTCCCAATCTAAGAAGTTTGAGAACCACTGATCTAGTGTGCCCCATCGTTTCCTACTATAAGTTCCCTAGCTGCATGTCAGCTGGCCGATGTGCGCCCCCGGACACACCGTTCACTCCGCCCTCTCCAACCCTGCCCCCTTTCTCCAACCCAGAAATAATTGCAGTGATATGATGATGTCACCCAATTACTTCACAGGCAGCAGACAGGTCCCAATGCCCAGTGCCCCTGCAGCAATTCTAGGCATGGTCATGACACACTGGGAATGATTGCTACAGGGGCGGGAGGCAGGTCCTCCTGCCCACTGCCCCACAGCATTTCTTGATGCGGTCACTGGGAGTGAAGCCGACTGACCTCACGGTGGGAATGACTGCAAAGTGCAGTCTTCAAGGGAGACACAAAGTGCCACCTGGTACCATCTGGTACCCTGCCTAGCTACACCACTGCCTGTCAATTCACAGTTGGACAGGAAACCAAAGAATGCAGTCTAACTGTGCTGGAGAAAGATAACTGCAAGTGCTTGCCTGTCGCAGCGATGGGCTCGGGGTGTGTGGGGAGCCCTGTAGGAGCCTCCCAAATGTCAGAATGTGTAAAAAAAAAAAAGTGATTGTGACTCACTTTGGGGTTGTGATCACAAAACTGGATCCCAGAGCACCCCTCAGAGCCTGCGACAGGTAAAGCCCTTACAGCCCCCTGTCACGCCTGACAGCCACTGGGGATCATGTCACTGCCTTCGCCCTGCCCCCACCTCTTAAAGGCAAAGGGGCAGAGGCTTTCAGGCTGGGTGTCACAGTGCCCCAGTTTGAAAACCTCTGCTCTAGTATGTATGGGGCACACTCTACCAACATTAAAAAACGTTGGTCCGCAAAATCTCCCCAAAACGCAAACTAGGAGCAGTGATAATCAATTTATTGTAATTATTTAGTAGATTATTTTTCTATAGTGCTTCATTCTGTCATTATTATAAGCTGTCCTGAAAGCCCACTGGGTCAGAGGTTAAGTTATATATTTAATAAATAGCAGCAGCAGCAGCAAACACAGCAATAACAATGAAGAAAACGATAATGGGACTAAGTATATATAGTTGAGGCATCCTTTGAAAAAGTTAGATCAATATGTAGTATATTGTTCTACAATATAACTCATCCTTTTTTAGCAATGTTGCCACCCTTCCCCTTCTGTTCAACCAACCAGCTACACACTGTAATACTAGTGATTAATACCATGTTTATTGCTGTATCTTCGCAGGCAGGAATGGTGCTGAGATGTGGATACTTCTGGCTCGGTTTATTTTTGGTGCCCACAGCGTGCCTTGTTAAAGATGTGGCGTGGAGAGCGTAAGTGAGAAGGCTGTGACATTAATCATGCTTCTTGTAGAAAGGATTTTAAATTCTTGTTTTTATACAGCTGCCACTGAGTTTCTCTGTGACACAGATCCACTAAAACTTTGGTTGTGGCCACTCTGAAATGTTAGTCAGCTTTGCTATCACCAGCAAAGGCTACAGTCTTACTCACATTAACCTGGGTGTGGGACATACGCAGTGGTGTCATTCAAATGATTTAGGAACAGGAACTCACTTTTGATTGGCACTTGTCGAGAACCCGGAACCAGCCACGGAGCCCGTAAGGATCCGGAACGCCCGTTCTGGTCCGTTCCCCCTGAATGACATCACTGGACTTACGTCTGAGTAAGTTTTGGGCTCCAAATCTTGCAGTGGTAATGATAGTCTTAAAGACAAATGTTGCAACAAATTTGAAAAGATGTGTCTGACCCTATTAGATTATTACATGTTATATTCTTAATGTGTCAAGGTTTTGTGTCATAGCTGATTGGTACAGTGGTGTTCCTGGGGGAAGGGTGCCCGGGGAACCACCTCCAGAAGTGCCACCCCCCCCCACCTGGAGTTGATGCACCCTGTGCCCTCTGCATCCCCTTGGGGGCATTCTAAGGACAGGAGAGGCTGTGTTTGGCCTCCTGGCCCTCAGAAGACCTTCTGGAGGCCAAAAACAATCACTTCCGGTTTTTGGCCGAAAAGTGGAAGTTATTATTTTTGGACTTCTGTGGGCCAGGGAAGATGCACATGCCTCCCCCAGTACTCAGAAGACCCTCTTGGGGCACACTCCTCCTCCTCCATTTGAAAAAAGTGGAGGAGGAAAAGGCCACCATCACCACCATCACCACAAGGGCAAGAGGGGTGCAACCACAACCGAGGGCAGGAGGGGCGCGATTTTGCCACACATCCTGCCTGGCGCCCCAGAGTAGTTGCCGCTCCCCGAGTCCCCCAGTTACACTATTGGATTGGTGAAGGTTCTCTTAATGTATGTAGCAAATTCTTTTCTAACCAACACAATTCTGCTTTCAGGTCACTATGAACACTCCGATAGAAAACACTGTGTTCTTAATATGGCTTTGAATGGCACGTTCCAACTAGGCTAATGCTTAATAATCACACCAAATAGATTAATTTTTGTTGGGTGAGCGACAAAATGTTACTATGAAAACACCTATAAAAAGCCTTGTTTGCATCTTTTTTTTTTTAACCAGAAGACATGTTCCTTTTCTACAGTTTTATTTAAACTAGGCAGAATGTCTTTAAGCCCCATGACTCTCATTGCTTCTATTTGAAGGAATATGTCAAAGTGTTTCTGGATAGTCTGAACAACAGACATACCAGCTGTTCCAATGGAATGAGGGGGCTGAGCATAGAAAGGGTTGCATGCCATGAAACCCAAAGTACTGTAACCCACAAGGCAATTAACGCATGCCAAGATTCATATTTCGGAAGTCTTATGAATGGATCCTGTACTATGGAATTCCCCACAAAATATTCCCCTGCAAGACCCATTTTTGCATTTGCTGTTGTGTGGTGAACTGCCTCGACTTTGAAGCCTTCAACTATTTTTTTAATTTTTATTTTTAGATCCATTGTGAAATAGGCCTTGATAGGAAATAGCAAAATGTTGCCATGGAGGAGCAAGCCCCTCTACAGTTCCCAAGTAGGGCATGGCCCCAAAGATTTTGTGCAGGCATGTTGACTGGGGAAAAAATGTGATGGATGTTATCTCTGCTTCATACTGTGAGGGTTGATGATGATGATGATTCAGAGATTTGGAAGGAAGAAGGACAAATCATGTCCAAACAACAGCACATCTTTATATATAGTTAATGAATGGCTTAATCCAGTGGCGTTCCTAACCTGGGGCAAGAAAGGGCAGGTGCCGTGAGCACCAAATGGTGGCGGGAGGGGGTGCCAGCGTGTGCACCCATTGCTTACCCAGTTGGAAGCAATTGGCATGCATGTTGGAAGCAATTGGCATGCTCCCTCAGCCATGGCTGTGAGTAGATGTCATTACCACATAGCACCTCCAAATGTAGGACATTCAAGAAAAATGTAGGAAGTTACAAAATAAAAGCTAAAAATACTCATATATATGGATGTTGGGGGGGTCTTGTCCTCTTTTAATACAACCCAACCAACAAAGGGACACAGGACAAACACACAAGCAAGCGATGCAGGCAGCCCCTCTTGAGGCTGGCACTCCTGATCTGCCGAGAAATGTAGGACATCTTCAGATTTACCCAGGACAGAAGGCTGAAATGTAGGACATGTCTTCAAAAGGGAGGACACCTGGTCACCCTGACGGCGAGGAACTGCGCGTCCCATCCGCTTCCTGACTTGGAAAGTGGACAGGAGCACCTGAGCACTCACAGCTGTGGTTGGGGTAAAATTGTGAGGGCCACAGCTGCGAGATCATAACCACCTCCTCCCATATAATCCTGCCCGTACTCTTAGATCATCTGGCCCAACTTTGGAATACCCTCCCCTTAGAATTGAGAGCTGCTCCCTCTTTGATAATATTTTGGTGGGGGCTGAAGACCTTTTTATTTCAAAAAGCTTTAAACTGTTGACAGGCTGGCTGGCTTTCTTTTCTTTTTATATTAGGATCCACGGGGCTTGTTTTAGTTTTTTTTAATTATTTTAAAATTGATTTTAATTACTGTTTTTTAATTGTCAATATTGTATTTTAATTGTTGTAAACCGCCTTGTGTGCCCATGGGGCAGAAAGGCGGGGTATTAATTAATACTAATTAATATTAATTAATAATAATAATAATAAATTAATATTAATAATAATAATAATAATAATAATAATAATAATAATAATAATAATAATAATAAT
>JAJKFI010000030.1:9887572-9902812 GCA_029204185.1 Lerista edwardsae
ATAATAATAATAATAATAATAATAATAATAATAATAATAATAATAATGAGATGATGAGCTCACCACAGAGCTCCAGTGTGCCTCTGGCTAATCAAAGCTCATACCATAAGATACGCCATTGTGACAGCCGCTTCTCTGCTCTGCAGAGCGCTGCTGCCAGTGCAAAGGCTAGAAGACCTTGTGATTCCAGCAGCACAGTGCAGACTAGCTGCCAGTGTGGTTTTGCTGGCGGTGGGGGCAGGACAGGGCAGGCATTGAAGCAGGATGGGGGTCACTTGGGAGGGGAAGGGTTCCAAGTGTGCACATCCCCATCCCCACAGCTTCCACTCCTAGTCGCCCCGTCCCCCACTTTTCAGGAAATCTGTATGACTGGCATTCTGGCATACAAGTGCTCATCATGTCTAGTTAGCCCTTCCTACCCGAAAAAAAGCTTGTGACACTTCTGGTTCTTCACTCCCCTACAGTAACCAATAGTTACATAACATGCAAATTCTAATTAAGTGCCCTGAGGAAACTGACATTCAGAGTCCAGCTTTGTGATTGTGGTACACTGCAAAGGCCAGCAAACGTTTTTATCTAGTGAACTGTGGATCAGAGCACAAAGCTAATAGCCTGCTCTATACTTGCTTCTTATTGACTGGTGCAGATGTTACAGCTTGCAAGAATTCTGCAATAATTAATCAACTGGGAAATGCAAATCAGGTTTGCAGTGCAGTCATTCAAGGTTTTCTCATTTATTTGCCCAAGACATTTCAAGAGGTTGGCATAGATTTAGCAGTTTGAGATTGAGGATCGTTGTGCATGCATCTTCTACTGCACAATAATCTGCATCCAAAAATTGCACATGTGCAACAGCCTTCCTCTGCATGTGTGAAGGGCAGTGGCGTAGCTAGGGGGGGTGCAAAATCGTAAGCCTTTTATGGCTGCTGACACACAGCTCCGCCTCATCACTCATCACCCCTTCACACCAGAACCAATTGAGGTGGTATAAACACTTCTCCTCCATGTTGTTTCCACCGCCCCAACTGGCTCCAGCAGCAAGAGGGAGGGGCACTTACATGACTCAGAGCGCAATCCTAACTTGCACTGGAATGGGAAGGCTGGCAGGCTGGCGACGTATTTAGCGCACATTAGAGCTGCCTGGAGCCACCTTGGGGCAAGGGCACGTTCATGCCCTTACACCAGGCTGGGCACCAGCCTCCCAATGGACTTCTTGCATCTGTGCCTGCTGTTTAGCAGGCACGGAGCTGAGAACACCGCGTGGCCCAAATTTGGGATGTGCAGCCTGGGAACGGGAGCTTGGATGAGGCTCCCCGGGCTGGTACACCTACCTGCATGCCCACTCCCACCCAGAAACGCCCTGTTGGGCTAATGGTGCTGCTAGCATCAGCCCAACAGCAGCAGCGCTGGTGTGAGGGTGCCAGTCGGCGCTCTGGCAGTGCTGCTGCCATTGGGCCAACACTAGCAGCTAGCGTCGGCCCAACACAGGGCCTTGCATTGCGCCCTCAGTCGGGGGCTGTAAAAGATTTTACAGTTTGGCACCCCTCTAGCTATGCCACTGTTGAATGATTTCTGCCAGTTGATGCAACAGACCCATGCACAGGAATTATTGCACTTATTTGGAATAATAAACTGGGTCTTCCTATCTCCTTGGATGCCATGTGATGGGAGTGGCCTGCATCACCCTTCTCCAGCAGTGCAAGCTACAGTTAGATCTCCGAAAATCCCTTCATACAGTTCTATCACTAGCATTGACTACAATACAGTCTGCTGAGTTAACTGATTGTGTGAATTCGTCCACTAAGCAGTGCAAATGGAAATTCCAGATGTTGATCCATTCTTGTCCATTTTCAAGAAATGCAGTCTTTATACATCACTTCCATTTTCTCTAAGCCAGGACAGGTTGGATAATTAGCAGCCTCTTAACATTTATCCACTTCTTGCTCCATTGCATTCCTTTCCCCTTTAATTCAGCATGGAAGCAAACAAACAAACAAATGATGCCATAATCGAGGGATAGTCCAGCCCTTGAGCAGTTTGGCCAGGAAACATTGGCTCTTCTTGCAGAATTTCACCATCACTGCTGTAACCAGGGCAGTGGAATAGATTGATTGCAGATAGTGAGAAAGACCACACATCTTGTCTCTTCCTAGATTCTTTTCACAGACGTGCATCATTCCGTTGGCGCATTTTCTTGTGTGTACTCTCTTGCCATCCTGGAAGGAAATTTGTGTTGTTTCTAGGGCATTTTTGCAAGGACTGTAGCGGGGACTCACACTAAGCCTTCTTTCTGTAGTAGCTACTCATTTGTCTCTTGGGCCATGAAATGTCATGAAATAGATTGTTTCCATATTTTGGACAGTTCCAGTTCAAGAGCTTGTCCAGTGACAATGCTATAATCTTTGTATTCATTCATTTATACAGAGGTAGCCAGGAAACAGTCATGTTTATGTTGGGCTCCTGGAAATGTATATGGGGTAGTTTTAATGATATCAGGATGCTTTGCTTAAAAACATGACTGTGCTGGAACTTGGCAGAATTCAGTTCAATCATATCATGTACAATGCTCTTATTCTTCCCAACTTTTCCTTTTTTTTTTTTAGGAAAAAAAACCCATTTCTATATATTGTCTCTTGCAGCAATACAGTACATTGAAGGCTTTACTAACCTAAGCTATTGTAAATATTTTGTTTTAGGTTTGCACAATTTGTGATCTGCCAAGTTCAACGTAACCCACCAGCTACCTTTGCTTAATCCTAAGCCATCCAGTGACCACAGTACAAGTATACCATAAGGCACTTTCAACGTGGGTGGTAAAGCCTTGCTGCCAGCACTGTTCCAGCGCTCACTCAGCGCATAGGAGGCAGCAATGTGACTCCACTGGTCGAGGAGTAAGGGCCCACCAGCACTGAGCGCCTTCTGGGTGGGACAGGAGTGCATCCCCCCCCAAGGGGGGTGGCGGAGTGGGATGGGTCCAGTGTAGATCTTTGCTACCAGATCCAGACTTCCATGTTGGGCCACATGGCCTGACATGGAGGCCCTCACTTCTGTGCTGGCTAAATAAGCTGGCGCAGATATGAGACCCATTGGTGGGTCTCCATGTTTACTCAGGGGAAGGGGACGAATGTTCCCTCCAAGGAGCCTCCAAGGTTCCTCCAAGGAGCCTCCAGCATCTGTCTAGCTGCCACTGGATGCAGTGGTAGGCATTTGGCTATCCCGGCAGCTAGGCAGCTCAGGATTGGGCTGTCCATAACCTTATAATGAGATATTAGAACCTTCCTGGTTTTGTTCCCTGTCTGGACCTGAAAAAACAACAACAGGAAGCTTATTAAGCATGACAGACCAAAACACATTGTTGATGGGCTGTTGTTGATTTGACAGGCCACAGGTGGTAGAGACTTTGTCCTACAACATGAAAAGAACAGTGATAGTACAGATAGTAAATGATTTCATGGGGCAGACATTGGGCTTAGTTTGGCATTGGTGTAATTGATGGGATTGGTATAATTGATGTATCAATTCTGGATGGGGGCCAAGAATGTTTTTAATATACCTGAATCTGGCAATAGGACAGAGATGGCTCAAGATGTCTTCGCACTCATAGCTAGGGTTACCAGATACAAACTGGGACAGAGTGCCTGTACCTTTAACCATTGTATAGAAGAGGGAATTTGGGCAGGTGCAGCTTTTTAAACTCATATTGATTTGCACCTGCCCAAATTCCCTCTTCTATACAAGGGGGTAAAATCTCCCATTCTGAGCCTTGCCGAGGCTGCGGGCAAATGGATGCAATCTCAGCAGGCCTCAGAAAGCACCCCCAGACCCAGAGAGCAGTGCTCCGATCAGGTTCAGGGGGGCAAAATTCACGGGTTTATTTACCCATGGATTTTTTTAAATCCGCAAGACTTCTG
This sequence comes from Lerista edwardsae, assembly GCA_029204185.1. Taxonomy (NCBI): domain Eukaryota; kingdom Metazoa; phylum Chordata; class Lepidosauria; order Squamata; family Scincidae; genus Lerista; species Lerista edwardsae. The sequence goes on from JAJKFI010000030.1 coordinate 9,891,484, forward strand.
GGAATGGAGCCTTTGTGAAATAAAAGGCCCCACCTATACTCTGGATTTCAGATGTTTGGATAAGGGATAATCAACCTATATAGTAATCAACAAGATAATTGATCATTTGCTATCTTGTAAAGGTACACCAAATTTTTCCACGTGATATGGATCACCTCACCCTGATTAGTGGGTGGAACTAGGAACTGCATTTTTGATTACTGAAAGTTGGCATGGAGTATTCATATGGCGTATTTCATATGGGAATAGAGAGCAAAAGTGGGGAGAAAATGGAGACTGTATTTTTCTATTCAAAGTAACATTCTGAAATGGAAGTCCTGTGCACACATACTTGGGAGTAAACACCATTGGACTTAGTGGTACTTACTTCTTAAGTAGCCATGCATAGGATTGAGAGAGCACAATCCTAACCTGAAGTTAGGCTGGCACAGTCAAGTCAGCAAAATTTGGCAGGCACAAGGGGTGCCATAAAGCACGTTTGGACCACTCTCGGAGTCGGGAAGGATGGCGCACATCTGTGTGCTAGGCTCTCTGACTCTGAGAGTGGCCCAAACATACTTTACGGTGTCCCTTGTGTCGGCCAAACTTTGCTGGCCTAACTATAGGTTAGGATTGCACTCTCAGAGAATTTTTAAAGTTCCAAAATTGACAGTAATAAAGAAGATCTTTTTAAAGCAGGAGAAATTCATTAAAAACCATTACCAAAATGGTTTTCATTGCATTTAGATAAATGCAGAGAAATGTGAAAGGAAAGTCTATAGCAAAGATTATGAGACGTTAATAACCCAACACTCAAAGTATGTTTCATCTGTTACTAGAATTTTTTTCCTAAAGTTTCAGTTCTTGAAAGTGAAGCCAAGTTTATTCATTAGCCTAAGATATTACAGTTACTTGAATCTAATTAAAATTTGTGTGCAGTTCTAGGTAGTTTCATATTCTTGGGGGAAAAAATATGATCATGGAGAACAGTTCTGCTGCTGTTCTCCTAACCTGCGAGATAGTAACAGTGTTGTCCATTGAGCCTTAGAAGCCTACTTGTATTTTTAGCAACTTCAGCATTGCAAATGAGAATATATACATTCCAATATATACATTGGAATGTCCACCCCTGTGAGTCATTACACTGATGTAGAGACCCATAACAGTTGGTTCGAGAATGATTTGCACTGGAGAACAGATATGGGAATTTAAGAAAGGCTTACATTAGGTCCCCACCTAAAGCTGTGGTCCAAAGTGGTGCCCACAACTGTCTTTAGGGCAAGAAAAACATACTGAGAATTTCTGTATCTTTCTGGTTTCCACCCTGTATCTTCCATGTGGTGTCTTAGATTGATTCTTCACAGTCAACTTTTTTTTAAAGGCTGTTCATTCATACATATGAATGTTCACCACTTAATTTCACTCCACTTGATTACTGCGTACAGCTGAAACTGTGAATTGAAAAGCATAGTGTTCAAAGTGATATGCCATTCCTGTTGTGGCATTACACCCATAATGGCCCATTCATTCATGCAAGTTATGACTTCTTGTTACAGGGTGCAATCCAACCTAAAGTTAGGCTGGCACAGTCAGGTCAGCAAAATTTGGCAGGCACAAGGGGCACCATAAAGCACGTTTGGACCACTCTCGGAGTCAGAGAGGCCAGCACACATAAATGTGCCATCCTTCCTGACTCCAAGGGTGATCCAAACGTGCTTTATGGTGACCCTTGTGCCAGCCAAACCTGGCTGGCCTAACTGTGCCAGCCAAACTCCAGGTTAGGTTTGCACTCATAGTCACCAGCCAATGACTATACATGGGTGAACCAACCTGGTGACTAATCATTGCTTACTTTCTGAGCAGTGATGGATGTTGGTAGTAGCCAAGCCACCAAGCCATGATGCTTGTTGTCTAATTGTCCAGTGTTTTAGAAAACTGAAATTTTATTGGTAACATATACTACCAATACAATTTCAGTTTTTGAAAACATTGGACAATTTAGACATCGCCATTTTGGTCTACAATTAACAACCTCTAGATGACAAAGATAGTGAGCAGGCTTGGAATTCGGCCATAAGGCCGAATCCCAAGCCCGATTGGGAGGTCGCGCGGCCCCAATTTGGGCCACGTGGTCTCCTCGGATCTGTGCTTGCTCTTTAGCAGGTGCAGATCCAAGTAGCATATTGGGGGTGCTGGAGACTCCCCAACAGTAAGGATGAGAATGTGCTCTTGCCATTGGGAGGCTCCAGCCTGTCCTATACTGCGCTTGGATTTTGCATATGCCTTGCCAATCCAGCGCAGTATAGGATTGTGGTCTGAGCCTTAGTAGATATATCACAGAAATGGAATCAATAAGTAGTTTTCCACATTAGTGTTTGATTCATTGAATGACAACTGAGAAATGAGATTTTCACACATGAGAATGTGGTTTAAGTAGATATTGTCACCTCGGGTCAATTACATTACCCTACATTGGCTGCAATAGACATTTAGACATTTAGTTTCTCTTCCAAATTTTCTCTTGCATAGACAGTATTCCTATATATAGCAATGCTTCTCCATATTTTTACTGCCATGACCCACTTAATCAACTGCGGCGCACCCCAGAAGGCCTTGTGGCTTCCTTGTAACACCCCAGGAGGCCTTGCTGTTCCACAGCCAGCACCGGCCTGCGACCCACCAAAAATTGGATTGGGACTCACGGTTTGAGAACTATCGTTATATGGCACTAAAATCTTGGAGAGATTTTATATGCACTCTTTATTCCCTCCCTTCAGTGATCTGAATCCTAATGTATAATACTGTAGTATTGCCTAATGTATTGCCATCTTCTTAACTGAATTGCTTATATATATATTTTTTTAGAAGTTTGATGTGGATACGTGCAAATCAAAGTTTTCAGGACTTACTTTTACTTCTTGTTAAGTCAGGAAGAGGAACATGCATCATGGGAGAAATGTCAAAGAGTAGTCGCAGGATAAAATATTTTGCTGCTTCCAGTATTTAGAGGGAACAAGCGAGCTTCTCTCTTGAAATCAGTGAATCCAGACATAAGGGCTCACAGTTACTCTGAAGACGAACTCGTTTCGTGTATAAATAGTCTTTGTGCCTATAGATCAACATTATGCACTCTCTGTACATAGAAACAAAAAATTATAGGTGGAGACACCTCTTCTCACTTTCTGTGCAAGTACCATGTTAATGGAGAAGGGACGACCTTTATAAGGCTATGATTTAGGTAAGAAAAAGCCAAGTTAGAAAACCTTATCAAAGAGCCTTATCAGGGTTTCTAGTATGCTGGAGTGCATTGCTGTAAGGACAGAATGGAATCCTGTTCTGCTTCTGTGAATTTTCAGTGAATCCCCTATCTTTTGGCTGAATGGCTGGCCCTTTGAGCAGTCCCATGGTGGTAGCTTATGTAGTTCACATGTAGCTTGCAGTAGCATACAGATCCACACAATGCAAACCAATTATTAGGTTTAAACTAGACATTGCAATAGAACCCCTATATCCACAGATTTGTTTTCTGCAGTTTGGTTACCCATGGTTTACTGCAGCACGAAAAGATGAAATGGAAAATTCCAGAAATAAACAATTCGTAGTTTTGAAATTGTGCTCCATTCTGAGTAACACGATGAAACCTTCCTGTCCTTTGCACTCATGTCTCATCTCTCTTTGACCTCTGTACCCTCGCTAGACTTTTTTTACTCATGTCCAGTTAGCCTCTTGCATTCTTGCTGTCCGCATTTGTTGCCGCATTATCGCAGTTGTGAAGATCACTTTATCATAGGTATGTATGTAAATGAAAAACAACCTATATATAGGGTTCAGTACTATCTTTGGTTTCAAGCATCCACAGTAGGTCTTGGAATGTATCACCTGAGGATACAGGCAGTGGTGAAATCTACCTGCACTAACAACCAGAACGCAGGAAGTAGCTATACCGGGATGCACGGTTGATTGGCAGTTCCTCCGCGCGTCCTCACTTCCCCCGCAGTCCGCTGCCTGCCTGCCTGGCTGAAACCTCCGGCTGCGGGCATGCAGGGCGCAGGCACGGCCAGCCCCATTTGCGTATTGCAGGGGCGCGCGGCAGTGACAACTGCAGTGGACGGAGCCAGCCCTACACGGAACAACCAGAACGGCGTTCCAGAGCGTCCTGGCTACATGACATCACTGGATACGGGGGGGGGGGTCTATTGTATGTTAAACATGTAATTGATTCTCCTACACTGGTTTTTAGAAATAGCAGCCACTGGGGTGGATCCAGATTTGGAACTGCAACGATTGGGAAGAGGGTTTGCTCCTATTTTTCAGACAAAAACAACCCCCTCCCCAAGTATTTGTCCCACAAAGTGCTATTTGCTTAATTGTGGGGTTTTGAAAACCACACAAGCCAGTATACTGTCTTGAAGCAAATTGCTTTACCATCTCAGTGTGGTTGCTGTCTCAAAGCCTATCACCCTGGACTATCTTCATATATTTCTGCACTCTCCCGCAAAGGTCAGCACAAGCCCAACTGTGTGCAACTGAAGCGCCGCTAAAAAAGTTGCATGCAATCTCATTTGTCTTCCGCCTTCCTCTGCGGCCTTGCGAAGTCTCTAGGTGCAGCCAAATGCCTTGGGAGAGCCCAGCAAAAGCCGTGGCTGGGTCTTTTTGACTCTCAGAGGAAACATTGATATGAGTCTTTTTACAGCCAATGAAAAAGTTGATGTGTTGGTTTCTTTGTTTTCTGTCTCTTTCCCGCGATACAGGGCCAAGCATACCTACCATAAAACTTTGCTGGAGCAGGTCCAAGAGTTGGAAACTAAGTCCAAAATGCTGGGAAAATCTATGCTGCGTGATAGTAATGGAAAGAGGTGGGGGCAATTCCATCTTAATTGGAAGCATGGCAGATTTTTTTTCCCCGCTTCGCCCCATCATAATTATTATTTTTTGTCAATGCATTGCAACCTGATGGGGTCCTTCAGACTCCTCAGCCATCTTCTCCGTTCACTTGCTCTGTTGAAAACAAAGTGTACATCTTTCACTACTCCATCCATTATATGTTGGTACACAATGCCAAATCCAAGGCTCTTTTTAGCACTTCTAGCATGGCAGTGATGTGTATGTTGAGCAAGCCCGATTTCAGTTGCATGACTATTATTATTATTATTATTATTATTATTATTTTGGCTTGCCTGGTTTCATGGATTGGTTGTACTGCCAAATACAAAAGTGTTAAGACAGTACCTGAATAGTAGGACCAGGGGCGTAGCTAAAGAAGTGCAGGGGGGTGCAATTGCATCGGGCAACAAGCTTTGGGGGGGCAACAAGCTGAGCTTGAACTAGTGGTCAAAATTGTGAAAACCTTAGTATGTATGCATAATACCATCATGTTATGTATCATTGGAAAGGCAATTTAATGCAGAATGCAATGAAACAAACCAGTATGTAATATCTGTACTCCGTCAAACGTTATGGCCAAAAAACCCTGAAAACAAAAATACAACTGTCCTGTAAAAATTGCAGTTTGTTAAAATTGTGTTTATTAGGAATAATACTGTCATGTTATATATCAGCTGATGTGGAATTTCACGCAGAATGCAGTAAAACAAGTTGGTGTGTAAAATGTTCATTCGATCAAAAGTTATGGCCCAAAAATCAGAGAAAACGAAAATACAATTGTGACGTCACTTCCTGTTGTGATGTCACTTCTGGGGCAACATTTTGCTCTCTGCACTGGGCTACACTTCCATTAGCTACGCTCCTGAGTAGGACTGTAAAATAGTAATCAATAAGATATGTCCACCCAGAACCTTTTTTCCCCCAGTCCTCCTGGTGAAATGAATTAGAGCTGTGCAACAGATATATATAAATTCAAATGAGGTTTAGACTCAAATGAGGTGGTACCCAGCATAATAATAGTGTTTTGTATGACAATTCATGGGTCGATAGACCTTGGTGAATACCAAGCAGTATCAGACCATTTATTCACAGTGTCTGGGATCCAAAGGGGTACTTTAAGGATGCCCAAGAGCTGGGGTGTGTCTAATAGGATTTTTGATGTTTTCTGTTTAAGAACTAGACCCAAACCTTGTGCCATATCAAATGCTGTTGTTATTTTTAGTTGTCTGATGAATCTGATTCATATAGTATTGTTTTTCCTTTGTTGTAATACAATTTTTGTATATTGTAAGCCACTTTGAGAATCGCAGGTTAGTAGGCAACATGCAAATATTTTAAGGAAATGAACCCAATTCATTGCTTTTCAAATCTGTGTCAGTTCCAAAAGAGATTTTCCATGCACCATGAGAGAGGGCTGCTGTCCCAGAAACATTATCCCAGGGCTTCCTCATGTGCATAGAATTAGGCCGGTGGTTCTTTGGATATTGCCCAACATTTATATATTGCCAAAGCCATCACTTCTTCCCATTGGTAGGGGGTGTTTGAAAATGGTGCCATTTATTTTATTTTATTTTTTGCAGATTTCATTATTTGAAAGGCAGAAAGCAGTGTGATGTGTTTTTATTCTCTCATTCCAAGTTCTCATTTTTAGTAATTATAAATGCTTTAAACGTGTACTAGGTAAGTGATACGATGTTAGCAGATGCAGCCACAGTAGTATTTCTAATTGGAAAAATCTGTTTTAATTTCTGGAAAATATCTCAAAACCGCAAAATACCATGTTTTGCATTTTTATTCAGCTATTTTTATGCATTTGTCCCTAGACAGAGTGTCCCTCCGCTATGCACAGAGCAGCATCCTCGTCTCACTTGGCAAGCAGTGTATACTTTTCACTTTAAGGGCGCAATCCTAACCTGGAGTTAGGCCGGCACGGTTAGGCCAGTAACGTTTGGCTGGCACAAGGGCCACTGTAAAGCACGTTTGGACCACTCTCAGAGTCAGATAGGTCAGCATACAGGCGTGTACCATCCTCCCTGACTCAGAGAGTGGTCCAAACGCACTTTATAGCGGCCCTTGTGCCAGCCAAATGTTACTGGCCTAACTGTGCCGGCCTAACTCCAGGTTAGGATTGTGCCCTAAATTGTAACTTAGCCCTCATTTGCAGACATCTTGGATGGAGACTTACGTTTCTCCTATTGTGTATGGAAATATCCTGCCATCGTTAAATTCTTCGTTGTACAGGAGTGTTTGTGTTATGTGGAGACCTTTGTCTGATGTGAAGGACACTGGAGAAAATTCTAGGGAGGCGGGTTTTTCAATTGCTTCAGACGGTTTCATTTAGCCTTTTTAGACTGCCATTGTGCCTCAGCAAATTGAAGAGCTCCACTAGTTCAAAAAAGGTTTTATAACTAACACTTGTGTTCTTCAAACAATTTGGCACTGTATGACCTGCTGAGGAACTTCAGAATAATTAAATGGAATTAAATGAAACTTTCTAAACTATCAACCTCAGTGGAATGAGACTTCAGAGACAGATTTCATTCTGGCAGGGCAAGGGCAGCCTTTGAGTCCTTTTCACCTATTCTGAGGTAAACTAATTGCCATGTTGTCGCTGCTGCTGAGGCAAACAGAGGCGTAAACCTATTCCCTCATTTCCACCATGTTGTCATTAGCCATGCAACAATCATGGCATGATCAATAATAAAACTATGTTCCAATTTGCATTTTAGTATATTGGCTAAAATAGTGTTGTTTGGCTTACAGCATAAGCCTATGCATATCTACTCACAAGTAAATCCCATTGGCTTCATTGGGTTTTTTCCTACACAATGGGAGTTACTACTGGATAGACATGCATAGGCTTGTGCTGTTGGTTGCCTAGTTCTCTTTTTACCCTTGTGTTTGCTTAGATACATCTCTAATATTCAATCAACCAATCAACAGGTACTTATATACCGCTTTTCAACACGAAGTTCACAAAGCGGTTTACAGGCAAATAGTAATAATAAAGTTAAATGGCTCCCTGTCCCAAAGGGCTCACAATCTAAAAAAAAAAAAGGCAGACCACCAGCAACAGCCACTAGAAAGACACTGCTTGGGGGTGAAGAGGGACAATTGCTCTCCCCCTGCTGAATATAAGAGGAACACCACTTGGAAAAAGTGCCTCTTGCCCAGCTAGCAGGGGTTATTCAAAGAAGAGATTGGATTCCTCCCCATTTTCCTAAACCTTGGTGTGTTACCGGTTGTGTGCAGCGTCATCATCCGCAAATGAACTCCCGGAACGCTGGGAGGGACTTACGCGGGGCTTCGCCGTGATTGGCTGCCCGCCCGTTTCGTTCCGCAGCTGCCCTGGCCTCGAGGGGTGCCTGCTCGCCGGGGGAGACAGGTGGGGGGGGTGCCTGGGCAAGCAGCGGGGGCCACGCCAACCGGGGGCAGCCCCCCCTCAAGACCAGGGCAGCTGCGGAATGAAACGGGCGGGCTGCCAATCACGTGAAAGTCCCGCCCACGTCCCTCCCAGCGTTTCAGGAGTTCATATGCGGATGACGACGCTGGTTGTGTGTCCCCTTACTTTTGACAAAGCTGATAAATGTATAGTAAATGTAATATCTCTAATGTTTTTATAATTATGTGTTATATAGACATGTAAATTAACCTTGTGTTCATTCAATCACTAATAAATTATTTCACCCCCAATTCAGCCAGGGACTGTAAGCTCCCAGAAAGGAGTTTCTGTGCCTTTGAAAGCTGTTCAGTGTAAATGGTTCCATCTTGGGTCTAGTTGCTGGCGCTGTACATACTGAGAGAAAGCTCAATCCTAACCTGGAGTTAGGCCGGCACAGTTAGGCCAGCAAAGTTTGGCTGGCACAAGGGCCACCGTAAAGCGTGTTTGGACCACTCTCGGAGGATGGCGCACATCTGTGTGCTGGCCTTCTGACTCTGAGAGTGGTCCAAACATACTTTACGCTGTCCCTTGTGCTGGTCAAACTCCAGGTTAGGATTGCACTCTGAGTCCTTAAAGCTGAAATCCCACCAATCGGCTGTTTGGGAACAACGAGTAGGGAGCTAAATTCAGCACCCTCCTCACCCGATCCAAGGGATTTCAGCTATTTAAAAAATGGCTCTCTGCTTGCAGCTCCAGCTGTTCCACATGATCTCCCTTGGATTCTAACACTTGTTTATAGAGCCAGGTTGAAATATCATTAATTGTCCCTATGTGGAACTGTGTGTGTAACTTGTTTCAGTGCATGTGACCATCTTCATTTAGTTGACTTACTGTTTTGGCATTCCATATATTTAATTGCTGTGTTGTGATTTAGGGAGCAATCCTAACCTGGAGTTAGGTTGGCACAGTTAGGCCAGCAAAGTTTGGCTGGCACAAGGGACACCATGAAGTATGTTCGGACCACTCTCAGAGTCAGAGAGGGCAGCACACAGACATGCACCATCATCCCTGACTCCGAGAGTGGTCCAAACGTGCTTTACGGTGACCCTTTTGTTGGCCAAATTTTGCTGGCTTAACTGTGCCGGTCTAACTCCAGGTTAGGATTGTGCCCTCATTCTTCGTCCATATGTTTTCATCCCCATCTATTTCATTTCACTCGTTTTCTGAACTCTTTCATCTCGGTTCCTTTTCTTGAAAGGCTTCCTTCATTCTCGGAATGCTTGCACACAGACAATGTCAGGCATTCCTGTCGGCCCTTTGGCCCGTTCCTCGTCCCATAAGGACCCCCTCCTCCCTTCCTCGCTGCACATTTGTTTTTTTCCTCCTCCCTAATTGCACCCAGGTTTTCTGGGTGGTCCATCTGCAAACTAGATAATGGCGGTGTGTCTCAGCCTGCCTGAAGTTGATGCGTCATGCTCATGATGAGGCCTCTTGAGTGCCTTCTGAGAACTGTTCTGTCTTTTATCGCCTTGTTTGTGCCCTGGCTCTTTCACACCTGCTGGAAAACATGCGCCTGTCTTTTGGGAAGGGAGATGGCTAGGGGAGCAACTTTCTGGGGTGTGTGTGTGTGTGTGCGTGCATGTGTGTGTGTGTGTGTGTGTGTGTGTGTGTGTTGTGTTCCCTGATGGTGCAATCTGTCTTATTCGGGTACTGCTGTTAGAAAACTGTTCTGTGATATCTGTTTTTCTTTTGATTCTTCCACCCCGTCCCTGCTGAGGGGCCCCACTGATAAGTGAGCTGTTTCTGTTAGCGTGAAAACCGTCCACAGAGGGGAGCGTACAACCGCAGTTGACTTGTTTCTACTGAGTTCTGAATAGGTGGAGTGTGTGCAGTTGTATTAAGGCAGCAACAGCAGCATCTGACTGGTTTTTTTTTTCTGTGTAAACGTTTGTGCTTATTGGAGGGATACTTGAAAGCATCCCTGCTAAGAGTTTCTGTTCAGCAGTTCTGGAAGATAAGCTCCCTGTCATCAGGGTCTACTTCTCTGGTCCCATGTGCACGCTGCTGCCGTTGGTTGTTTTGTTCTGCGTTTTTCCCCTTTTGTACAGTCCCTTTTCATAGAAGAGTATCACAAAACATATTACCTAAGTCAAGCAAAGGGGAAGATTTGTAGAACTAATTGGATTTGTCCTGCCTCACAACCATGTCTACAGGAGCGGAGTTCCAAATGTGCATATGGGGAAACAATGAGCTTAAAGAAAAGCAAATCCCAAAGCCTACCAATGGAGGCAGCTCGAATTACAGAGAGGTTGTGTACATTGCCGTGCAGCTTGATTGCTCTCGTTGTTTCCCAAGGGAAGCTTGAATTGCCTCCTCCATTCCCCATAGCTGTGGGGTGACATCACACTGACCCACACTGCACATCTTTTCAGTATCAGTGGTTTTGTTAGCGTGACACATGTCAGGTGGCTAGTACTGCAAGCAGAAGTTTCCGGGGGAAGTGGAACTGGATCCTTCACATGTCAAAGCTTACATGCGAAGCTTTAGGGCGCAATCTTATCATGTCCCTTGTGTCTACACAACTTGCTTGCGTCAGCCCAACGTCACTAGCACCGATGCAGGAGCGCCAACCGGCAACCCCGCGTTGGTGCTAGTGTCATTGGGCTGATGCTAGCAGCAGTGTCGGCCCAAGGGCACCAAGGAGAGGCGCCGCAGTGCCATTCCTGCACAGCCAAACTTGGCTGGTGCAAGAGCAGTTCTGGGCATGAGGAGGGTGGGCAGGAAAGAGGAGGGGGGGGGGGTGGGCGCCCGGGTAGGTGGGGTGGCCCAGGGAGGGGGGCAGAGATGGGATGCATCCAGTAGGCTGCATCCAAGCCTCCATCCCCAGGCGACATGGTCCCGATTCAGGCCACACGGGTCCTCGGCTCTGCACCTGCTACTTAGCTGGCGCTGAACCAAGGAAACCAATAAGGAGGCTAGCCCAGTGGTGTCAGCCTACCGGTTCGCTGGGCGGAGTTTCTTCGCTCGCTGGGAGGGTTTCCGTGGTGATCGGCAGCGTGCTCGCTGCCGATCACCACGGAAACC
>JAJKFI010000030.1:9903212-9938549 GCA_029204185.1 Lerista edwardsae
TGATCGGCAGCGAGCACGCTGCCGATCACCACGGAAACCCTCCCAGCGAGCGAAGAAACTCCGCCCAGCGAACCGGTAGGCTGACACCACTGGGCTAGAGCCTCCCTTGGGGCAAGGGTGCAAACATGCCCTTGCCCCAGGGAGGTTCCAGCATGCATCGAAGCTGGGCTGGATTTGGCATAGGCCTGCCTGCCTCACCATTCCAGCACAGCTTAGGACTGCACTCCTCGTTACTCAATCTGCCAACCTTGTTTTCAGGGACAGAGATTTCATGAGCAGGCCCCAGCTCACATTAAAAGTTCTCTCCACCATGCAGTAGGGACTGCCCAAGAGGAGGCCTCATTCTTACAGCACATGTATTTCCTATGCCCTGGAGCTGTGCATGTGAATGACATGTCTAGAAGAAAAAATGGTTTGGGGTTTGTTTCATCTTCTATTTCTTCTGTGATTGTATGGCTAAGGGCACAATCCTAAACTGAGTTAGGCCGGCATAAACTAAGCCAGCAAAGTTTGGCCGGCACAAGAGCCACCGTAAAGCACGTTTGGACCACTCTCGGAGTCACAGGCCAGCACACAGACATGCACCATCCTCCCTGACTCAGAGAGTAGTCCAAAAACGCTTTATGGTGGCCCTTGTGCCGGCCAAACTTTGCTGGCTTAGCTTATGCCGGCCTAACTCCATTTTAGTTTTGCACTCTATGCTCCTTTTGGAAGTTTGTTTATAACAAGGAAAAAACACTTTGTTTTATTCAATAACATAAAAAAACAATGGCAATGAATGGGATTTCTGCAAAACAGAGCCACATTATTTGCCATTTGTTTTGGAATCAACATTCATATATGGCCCATTTCTTCCAATGCAAATGCCCATGTCCTAAAAACGCTGCCTTAAAAAGACCTTTAGTACATCTACCTCTTTTGTGAATCCGCAGCATTGGTCAAAATACGCCCCCACCCCAAGTGCAAATATGAAGCTGCTCTGAAATTTGGTTTGCCTCTCATAACTCAACCTGTCTGGAAATTCATATGCAGAAGATGCCGGCTCTCATGTTTTAATCAGGCACAACAAACCTGATCTCTCTTCATGGTTTTTAAATCCAGAGATCTTCACCGTCTCCACACTGTCTCTTCCCGACAAGGAACAATGTTGTGGCAGGGATTCTTTTTCAGCTAAGTGCTTCTCACTGCATCCAAGTTCCTTTGTGGCTTCGGTAAAAGGAGCTGCATGACCAGCCTTGCATTTGCATTGAATAAGACAAATATCTTATTTGTCTTCTCTTCAGTTTTACTTGGTGTATGAAAACAGGTATCTATCTGAGTATTGAGATAACTATGACACACGCACGCACGCACAAAAGGCTTGCTGACATAAGTCTTGCTCTTTCAGGAGGCCCTTAGGGACACAAAAGAGGAAACTTTAAGGCACACTTGAGGCTGAATGCAGCAAATGAGGTGGGAATTAGGTGGTAGACTGCTGAAGTGGCAGAATGGATTGCGCTGTTTCAGACTATAGCTGGGAGATGACTGCTGTCGAATGCGGCTCCATGTAAGAAACTTCCTGCAAATAGAAAACTATCAGGGAAAAATAGCCTAGGCTAGCCCTTTCCCCACTGTGGGCTCAATCCTAACCTGGAGTTAGGCCGGCACAGATAGGCCAGCAAAGTTTGGCCTGCACAAGGGACATTATAAACTATGTTTGGACCACTCTCAGAGTCAGAGGCCAGCACACAGAACTCAGCTGATGCCGAGAGTGGTGCATTGGCTGCTTCTGCCAGCACTGTGAGTCCGATGCTGCTGCCTGTGTCAGCCCGACAGCAGCGGCCCTAGCACAAAAGTGCCTTACAGCACTTATAATGCAAGCAGCTTGTGGTGGCCGTAGGTCGCCCTTGGGTTGCGCCCTTAGTAGAAAGGAAGCCTATAACCTGCATCGTTTGAACGTGTTGGTGCAAAGCATCTCAGGAGTTTAGCCTATTTCAGACAGGCGACTCGTCGTTTTATGTTGCACATTTGGTTGTCTGAAAAGGCCTTTAAGGACGCGTTCAGCCAACTGAAATGTAAAGGACAAGGCCAGGCAGCCCAGGCCATAGGATGCTTCAGCCAGGGCAGATCTTCTCAGTCTAGCTTGATTGCATCAGGAACCAAAATGTCCCATGGGGTGGCAACATTTCTAGGAAACAGTGTGTGATCATTTCCTAAAGATGCTCTTGGGGCTTTTTCCCCCAATGACAATAAGGATGTTTCCCCAAGAAACTTAGACTTAGACTGCATCACCTTCATACTGATTGAATTGATGTTGAAAAGGAAGAGAAGAATACCATTCCATTGCTTCAGTCTGAGAGGTGGCACTTTACAAGAAAGTAATAACTTAAAGTGCAACTCATAGCTACAAATGTGAGCACATGGAAACTTTTCAAACTACTATTATTAATGACATCTTTGGAAAAGAACCAAGGGGGAACTGCACGGCTTAAGACCAAGTCTTCAGTTAAAGTAGGCCATGTGTCAGCCTGTATTTCACAGTGAAAATGTGCTTATTTCACAGAACAATTTGCATATATAATGGGGAAAATTGCTTATTTCATGGCACAGTATTAATAAATACAGAAAAGCCTGATAGCATTTTTTTAAAAAACCCGGAACTAAGCACATGATAGCATTTCCCTATCCACCCCCCAACACTTCCTTCGACTGAATTCTTTTATGCCTCTACTAGCAAGGTCCCAATTTGCCATTCCCAGCCACCTGCCTCCTTAATTCTAAACGCACTGAAATGAATGAGAGATGTGCAGGAAATCCATTGCATTTTCACACTTTTCTATGGTACTTGCCGAGAAGCCCCCAGTAGACAGTGCCCCTTCTGTTTTTTTTTAAAAAAACACAACCACCAGTATTCTGTAGCACGGCTCACAAATCATGTCAGAGCACAGATTCAAAGTTGTAGCTCTTGTAAGGGGGTGAAAGGGGGGCAAACAACCTGCATTTTTAAAACCCTGATCGCTGCACGCATTTTCCCAGGGTGTCCCTGTTATATGTGAGACACCTGCATCCACTTTAACCTCCCCTCTGTCTCAGTCTCGCTTTTGCCATCAGCCAATTAGGGAACTGGGGGACATCCTGGGTCATGCTGTAGCAAGTGCCTTGAATCCTCATTAACGCTAATTAGCGCTCCGTAGGTTAATTGGTGGTGAAGCTCATCTTTTTTTAATTACTCCAGCGAATAAGCCAGTGGGACCCTGTGGTCAGCTTTTAAATTATTCTGTTTGTTTTGATGCTCTTCATCTGAATGTGTAAAGACAGATGCTTCTTGCACAGGCTTAGGGACTGCTTGGCTTTTGTGGAGGGAGGGGCGGAGGGAGGGGGAGGGACTAAAAGACAAAGAAGCTTTTTATGATGGTTAATTGGGGGCTTAGCTGATGCCCTAGAACAATTATTTCCCCCCCCCCCACCCCCACAAGATTGACTTCCTTGCCAAGATGGAAAAATGCATGGTTTGGGGCACGGGATATCACTATTTGAAATGCTAATTTCACACCCAAAGGTTCTTTTCCTTTGGATCCCCATCATCTTTAACAAGCATCTGCAAGAGACATGTCCAAATTGAAAACCCAGAACTGTATACGAGCTACAGAGTTGCAGGTCTGCAGGGATTGCCCAAAATGGAGAAGGCTGTGGCTCAAAATCTTGATCCCCAGCAAAGATAACTCCGAAGGGCTGTGGATGTCTTTTTATGAATTAATGGGGGGGGGGGAGCTCCTTTTGCCAAGGAGCTCACGTTGGCATATGTGGTTCTCTCGGCCCCGTTTCCTTGCCTCCAATGTTCTTCCTTCTCCTTCCACTCCCTGGGTTGGAGAAGGAAGAGGGAGCAGGAGAGGAAGAGGAAATGGGGAGCGGAGGGGAGTGCTGAGCTAGAACAGTGAAGAGTGGGAAGAACAGGGGCTGGCACAACATCAGCTAAAGGGGGACAGCATTTGGCATGTTGTTTCAGGCACCAGGAGATCTTGGGCCACCTTTATTCCTCCTTCTATAGACAAAGCAAGAGCATGCAGGCAAGCCCTTGTGGACCTCATATTTTTCATTGCTTGTGTGTATGTGGGGAAGCTATTACAGATTGCATAATATCCTGAGGAGCAATGGGTATGTTTGTGTTGGCTTATCTACTGGAAGCCAAAGGACATGGAATATGGGCACCACAATAAGCCTGGCATGAGCAGCTGAGATTACTTGTATGGTGTTTACTGTTCTTTTCAGAAGGAAATATCATTCACCCACTTTGTGAAATGAAGTTCATAAGTAAGTTTATCCCGGTGCAAAAGTGTGCATCTCATGAATCCTTGCAGAATGACACCAGGCTGCATGTGGCTTTTCTTTGCATGTTGCCTTGAACGCGTGATGTAAGGCCCCAGGAACTGAATGACTATGGTGCCTGCTCCTATAAATGCTACTCGAGAAAGTTTTTATTTAGAGTGCAATCCTAAACTGGAGTTAGGCCGGCATAGTTAGGCCAGCAAAGTTTGGCTGGCACAAGGGCCACCGTAAAGCACATTTGGACCACTCTTGGAGCCTGGAAGGATGGCACACGTCTTGTGTTGGCCTCTCTCTCTGAGAGTGGTTCAAATATACTTGACGGTGTCCCTTTTGCTGGCCAAACTTTGCCGGCCTAACTCCATGTTAAGATTGCGCCCTGGGAGTGTTAGTAAAGGTGTTAGTTAAGGATCCTTGCAATTTCTTCTTATCACCATGATGTCCTCCATCTTACCTTTAAAAGAGTGTGTTTCATTATCCGTACCCTAGAACCTAGAGACTCACTTTGTATGATTTTGTTCTTGCAGTGTGAATGAACGTGATCACTTGTTAAAAAGGCTTGGCAGAAAAACCCCTCCAAGTCTCTTCCGTGCTCATTCCGTGCAACAAGGCGTATCACGTAAGTAATGGATCAGTTTGTCTCAGTTCTCAGGTGTCAAGAGGAGTGAAAGGTAGGATGCGGAAGGTTTTGCACAGGGCTCCATTGTGGATTCTACAGAAATGAATGAAAGGTGTGCAGAAGCAGTGAGTAGCGCATTGCAGCCAATGCTTTGTTCTTGTTTACTAAGAGCGCAATCCTAACCTGGAGTTAGGCCAACACAGTTAGGCCAGCAAAGTTTGGCCAGCACAAGGGCCACCGTAAAGCACATTTGGACCACTCTTTGAATCAGGGAGGATGGCGCATATCTGTGTGCTGGCCTCTCTGACTCTGAGAGTGGTCCAAACATACTTTACAGTGTCCCTTGTGCCAGCCAAACTTTGCTGGCCTAACTGTGCCAGCCTAATTCCAGGTTAGGATTGTGCTCTTAATAGAGGCTAGAAATTGAGAATCTTGCTGGGTACTCAACAGTAGCCCACATATGGGGCTGAAATGAGTGTTTTTGACTTTCCCAAGACTTCAGAGGGCTCATATCTTGCAAAAAGCTCTAAACCTTCCATATACCTTCCTCGGCCTCTTTAGGAGAAACATAATGCAGTACAAGCGATGCTGCTTTAAATGTATTTTTTTCAAGAAATTCAAACTGAAGTCTGAAAACTACACAAATGATGCCACTGAAGGATACATTTGTGTGGATCAGCTGGATCAATCTCTGTTTAACCTGTCCATGTGGTAAAGTCATTGTGCTGTCCCAACCCACCTGTCAACATACATCAGGTTAGTTAACCTTCTTCAGCATCAATAATATGCGGTTTGACTTTTTTCTCCTCGGCGTAGCTGCACCCAGGAGGCACATCACCGTGCTGCTTGTTCTTGTTAGGGTTTAGTAAGTATTTGGAGGATTTGTTCAGAACAGGTACATTAATCTTTTCTAAGCCTGGGGCCTTATCCTGTTAGTCCTATACTACTTGGGAGACAGCTTGTCCTTTGCCCTGTGATGTCATTGTCCATGTAATCAGGAAACTGCTCCCAATAGTTTCAAAATTCCTATAGAATCTATGGAAAACTGCAAGGGAAATGATTCCCTAAGAGCTGGGAGCCCCATTGGCTGGGCAAGTGCTTTATGTAAAGTGCTCTAGACCAGTAGTATAGGCAGAGAGGGGATGGCATGGTAAGTGCTGCAGGTGCTGCATCATGCCACGTAAGCAGCCCCTCCCACTTGCCGTTGGAGCCATTCCAGGCAGCCATGACAATGCAGTTGCTTGCCGAAACAAACAGCGTCTCTAGCACATTGCTGTCACTGCCTGGAATGGCTCTGGTGGCAAATAGGTTGGGCTGCTTACAAGGTGCATTGCAGCTGCTGCAGTAACTGTGCCGACCCCCTCTGGCTATGCTATTGGTCTAAGAGGTTTAGATTCTACAAATAAGAGGGAGCTACTTCTTTTACCTCCTCCTCTCATCTGTGTTTTGTTGCATGTATATCCTTCCTCCAGTGATTTCAGGATAGTACATATGGAGCCGCACCCTCCATTTTATTTCCCCAACAATCCTGTGATGTAGGCAAGCTTGGTAGATAGCAGTGAGGGATTTTATCCCAAATTATGCTTTTAGCCACTATGCCACACCACGTCTGATTGTCTTATTGGCAAAGATGCGAACTATAATATTCAAAGAGAACATTAGAAGAGCTCCACTGGATCAGGCCAAAGGCCAGCTTCCTGTATCTCACAGTGGCCCACCAGATGCCTCAGGGAGCAACCACGACCACAAAATGCCTGCACCCTTTGCATCCTGTTGCCACTCCCTTGCACCTGGCATTCTGAGGTAGCCTACTTCTAAAACCAGGAGGTTGCACATACCCATCACGGCTTGCAACCTGTGATGGCCTCTTCTTCTAGAAATCTGTCCAATCCCCTTTTAAAGGCATGCAGGCCAGGCGCCATCACCATATCCTGTGGCAAGGAGTTCCACAGATTAATTACCTGCTGCGTAAAAAACGTATAAAAGGCAAGTGTTCTTCCTTTCTTGGAGGCAGGAATGCCACAAGGTGTAATTATTAGGTGGGATCAGAGGCGTCATCCTACCGGAACGGGGTGGTACCCCGTTCCTGTAGTTCCGGGGAGAGCAGGAACGGAGCAGCAGCGCGCGGCAGACTCCGCGCGCTGTTTTTGCCTGCCCACCCGCCCCTGCGCCTGGATCGCTCTGTAAGAGAGCTCTTCTGGGCGCAGGGAGGCGTTGCCGGGCACCGCAAGGGGGCAGGGAGCTACAGCTCACCCGTCCGTCCCCGTGGGGTTCTGGATCCTGGCGCCAGCAGCGTTCCGGTTGCTGGCGCCAGTGAATGACGCCACTGGGTGGGATGTACAGTAATAGAGTATGTGACAGGCTTGTTCCATTGCTGTCACAATTGCACATGTGACCTGATCATGGCATAGCACGCCTACTCCTCCCATCCGTACTTGTAGTGGAATGATTTCACACTTTAGGTACTGGTTTTGGACTGCAAGTTAGCTCTAACTGGTATAGAGGGGTCATCTGAGCTGGATATTGTTACACTGAAAGCATTATTGTGCCATACAATGTGAGAATTGTCAAGAAACACAGTATAGGTGAGTCACTGTCTCTGCAATGGTGCTTTTGCATTTATCGCAGGGGCCCGCATGTTTCTAAAACTTAGTACTCAGCATGATGATTAATATAAATTGCCCCAGTTAAATAACTACACAGAACACTGGTCTCACCACACAAGGCTGAGTTTATGTTTGCCTATCTCTGGTCTGTCCTGCTTAGGGGATTCCTGTCTAGGAGTTATTTAGGTGTGCCGTCCACACAAATGTAAATCATCGCTGATTTGTGCCCTTGCCCCTCAGGCTTTGGACTGGTTCCAGAGTTGCATCATTTAAAAGCAGGTGATAATGATAAAACCTTCCTCGCCTTCAGACATGCTCATGCCTACAGGAGAAAATCGGAGAAGGCTACATGACTGCCGGAACAAAAGTGTGAAAAAAGAATGTTCCAGCACACATAGAGCACACCAAAGAAGAACACTTGTGCTGTCACATGTGATCGATGAGGTCACACACATTGTCCAAGGCATCACTGAGCTTTTAACAGGTTCATAAGCCACAGGAAATAAGAAGTCAGTATTGAAATAAATTTCAGCTTTGTTAGCCTGGCCCCCATAAAGACTAATGATTAAGTGCTAAATGAGCCAGTCCAGTTAGGGTTAGGCTACAGTGTGGCTGTTTTTCTCATGAACATAAATTCTCACTGTATGTTTAAGATTTGTTTAAAAAGAAAAAAGAAAAAAAAAGACTTTTGTGGCCAATCTATGATCCTCTACAATTTCTATCACCCCTTGTCAAATTGTATTGTTAATTGGGCAAAGGAATGGACCGCTTACAGGAGTGGTTCTCAACCCTTTTAGCACGGGGGCCCACTTTTTAGAATGGCAATCTGGCTGGAACTCACTGGAAATGATGTCATGGCCGAAAGTGCATGGCTGACATTGTGATGCCAGAACATGCGGCTTTCCTGATAATGAAGCAATAAGTTGGGCTATTTCTGAGCTATTTTCCAATAGCAAAGAGAATCACAAAGAAAAAAAAACCTATTTACAACCTTGACACAAGCAAAACAACTACACAGCCCTCCCCCTTTCCAGAGTCCCATCTTCCCATATTTTCAATATGGCTGCTCTAGGTGCTTCGCAACTCACTGGTGGGTCACAACCCACAGTTTGGGAACCACTGACTTACAGTAAACATTAGATCAACATTAGATCAATCAGCACCTGCCTGGTGCTCTCCTCCAGCACCTACCCAGGTCCCTTACCTCAGCTCCTGCCTCCAACTTTATACTGAGGCAGGCCAAATCGGTGTCTGTTGCTGGGCAGGCCCTCGCTTATCAGCCAAACCCATCTGCACCTGTGCCAATACCTTCCTAGCCAGGGCCTGCAGCTGTGTTCCTGCTGCAGGCAAAGACCTTGGGAGTTAACCCTGTAATCCCCAACTGATATGGACAAGAGGCCACTGCTGATACCATTCCCAAACTCCTGGGGGTATCTTCCACCTTTTACAATACACCTGGTGATCGGCCTGATGATCCAACTCATTAACAGTCTGAAAATTTCTTTGTTGTATAAATTGGCCTGTTTACCACAAGGGCCGTTTTTTTCCTTCATTTTTATCTTGGGTTACTCTGGTTTTCTCTCGCTCCATTTTTTTCTATTAAAGCTGACACAGGTATTATTTACCTCCTCTCTGCCGTCTTGTTCAGGTTCACAGGCTTGCAACCGCTGTCTCCATCCCTTCAGTAGAACCACAGGGGTAAGCCCCTGCCAGGCCTGGTGCTCTCTCCTTGTGGCCAGTCCTGGTGGCGAGGCAAGGAAGCCCTGCATCTCTGCTGCCACCACCACAGGAAAGTCTCCTGGCCAGGATCTCAGCTGTGTCAGGTGACCCGTGGTGTGCGGGCCCCCAGGTCAGATCCCAGACAGGGCTGCATTAACACATGTTCCCATGTGTTTATTAGCAAGATTCAAGGCGCAATCCTAAAGTGGAGTTAGGCCGGCACAGTTAGGCCAGCAAAGTTCGGCTGGCACTAGAGCCACCATAAAGCGCGTTTGGGCCACTCTCTGAGTCTGGGAGGATGGCATACGTCTGTGTGCTGGCCTCTCTGACTCCGAGAGTGGTCCAAACATACGGTATGGTGTCCCTTGTGCCAGCCAAACTTTGCTGGACTAACTATGCTGGACTAACTCCAGGTTAGGATTGTGCCCTCAGTAGCTTGATATGAAGACTGCTCTGAAGATTACCCATTTCTGATAGTTTCAGCTTTCTAAAAGATTTAGGAAAATGTACAGAGGTTTTCTACCAAGCCTTGAATTATGTAAAAAATAAAGTTAGGGTTTCGTTAAAAGCTGGAGGGCTGAAGTGGAGGACTTCTAATGCCTTTTCTGAATGTTGAGCCATCGCTGTTGTCCAAAACATTCCAATGGAAACAGACTAGTACTTGGGACTGAGTGCAATACTTGTGCAGACACCTGTTTGAAATCAGTGCTGGTAGCAGATTTCGCTGTATGGATTTTTCATCCTCAGCTGTTCTCTGAATAAGAAAAACACTAGGCAAAAGGTATGGTTTCCTGTGTATGTGAACATTCTCCAAATGCACTGGAAGCCCCTCAGGATTCGTCTCGGAGCCAAACTACATTAGACGTGGGATGTGATCAGGGCTTCCAATACTTCTATTTTTAATGGAAAGCAATCATTGAGGACCTTGAATTTGATTGAGGCAGCAGAGGCTGAGGAAGGGAGTGTGTCAACCTTCCCCTGTGCACTTTTTCTCGGTTTTAGAATCATAGAGTTGGAAGGGACCTACAAGGTCATCTAGTCCAACCCCTTGCTTGTCGTAGGAAATCCTCCTAGAGCATCTCCATCAGGTGCCTGTCAAGCCACTGCTTGAAAGTCTCCAGTGAGGGAGAATCTACCACCTCCCTTGGCAATCTGTTCTACTGTCAAACCGCCCTTATCGTCAATAAATTCTTCCTGATGTCCAACCAGAATCTCCTCTCTTGTATCCATTGGACCTAGTTCTACAGTCAAAGGCAGATGAGAACAAATTTGTCCCTCCTTCCTTTTGACAGCCCTTCACATATTTGAAGAGTGCCATCATATCCCCTCTCAGCCTTCTCTTCTCTAAACATACCAAGTTCCCTCAACCTTTTCCCTGGAAAACAAGTCGTTTTCCAGCCCCTGATCAGCTTTGTTGCGCTTCTCTGAACCTGCTCCAGTTTGGCTGCCTCCTTCTTGAACTGAGGTGCCCAGAATTACAGTACTCCAGGTGAGGTCTCACCAGTGCGGAGTAAAATGGAAGTTTTAAATTGCTTCCCACTCCTGAAGCTGATATTAACCCAGCTGAGGAAAAAAGGTGGCTATCTTTATTTTTCCCAGTGTGTAAGATAGCAGCTAGGGACAAGTGTAGACCAGGGAACTGGCACAGGATGAAGGGTTAAACTTCTCTCTCCGAGCACTGCAACCTCTATGCAATTCCCCATATGGATCCTTTCAACCAAAAATAGGCACATTGGGATCCTATTAAGAATTACACCAGGTCTTATAATTTGGATCTCACAGAGGTACATAGAGCTCCATTTTCTGAAGTGCATCATTGTCTGAAGATTGGCCTTCAGGAGACGGTTCAGTAGCATTCTTCCTAAAACTGACAGCATCATTTCTGAGAGACTATATTTGCATGGTTCTCCTCTGATTCCACCTGCCGTGGTCCCCTGTTCTTCTGACACGAAGGGAGCTTTGTGCCACTATCTAGTTTTAAGTTATTTTATTTCTAGCTGCTAATTTACCGTGGAAGACTGATCTAGAAGTTCTCTTCCCTGAAACACAAAACACACAAATCTATTTCTGAACAAGAGAACTTTAAGTAACCTCCATTAAAACAATTTTTGAGGTGGTATTTCAAAGGACATCATCATAAGAACATAAGATTAGCCCCACTGGATCAGGCCAAAGGGCCATCTAGTCTAGTTCTCTGTATCTCACAGTGGCCCACCAGGTGCCTAAGGGAGCTCAGTAGACAACAAGATGCTTGCATCCTGTGGCCACTCCCTTGTACCTGGCATTCTGAAGTAGCCTACTATTAATGTAAGGAGGTTGCACCACCCATCATGGCCTATATCATGATGTCAATGCAATCTGTACTTTGCACTTCATCCATCAGGAACGCTACGAAAATAATCCATCACTGTGTAGAGCAGAGGTCTCCAAACTACGGCCCACCACAAGATTGTATCCCTCCCACAGCAACCTCCAGAGGTGTATAAAGGGTGTCGTCACGGGAGGCGGGGGCAGTGGGCACTGGTTGAGGGGAGCAGAGCGGGCAGGAAAAAGCTGAGCGCTTTTTGGCCCGCCTACCCTTCCTCATGTCCAGGATGCCCCTGCAAGAGCCCACGCATTCCCTTTGCTTCCTGTGCCGGGGGAGGGGGGGGCACGGGGAACACACCAGTTGCCTGGGCGCCTCCGGGGCCGGCTGGGGTGAAATTGCCCCGGCCACCCCTGGAGGAGCCCACACGTTCCCTTCACTTGCCGAGTCAGTGAGCAAGGGGAACACGCCATTTGGGGGGGGGCAGCAGCCACTGCATAAGCCCCCGCGCTCCCCTCACTTTGTGACATCATGCAGCATACCTGGGGCGCGGAAATGTCCTGGTATACTGTACCTCTGGCAAATTTAACATTTTCAGTCATTATGTATTTCTCAGTTTAACCAAAGCATTGTTTCTTTGCAAATATCACATTTCTCTTTTATTCTGAATCAAATTAATCAACAATATTTATATACCGCTTTTCAACACAAAGCAGTTTACAGGCAAAACATAATAATCAAGTGAAATGGCTCCCTGTCCCAAAAGGGCTCACAATCTAAAAAAAAAATGTAGAACACCCCCAGCAACAGCCACAAGAAAAGACACTGCGCAGGGGTGAAGAGTGATAATTACTCTCCCCCTGCTAAAAATAAGGGAACACCACCTGAAAAAGTACCTCTTGCCCAGTTAGCAGGGGTGGTCTTGCTGGTTAGAAAAAAAGATCCAAGTAAACTTATTCATTCATTTAAATTTCATTCATCATTTACAAAACTGATGTTTTTTCAGCCCACGAAAATCTGTAAAATATACAATGTGGCCCTCGAACTTAAAACGTTTGGAGGCCCCTGGTGTAGCCAATAGTACAGTTAATATGACTGTAGCTTTAATGGCAGACTCGAATTGCAGTTTCTCTTGCAGACAGATTACTATCAAAGCTTACAGCAAAATACTTCCATATTTCTGCAGGTAGCTTGAAATTGCATCCAGAAATTGCGAAACCTTATATTTTGATGATGTTAGAAACCTGACTTCCCACCAAAAGAACCACCACGCTGTCAGATGACTTAAAAATCCTCCTTGATTAAAGAGGATTGGGCTCTGACTGAGATCTTCTATTAAACTATGCACCAGATTTGCTCTTCCACTCTTGGCGAGCTGTAAATTCTCTGAACAATGAGAGGCTTGTCCTTGAGAATGGAATAATAGGTGGGGCTTTAAAGGTGGGAGTTGGGGAAGCTTTCAAAAGTCTCTCTTGGAAGAGTGAGATTGAATCTTTAATTTTTTTTATTTTTTATTTTGCTACCAAAGATAGTGGAAATGTGCAGTAAGTCAGTTCTCAGGATTCTACCCAGCAACAGAGTGCTTTGTAGTTTCTGCTATGATGGAACTGTGTTCTGTGCAGCAAAGTTTCCCATCCCAGAGGAGGGCAGAGTTGAGACTGATTTAAGAAAGTGGCGGGGAAAGTGGGGGGGGGACCCCTCCAAAGAGCCCAGCTGCTTTGGAGGAATGGTCTGGCACAAAAACCTAGAGTGGACTTCATCAGTGGAGAGAAAAAATATGCTCATGACCCTTTTGAGCAGTGGAGGTAAAAAACTATTCTTGTTGAACTGGGCCGTGGCATAAATGAAGTCCCTTCCTTGGGTGGGGGCAAAAAATGACGAAGCTGGCTATGGCAAGAGAGCAGAAGAGTTCAGAGAGAAGAAAACTTCGCTTTGATTGTGAGTAGTTGCTGAGTTGGGGAAATCAGGACTCCATTTTATGGTACGTGACCCCAGTCTTCTGGAAGAGTACTGTCACCTGCCCTCCCTTCTATAAGCCCTACTTCTTTGCTCTTTGAGAAAGAGCAGGATGCATTTGCTCAACAGAAAGGGAATGGCACTGTTCACACGCGTAGAGCAGTGGTTCCCAAAGTGGTGGGTTGCAGCTTATCAGGGGAACCAGAAGCCGGCCATTCCCCCTCAAGGGGCGTGGCCAAAGAATGACTGTGACATCGGTGCTAGAAGCCTTTCTAAGCAACAGGAAGGCCCACGAAGGGGGCTGTGAGCTCCCCACATCTTCGAAATGGCTGGCTTTATGTTAAAAAGCCACCTGTTTGCAGTGGCAGTGCAGTTGCTGCTTTGTGATCACCACCCCATCCCGCCCCTGCAAATACTTACAGGGTTCCCATGTTCTGAGTAGTACAATTTTAGTACAATTGCTAAGAACCTGAGCAGGACTGGGACATCATCTCCTGGTACTCGAAGGGTTACTCCAGCTGCCTCCCCCTTTACCTGGCGGTGCTGTAGTGCAGTGGTTTTCAACCCCTTTCATTCCTGTAAGTTGCTGTGACCCCACAACTGAAGCTTTGCAACCCCATTGGGATCCCGGCCCCAGGGTTGAAGAACGCTGTTCTAACCATCTAATCTCCACACTAGCTCTCTCTACTGTCTCAGTCAGTGGTATTCCAACATTTTAGATCGGAACCCACTTTTTAGAATGGCACTCATGTCAGGACCCACCGGAAGTGATATCGTTAAGCTGGAAGTGTTGTTGTGGAAGGAAGTGACATCATCAAGCAGGAAGTGATGTCATTGTAACATAATGAAATGACACTCCTGAATTGCAAATTGGCATTCTTGAACTGCAGCAATTGAACAACCATGAAATATCCCTGACAGAAAGCAAGATGAGGACAAAATATGATGTCAAAACACTGAAATAAAAACTAAATTTAAAAAAAACCCTCACTTGAAAATTCCAATTGTTAGCACTCACAAAAGGAATATAACAAGAGTAAGGTCTGCAGTTTCCAAGATGGCTGCTCCCAGCTTTCTGCAACCCACCCGACATCAGGTTGCGACCCACCAAATGGGTCCCGACCCACAGTTTGAAATAACACTGGTCTAAGTAGTTAACAAGCTAGCTGTGGTCTTGAACTGATTCCAAGTCTTTTTTCTCTCTCCTGATCTCTGCTTTTTCAGATGGGTACGCGTTCTCTCAAGAGGAGCATGGGGTTGTTTCCCAGTCCCAAGTTGTTCGATCCTACGACACTACCAAACAGAGAGCTGGAGTAGAATAACACCCGCTTCCCCTGGACTGGTGGTCAGAGGAATGAGATTCGGATCAATGCATCCACTGTTAATACATTCTTGACTAAGGTTGGCAACAGCAGCCTAAACACCAGAAAGCCCTTTACTGTGGCCTTAGCCAACAAGTTTGTTATGTATTCTTCTTGCAAACCTTGAGCACAGATTGGAGGGGGGGGGGACCTCTGTTTGAAGTCAGCCGCCTTGCTCTGCCTAACATTTGTTTATGTTTATGAAGCATTTGGCTGTGCTACCTGAGGTGTGAAATTGGAAACATTTCGTCTTTACCACCATTAAGGGGAAAAAGGAGAAGAAGAAGAAAACATCCATACGCACAGTTCTGGGAGAAGCTCACCAAGTTGTGTTTTCCATGAGAAATCTGCCTTTGCTTAACTCGAATAGGAGTGCTGGCATTTCCTGTTTTGTCATGCCCAGATTCGAGTGCGCAAGGCTGCATGTATGAAACCTTCCTTTATAATATCCACTGTTTATTTGACTGAAATATTCAGGGAGCGATGAGGCACTTAAGGTGCTGTTGCAGGAAAACAAACATATCAGGGAGAATGCCGGGGAAGGGATCTGGCTGCCAGAGCCTATGTTGCCAGCTTGTTTTAGAAAGAATAAACACCGTAAGCTAACAAATCATATAAGATATGTCATGGAACTCTTAGCTATTCACACACGCACGCACGCACGCGCGCACACACACACACACACACACACCAGCCACAATATGCATTACCCTAGTCATGCGCATGGTAGGGCATGGCTGCTGTTTGCATGGCATTCTGCTCAAGATGCATCTCAAAGCGACAGCAAAAATTGCTGGCCCGGTTTTGGCATGGATCATCCCAAACAGCAAGGATTCTTGCTGTTGCCCAGTGTAAATTTCCGCTGTGTCCCCCAGTCCCCAGCCACGAAATATCCCCTAGCTGTCTGAGAATAGTGTAAAGGAACTCTCTGGCTACAAAGGAGGTAAACATGGATTTAGAAGTCTGGTCCCCCTTTGGGAAAGCTCCCAATATTGTCCTTCCTTAAAATGTCAGAGGAGCTGGTGCCTTAAAGTCCTCTGCTGTGGTATCGAAGGAAGGAAGGAGTCCACTTTGGAGAATCCTGCCCTTTGAGGTAGATGGCTTATTTTCTTCTCCAAATCACTATTACAAATCCTTTATGGCAATGTAGAGTCCAAAGAGGGGAGAGCAACAAGACCTCTTACCAGTGATGTCATCCGGGCGCGCCAGGAACCGGAACGCCCAGATGATTGACAGCCCTCCGCCCCTATGGCGGAGGGCTGCCACGCCTCCCTGAGCCTCACAGCGCCCGAATCGCTCCATTTCAGAGCAATTCGGGACGCAAGGGAGGGCGGGCAGGCCCAGCAGCAGCTCGCCCGTCCTCCGGAGAGGCGGCGCGGCCCGGGCCCGTCCGCAGAACTAGCGGAACGGCTTACCGGGCCGTTCCGCCTGGATGATGCCACTGCCTCTTACCAAAGAAACAGTTTGCAAAACTAAGCTTTTTTCCACCCCCTTTGGAAAATGAACAAGGGGACAGGACTGAACTCAGTGTTGACCTCGGCTTGCCTGATTCTATTCAAGAATATTTGGGGATATTAAAAAAGATCTTGGCATGGCTGCTTCAGGGAAAGGTTTCCTTTGAGGAATGGTTTCACAAATATGCAGACATTATACCTTGAGATGAAGTTAGCATTGGGGCTACCAACCTTCCCCCCCCCCCAGCAAGGCTCCTATGCCTTTAATAGCTGCATGGGAAGGAAGAATTCAGCAGATGAAGTTATTTCCCAGCATAAAGATATTGTGATGGGGAAGAAACTCCAGTTGCTATTAGCTACATAGGGGACATGCAAGTTAAAAAAAAGGCTGCATACTTCTGGCTGCATTGACTGGCTAACTTTCTGGATGGAATGGGCATGCCCAGCATATATTTTGGAATCATGCACAATTCTAGGAAAAGCAAGAAATGAATACAGCCCTTAGAGTCAACTAAGGCTATTCTTCAGACAAGCAGCATTCATTCTAGTAGCCAGACTATATTTTTGAGCATCAAGTAAATAGCGCTGCAAAGCTTGTCTTCTACCATGTGCTGTAAATAGGCCCTGAAAATGCCAATGCTGTTTTTTGCCCTTTTGCTGACTGCCCTCTGGAACGTTTATTGATTTAAGTGTATCCGAAAGCTATTCATATATGAATATTTATGCTTATCAAGCCAAAGGAAAAACAGCCATCTGGCTCCTTCCCTGGCCTAATCTTTCTAAAGGGTCTCAAATGAATTCCAGGGCTGGAGTGCCATCATTCAATTCCTGGTGCCACTTTTTGGAGCTCTGGAAACCCCACGTCACTGAACACAAGAGTTTCCTGATGCTGTGTTCTTGGATCCCTTGGCGGGGGGCAGGGGGACACCTCCAGTTCCTTTTTTGCACTTCTGGTGGAAAAAACAATTCAGCAGAATGGGAAGGTTGAAAGCAATTTGCCAACAGTCATGGATGTCAAGGGGCCAAACATGAGTGTGCACTGTGTTTTCATTTTGTGTGTACTTGATAAAACTGGGTCTCAAAGTTAGGATCACGAGAATAATAATTCAAGGAGGAAACTTAATAAAGAAAATCTCTAGCAGAGAGCCTTTCCTATTTAACATTTTTTTTCATTTGGGACATGATCCAATCAAATGTAAGTACTTTGGCACAAAGCACATGCTTCATTCTTTGGTTGAAATGGATGGGGATAACGCTGGCTAGCTCATTCGCTGTGTCTGCTTAAAAATATATTCACTGTGTGTGCTTGAAAATATGTATATATCATCATATACGAAGTGGTGAAAATAATCATGTGATTGGAAATACATGGATATGGTTCACTGGGATCAAACTGACCCAGAGAAAGGGAAAAACATGATAGAATTTGATTTCAATCTCCTGCAGCTCCAGACTGCTTGAATTCCTCAGTGTTAATGAGATCAACTAGCCTGTGGTGCTTTATGCTCCCACACTTGTAACTTTTTAAAATAAATTGCAATGTATACTCTGATAATGTTAGGGTCACTTTATACCCCAGTTGCATTGAATGGAAAACTGAAACTAGCCAGCACCTGTTGTTCAGTCATTTTAGTATATATAAAAATATCTCTATTATTACCCCCTTATTTTTGCTGTGTTCTATTTCTGGGCTGTCAAATGGAAATACTTTTCTTTGCAGCTTGTGACATGCACAGTGCAACACAGTGCAAGTGTTTTGGGATGACGTTAAATTTTAATTCCTATTTTGTGGGACACTTGGCCCCACACACAAGCACACATAGACAACATTAGTAAAATAAACTTTTCTGGCAAGGGGGCTAATGTTAGTCTTGTTAGTAAGACCAAGGGCCCAATCCTATTCAACTTTCCACCAGCACTGCAGCCAACATACAGCCCTAAGGTGAGGGCATGTTCCTTTCCTTTGAGAAGGATTCTGTTACTGCCCCCCACCACCACAGAATGCAGTGTGCAACACATTGGCATAGCTGCATCAGCACTGGAAAGTTGGATAGGATTGGACCCTTATTTCCCTACAAAAGCAAGCATGGTATCAGCTGAGCTTCTATAATTTAAATCATACCCAGTAGTGCTATCCAGCTGGTACGCTGGGCGGGACTTACGTTTGATCGGCAGTCCGCCCATTGCGTCACGCCGCGTTCCGCCGCATTCCCGCCCGCCGGGGCGTGTGGGAAAGCGGCGGAACGCGGCGTGACGCAACGGGCGGACTGCCAATCAAACGTAAGTCCCGCCCAGCGTACCAGCTGGATAGCACTACTGATCATACCCCAAGCAAGAAGGTATTTCTAGGCAATATTCTCAACTGTATATGAACCTCCCAGAACCCATTCAGATAGACTTGGAATAATTGGAATATTGCAAAAACAGCACATACAATGAACCAGAATGTGGGATAAGGAGAATAGTAATTCTTAGGCTGGAGACATGGGTTAGCTGAAGACAGTTGGAAAGAGCGAGCATTGCTCATAATGTGTACACATGTCCTATGTTTGCCTGCCTCCAGTAGTTAGGATTGGCAGGTTCCAGTATTAAATAACAGACCTTCAATAATAATACTCCGCATTTATTTGGCATTTGAATGTTCAAAGGGTATATATTATCTTGTTGTGATAATAACAATTCTGTAAGGTAGATCATATTGCAAATAAGAGTGCAATCCTAAACTGGAGTTAGGCTGGCATAAACTAAGCCAGCAAAGTTTGGCCACCACAAGGGCCACCATAAAACGTGTTTGGACCACTCTTGGAGTCAGGGAGGATGGCGCACGTCTGTGTGCTGGCCTCTCTGACTCTGAGGATGCAATCCTAATCAACTTTCCAGCCCTGGAGTAAGGACAATGCAGCTCTGAGATAAGGAAACAAACATTCTCTTTGAAAGTTGAGGAGTCCTCCCTGACTGCCACCCAACTTCAGGATGCAGCATATGTTCCATTGGCACAGTTATGTCAGTGCAGGAAAGCTGGTTAGGACTGCAACCTGAGAGTGACCCAAACATACTTTATGGTGTCCCTTGTGCTGGTCAGTCAATCTTGCTGTCTTAGCTTATGCCAGCCTAACTCAGTTTAGGATTGCGCCCTAAGTAACAGACAGCCCAATTAAACCCAGGGCTTACAGAGGTGGGTCTTTCTGTCATGTGCTGGTGCGAATGGACAGAGGGCCCACACACACCCCAGCAGGTCCTAGGCATTCCATCACAGTGGGTAAGTCAGTGGCAGGGGGAGTTTGGGGGAGGATTGTGGGCAGCTTCAGGGTGGGGAACGGACCAGGCAGGGGATGGTTTGGGGGCTGGAGGGGAAGGATATCAGTGGGAGCAGTGCACACCTAGATCCTGTCCCCTTCACCCAACTCTGAATCACCCCATGAGTCCCCTTGAACTTGCACTAGCAAAATAGCTGGCACAGGCCATTGAAGGGCAAGCGGCCTGCGGGGAGATAAGAAAAATGCTTATCTTTTCTGGGCCATGTGGTCACACACACACTCCAGTAGCATGCAGCACATCTCCATCAGCAAGGGGCGGGATAGGATTTGGCCCTGAGACACGTGCCTGATTCAAACTCAGGGCACAATCCTAACCAATTCTCCAGCACTAGGGTAAGAGCAATGCAGCTCCAAGGTAGGGGAACAAACATTATCTTCGAGGCTGTCTCTATGACTGCTCCCCAAATGCAGGATGCAGCACATGCCCCATTGGCACAACTATGTCAGTGCTGGAATGTTGGTTAGGATTGAGGCCTCAGGGCGCAATCCTAACCTGGAGCTAGGCCGGCATAGTTAGGCAAGCAAACAGGCACAAGGGCCACCGTAAAGCATATTTGGACCACTCTCGGAGTCAGAGAGGCCAGAACACAGACGTGCGCCATCCTTCCTGACTCCGAGAGTGGTCCAAATGCACTTTGCAGTGGCCCTGGTGCCGGCCAAACTTTGCTGGCCTAACTGTGCTGGCCTAACTCCAGGTTAGGATTGCACCCTTAGTCTCTTAACTGCATAGCTACACCAATTTCACTGCTACACTTCACTAGCAAAATATATGTGATCAGAAGCAATGTAAGTGGGAGAAAAGAAATATACATGTGTTGTGTAGGGAGCCATATAGCCTCCCTTGGGACATTTTCAACCCTCTGAAAAACCTCTTTCTTTCTCCAGCCTCAGCTATTTGCTTAATATGGCAAAGTGAACAATGCTGGAAAGGCATGGCTGTCAACTGACATGATTTATTTTACTAGCAAAGGCTGGGGGGGGCAGTGTCATTTTGACCTGTCTCTAAATTGAGGTCAGCCTGTGTCACATTCAAACTCTCCCCAGAGTTACTAGTTGGCGTGAACTGAGATACATATGTTAAGTGTCAGCTCAACAGAAGTTACACACAGGGCTTGTCACACAGCGATATAGTATGTGACATTAAGACTGGAGGGTCAAACTTTTGTCGGCCTTGGCGGGCCTTAATCTGGATCTGGGTTAATCCTATAGAACCCACCCAGGTCAAGACCTGACATTCTTTATGTCCTCTGGAGTCACTACAAACACAAATCTATCGTAGCGTAGTACACCTTGACATCTGTAGCACTCAGTGGTGAACAAGAAGGCATATCCTGGCCACATTATCAGCAAAAGAGAAATCAGCCCTTGGTTAAACATATTCTACGTTCATTTGCTGAGATGAGCATAGGCACAAGAGCCATCTTGGAAACATAGTGTGAATATGTTACCAACTCGACAGGGTACTGGAGCAGAATAAGCTAAAGATTTCAGTTTGACAGTCTGGATTAACAATTCCATACTGATCAAAAAATGTTGAAGGAAGGGACTGGAAGAGGGGTCTTTGGCAGCTCTCTACATTGACCAATCTGCCAGCTTTTCTGGAACATTCTGAGGAGAAGCCAATGTCTGTGTTTCCTTGTTAAAACACAGATATGACTTGTTCCGTTGGATCAATGTGATGGGCTGCCTAAGTTTGCTGACAAAAGAGGCCGCTCCTTTGACAAGTGTCTTGTTACAAATTTAAAAACATGAAGCAGGGTTTGAGTCAAGTTCTGCTGAGAAATCTGTTGACGTTTTCTGTTCCTTGACAGGGCTTCGGGTCTTGCTGTAGGGAGCTACCAGGGGATGTTCGTAATAACTTGTCAAGAAGAAACGGTGAATTGCTAATAAAACTATCGGAGTCAAGGCCAGTTGCTAATGTACCTAAAAGGAAATAAAAAAATGTGTGTGGAGCAAACATGAAGTCTATGGGCTGTAAATTAAGATAACAGTCTCGCCTTGCTAATCTGCACTTCCCTAGACCACACACTTTTTAATGCATGCCAAAAAAAATCTATAGTTTCTCTCCAGTTCGCAGCCAACAGTTTCAACAGCAGATGCTGGAGCAGAGTCTCCAATTACTGCGGTTACATTATTTTTAGAACAAGCAGCTCTGTGTTTACCAGGAGACTCTTGGTTGTTATCCTAAATAATTAAAACCAACCTAAGGTTGACAAAATAGTGTCTTGCGTTATTTGTGGTTCTTCATGTGATCGTCTCCCTTGCGCTGAAAGTCAGCAGTGTTTGCAGGATGCTTTCACCACAGAACTGCATTTCACTTCACGGTTCTTAAATTGTGAGGTGGTAGAACCCGAAAGAGCGAAACTGGGCTTTTGCTAAGTAAAGGCATAACTGAGGCAGCAAGAAAAAAAAAGGCTTAAAAAGTGAGGGGAGAGAGAAATGAGGAAATCGGAAGAGAGAAATATGGTGGTCAAGACAAATTGAGACGGAGCAATAAACATGGAGAGGACCCTACTACCTCAGGACTCTGCCACCCCATTTTGTTGTGTGTGAAGGCCAAGCCTAGTACCTCTGGATTTTGGCCTGTATCTCTAAAGAAAACATCCCATTCCTTATTTTATTCACCCAGAAACTTTTTATTTTGCTGTAAGAAAACATTTTAAAATGTTCATCCCATCCTTCCCCCAATTTTGAACATAATGAATCTTCCAGATCTTTGCATTTGTCTTCGGACATTTCAACACTACAAACTTAAACCACTTTATACAAATTGTTTGGCCGCCGTGAACGATGACTCCCAAGGAACTGTGTTGGGAGAGTGTTGAAAATCTTGTCAGAGAGTTTTCCAATGTTCTTTTTCCCTTTTCCTAAAGTGCTCAGTTTCTCTAGAGAAGAAGCCGTGAAACACATTTATAGTGTAGGAAGGCTCTCAGGGT
This sequence comes from Lerista edwardsae, assembly GCA_029204185.1. NCBI lineage: Eukaryota > Metazoa > Chordata > Lepidosauria > Squamata > Scincidae > Lerista > Lerista edwardsae. The sequence continues at coordinate 9,925,788 of JAJKFI010000030.1, forward strand.
GTTTTCACCCATGGGCTTCTGTTGAAGTATTTTTGTACCTGTTGGCAGTGTGAAAATGGAGCTTAGATTAATTAGATTGTTTTTCAAGGAGCAGGAGAACCAACAAGCAAGAACTCCCATCGAACAGGCAACAGCTTATTGTATCAGTAGTAGGCAAATCTATCCGCCCTGCTTATCCCAGCCATCTCACCAATATCAATTTCATTTTGTCTCTAGTCAGCTTATTATTCTTCAGCTACCCATCCTCAGCAGTGTGTCTACTTCCCTCTCTACTCCACACTAAGCAACATTCACATGTGGCCTAGCAGGAGGGAGGCTCACAAGCAATTTCCTTCATGCTTGTGTGAAAATGGGCCCAGTTACACTTAGGGAGGCACACCGAACACACCAGAGGAATTACCTTATGAAAAGAAAGAATCCCTCTCTGCTGCTATGTATTCCTCCTCAACCGTGTAATAATTTGTAATGTTTCTGTGTAAAGAAGCAAGACCCTAACTGTATAAATTCCATACTGATATGGCTTTATTATACCTAGCATTCATGTAAATAAAAAGCCTTACCTTTATTTAAAGAAAATGGCTCTAAGGAAATATTGTCTTCTCTTTCATATTTCGGGTATTTCAGTTTGAAACTATTTAGTTTAGAGTGCAATCCTAACCTGGAGTTAGGCCAGCATAGTTAGGCCAGCAAAGTTTGGCCGGCACAAGGGACACTGTCAACTATGTTTGAACCACTCTTGGAGTCAGACAGGCCAAAACACAGCCATGCGCCATCCTCCCTGACTCTGAGAGTGGTCCAAATGCCTTTGTGCTGGCCAAATTTTGCTGGCCTAATTGTGCCAGCCCGACTCCAGGTTAGGATTGCGGTTATAGTGGTAATAGCAAACTCCTGAATACCTGTGAATTGCACAATGTTATGTTCTGAAGGCTTCATGAAAAGTGTGCTATATGTTTTCCCTTCGTTTTGAAGCTTTGAGTAAATTCCATGTTTAGAACTCTTGGAAGCTGTAGCTGGAAATACTTCCAGGAGGTGTCATGAGATGAGCTCCTTGCCAAAAAAGAAAAAAAGAAAAGAAAACTGAAGGAAGGACATTTAACGTTTCCCTCACAGGGAGCTACCAGGGATCCTTTCACAGATCATTGCCACAGGCGCAGTCACCATTACGAAACAGTGGTATACAGTCATGTCGCTTGGTCTTCAAAGAGCCCCAAAGGATTCAGTCCAAGAGATCAAATCAAGGCAATAGGGGTGGTACATTCATACCTCTGGCTTTGGCTGTTGTAGACATGCCGTGAAGCACATTTACAGCATCCGGAGTGTGGGAACTGTGCACACAGGGGATTGAGCCAGCTGCCACTGCAGCCCAGCACAGACAGTATGGACTGATGCCATTTCAGCAGTGCTGGCCAGTGGTAAGGCCCATCAAGGGGAGGGGGAGATGGGAATGGTGCGGAACTGGGTGGGGGAGGGGAGATGTGGGCTTGGCCAGGGATGTGGCCAGCGGTGGCTTCCATTGCCAGATTCTCAACTCCCATGTCGGACTGGGCAGCCCAACACAGAGCTGTTCCACCAACAAAACAGCAGGTGGAGACTCGATGAGTCCCATTGCAGGGCCCACATGAACGTCCCCTTCCCCAGAGGAGACCCTGGTGGCTGCCGTGGATCCTGTAGGCTGCAGCAGTAGCCATTTTGCTACCTCTGCTCCTACAGGACCTTGGGAGTTTAGGATTGGGCTGCCCATGAATTAAGCAGCACACACATTACAACACTCAGGGAAGCAGCTAGCAGGTGATTCGCTGCAATCATGGCTGGCTTCCAATGAAAAACAAGCAGGGTGCCTGTATCAGCAATTGCTGGGAAGGTAGCCAGCAGAATTGCCTCAGTCAGGCTGCAATCATGGCTGGCTTCCAATCACAAACACGCACGGCAGCTTGCTTCCAATGGGAAAAAAAGCAGGCGCTTGCATCATCAGTCGCTAGGGCAACAGCAAGCAAAGTTGTCGCTGTTCTAAGAAAGCCATGGAAAAGTAGGGATCCTGCACAAAGGGACCAGCTCTCCAAAGAGAAGGCAGCAATCCAATTGCCTCAGGTGGGGAGGTCACTGAGCTCTCCCTAGTTCTGAGAACTGACTTTCTAAGGAATCCAGGAGGCCTTCTGAGGCGGGGAGGGGGATGTTAAAAAGTTATGGGCCCCAGGTGCCAAATGCCAAGCTACACCACTGTTCCTGCTCCTGTCTAAGACTGCAATCCTAGGCACACTTTCCTGAGAGTAAGCCTCACTGAATACAATGGGCCTTACTTCTGAGTAGAAACACATAGGCTTGGGCTGCCCGTGTGCCACCCATTCCTGTTTTCTGTGCCACTTGGGGCACCCACCCCTCAGATTGGTCACCTGCGGTCTAATCTAAATAGGAGTTTCTTGCCACCACTGAGGGCACAATCCTACGCCCTGCGTAGCTCCGAAGCAACGTTGTTGTGTCGGCACTACGCCACTAGTACCGACGTGGGAGAGCCAACTGGCACCCCGCATTGGCTCTAGAGCGCCCGGGCCAACACTAGGAGTAGTGTCAGCCCGAGAGCACCGGCGGAGAGCCACCTTTGTGCCAGCCAAACTCAGCTGGTGCAGGGCCATTCTGGGAGGAGGGTGGGAGGTGTTTCTGTGCAGGGGGGTGCATAGGCCGCTGGACAGACTGGCCCAGGGAGGGGTTGGGGTCGGGATGCGACCATTAGGCCACATCCAAGGCCTCGTTCCCAGGCCGTGCGGCCCCAATTCGGACCACGCAGCTTCCTCAAACCTGTGCCCATGATTTTGCAGGCGCTGATCCGAAGAACCCATTGGGGAGGATCCAGCTGCTTTCCAAGCTGGGCTGGATACAGCGCAGGCCCACCGCCCGGCCTGTTCCAGCGCAGCTTAGGATTGCACCCTGAAGCAGTTGCTTAGGTATTAGCTTGTACTGAGCATTTGGGGCTGAATAATACTGCCCTGTGTTGGAAGTTTAAACTTCTGCCTTAAATTGCATCGTTCTGCATTCATGTAAAATGAATTGCTTCTCTTAGGGAAGATGTGAGGAAGCTCTAAGCCAGAAAAAGTCCATGGGAACACCCCATTATTGGAAGTTATCGTCCCTCCCATGGCCACAGGCTATGCACTGGCCAAGGAAGACAATGCGAAGAAGCGTCCATTCTTGAGTGGGGAAGGCCAAGAGAAGAGAGGGGAAACACACACTAGTTAACAAAAGAAGCCAGTTCTTTTGTAGCTGGGTGGTTTGGCTGAGAAGATCTTCCAGATGTAGTCTTGGCATTAACGAATCTATTCAGAAAACATCTGCAGAGATGCTTACAAAGCCCAGTTGCACAGCTGTTGTGTCCGTGGCCTTTGCTTCCCACTTTGGACTTCTTCATTCAGGAAACGGCTGTGAGCTCTTGCCACTCTCCTCTCGCTGGCGATTAGATTTCAGGTGCCCGTGAAATGCCCTGGCTCATTTTCAGAAAAAAGGAATTCAGATCAGATAGAGCAATTAGGCAATTAGACTTCTTGAGATATGCACAGGATGGTGGCTGGAAGCAGAGACCCACCTTCAAATGCAAAACACATCCTATTACTCTGTAGTGTAGCTACAGGAGGGCGGCACAGTACATACTGCAGGTTTCACAATGTGCTGTGCAAATGGCCCCTCCCACTCGCTGTCAGAACCATCAGAATGGCTCTGACGGCAAGTGGGAGGGGCCGCTTATACTGTGCATTGTGGCACCTGCAATACTTACTGCAGCGCCCCTCTGTAGCTACCCTACTGCTATTACTCTAATATCCTAAATGCAGTGATTTCCAGTCTTTTTCATCTCATGGCACACTGGCAAGGCACTAAAACGGTCAAGGCACAAACTCAGTTTTTTTAACAACTGTCAAGACATACTGTCCTGCTAGGGCAGGATGACTGGTCGAGAGGGTTGAGTTGCCGTTATGCTCGAAGATAAGATCCTAAAGTTGCCAGTTTGAGAACACCAGAAGCTTCTATGGGCAGCAGACCTCGAAAACGCAAGTGATAAGCTTTGAGCTGAGCTGTCTCCAGCTGCCTGTGAAAAAGGAGTTGTGCTGGGCCAGCTGTTTTCCTTGGTGAGAGCAAAGAAGCCGTTTATCAGTCAGCGTGAAGGCAATCGTGTGGCAGGAAAGACAGACTGGACTATGAAAGTTTCATCTGAATGTAGCAGTTCTTGAATGATTAGAACCTCTTTGTGATTTGCAAAAACCCCTTGGGGTTTAGAAAAGAGCCTGCCTATGTAAACTGCCTTGAATTAAAGTCAAAGGACCAATCCAATGACCAAGAAAGGCGGCATATAAATACCGGTATTATTATTATTATTATTATTATTATTATTATTATTATTATTATTATTGGGGGGTTCACATCCTTCTGTGGTCTTACTAAAAAATGACCCTCTCCCAAATTCCCATGGCACACCTGCAGGCCATCCAGGGCACACCACTGTGCCGCAGCACAGTGGCTGAAAATGGCTGCTACATGTGGCCCCTAGTTACAGAGATCAGATACTAGTTGTTTGAGTGACAGATTGTTTTGCTACCGTTTTTTTCCTTCCTAATTTTTATTGAGAGTGAAGTGGTGAGCTCCCTTGTCTATCATATCAATTTGCTTAGATTATGTTTTTCAGATGTTATTCTGTGCTATGGGGAAAAATGTTTAATTGGCTCCCAGCAGATTGGTTGCTGGGTTTCCACCCCTTTTCTCCAAGCAGAACTAGTTATACAGTCGATGGATGTCCTCTGGTCGGTTAAATGCCATGCTACAGTATGGGGAGTGCTGTGTCCCTCCCTGAGTAGATGCGAAGGAAGGTCATTTGATTTGTACTTTGAGATAGTATTTAAAAAAATGACCAAATTCGTAGCTTGGAGCAAGACTGTTGCTTGGTGAATGTACACACCAAACCTAGTTCCAGTGAGTCTTCCATTAGAGTAAATGAGTCAACAAGGGTTTTGCTGGTATGGATTCTTTATTTTCTTTATTTTCCTAATCCTTCTGCATCCCTCACCTCCCTTCCCAGGGCTAGTGTGAAGTTTGACATCAAATGCATTCCAGAGTTTGTACATTGCGTTGTTATTTCTGATTGCTTACAGAAGAGGATTCCAAGCCCTCCTACTTTCACAAACAGTGGGCAGATTTCAGTAGGAACAATCCACCAACCAGTGGCATAGCTAAGGGGGTGCAGGGGTGGGCAACAAGCTTTAGGGGGGCAACAACCTGAGCTTGACACTAGTGGCCAAAATTGTGAAAACCTGTTATAAATCAGTGATTCACAAACTTTTTGATCAGGACCCACTTTTTTAGAATGGCTCTCGTATTGGGACCCACTGGAAGTGATGTCATTAACCTACAAGTGATGTCATAGCTGGAAGTGCCATCATCAAGCAGAAAGTGCTATCAGTGTGACGTAATCAAATGACAATGCAAATGGGCATTCTTGGATTGAAGTAAATGCACAACTATGAAACATCTTTGACAGAAAGCAAAATTAGGACAAAACATTATGTAAAAGCACTGAACTAATAATTAAAAAAACTCATTTGAAAATTCAAACTGTTAACACTCACAAAAGGAATATAGCAAAGTCTGCAGTTTCCAAGATGGCTGCTCCCAGCTTTCCATAATCTACTTGACATCAGGTCGCGACCCACAAAGTGGGTCCCGACCCACACTTAGAAAATCACTGTTATAAATCATTAGAAAGGTAATTTAATGCAGAATGCAAGGAAACAAACCATGTTGGAATACTCTTTCAAAAGTTCTGGCCAACTAACCAGAAAACATTTTATGTATTTTCTTAAATGTGATTTCATTATGGAGGGAGGGGACTACAAAATCTTCTCCCATCCTAGTAGCAGATGCTCTAGCTACGCCACTGCCACCAATTCTGGCTTTTCATATTCCAGCGCATCAATACCCCAGATTTCTAACAATGGCGTTCTAGTAGGAGTACAGGACAAACCACACTGAAATGACTAGAGATTCCTCCACAACAGGGCATGTCAGATTGCGCCCACGTGGAAACTAATCACCCAAATGAACAATACAGGCCTCCATAGTCCTCAGCAATGCCAGTCAGAAATTCCATGCATGCAGCTCTTCCTGGCATAAGGAAAAGTGATAGGAAAACTTCACACGTTGAACTTCAGCCTGCCACATAGCTGTTAAAGGCACAGGGCTTCACTATCACAGAACACAGCACTCTTACATGCTGCGGATAAGCTTGCCTAACCTTTGATATAGGAATTAGAATGGATTAGTCAGATTGCCTCTCACCCCAACTCCCCAAACGGCCTACTAGTAGCGTCCCTAGAAGGGGGTGGGCACTGTTTTGCAAGGCGCTTTACCTTGCAGTGTAATCCACTCCTCTCCCATGCCGTCGTAGCCAGTAAGTAACAAGGAGGCATTGCTTTCTCCGCAAGGACTGGCTACTACGGCAAGGGAGAGGAGCAGTTTACATGGAAAGGTAAGGTACCTTGCAAAACATAGTGCCCTGCCCATCCTTCTAGGGATGCTACTGCTGCCTGTGAATGGGCTGACCAACTTCCTAGTCTAGTTTAATTGAAAGGTTGAGGCTGAAACCGTTTTGTCTGGGTTCCCCCACCCCCACTATCATTTCTGAAGGTCAGCCAAACTTGCTGTTTCAAGAATAAAGTGCAGTGGTATTCAAACTGTGGGTCGGGACCCACTTGGTGGGTTGTGACCTGATGTCTGGTGGGTCGCGGAAAGCTGGGAGCAGCCATCTTGGAAACCTTACTCTTGCGATATTCCTTTTCTGACCATTAACAGCTTGCATTTTCAAGTGAGAAACGTTTTTTAATTTTGTTTTTAGTTCAGTGGTTTTACATCATATTTTGTCCTAATCTTGCTTTCTGTCAGGGATATTTCTTGGTTGTGCAATGGATGCAATCTAAAAATGCCAGTTTGCTTTCCAGGAGTGTCATTTTATTATGTCACAGTGATGGCACTTCCCGCTTGAGGGTGTCACTTCTGGCTATGACATCACTTCCAGGTTAATGACATCATTTCCGGTGGGTCCCAACACGAGTGCCATTCAAAAAAGTGGGTCCCAGTCTAAAACGTTTGAGAACCACTGGAGCCCTTGCTTTGTCTCTGATGTCAGGCATTTGCCTCCACTTTCCAAAAGAGCCTCATGTGCATACATTGCACTTTTCCATGATGTTTGATTAAAAATTCTTTTGCAACAACAGGTACCGCATGGGGTGCTACCGACAGGCAACCTGCAATCCCAAGGAACGGTTGGAGTCGATTTACAAACGGAGGACGACTGGGTGGGTCTGGGGCCTGCTGCTGCTGCTGCTGCTGCCACCATCAGAAGAAGAAAAACAGTTCATTAGACTTGCACAAAGCTATGGTGTGAACTGTTCCTCCTTCTGTTGCCCAGCATGGATAACAGCAGCTGCCTTCAAATCTTTTACAAGGCGGAAGGAGGCAGCAGGAAAAGGAACTTCTCTCCCTCTCCCTTTTTTTTAATTAAAAAAAGGCAAAAAAAATACATTGGATTTATAATTGGAAAAAAAAACCCCTCTGCGCTAATCTTGAAAGGAACGAACACCTCCAAGCAAATTAATTTAGTAGTTTAGCTGGGGGAAAAATTAATGTGATCCTACTTCTCAATTAATTTAGACGTAAAGACCAATATCAGAATGCGGTTGATAAGGAGAGCGGCATAAATGCTCCAAACTCCCCCGAAACAGCCAACAATAAAAGGTTTGTGCTTTCTTTTATAGCACATTTTATAGCACATTTTTATTCCAAAGAGCTCAGGACAGAATTCATGGGGTTCCCCGATGCAATCCTGCTTCCAAACACTAGTCAGGATATAGGTGATTGACATCAATTCCATGATGCTTTGACAGAGTATGAGCAGGCAGGCACGGAGGTCTAAGCATGCCCCATGGCTGGTGCTAAAACCACACCCCCACACACACACACATCGCCCCGCCCCCGCGCGTCACTCAGACACGCTTCCCTTAACCCGGAAACGCCCCCTTTTAGGGCATAGGGATGGGGGGGGGGGGGGGATGGGAGGGCCAAAAACCGTGCGGTTCTGCACACTATGGCGCCCCACTGCTGCCTGGCGCCCCATGGCTCGTGCCATGGGGGGCCATAGGTAAGATACGCGCCTGAGTATGAGAAGGTAGGACCTTGCCTTAAGGGACTAAGGGCCAAATCCTATCCAACTTTCCAGCCCTGATGTGGCCGTCCTAATTGGGGGGGGATGCTGCATTTTGTGAGGATGGGGAAGTCACGGAGGCCTCCACAAGGTAAGGGAACATATTTTGCAGCACTGGGAAATGCAGCACTGGGGCATTTGTGTTAATGGACTGTAAGCTGAGGTGGGGGGGGGCGAGCAATCATGGATGCCTCCTTATGAAAACCACCTTATCTAGAGACTGCATTGCAGCTGCATCAACACTAAAAAGTTGGAAAGGATCATTGGACCCTTATAGGCTATAATTTGACACAGGGAAGACACATTGTTTAAAGTGACACCCTATCAGGACCCACCTAATCCTTATGCGACAAAAAAAGTTTCACTTTAACAAATGCTCAAGCCTCTGTTTTTCTCCTTTTTACTATGGTGGGAACAACTTCCTGGAATATTCCTCGAGTTCCACATTCATCAGATCAGGACCATTCTGGTGAAATTATATTCCCCTCAGCCTGCCCTTCAAAATTGACTGAGGGTGCAATCCGAACCTGGAGTTAGACCAGCACAGTTAGGCCAGCAAAGTTTGCCTGGCACAAGGGACACCGTCAAGTATGTTTGGGCAACTCTCAGAGTCAGAGAGGCCAGGACACAGGTGTGCACCACCCTCCCTGATTCTGAGAGTGGACCAAACACTCTTTACAGTGTGCCAAATTTTGCGGGCCTAATTGTGCTGGCCTAACTCCAGGTTTGGATTGCGCCCTGAGTTATGGTCACCTACATATGATTAAACATACTGCTCCATTTCAGTTTTCATAGTGCTCAGTACATTTTCCTTGTCAGCTATTAGCTTGTCAGTTTCACAACCCACTAAAAATCAGGTGCGGCCCACTGGTGGGTCCCATCCAGTGGTGTCATTCAGATGATTTAGGAACAGGAACTCACTTTTGATTGGCACTTGTCGGGAATCCGGAACCAGCCACAGAGCCCGTTAGGATCCGGAATGCCCTTTCTGATCCGTTCCCCCTGAATGATATCACTGCCTTCGCCCCCCTAGGAATCCGGAGTCGCTCCTTTAACCCTCTGAGTGCCGGCCAACCAAGAAGAAAAGCCCTTCGCAGAGGAATTGGGAGGGGGGAGGAGGGAGAATGAAGTGGGCGGAGTCAGCCCTAATTTTAACTAGTGGAACTGAGTTCCCCCACGTTCCCCCTGCATGACACCACTGGTCCCATCCCATACTTTGGGAACCACTGCTCTGTACGCTCCTCTAATGGTTTTAAAAATCATGTTATCTGTCTTTATCTTGCTGGTTGGGGCTTAGAATTTGCATTTTTTTTATTCCAAGCTGACTTGTCAGTGAAAGGAGGGATAACAATGTAAGAAAGAAATCCTCTATCTGGGTAGCCAGTAACATGAAATGAGTGAGTGTGTGGTCTGCGCACTCTGCTTCCCCATGAGCCATGATCTGCACATAGAATTTTATAGGGCTGTCAGTCGTATTTAGTGCAACGTTTCATGGGTGGGAAAGACTGGAAAACTCTGGCGTTTCCAAAAATTAGTTTGAAAATGAGGTTGTACATACGGTGTCATGGAAGAGGCAAGCAACAAGCCTTTCCCTGTCCCCACCTGGTGGGGAGACGTCCAGGACACTGTGTACAGTTCAGAGTCTTTCTGTAAACTCCAGAAAGATGCCAGACTGCAGGGGTGGAAAAGGAATTAACTAAGCTGCAGCTTATTTATACAAACAAGGAGTTAAGCCTGCTTGCTTGTGTTGAGCTATGAGGAGTCACCATAAATCTGAGGGGTGTGAACAGCCAGGAAAAAGAGAAATTGTTTAGACGGTGCAGGAAGACAAGAGTGAGTAATGGGATGTAAAGGAGCAAATAAAAATGTCAGCCGGCTTCCATTTCCTGCAAAATGAGTCCCTGAATCAGGGCCAGCCCCAGGAGCAGAGGGGCCCAATCCAGGGCATTCTCGGGGGGGGGCACCCTCCCCCCAGGACTCCCATGCACCAAGAAAAGTGCTTGGGGTGACATGGCATCCCTGCCAACTGAATCCAGGAGGCCTATTTTGGACAGTTCAAGGGCAGGGATAGGTGGGAGGACCCAAGGTAAAGCTGCTCTGCTCAACTTAAGAACATAAGAACTTAAGAAGAGCCCTGCTGGATCAGGCCAAAGGCCCATCTAGTCCAGCTTCCTGTATCTCACAGCGGCCCACCAGGTGTCCCGGGGGGGGGGCACAAGACAACAAGATGCTTGGAACCTGTTGCCACTCCCTTGCACCCGGTACTCTGAAGTAGCCTACTACTAATGTAAGGAGGTTGCACAAGCCATCATTGACTATAGCCCATGATGGACTTTTCTTCCAGAAATCCATCCAATCCACTCTTAAAGGCATCTAGGCCAGATGCCATCACCACCTCCTGTGGCAAAGAGTTCCACAGATAAACTACCCGCTGGGTAAAAAAGTACTTCCTTTTATCTGTTTTAACTCTCCCAACCCTCAGTTTTGGCGGATGCCCCCTGGTTCTGGTGTTTTGAGAGAGGGAAAAGAACATCCCTCTGTCGACTCTATCCCTTCCAATTCATAGAGATCTGGCGGCGGCAGCAGGCAGCAATATGATCGCTGTGCTGGTGTGGGGCCCCCAAAGTGCAGGGTCCAATGTGATGACATTGGTCACATTGGCCTAAGGCCAGCCCTGCACTGAATATCTCTGGGTTTGGTGGCTCCGGACACCTGCTACAGCCAAAAATTAATATACATCTCTATTCTCAAGCCACTGTATCAATACTTGTAGCATCAGACCTATATTAGTCGCCTTGATCCCAAATGAACTTGAGTTTCAGAGTGTCTACAGTATTCTCTTACCCCGCTAAAACCACCCATTCACTTCAGTGGAGAGGAAAGCTCCACAAATGCTCTGGATTAGAATCCTTTAACTAGCTAAGCCATCCTATGGATTTCCATGAGAACTGGGTTAGTTTGGCCCCAAATAATGAGAAGAAAAGAATAAAAATGGACATCCCTATGCGTGATGTGCATGTAGAATGAGATTCAGAGCACCATTGGAATAGGGATTAGGTTATGATATTGCTGTGTTGTCAAAGCTGGTTGTGGCTGTAAACAAGAGCTTCACATTTTAGCAGTACCATGAAATCAATGCAAGGGACTAGGCAAGCTGCAATTTTTAAGCTTCACCATTCCATGCAATAATATCAATCAATCAACAGGTACTTATATACCACTTTTCAACACAAAGTTCACAAAGCAGTTTACAGGCAAATAGTAATAATAAAGTTAAATGGCTCCCTGTCCCAAAGGGGCTCACAATCTAAAAAAAGACAGACCACCAGCAACAGCCGGGGTCTACCCAGCCAACCCCCAATATGGGGCCTACCCCTGCAAGGATGCTCTAAGGTTCATTGGGATTGTGTGTATGAAATGCTTTAAGCACTTAGGGACAGTGCTACACCAACATTCTGTAGTATTGCAATGACGTGCCCTGTAAACAGAATTGCATGCTGAAAATATAGATACTGTCTGTATCCGGCTGTCACCATAAATCTTGTTTCTCTCCCATGTACACCTGAGGATTGTTAAAGCATGCAAAGGGTGGAGGTTCTACACTGATGTGGCTGATCCCATTTGCAGATTTGTGTTCTTGACTTTGACTATAAATTCACTCTTCACTGATCTGGTTCAGGTAAGTGAGGAGGGCTCCCAGGGCCCAACTTTCTGTTCTGTTTGGGCTTTGAATTCCTCTGGGCTGGGTGGCCACCCACTGTGATGAAGCAGGTTTCAAGCCTTGAGTTTCAAAGGAAGCCAATAACAAAAACAGCTTTGCTAGCAGAATTTTCTAGGAGTTGGGGAGGGTCTGCCTGTGCATGCAGGGGCGAATCTGTTTGAAAGGGCGCCCATGGCACCCAATGAAAATGCGCCCCTAGGGGCACGCAACGTCATGATGTCACATTGTGATGTCATGACATAGCGCCCCGCCCCTTCTAAGAGGCACGTTCTGTTCGCTGCCGCCGGCCCTTTAAGGCCAGCGGCAGCGAACAGAACGTGGCCGGGGCGCCGCGTTCTGTTCGCTCCACAGCAAACGCGCCCGTGGCGCCCATGGCTGCGGAGTGAACAGAACGTGCGCCCCGGCCGCATTCTGTTCGCTCGTGCCGGCTCTTGCCTTAAAGGGCCGGCTCGAGCGAACAGAACGCGGTGGCGCCCAGCGCCCCGCCCCCCTTGAGAAGCCAGCTGGAGTGAGGAGAATGCTGCACAGGGCCTGGGCGGGAGCGGGCGGGCCGTGGGCGCCATTTGGGGGGGCGGGCGCCATGCGAATGGCGCCCCCTGCAAGATGGCGCCCATGGCTCATGCCACCCCGTGCCACACCCTAGAAACGCCCCTGTGTGCATGCACCAAATTTCAAGTACTTTTCATGGAAATACCTTAAGAATTTTAATACCCTGTCACTGTCAGTCAATAAGGCTGGACTGGAGTATACTTACAGAGAGAGAGAGAGAGAGAGAGAGAGAGAGAGAGAGAGAGAGAGAGAGAGAGAG
>JAJKFI010000030.1:9938559-9966620 GCA_029204185.1 Lerista edwardsae
GAGAGAGAGAGAGAGAGAGAGAGAGAGAGAGAGAGAGAGAGAGAGAGTGAGCACATTAATTCTCAAACTCAGTGGTTTTCAAACTAAAAAGTTTGAAAACAGGCCAGGGACCCTGTTTTTAGAATGGCACTGGTGTCAGACCCACCATTAACCTAGAAGTGATGACGTAGCTGGAATGGACAGCATTAAGCCGGAAGTGCCATCATTGTGACATAATAAAATGACACTCCTGGAATGCAAACATGGACTGCAGCAATTGCACAACCATGAAACATCCTTGACCGAAAGCAAGATTAGAACAAACATTTTTTGTAAAAGCACTGAATTAAAAATATTTGAAAAAAAATCCTCATTTGAAAATTCAAACTGTTAACACTCACAACAGGAATATAGCAAGAGTAAAGTCTGCAGCTTCCAAATTGTCAGCTCTCAGCTTTCCACGACCCACTTGACATCAGGTCATGACCCACCAAGTGGATCCTGAACCACAGTTTGAGAAACACTGCTCAAACTCATTCCCTGAAGCGGAACTTACATTTGACTGGTATCAGTGGGACCTGTTTTATTTGTACATTATGCATTTACAGTCGAGACAAAATAATTCTGCCAGTCCTCACATCATCTGCTGACCAATATGTTCAGGCCTTTCTGTTTACTATTCTAAAACAGTGTCCTTTCTAGTCTACACTAACCGTCAAAACAACAACAAACTTTAAAAAAAAAAAGCCATAACAAATCGCTTTTCCCATAAATGACTAAATGCGGGCTTGGCAGAGCATTTTGTGTGCATGGCAAACATCACCAGAGTGGAAACAGCACGTGGACCAGGTCTAATGATATAAATAGGCAGGTTGAAACTATTAAAGGAGCACTAGGTATCAAACTGGAGAGAGAGGAAAAGCTGTGTCATTATTTGGAAAGCAGGAAAGCGGCCTCTTGTTCTCTCCCACTAGCTGTGAAGCTGCTCATTGGTTCCAAGTTGAAAAAAATGTATTTATGATATACCATTGGATGTGCATGTATGGATATATCTTACAAGGTCTGTGCATGCATCTGACATTGCTGTCGGTGCAAATACGTATGCATCAGGTGAGATTTCTATTCAGACTCTTGACTTCTTCAGGCTAAAGAAGAACAAGTGAACACAAGAAAATAGCTGGAGATACTATCATATCCCCTGTATCCACAGTCTCAGTTTTCACTGTTTCAGTTATCCGCGGTTCACAAATTCCCCCATCACACTCACTGTTCACACCTCAATCTGAAGCTATCCACAGCCATTCTGATGCTATTCTGCAATCAGTGAAGAAGTGGCAGCCCCCAGAATGCCTTGCTGCAGCCATGTTAAGAGTCCCAGAATGCTTTGCAGAGCCACAGGCATTAACAGCTTGCTGCTAAATTCTTGCTAACAACATAAAGTTAGGGTGAACTCTTGGGCGGGAGGAAATATAGAGGTCTCACTGTCTGTTTCAATAAGCATAGGATTTGCTACTATCTATGGTTTCAGGTATCCACAGCAACTGTGGGAATGTATCCCACGCAGATATAGGGGCTACTGTACTTACAGAAAAAGAAAAACCCAATTGGACCATTGTGATCACAGCCATATACAGTAGGTGCGCAGGGTCAGGAAAGCACATGGTGGAAATGAAAACCTAAGGCTGAATCCCAAGGAAGCTCCTTTGAAATCATAGTACACAGGAAGCTGCAATATATTGCATCAGACCATTAGTCTATCTCAGCAGTTCTCAAACATTTTAAACTGAGGCCCACTTTTTAGAACGGCACTCATGTCGGGACTCACCAGAAGTTATGTCATTAACTTTGAAGTGATGTCATAGCCAGAAGTGACATCATGAAGCAGGAAGTGCTGTCAGTGTGACATAATCTGCAGTCCAAGAATGCAAACTGGCATTCTTGGACTGCAGCAATTGTACAACCATGGAACCTCACTGATAGAAAGCAAGATTAGGTCAAAGTGTTATGCAAAAGCACTGAACTGAAAATAATTTTTCTTTTAAAAAACCCTCACTTGAAAATTCAAACTGTTAACACTCACAAGAGGAATATAGCAAGAGTAAGGTCTACAGCTTCCAAGATGGCTGCTCCCAACTTTCCATGATCCACCTGACATCAGATCATGACCCACCAAGTGGGTCCCAACCCACAGTTTGAATAACACTGGTCTATCTAATTCAGGAGTGTCATCACTGTCCGGTAATGTCCTTTGGACTGGAAATGTTTTCTCTACTTTCCCTGGAGATGTCCAGAATTGAACCTGGGACTGTTTCTATAACACCTCCCACCCAGTTAGTTCCGACAAACCTAAGTGCCATTAATTTCAACGGAACATAGTCATAACTTACTTAGGCTATAGACCCTGGCATATGTGCAGCTAACACAGCAATATTATGCCAGGTAGAAAAAAAACGTGGAACATGAATTGAATAAATGTGCTAGAGATAGCTGGCATGTTCAGACTTACATTTTTGGCTGCCATTACAAATCCATTCGACCAATCTGAGGCAGTTTCAGATATGTGCGGCAAACTCTTAAACTCCAGGTTGAGATGCTAATTTCATCTCTGCAGGTAATAATAATAATAATAATAATAATAATAATAATAATAATAATAATAATAATACATGTATTTATATACCGCCTTTCTTAAGATCACTAGATTTCTCTAATGACTGTAACTCAAAGCGGTTTACATAGGCAGCCTTTTATTCACAAACCCGAAGGTTTTTACAATTTACAGAAATGTTCTATCTTTCAAGAACAACACTCATACAGATGGATCTTTCTGGATTTAGTCTTCTTTCTTAGCCGCCTGTCTGTCTTCTGCTGGCTGATAAGAGGCTTCCCTGCTCCCACCAGGAATGCCTGAAACCGTGGATACTTCAGCACACTCCTCCTCCCATGAGGCAGGAACTCAGCTTTTTAATCAGCCGCAGTTTGCAAGGTCTGCCGCTCACAGAGACTTCCGGTAGTCTCGAGCGCATGACCTTCAGATCTTCAGCTGTTATCTTTGGGCAAACGGAGGCATTAACCCTCTCGGCTAAATCTTCTGCCCATCAACCACATCAACCTCTGGATTTCAGCAGTACCTGGTTTGGGAGGCAGTCTGGGAGTCCAATGTAAACCGATTTACAGCAGGCAGTCTGTCCTTTATGGGAGGGGGCTCCAAACCTTTCAGCACGAGGGCCAACACAAAATAAATAAACAGCCACATGGAGAACTGATGTGCTGAGACCTTGATTGAACACAATAAGTGGGTGCGGGCGGAAGAAGGAGGGGAGCAGAGGGCAAAATTGACTTGCACAGGAAGAGGGGGAACGGATTTTGAAAAAAGCAGCAAGCAACCTACAACGCAAATCACAATCACATGCAGCAAGTTGCCGTCACTGCCCAAAATGACTCCACTGGGGAGTGGGAAGGGCTGCTTACATGGCTGCCTGTCCTGCTCTGGGGGCACAAATGGGCGGAGTTGTGACCTCATTGCTCCAGGCGCTGGGGTAGAATGTTACGGTTCTGCCAGGAACAGCTGTGAAGGCGAGGGGCAGGGTCTGCTTTACCCAGGAGCTCAGTATCCGGCAAAAGCTAGCATTTTGCCCCCATTCCAGGAACACCACTGCTTGGTGTTCAAAAAGCAAAAGCACTCTCTTCTTTACCTAATAATCTATGGCTGGTCAAATTTAAAAAGAAAAAGAAACACCCCAACAAGTTCTGGGCTGATGCCATGGCCTGAGCTCATTCATCCATTTTTACAGTATCTATAAACAGGGATGGATTTAGGAGACCACCAGGGGAGCTGGGCTTGGGAGGCGCGGAGTATTCCACTTACTCTTAAAATTACAAAGCTTCTATCCAACGGCGTCATTCACCCGGTACGCTGGGCGGGACTTACCTTTGAGTGGCAGTCTGCCCATTGCGTCACGCCGCGTTCCGCCGCGTTCCCGCCCACCGGGGCAGGCGGGAAAGCGGCGGAATGCGGCGTGATGCAACGGGCAGACTGCCACTCAAAGGTAAGTCCTGCCCAGCGCACCGGGTGAATGACGCCGCTGCTTCTATCCCAGTGGTTCTCAAACCTTTTAGCACCAGAACAAACTTTTGAGAATGACAATCTGTCCAGGACCCACCGGAAGTGATGTCAGGGCCGGAAGTGCCGTCATTGTGACGCCAGAGCCTGCTGGTTTCTGAGAATGCAGCAATAAATTGGGTTATTTCTCAGCCATTTTCCAATAGCAAAGTGAATCAGAAAGAGAAAAAGGCCTATTTACAGCCTTGACACAAGCAAAACAAGCACATAGACAGCCCCCCTTTCCAGCATCCCATCTCCCTATATTTTCAATATGGCTGCTCTAGGTGTTTCACGACCCACCCGAAATTGGCTTGCAACCCACTGGTGGGTCCCAACCCACAGTTTGGGAACCACTGTTCTATGAGTGGAAACAGAGTTGTTTGTACTTGCTTATTTGTGACATATTCAAATGAAATTGAAATATGGTATCTAAATACTGTATGTAACTTAAGGAAGAGGCTAAATATTGAAACCTTGTGATCATAAATAGGCTGGGCATTCCTTTTTAGTAAATGATGTAGGCCGGGCCTACCCAGGTCTACCCTGAATTCTAGTCTTGGAAGACTGAATGAGGGATTATGTCAAGCTGAAGGCTCAGATTGCTCTGGTTAATTATCTTTTCAAAGTTGCGATTAACATTTTCTGGCCACAGCAGCTCAGCACTCTAGTGGACAAGCCTGAACCATCTCAGATTTCCCACTCTTAGAGGTGTTGTGATCCTTACATTGTTATTCAACATATTTAATGAAAAGGAGCAATGAACCTCTGCAGATCTGCAAAGGGAATTACATCTTGTATTTATATAGGCATGCCCCAGTATCTGCTGGGGTTCCGTTCTGGACCCCACCGAGAATGCCTGAAACCGTGGATACTGGGGACACCTTTGTTAAGATAGCGGAACGTCCGTGGTTTTGCTGCAACAAGATAAAAAAAGAGATTTGTTTAATGTTCCCCCATCTTTTTAATAGAAGTCCCAGTATCCATTGTATCTGTGGATAACTGAAACTGTGGATACTGAATCAGTGGATACTGGGGTATGCTTGTACCTGCAAGACAACTTGAGATTTTAAGAGGGCATTAGAAACATTGATATGTATCGTATGTAAAAATGTACAGGATATAAAGACTCAGAGCCCAATCCTATGTGTCAAGGTATATAAGGTATATAAGCCATTGCAAAAATGTGCCTTTTTTTTTACTAGAAAGGTTCTCTGCATATTCATCACACTGTACATGTGAGGATTTGCAACTGTAAGAGGAGACCTAGAGCACAACTTTGAGTTAGGCTGGGACAGTTAGGCCAGCAAAGTTTGGCCAGCACAAAGGACACTGTCAAGAATGTTTGGACCACTCTGAGAGAGAGGCCAACACAAAGATGTACGCCATCCTCCCTGACTGGCCCAAATGCACTTTACGGTGGCCCTAGTGCCGGCCAAACTTGCCAGCCTAACTCCAGGTTAGGATTGGGCTCTGGATCTCCTCTTAGAGTTGCAAATTTTCACATATACAGTGTTGAAAATACAGTGTGGTGAATATGCAGAGAACTCTTCTAGTGAAAAAAGCCACATTTTTGCAATGGCTTATATACCTTGACACATTACTCTGAAAACGATGACTAAAATCACCATTGCCTCCCCCCCCCTGCACCATTCCTGGGGCCCAGAAATGCCTTGAATGTAAGAATACACATTTAAGACCCTGGCAGCGATTCAGCAAACGATATCATTTTATACCACCTTTTCCCCTGCTGAGAGGAAAGACTGTACGTGCTCCAGCTCCAGTTGCAGCCAATGGCAAAATGCCCACAAGACTTCAATCGGAGCAGGATTTGGTACTTTATGTGATACTGCCAGGTGCAGCCTGTAATGTGAAAGATCATAAATGATGTAGATGCAGTGGGGAGCTACAACACAGCAACTTTCCATGAGAAACCATTTAGACATTAATTCAGCAAGGAGACTAGCGCCACTGTAATCAGGGCTTAATTGCATGCTTCAAGTTAAACACATGATGGAATACCTTGGTGAACTGAGGCCCGAGAGAAAGCGTTTCCTTTGAAGGGAGGGGGGAAAAAACACCATGTCCCAAATGCTGTATTTTGTTTCTTGCTTTGTATAGAATTTCTGAAATTTATTCTTGAAGATGCACAACCTCCAAGGACACAATGCATAGCCTGCATCTTCTGGAGTAGCCCAAGAGAAGCCCTGTGGATTTTTGTGCAAACAACATGAGCTGGAAGAAATGGCAGCGCACACGTGTGAAGTCATGAATACAGCCCAGCCTGCCCAAGGGAGGTTTGGAAAGACACCACAAAACGGCTATGCAGTGAAATGGCTATTGGCTGCCAGGAAATGACAGCAGAGAAAGGCTGCCTGCATAAGCCTTGAAATCCTGCTGGTGGGTTCCTTGGAGGCAGAAGAGTTGCTAGAGAAGGGCAGCAAGTTAAGTATGGCAGGTGCCGCAATGCACCATGTAAACGGCCCCGGCCCCTCTCCGTCAAGAGCCATTCGGGGCAGCAATGGCAACGCACAGTTGCTCAGACGACTTCGCTCAGATGGCAAATGGGAGAAGGCTGCTTACACAGTACATTGTAGTGCCTACAATACTTACTGAGCTGCTGCCTCACCCCATAGCTAGGGTTACCAGAAACAAACTGGGACAGAGTGCCTCTACCTTTAACCATTGTATAGAAGAGGGAACTTGGGCAACTGCAGCTCAATATGGAAGGGTTTCAAAAGCTGCGTCTGCCCAAATGCCCTCTTCTATACAATGGTTAAAGGTACTTGGACAGTCTGTATCTGATAGCCCTACCCATAGCTAGACTGTCCCTATCAATCAATCAATCAATCAATCAATCAACTAGTATGTATATACCGCTTTTCAACACAAAGTTCACAAAGTGGATTACAGGCAAATAATAGCATTAAAGTTAAATACACTGCCAACATTTGCCAGTATCAGCTATTCCCAAGCCAAACAAGCTGAGATCCCATGAATATGGAGAATAATCTTCTGCTGAATCTGCCTAAGGCAGACATTAGAATGTCCAGCTGCCCTCCCCTCCTTCGAATCTAAACCCTAAAGGTGAGTTTATTTCATCTCTTTTAAAGCCATCAGGGCTAGTGGTGTTCATCCTGTGACAAAGAATAAAACCTCTCAGAGTCCAAGCCCATCCATGTCTACTCAGAAGCAAGTCAATGGAATGTACTTTTAGGTAAGTATGAATAGGATCTCAGCCTTAGGCTCCACTACAATTTTAAAGCCAAAATTATCAAAGTTCTAACCTTACTTTTGATGAAAACTGTAACTCTTGATTATCTGCACATGAAAATAATATGGACTGGGCTGGGACAAATTTAAGATTTTGTATTGGTTTTCAATAGGAAACACAAAAGTGCATGCTTATGCATGTCTACTCAGAACTAAATCCCACTGAATTCAATGGGACTTACTCCTAGGTAAATGTGTATACTATTGTATCCTTAGCACATACATATTTTTGCTTACATCCATGGTTTTAATTACAGCTGGATCATGTATTAAATATATCCACACTTCACACACACACACACACACACAGAGAGAGAGAGAGAGAGAGAGAGAGAGAGAGAGAGCGAGAGAGAGAGAGAGAGAGCCCAATCAAACTGAAAAAGGGGGAAAAAATCACACCATAAAATATTTATTATGAAACAAAAGATTTTTTTCTTCACTTGTAAGAATCATTTACTCAAGTGCCCTTTAAGAAATTTAAAAAAATTATACCAAACATTAACATTGGTTTTACAGTATTATTATACATGACATATAAAACACCACATGTCACAAACGTCCTTTTATTACAATTCAAAACATTTCCACATTTGTTGTAAATTACGGTGATTTCTACATACTTTCCATTTAACTTGTTTTTAAACAAGCAAACAAAGGGATTCCCTTGATTTTCGTAAACGTAACATGGTATGTGCAATGAAGGATTCTGGGAAACAGAACAAGAGTACTAACTGGGTTCACAGCTGGAAAAAAATGAGCATCAGTCTCTGAGCCCATCCCCTACAAGACCACCAGTGGGCCCAGTACAGAAGCAGCTGAGCATCTTCAGTTTCTTTTCAAACCAACTGTACTTTGAAGGCATATATTGCAGTAAAGTACTTTTCAAGTTTCTAATCAATGAGATGGCTGCAAAGAAATCTTTTTGGCAAATAATCTACACACTGGAGCACTGTGCAGGTGGAAACCAACAGTTACGGACAGGTGCCCTCATCTAGTGACTGCACATATGGAAAAAGCTAAATGGGTATATCTGAGTGCAGATGGTTCTCCATAGGAGTACTGGTGTAAAGCAGGTATTTCTGTTTTGTTGGTCAAGAATATATCTTCCTCTTGCATTTATTACTTGTGTGTGTAACATTTGGAAAAAGGAAGCCAGTGGACTTGGCACAGTATCAATGTGTTAAGTGTGAAACTCCTGTAAACAGAAACATATTGAATGTCACATATTATTGCAACACACGATCTTTTTTAAAATGGGAAAACAAATTGCAGAGCAATGGATTTTTGAAGTGTGAAATGCACTAACAATTAGCACGGGGCTTCTGTTTCTTTTTAAGCTATTGCCAGAAACTGATGATGGATGGAATCGGTTGGGTTCTGTGCAACATCATTCTTTGGGTCATGCCATCTGCTGGAATTCTCCATTATAAGGAAACGTTTTGTTAAGAAACTAATTTTACACAATGAAAAAATATGAAGATATCATGTCCTTTCTCTCCCCACCCCCACAAATTTTTTTGGCAGTGTCACAGCATGATCCTATGCATGTCTACTCAGAGGTAAGCCCCATTGTGTTGTTGGGCTTACTGCCAGGAAAGTGTTCATAGGTTTGCAGCCTTAGTATTTATCTCTAATGCACTCAAAACACGTACCAACTTCCTAGTCTAGCTGTGCAAATCTTTCCTTGTTCAGTTGTTCACACCAACAGTTTTCTTTTTTTTAAAAAAACACTCATGTGAAGATATGCATCTCATTTTATTGTGGTCCAAGGAAAACCTCCTGGACCTGGATTTGAGGTGTGGACTCCATTTAGACAGAAGCGAGGGTGAGGGGTTAGGTAGGGTTACCAGATGCAAACTGGGACAGAGTGCCTAGACCTTTAACCATTGTGTAGAAGAGGGAATTTTGGCAGGTGCAGCTCACTAAGGAAGGGTATCAAAGCTGTACCTGCCCAAATTCCCTCTTCTGTACAATGGTTAAAGGTATCACACTCTGTCCAGGTTTGTATCTGGTAACCCTAGGGGTAGGGAGTGCTGGAAGAAATTGTAATCACAATCCACAAAGTTCATGCCACTGAGGCCAAATTCCAAGTGTTTTTGAGGACTGCAGTAACTTTCCAAGCAAATACAATCAAACGTGAAATGAACAGGATTTAAAAAACCCAGCAGTTGTGGCTTTTGTGGAGATTGGAATAGAACCAGCGGATTCACTTCTAAATTGAAAAAAGGTAAACACGTTAACAACACTTCTTCAAACCATTAGAAGGTCCTGACCACGGCCAGGATCCAAAGATGCATGCAACTAGCTCCATGCACTTCAGGGATTTGGGACTTTCTGTTTCTCAAACAACATTTCTCCATGCCACATGCAAACCCCTTTGTGAAACTGAAAGGACTATCCAAATGGTTAGTTGATATAGCAGTGGAAATAGGTGGATTTTTTTAAGAAATCAAAACTCCCATTTGGCAAGACATAGGATTTTGGTGACTTTAGAGTTGCTCTTTGGATCCTGGCCCATGGGGCAAAAACCAAAAAAAGCTGGATGCTAGAACCATGAGAAATTAAGAGTTGGATCAAAGCTTGTGCAAATGGAATGAAACCCATTGTGCTTCACACAAGCAACCTTTTTCTTCTGCAGGAGCTGCTCCTGATGCTTCAGAGAGGAATGGGGTGAGATGGATTTCAAGGGGCTGCAATGGAAGGAGAAATCCTTGGAAACTGAACTGAGGCACCTTGTATCCTTGTAGCTGTTGTCCCCTTCCAGTCTGTTTTCAGAAGTTTGACCCTAGAGAGCCCTGGTGGAAAAGAGTGGAAAAGTGGGAGCAGGGGGAATAGAATGAAGGGCAGAAAAACTACAGGCATGCCCTGGTATCTGCTGGGGTTCCGCTCCAGACCCAACCGTAGATACCTGAAATTGGATACTGGGGACGCCTTTTTAAAGATAGGGTTTTGCTGCATGTGACATGGTTAAAAAAAGAGATTTGTTTAATGTTCTCTTAACTTTTTAATAGGTGTCCCAGTATCCATGGTATTAGTGGATCCCAAATCAGTGGGATCCTGTGTTTGAGAATCAGAAAACTGCAGTGAGCAGCAAGGAAATCCCATGTATGACCTCTGCCGGTTCCCACAAGTGTGGATCAAACCTACTACTTTGCAATGCTTTCTGCAAGGTAAATATTTCCTCATCAGATGGGAAACCCCACAGCAGAGGTTTTCAAACTGGGGCATCACCTGAAAAGCCCTGTCTGTGGCCCCTTAAGGGGCAGAGGGAGGGGGGGGAGGCAGCAGTGCAATTGGGAAGATTGTGTGGCTGTGGGGGGGGTAAAGGATCTTTTTAGTATTTACCCCATGGTGCGCTAGCCTCCTGGGGGGTCCAGAGAGCATGCAGACCCCTCTGCAGGGCTCCCTATGCTGCCTAACAGCAAAAAAGAGTAAAAAAAAAAGCCACTTCCGGTTTTGTGACAAAAACAAGACGCGGGCTTTTCAAACCTTTTTTTAATTGTTAGGAGGCATGGGGAGCCCTGCAGAGGGGTTTCTGGCCCCAGGAGGGTGGCGCAGCATGGGGTAAGTACTAAAGACTCTTTACCACCAGCAGCAGCGCAGTCTGTCCAATCACATTGCTGCCTTCTCCCCTCCCGCACAGCAACTTACAGTGGTTCTCAAATGTTTTGACAACCACTGCCTTAGAGTAATACCTCCCATAACAATGACTCTTTTAGCACTCATCGTGCCAGGGTGATTGACGGCCAGTGTATCCAATGGGAGCACGGCATTCTGGGTAGGGGCCAATCAGCTCCTGCTGCCCCAGTGGTGATTCCTATAGAGCTGTTTGGATAGCGCTCAGCTTTCCAGGACAGTGCTCAGGCTCCTGTTATTAATGGAGGTATTATTGTAGTGTTAAATTAGGCTGCTAGGACGCAGGGCCTAACCCTATCCAACTTTCCAGCACTGATGCAGACGTGATAACAGGGCACATACTTAATCCTGCGGTGGGACAGTCACAGACGCCTCCTCAAGATTATGTTTGCCCCCTTATCAGGGGGCTGCATTGGGGCTGCACCAGCACATGAACATTGGATAGGATTGGGCCCTAAGTAAGTAACAAGGATTGCACTGTTTAGCCTTCTGTCATCAGTGTGATTGTCAGTACAGCAATATGTAGTGTGGTGGGCTCAGGTGAAAGAGTAAGAAAAGATACTTCTAAAACATTATCTTGTACAGTGTACCAAAATGTCTTCTATGAACTAGGCAAACACCTTTGCCTGTGTAGCACCTGAAGGGCACTTAATGGCTCAGGCTTTTAATCACTCTCGCACACACAGTCAGATGAAATGTAGATGCCTCTTCAGCATAATCCTTTTCCTCTGTAAATCATGCATTGGAATGGAAACATTGTCTGGAAATGTTAACGCAAAAGATATCTTCATAGGGCTTTTTGGCAACTGAACCCAATGCAAAGAAAACCGTTTATAAACACTGCATGAGCCTTCCAACGTTATTTACAAATGATGTTCTGCAAACTTCATTCCAAAAGCAGTTCTCTTCTGCTCATTGTCTGTTACAGCAATATTGTCTTTGCTTGTGTGTGTGGCTGCTTTTGCCTCCTTTTGAAAGCTACACAGTCACTGCCGGGTACATCTTTTGTTCGCTACTGCTGTGAGGGTAAGGAGACTGGATTGGCCGGTATCCGCTTTGCAGGCCGTCCAGGAAAGGTGGCACAGGGGCCATGGGCATAGAGTCATGTTGCACAGCGTATCCTACGTACTGCGGATGCAGATATTGGCCTTGATGAGGCACGATCTGCGTTGCCTGCTGGCAGTTCAGTACTGAGAAATTGGTGGGCATGTTGACGTATACATTATTCATAGTTCCTTCTGGTAAACAGCAGTTGGTTTGTGACCTGGTAGGGGGTCCCCTGGCGCCGGAATTGGCGCTGGAGCTGGAGCTGGCGGCAGTGCTTGATTGACGCGAGGAAGATCCTCGGGAGGTGCTGGCACTTGGAATCATGGGAATAGTCTCCATTATCCGGTTCCCTCCAGGAGCTCGACTTTGCTGTGGCTCTTGTTTAGGTCGCAGGCACCGGCAGCAACAAGCTGCTACGAGAGAACCCAGGATGATGAATGCAACAAAAACAGAGCCAACGATCAGGAACGGCACATAGATAGGCACTGCCAACAGAAGAGAAAGTCAATTAGATACTTTTCGTCCTGGGCAAACAAAGGAAGTCTATGCTAAAGCCTTTGGCTGCTTCAGAAGCTCAATAGGATATTACCCAAGATATGGGCTGCTGATGAAAATGGAATCGCTATGTTTTGTCCCTGTCTCTCATATTATGCAGTATTGTAATTTAAATACATGATATGATGTCATCATGCATTTCTCCCTACCCTTATTCTACATCAGTGGCTCCCAAAGTGGCAGGTCAGGAGCCAGAACTGGCATCTCCCTTTAAGGGGGGTGGTCCAGTAATAGATGTCTCAACTGCGCTGCAAATGACTGCCATACCGCAGGCACCCAGGGGCTTTTGTGCTTACCTGCAGGGTCCTGCTGGCCTCCTGCAGGTTGGGGAGGCCCACAGCTCCCTTGGCGGGCCTACCCAATGCTCCAAATCACCCCGATTTGTGATCAGAGTGCACTTCCTGTTTTTGAAATATGCAATATGGGATAATAATTTTACCTTATTGGTTTATTGAAAGGATTACAGGACAATACAGAGTCCTCATTATCCGCTAGGGTTAGGTTCCTGGAAATCCTCACAGATAGCGAATTTGCAAATAACGAAGCATTGATCTTATGGGTTCAATGGGTTTAGGTGCAAGGGGTACCTTATCTACCATCAGAAGAGACCCGCAGGAAGCCAATAGAGTGCAGCAGGAAATGCCAAAAGGTCTCTGCATAGAGGATAACAAGGACAGAGGTGCAGATAACGAGGTAAGTAGCAATTCTGCCCCTTGCAGATAAGCAAATTTGGAGATAGTGAGTTCGCATATATAGACTGTACATGAGAAGCACTTTTCCCAATCAAAATGCAGCTATACACTTGATACAACAAAGGGACTGTATTCTACAACTGTAGGGTGTTACATCACCCTAACATCTTACAGAACAACTGTAGGGTGTTCTAACATCTTAGTGAACATATCCATACCCTACTCCCAAGACTTGTTCAATTAACATTGGTAGCATCAATATTCAGAACTGTAGATTCAGTCTATTGTAACAGGCTACTAAGGCAGCATAATTGTAAAGATTACCATGTTATAGGTCATCATGGAAAACAAGATAAGGACTATATTTCTTTCAAATTATGAAGCCCATTAATAAAGGCCACTAAAGACTCACAGCCAAATCCTGAGCTGCCTGACTGCCCAGGCAAGCAGCGATACCTGGGGGGCTACCACTGCATCCTGCAGCAGCCTGGCAGCTACAGGAGGCTCCGCAGGAGAAGGGTGTGAGTGGACAAGCCCAAGAATGCCCTCCCACCCCACCTGAAAAGGATGCAACGCCGGCAAGTGGTGCACTCACTACCCGCTGGCTCGCATTGCTGACTCCAGGTGGTGCTAGGTGGGCAATAGCAGGGCGTTCGCCCAGCGCTAGTGGTAATGTATGTGATGTCATAGCCGGAAGTGACATAATCAAGCAGGAAGTGCCGTCAGTGTGACATAATCAAATGACATTACTGGAATGCAAACTGGCATTCTTGGACTGCAGTAATTGCACAACCATGAACGAACATCCCTGACAGAAAGCAAAATTAGGCCAAAGTATTATGTAAAATAGTGGGACATAGTGGCGCTGCGGGTTAAATCGCTGAGCTGAGCTTCTTAACCGGAAGGTTGGCAGTTCGAGACCACGCGACGGAGTGAGCTCCCGTTGCTTATCCCAACTCCTGCAAACCTAGCAGTTTGAAAGCATGTAAAAAAAAATGCGAGTAGATAAATAGGTACCACTTCAGTGGGAAGGTAGAGGCATGCGCTATAGCATATAGTCATGCCGGCCACATGACCACAGAAGCTTGTCCTCGGACAAAACACCTGCTCTTAGGCTTAGAAATGGAGATGAGCACCGCCCCCTACAGTCGGTCATGACTAGACCATTCGGTCGTGGGGAAACCTTTACCTTTTTATTATGTAAAAGCACTGAAATAAAAACAAAATTTTAAAAAACCTTCACTTGAAAATTCAAACTGTTAACACTCTTAAAAGGAGTATGGCAAGAGTAAGGTCTGCAGTTTCCGAGATGGCTGCTCCCAGCTTTCCACAACCCACCTGATATCAGATCACAACCCGCCAAGTGGGTACCGACCCACAGTCTGCTTAACATTGGTGTAGGGGTTTGGGATTTAGACCTGGAAGATCCAGGTTCAAATCCCCACTTCAAGTCCCCCAGCCACGAAGCTTCCTGGGTGACCTGGGACCAGTTACTCTCAGCCTCACCTCCCGCACAGGGTTGTAGTGGTGACAGGAGGAGGGAAGGAACTATGTCATTGCCTTGAGCTCTTTGGAAGAAGGGTGGTATAAAATTGTGAGAAATAAGTAAACAGGTGTGGTAACTCCTTCCCTCCTTAGGAAACTGAGCCCAGGCAAATGAAACTATAAAAAGGGAAAAAGTTTATATAGAATATATCAAGACAGTGGAAGGGGAAAACAAGACACCATTGATCTTGCCAAAAAGATGATATAAAAGGGGGAGGACTTCCTCATACTGCTCTGGCACTCATGCAGCGCAGTGAGCAGGCAAGCCCCTGCCCATCAGTGGCATTCCCAGAGAGTGTCTCTTCCACTTTGCTCTCACTGCCTGGAATGACTCTGAAGGCAAAGGGAGGGGCCATCTACTTACACAGTAAGTTGAGGTGCCTGCAAAACACAGTGTGTTCCCCCTGGCCTGGAATGCTACGGCCCTCGTGAATCATCAGACGTTTCTGACATTGGACCTGGGCAAATGTGCTGAGACTCTGTTTTTATCACCTGTGGGTGTTCACCTGGTTTCACCTGAGGGATCAGTTTCCTGGGGAATGGGGTCACCAGAGTTCCTGAATTTCCTGAGTTTTCAGAGATCTTGAAAACCCAGTGGGCTTCATGGTCCTTTGCTTACTAGCCAGTGAGAGAAGAAGATGCTCAATCAATAAACAGCACTTCAACTAGGCCAGTAAGTCTTCTGTCCTCGAACATCTCAGCAGCCCATTAAGGATGTGGAGGCATCACAGAAATCTTTGCAGTGACTGAAAGTTCCAAAACAAGTGAAAGGTAGGGAGAAATAGAGGAAAAGGGATTTCCCACCACTGTTTGAGACACATCTTATTTCAGATGTTTTAGGAAATGCTGCCACCTAGAATACAATGGCTAATGCATTTGAATTTCCCATAAAAACAAAATAAAAATTCAGCAATCCTATCATTTGTAAAGTATGAATGAAATGAAATGACTGAGTGAAATGACAGGTGAGATATTATTCCTAGCCTCTTGCACTTTTCTAATTTCTATAGCTACACAACAAAAAAAGAACTGAAGTGTATCTCATTTGGTAAATACATTTTTTTTGTTTTGTTTCAGGATCATGTTATTGCTTTCTCCCTAACCAAAAGTAAAGAACAGTCAGGAACTATGTGGGCTAGAAAATGCATCCCTGAAAGGGGTGAACTGATCTTTGAGGCCTGGTGATATCTGCACCAAGAACTAACATAAAACTCCCTTCCTGTGCACCAGAAATTACTAAGAATAAAGTTTATGATCCAAGACAAGAGCAGTCAGCTCTTTTCGCAGGTGTACCACAAGTCAAAGACTGAACGCGTGCTGGAAGGTATATGTACAGCCCCCATATCTTGGGCCAATTTTGCCTTGAGTTTCGTCAACCAGAAAGGAAGCAACACTGCAGCCCTGCTGAACAAGGCAGGAGTGTAAGCCTGACTCCATTCCATATCCAAGTCCGTGGGCCCTTTTGCTTCTGTTCAGGATATCTACAAACTCCTACTGACCATGTCACATGTGGCATCAGTGCCACATATGGGCCACCCAAGAGTTAAATAGTCACTCCTTGGGCTGGAAATGTGGGTGTTAGTAATGGCCACAATCCAGCAAGCTAACTAAAGTCAATGATCTAACCACACATAATTCTATATGCTTTGGATAGGGTAAGCACTTCTCAGGTGTGCAATGCAGAGATGTTGCTAATCCTGTTTTTACTTGTGAAAGGTGGATGAACCACTAGGTGGTGGTTATGGCAGGAGTACGTTTGACAGCTTCAGCTGATTTCCCAGCTGCATCCTTCCTGGAGAAAGCACATCTGGCCACTATCATTCATATCTTGGTTACACCTTGATTGGGCTATTGCAAGGTACCCTGTGTGGGACTGCCCTTGGCAAGTATTCAGAAACTATTACTGGTATAGGATGCTCTAACCAGGCTAGTGTCAGGGGTCATTTATCTGGAGTATCTCTCCACTGGCTCTCCATTTGTTTCTGAGCCCAATTATGGCACTGTTATTACATTTAAGGGTGCAATCCTAACCTGGAGTTAGGCCAGCATAGTTAGGCCAGCAAAATTTGGCTGGTGCAAGGGCCACCATAAAGCGCTTTTGGACCACTCTCGGAGCCAGAAAGGATGGTGCATGTCTGTGTGCTGGCCTCTCTGACTTAGAGAGTGGTCCAAACATACTTTATGATGTCCCTTGTGCCAGCCAAACTTTGCTGGCCTAACTGGGTGGCCTAACTCCAGGATAGGATTGCGCGATAAGCCTAAGCAGTTTGCGCCTATGGTCCACCTGTGCCCAAATGATGTGCCCAAATGATTCGTCTGCCTGTTGAGATCTTCTGGGGAGATTCTGCTACATGTGCTAACATCACCTGAAGTGCAATTGGGGAGCAATTCTAACCAATTTCCCAGCCTTTTCTGTAATGGCACCCATTTCTGTGACTCCTTTCAAGAGAGTCTTTCTTGCCCAGTCCATCTCAGAGTCCAATCCTATCCAACCTTCCAGCATCAATGCAGTGCAGCCATAATGCAGCCCCTTAAGGGAACACATATTCCTTTACCTTGAGGAGGCCTCTGCAACTGCCTCCCCTCTGTAGGATGCAGCTCATGCCCCATTGGCATGGCTGCATCAATGGTCAAAAGCTGGATCGGATTTGGCCCTTAGCCTGCAGATGGCTGGAAAAATGTAATTGTTCTGATTCCCCCGGTTTGGTTGATTTATTATTGCTGTGCTGTGTTATAAAATTTGCCCTGCTCCAGGATCCTCTGAACACACTTTAACATTCTTACTATGCTATCACAGGCTGCTAACATGGTTTTATTATGAATAAATAAAATTCAGCAATGCTGAATTGCAATGCTTTTCAGTCTTACTGATCTCTGCATGAGAGTTTAGCTTGTGCATAATGATATAGTTTGGCAGCTAAGCAATGAGGGTCCAGCCCTGTCCAGACTTCCATCACCAATGCAGCGGTGCCACCAGGGTATGCATTGCATCCTGTGTGGGGAGGGGGTGTCAGTCACAGAGGCCTCCTTAAGGTAAGGGAACGTTTGCCCCCCCCCCTTACCTCAGGGCTGCATTGGCACTGGAAAGTTGGGCAGGATTGGGCTCTTAGTTACAAATCAGGAGGATTCTGTTCTAGTTTGAATCTTGATTCTGAATTCACTAGGTGGCCTGAGGGAAGACACTCCCATAGGCAATATGGGAACAATAATATTATCTTATTGGTTTATTGAAAGGATTACAAAAAGACAATACATGAGAAGCACTTTGCCCAATCGAAGTGCAGCAAAATAAATGCTAAGTGTAATAATGTACTACTTTCCCAATGAAAACAATAGGTTTGACTGGATCGTTCCCTTCAAAACAAGCAAACAAACAAAACAAACCATAAGAACATAAGAAGAGCCTTCTGGATCAGGCCAATGGCCCATCTAGTCTAGTTTTCTGTATCTCACAGTGGCCCACCAGGTGGCCCCTACTTCAGAATGCCAGGTGTAAGGGAGTGCCCTTACATCTGGCATTCTGAAGTAGCCTACTACTAATGTGAGGAGGTTGCACCACCCATCATGGCCTATAGGCCTAGGTCAGACACCATCACCACCTCCTGTTGCAAGGAGTTCCACAGATTAATTACCCGCTGGGTAATTTATTACCATGCTCCTTAATAAGTCCTTATACCACCAGCACCTTTCTCTTGGCTTTACAGAGAGGCTATTCCCCTCCTGCCAACCGACACACATGCACACACACGTTTTCTGCACCTCTGGCATTCAGCATCTTTTAAGAGGGGAATGATGATGTCTTTTTAAACACTGAACCAAATGTTCCAAGATGACAGCAGGTTGACTGCAGTCCACAAGACATTCCAGAAGAGTAACTTTGAAGTTAATGGGATTACTCCCAAGTAAGTGCTTTGTGTTCTTGTGATGGCAGACACACATCATTTTGGGTCAACAAATGTTATGGAATGAAGGGATCATGAGGCCCCTAAACATCAAAGCTGGTAAGTGGAGCTATGCAAACCATTGAGAAAAACTGTTCTGTGCAGTTTTCTGTGCAATTACAAGAAAGTTTGGGGAAAGAGTTTTAAGAGGTTTTCCTGGAAGTGTAAAGATTACAAGATTCCATTTTACACAAGCACATGGGAGAAACGTGCAAAAACTGATTGAAGGGCAAAACTACTTTGAAAGAGAAGCACGGAAATAATCTAGCAGGCTGGGAAGGGGATGCTCATCTTAACCCCACCCATTTCTCAATCTCTCCTTCCCTAAATATTGAAGGATGAAATACATTTTGATTGGTAGAATTTGAGAAAATCAAGGAAAGTTTTTACTACACAGCCTTCATGAACTGAAGAAAACTGGCATGCTATTCGAGAAAGTGCAAAGGAATTGATACTTATACCTGTACATAAGCAGAAGCCTGCCTAGGTCCCTGGGGGGTGGGGTGGGGTAGGGGACCCCCCATCACCCCCCATCATAATAGTTGTGCAGTCAATCTGGTTTTGAAAACCCGTTCTACAAATGTAACTTCATTTTAGATTGCAATTACATTTACATTGTAACTGAATGTTACAATACGAAATACTGTTCTTTATCTTCCTACTCCATGTATACTTTTTTTTACAGTAAAAAGGAAGGAAATCAAGGGATTGCTTTAGTTTCAAAACAGCTGAAATTCAGATTTAAAACTGTTGTGCTTTTTTTGTAACCACACGTCAACGATGTGGGCTGAATTTTAACCCTGAACTGATCTACAACTGCTTGTTTGAAAGTGTTTACTCCGCCTTTCCATTCAAAAAGAAAACTTCAAGCAGCCTTCGTGGGAAAATGCATCAGGCTCACGTCTTGGACTGTGGCATTCCTGGAGGGGGCAACATGCTATGTTTTGCAGGAGCCTGAGCTCCTGGGTAAAGCGGCCGGCTCCCTCGTATCGTCTTCACAGCCATTCGTGGTGACCGCAAATGGCTGTGAAGACGAAGGAGCGGGGCCGCTTTACCCAGGAGGTCGGGCTCCTGCAAAACTTAGCATGTTGCGCCCGCCCCAGGAACGCCACTGGCGTCGCCTCCTCCTGCACCTCCGGCATCCAGGAGGGAGGCGCCCCGAGAATGCGGCCACGGGCCGGTGGGGCGGGAGCGCGCTGTACCTGCTGCGCCGTCGGGCACGTCCTTGTCCAGCCGGCCGTGCTCGGCTCCCCCCTGCTGCCGGTCGTTGTCGCAGGCGCCCTGGTCCAGGCGGGCCTCGGCGCGGGAGCAGCAGTAGCGAAGGGCGCAGGTGCCGCAGCAGATGGTGGCGTCGCCGTCGTCGAAGTGCTCCGGGCACTGGAAGCCGTCCCGCCAAGCGGCGCCGTCCAGCCAGCCGTGGCAGTACTCGCCGCTGGCCCGCGCGCCCGCCGTCAGCCCCAGCAGCAGCCCCAGCAGCAGCAGCCCCAGCCGCCTTGCCAGTGAGCAGCGCCCCCTCCACATGGCACCGCCTGGCGCCCAAACCCGGGTCGCGACACGGGCTCGGCGAGACAGGCGGGCGCTCCTCGCTCCTCTCCCTGGGCGGGACGAGACTAGGCAATAGCGCGGGGGGGGGGGGGGGAGCTTCTATGGCGCCGCGTTTGTGTTACTATACGGGGCACAGTTGTGGAAGGGGACTGTGACGGGGAGAGAGACAAACGGCCACGGAAGACCCGGCGGTGCCCAGAAGCAGAAACTCCCTTTGCCACACTGGCTCCGAAGCGTCCGGGAGAACGGCTCGGCTGTGGGCCTGCGCAGGGTCCGGATAGCCAAGCCTGCCCCCGTTCTGTGCCAACTGACTCCTGGAAGGGCGCGCGTGCCCGCCGCCTGGGGTCTGTGCCCGCGTCGCGCCTCCTTAGCCAGGCGCCAAGTCAACGTCTTCTCGCGGGACCGGCTACGGAGCGCCGGGTTCGCGCCAAGCAGCAAACTTGTGAGGTGTGTGAGGAACAAGGTCCCGCCGCTGCGGGGGTGGGGGATGAAAAGCCAGCCAGCGAGGGTGAGGCGAGAGCGCGAGAACCTAGTCCGCGGAGAGGCGTCCGGGGAAAGGAAGCGCTAAGCAGCCCGCAGTCACGCCTGCTCTGGGCAAGCGGAGAGCGACGGCAGCCAGCGCGAGAGGAAGAATCCAGCCGACGAGCCCAAAGGAATCCCGGGCAATCTCCTAGGAGGAAGCTCTCCGCGGCGGAGTCATTTGGTGCCGGCGGCGTCTTCCTCGCTCTGCGCGCTCTGGGACCAGCTGGCTACCGAGGAGCTCCAGAGACCCGCGCGGGGCTTCCGTTCTCATTAGTCCGAAGCCAGCTGCGGATGGGCTGCTGAGGGGGAAAGCAGCGCGCGCCGGAGGTGTGGAGGTGGGAAGCGAGACGAAGACGCTGCCAGCGGAAGGCGGCGAGAGGGTGGCCGAAAGGGAGACGAGCCAGAGCCCTCCCTAGCCGCGCTGCGGCGAAGCGCTCTCCTCCGGCCAAGGGGGCAGCGACGGCGGCCACAAAC
This sequence comes from Lerista edwardsae, assembly GCA_029204185.1. Lineage (NCBI taxonomy): Eukaryota > Metazoa > Chordata > Lepidosauria > Squamata > Scincidae > Lerista > Lerista edwardsae. Next base: position 9,959,871 of record JAJKFI010000030.1, read on the forward strand.
TCCAGCAGCGGCAACGAGGGCAGGGCGGGCAAGGCTGCTCGGAGCGGGGGGACGCCACCAGGCAGGCGGGACGGAGCGAGCGACTCCGGGAACCATAACACTCCCGCCGCGTTCCTCGGGATGCGCGTCTCGTGGGCGTGCGCGGAGAGAGTCGCCGTGCAGGCAGAAGAGGCTCGGCGGGAGAACCCCTCTGAGGAGCGTCACCCCGCTTCCTTGCGCTCCCGCTGCGCGCGCGTCACTTCCAAAGCCGCAGGCACGGGCCGGCCACTGGGCATCCCCAATTCCGTCCGCCTCCCCAGCTTCGGGCTGAGAGGCTGCCTGCCCCAGCCGGCGCTCCGCCGTTATCCACAGCGTGCCGGAGCTTCAGAGGAATCACCTCAGGCGTCCGGGCAGAGCGACTGTAGAAGCGAGAGCGGCGGCACAGCGGGCACGAGGTGGAGCGAGCGCTGCCTGCCTCCACACTGCTCGCGCCGGACTTTTGCCTCCTTGCCGCCGGCCGTCCCTCCTCTTCTCGGCACTCTTTTGGAGAGGCCCGCAGGAGTCCCTGGCAGCCCGGCTCTCCCCCTCTCCCGCAGACGCGCAACTCCTCCTGCTTAGGTGCAGCCGACCCTCTTCCACGACCGAAAAACTCCTGGCTGAGTTGTGTGCTGGAGGCAGCCGCAGCCAGGAGCTACTGGTGCTCGCCGGCTCCCTTCGCTGTTCCTTCACTCACTTGCTTTCTCTGTTATTATAGGCACCCGACACCCTGCGGCTGCGCATGCGTCTGAAGACCGCCGGGACTCGCACGCACCCTCCCTCCCCTTTCTCCATGAATGGAGAGCTTTTGATTTTGTTCCTCTGCGGAGGAGGGAAATCCGATCAATACGCCAAAAAAAGAAAGGGAAGGTGGAGACCAATAGGGAGAAAAATCTGCAGGACAAGGAACAGCGACAGTTTGCTAAACAAGGTACACGTTATGCCCTCCAGCATTTCCACGTGAAAGAGAGATTCGCCCTGTTACTTTCAAACAGATGGAAAACTGCTCTCCTCTATTATATCCACTTCCATGTCCCAAAGAACTGTGAAAAGATCTGGGAAGGGTGACACACGTGTCTGTTTCAGCAAAGAAACATAGTCTTGTGGCACTTTGAAGCTTAACACAGGGGCCAAATCCTATCCAATTTTCCAGCCCTGATATAGCAGTGGGGTGAGTGCTGCATTCTGGGGGGGGGGGAGTCAGGGAGGTTTCCACAAGGTAAGGGAATGTTTGTTAATTAACTTACCTTGGGGCTGCATTGCAGCTGCACCATCACCAGAAACTTCGATAGGATTGGGCCCTAAGTGTGGAATAAATTTTTGTGGACTACAGTCCATCATGGAAAGGTTTCTGCTATGATAAATGTGTTCATCTTTAAGGTGCCACATGGCTTGTTTTTGTTGCAACAGACTGTGTGATGCTGATGGAAGTTGTTTCCTGGAAAATACCATTATATGCTATTTTCCCACTTCCCCAAGTACAAAAGAGATTCCAAAAGAAGGACAGCAGTACTTGCATTGAATTTACTTTGGTTGAGAGCACAGTGAAGACTAATTGCATTTTTGTAATATTTGCCCTGTTTACAAATATACAAGCAGTGCAGAAGTGGAGGCAAAGTGGAATTCCTGCTAGGTATTCCTGTTGTCCATAAATCAGCAAATCTCCCCAGAGATTTGCATCTCAAGATACTTCACCTTCCCTCAACTCTATTAGCACGCTATTATTCTTACTCTGTGCACTCAATTAAAAAAACAAAAAACCTGCCAACTGCTGTTTCTCCCACTGCCCTTTCTTCAGCAGGATTTCAGAGCCCACCCCTTCAGGTGAATTGCCTATTCAGAGAAACATCCACTGCTATTTAAGAAACATTAAGGTTCTTTTGGCAAGCTTCCAGCCGGAATTGCTTTAGGCCAAACCATAGTGATCTATGCCCATTTATCAGCCAGGAAACAAGTAATGCTGCACTTTGGGGGTGCCCTGTTAAAAAGTCTTTTGTTTAAACCAAAAAGAGGGCTACTTCACTTCTGCAGCCAGAAGTATGATTCAAGGCAAGGAGTCCAAATCAGTGAGAAGGAGGTTGTGACAACAGTGTCAGAAACATCACTGAGGAATTCATACCCAGAACTATTCTTTGAAGAACTGTGGATTGTGTGTTTCTCCACCTGCAAGATTTAAACAGATTTATGTTTCCTGAAAGATTTTAGCTAAAGTCATAACAAGCATGGATCTATTATGGATTGCTTGTTTTTAAGCTTTTCAGCTATAAGTTACTAGTCTTAAAAGTGGCAGTGTTCCTGAAAACAAAGGTGACCAAGGAATGAACACACACTCACACACGCAGGAAAACAAAATGTCTTCACTCAGGGCCGGCTTTAAGCCAATGTGACCAATGTCATCACATCGGGCCCTGCACTTGGCCCCGCACTAGCAGGGTGAGCATATTGTCTGTGGCTGCAGCTGGGATCTCTATGGGCTGTAAGTCAGTGGGACGACCAGAATAGCTTTACCTTGGTCTCTCCTACCTGCCCCTGCCTCTGAACTGCCCAAAACGGGCCACCTGGAAGCAGTTGGCGGTGATGTTATGATATCACCACCAACTACTTCCACATGCCATGCTTTGCATGTAGCAGGAACAGAGCTCTTTTTGGTGAGTGGGGGGCCCTGCAGGGAGGGTTGGGGGCCCCACAGGAATGCCCCACATTGGGCCCCGCTGCTGCTAGAGCAAGCCCTGTCTTCACTGAGTTGCCAACTACATATCAAGTTAGTCTTGCTGTATCTTTTGGTCCCTTAAAGCCCAAAGTGCTCCCATGTCAAATTGCTGAGAAAGAAAGCTGTAAAATATTGACAGTTGGAACATCTACAGTGAAAGCATTAACATTGATTTGGCTTGGGGTGTGGATGTGTAAGGTTTAAGAATAAAAGGTATTGTGAATGTCCGATAGAACGGGGGTGATTACAGTGGAAGGAGGACAGCAATTGTGGTCCTACAGGGGGACAAAAGTATGGGGCATTACTCTCTGTAAGGGAAAAAAATCTCCTTACCAAGGAGACCTTCAGCCTGTTCCAAAGCTGCGCTGGATACAATGGAGGCCATGGAGCTCTGCTGCTCCAGTACAGTTTAGGATTGGGCTGTCAATCAAAGAGAGAAATCACCTTCTCATGATTACTACACAAGGCATCTCTCCCAATTCCCCCAAATCATTAGCCTAACTGAACTGGAATGGAACTTCTTGTGCATTGCTTTTATGGTGATAAGTTATACTCAAAGCTGTACAAATGAAATCAAGACATAGAGAAAAGCATCAGAGTTTTTTAAAACAAAAATACTGTAGCACTTCCAAGGCCATGGAGACTGAGCAGAAATAGCAGTGCAACCCTCTGCAAGTTTACTCAGAATCAAATCCCATTGTGTTCAATGGGATTTACTCTCAGGAAAATGTGGATAGGATTGGAGCCTAGCTGTTATTCCAGTGATGCCACACATTCTTCAGGATTCACACACACACTGTGTGAAGTGCACCAAAGTCTGCCAGCTATTTACACTTAAGGAATGCAAAACGGTGTGAGTGGTATGCTATAAGAATAATAGGCTCCATACCAATCCCAGGGACATTTCCATCCAGATAGATGAAGATGGCGATGTCTTCGAACCAAAGGATAGATCCCCTCCAGAGGCTGCTTTTCAATATTTACACTGAGCTCAGTGCATGCTGGGAAAGGCTTTAGGAGTTCAGATAGCATTGTGTGAATTCTCATGGAGGCAGTGCAATGCAGACATGATCAATAAACTTCATAGTTATGTGTCTCAATGCAGAGTCTTGGCTCATTGATGTAGGGAGCTCCTGGGATTGGAGGACACCGAAGACTCATGATAAAGTAAGAAACCAGAAGCAAAAACTGAAATAATTGTTTTCCTGGGGGCATATTAACAATTTCATAATAAACCGGTGGATTCTACTACATCATACATGGAAACACTTGGTTAAGAAAGAAATAAAAAGTCATTTTTATCTCAAAGCAACTCATAATTGCAAAGATTGCGATCAAGTTACACATCTGGATTTATGCAAACTATTTGCTTACAAAGGTTGTGCTGATATGTAGCATAATTACTTGAACTGGTTTCAGCTAACTGGAAAAATTGAAATCCAGTTATTAAATCATGCCTGCTTGTACAAATTTCCATGTACCATGCTTGCTTTTGCCAATTCTCATGTGTATTCATTGACTCCAAGAACCAAAAGAAATGGGTAAAATATTGTGTTGCTATTTTGCAGTTGGGGAAGTGAGATGCAGTGTGTGTGTTGTCTCATATGCCCAGAAAAGTGTAAGGACCAATCAGATGCCATCAGAGAGTGCAATAGCTCACTGACAGGACTGGCTTTGCATTCAGGTTCCCACAGTGAATCCCTAGCATTTCCAGGGAATCAGAGAACTGTTCTGACAATGGCGTAGACCAGTGGTTGTTCAATGTTTTAGACCAGGACCCACTTTTTAGAATGGCACTCGTATCAGGACCCATCGGAAGTTATGTTATTAACCTGGAAGTGATGTCATAGCTGAAAGTGACATCATCAAGCAGGAAGTACTGTCATTGTGACATAATAAAATGAATTGGAATGCAAACTGGCATTCTTGGACTGCAGCAATTGTACAACCATGAAACGTTTTTGACAGAAAGTAAGATTAGGGCAAAGTGTGTAAAAACACTGAACTAAAAACAATTTAAAAAAAGAAACCCTCACTTGAAAATTCAAACTGGTAAAACCCACAGAAGGAATATAGCAAGAGTAAGGCCTGCAACTTCCAAGATGGCTGCTCCCAGCTTTCTGCGACCCACCTGACATCAGGTTGTGACCCACAAAGTGGGTCCTGACCCACAGTTTGATAAACACTGTGGTAGACAATTGTAAACTAGATGGTCTGATTCAGTCTAAGGCAGCATGAGATTTTCATCATTCAGACCAAGATGTTGCCAACTGGATCTTTCTTCTAATCATTCTTCTAATCACACATAACAATACTTGCAGAGGATACCACAAACTATGGCCCTGCATTGGCTTGAGATGGTTGTTCTGACCTCCATTGTTATGGAGATCAGCACCAGAAATCTCTGAAGTTCTGGTAAGGTGACTATAAAATGTCTCTTTCATACATATAATAGGGCATTTCAGCTGGCTAAGCTTGGTTCCTCCGTTGCATGACTTGGTTATCTTTCACATTTGTTCCTCACCTTTCCACCTTAGGGAATAGCAAGGCATAAGAGTCAGAAAAAGAATGTGCTTTTTAGTTAGATGTAAATTACTTTGTAGTCTATGTTCTATTCAATACGGTTGCAAAAGGGGGGGAAGCCCTTGCTCTCTGGTTGGACACATGTTTATTTGTCTTCGCTTGCTGCTGACTAAGGAAACTGGTGAAAAATTCACTCAGATATAAATATTTGATGGAGCCCTCTCAAATACTGCTATTGTTATCACTGTTCCTAACATCTGTTATGACTACTGGAGCGGACCTCCAGGCAGCCAAGGATCCAGCTATAGGGATCAACCACAACCCCCATCTGTACCCTCGAGAGACCAAACAAGGAGAGATCCTGCTGGTTCCCTTGGCCTCCAAAGCTTCTCCTACATCAGCATCTGTTTCTAAACACAAACATGATGTGCCCTGGTGGCTAGAAACCCAAACAAGGGGCAATAGGTGGCCAATGGTGCAGTAGTGTCATTCACAAATGAGCTGCTGGAACGCGAGGTGGGACTTACCGCCTGATTGGCTGCCCGTTCGTGACGCGTCGCTGCCTGCCTGACTGCTGCGCAGGCACCCCTGGCTTCAGAGGGGGTGCCCGCTTGCCTGGGGGGGGCGCTGGGTGCCTAGGCGAGCCGCGGAGGGGCGCGCCACCCAGAGGGAGCCCCCATGGCGGGCGGGCAGGCAGCGATGCGTCACGGACTGCCTGTCAATCAAGCGGTAAGTCCCGCCTCACGTTCCGGCAGCTCATTTGTGAATGACACTACTGCAACGGTGTAAGTGTCTGGCAGGTAGTGCCAGTCTGGGTTTTATAGTTATATTGTATCCAAAGTGCTTTGAATAGAGCAGATCTTTGGGTGTCTTTTGATCCATTTTTCTTCCTTCCTTTAGATCAGAAGTGGCCAAACTTGCTTACTGCAAGAGCCACAAATGATAAATTTCAGATGTTTGAGAGCCATCATTTTCTTAAGCATTTAAATTCTTATTTTCTACCAATGATGCACTGGAGATTTGTGTTTCTACCAATGTTTCTGCCAAAGACTTATATCATCGGTCACTCATTGCCAATGATATAAGTTTGTTTGGGGCTCTAACGCATCGTTGGTAGAAAAGCTAAATAGATTTACTCACCATGAACATTAAACTCACGTTTTAATCCAGTGGACTGTCAGTTTATACCTGGTGTATAATGATAGAGCTTGAACATTTCTTATCTTTGATATTTCTGATGCAAAAAGGAGCTCAGCCAACATATATCCAAGAGCTGCACACTGTATGTCAAAGAGCCGAATATGGCTCATAGTCTGCCGTTTGGCCACTCCTGCTGTAGATGTACCCATTTGGTACTGTACAGTTCCACCTATAATTCTGCTCCTCCTTAAGGACACCAATATGAAAACACCAGGTAAAGGTGGATGTATCTGATGTACCACTTTACCAGAGATTTGTTGCAGTTTCACACCACACACTCCAGAACTGGTTGAAACTGGCAT
>JAJKFI010000030.1:9971620-10076950 GCA_029204185.1 Lerista edwardsae
GGTCCACAAGCCCCCAACTCTGCTATAAACAAAACAAATCCACAACAAGATTGTGTCCCAGTCCTGCTCAGATTTTTAGCAATTGGGCTAAAATAGCTTTCAAAAAAGTGCCAGGCTTCATGGTAACTTTTTCCTGCTCTCTCTAATAAAAATAAAGGCGTGCCTTTGTATCCACTTATTTGGTTTTAGTTATCCATGGATGCTATGGATACTGGGATGCCCATTAATAAGATAAAGGTAAAGGTTTCCCCACAACTGAATGCTCTAGTCGTGACCGACTGTAGGGGGCGGTGCTCATCTCCGTTTCAAAGCCTGTGGAGCCGATGTTTTGTCCGAGGACAAGCTTCTGTGGTCATGTGGCTGGCATGACTATACGCCTAGGCGCACGGAACGCTGTTACCTTCCCACCGAAGTGGTCCCTATTTATCTACTTGCATTTAGGTGCTTTTGAACTGCTAGGTTGGCAGGAGCTGGGACAAGCAACGGGAGCTCACTCCGTCACGCAGTCTTGAACTCCCAACCTTCCGGTTGGAAAGCCCAGCAACAGCTAATTAACCCGCTGCGCCACCACGTCATGTGATAGGATAGGGGAACATTAAACAAATCTCTTTGTTGCAGCAAAACCACTGTTCCCCTGTCTTTAAAAAGGCATCCCCAGTATCCATAAGAACATAAGAAAAACCCTTGCTGGATCAGGACAAAGGCCCATCTAGTCCAGCTTCCTGTATCTCACAGTGGCCCACCAGATGCCTCAGGGAGCATGCAAGACAACCAGATACTTGTGTCCTGCTGCCACTCCCCTGCACCTGGCATTTTAAAGTAGACTATTACCCTTGAACCACCCCCAAAGAAGACTGAGGTTGGGGTTTAACTTTAAGCACAATGTAAATCATGAAACCTACTGAACACCCATCCCTCTCTTGCCAGTCTGGGGTAGGCAAAAAAACTGCCATCCATACTTGGCCAATTTGGATGACAGAAAAAAAATTCCTACCCGGCCCTCATGATGAGCGACCAGCTAATCTCAGACTGGACATACCCATCATAGCTTGTAACCTGTAATGGAGTTTTCCTCCATAAATTTATCCAATCCCCTTATAAAGGCATCCAGGCCCAATGCCATCACCACATCTTGTGGCAAGGAGTTCCACATTCTAATTACACGCTGGGTAAAGAAATACTTCCTTTTGTTCTAACTCTCCTAACACTCAGCTTTAGAGGATGTCCCCTGGTTCTGGTATTGTGTGAGAGGGAAAAGGGATTCCCTTTATCTACTCTATCCACTCTGTGCATAATTTTGTAGGTCTCAATCATGTCCCCCCTCAGGCGCCTTCTTTCTAGACTGAAAGTTCCCATGGTTTCTGGTATCTATGGTGGGGTCTGGAACACAATGCCCGCAGATACGGGGACATGCCTGTATTTTGTTTCCGTGAACAGTGCTGGGAGGGCATTGGCAGGCAGTGGATGGCAATGGGCATGGGGTAGGCGGATAGAATCTTGGGAGGGGCGGGATTGACAGTGTGGTCCCCCGTTTCATACTTTATTTATGTATTGGGGTTATGGCACAAAAAAGGTTGAAGAACACTGGCTTAAGGTATGTCTACAAACTTGCCACAAATGCTGTAGTGCCCCTAGTGTCCACTCCTCGTTTTGAAAGCAAAGCCTCCGCATATCTTACTGGCTACTGTGGCAAAGGAGAGGAGCAGTTACACGGCAAGGTAAGGTGCCTTGCAAACCTTAGTGCCTGCCCCCTCCAGGGACACTACTGCACAGATGAAAATTGCCCCGTATTTGTAACATGGTCAAAGTGGGGTTGTAGTCAGAGCATTGGACTAGGGAAAATCAGGTTCGAATTCCCACTTGGTCAGGAAGTTCACAGGGTGACTCTTCAGCACATATTTTTGCTCCCAATTTTTGGAGAGGAATTTTCCAGTGGAGAACTTGGACAAAAAATGGTAAATGTCTGCAGTGTGTTCTCAAGCAGAATGATGAATGAAATGCTTTTTTAAAGTAAGGTTTTAAAATAATATTGTTACAGATTTGCACTGCTGCAAAACTCCTAGATACAAGATCAAAAGACAGTAAGAATAGCACTGCTACTGCAGGTGCAATTCTAACCTGGAGTTAGGCCGACACAATGGAGTTAGGCCAGCAGAAGGGACTTGAAAATGCGCCATAAAACGCGTTTGCACCACGTGGACATGCGCCATCCTCCTCCCTGATTCCGAGAGTGGTGCGAACACACTTTACGGCGTGTTTTCGAGTCCCTCGCGCCGGCCTAACTCCCTTGTGTGTCATGCAGGCTAGGGTCAAGTGGCAATAGCACCATTTTGGGCAGGCACAGCTGCAGAAGCACTTGGCTTGGGTTAGATGGAATGAGATAATTTCATAGCCAGCTGCGTACTTTGTCTTTGAGATCCACTACTGAGGAACCATTCAGTTAAGTGGATCCGCAGTATTTAGAATAGTTTTGCTGCAGCAAACGAACCATTTTCTCCTATGATTCACACATGCCCATTGTATTTATTTGGAAAGAAAATATGAAGCCCACATAATATATGTTTATACTTTCTCTAGCCTGTCTGTGTTGGATGGTTTAGTAGCCAGGGTGACCATATGGAAAGGATAGCTGGGGTCCTGTCCTTCTAACAGTTACGCCAGCAATTTTCAACCAGTGTGCCGCGAATGGTCTGCAGGTGTGCCGTAGGAGTTTGGGAGAGGGTCATTTGTTAGGAGGGCCATTGGGGTGCGAGCCCCCCAATAGAAGCCTTGGTAATTGTCAAAAAACGGATGATGTGTCTTGACAATTTTAGCACCTTGTCAGTGTGTGCCGAGATACGAAAAAGGTTGAAAATAATTGAGTTACACAGAAGAGAACCTTGGTGTAGTAGTAGCTAGCCTGTCAAACGTGGACCAGGGTGACGTGGGTTCAAATTACTGCTCAGCCATGAAGTTCAGTGGATTCCTTGGACTAACTGCAGTCTCTCAGCTTAATTTACCTCTCTTAGGGTTGTCAAAATTAAATAGGACAAACCCCATTAAGAGGGCTAAAAAAATTGAAAACTACTGTACTAGCAGACTGTCCTGCGCGCGCGCACACACACACACACACACACTTCTAAAACTCAACCTTCTCTCTCGCGTCCGTGGCTTTGGTGGTAATCGCTACTCTGCACAACTTTTAAAGTAGATGCCTCCAAAGACTGGCATGACATGATTATACACATAGTGATTTTTTAAGAAGTATTGTTAGATGTCGTGTGACTCTTGCTGGTTATCAGGCAGCTTATGTCAGCGAAACGAGACAGAACATTCTTTTAACCCTTGTGTAAAATGATAGACAATTTGAGCTATGCAGGAGGTGTATCTGACACGTACCTCAAACCTACACGGGCAACTCAATCCGGAACTGCCCGACTGCCTGGGAGCACAGTGGCAGCCAGGTGGCATCCCACGGCAGCCAGGCAGCCGCAGGAGGCTCTGCAGGAGAAGAGGACATTTGCCCGCGGTAAGGGCACAATAAGGTGAGCAGTCTACTCACCTCTGCGCCAGCTATTGAGCCAGCACAGAGGCGAAGGCTTCCATGTTGGGCCACATGGCCCAACACGGAGGTTGGGACCAGTGGTGAAATTCGTCCCACCTGCTGGTCCCACCCGCTGCTCCACCCTTCCCCCTGCCCAGGAACTCCCTCCTCACCCAGAATCCCCACCATGCCAGCAAGAGGTTACCTTACCTCTCATCGGCATCGTGTCGCCGCCTCTAAGCGGCCAGGGGCCAGCGGTGCTGAAGCATGGGCACTGTGAGCTGACCACTTGCATTGCATGTGCCTTACGGCATGTTTTGTGACACCAGTGCAGGGGGTACACCTGTACCCCCTGCACTGAGAGGCTCAGGACTGAGCCCCTAATCTGCAATTGTGTGTCACTGTCCTTAGGACTGTCACTGAGAGCGCAATCCTAACCTGTAGTTAGGCTGGAAGAGTTAGGCCAGCAAAGTTTGGCCGGCGCAAGGGCCACTGTAAAGTACATTTGGACCATTCTTGGAGTCAGAGAGGCCAGCACACAGACGTGCGCCATCCTCCTTGGCTCTGAGAGTGGTCTAAATGGGCCTTACGGTGGCCCTTGTGCCGGCCAAACTTTGCTGGCCTAACTCTGCCAGCCTAACTCCAGGTGAGGATTGCACCAACAGTCACTCACTCCAACGGTGAGTGAAGGGGCCACTTACATGGTACTTTGTGGTGCCTGAAGTACATACCACACTGCTCCCACTCTGGCTACACAACTGCTCCCAGTCATCTTTTTTTTACTACAATCTCTCTCTCTCTCTCTCTCTCTCTCTCTCTCTCTCTCTCACACACACACACACACACACACACACACACACACACACACACACACTCCTTTCCTCATAGGGAAAACATGCCACACTTTTTATCATTTCCTTTTCACATTTCTTCTCCCTTTTCCAGCTCTGTGGTGCCTTTGTTGAGGGCGAGCTCATTTGCAGGACGATCTGCGTCAGCAACAGATTATTTCTATGAACAGGCAGATACGAAAGTACAGGCTGTGGATTTGTTGCACCTCTTCTGAACAGACCTGATTCGAGATGTTTTGAGGCCTGTGGGAAAAAGTCCCCTGGTTCAAGATTCCCCCCTCCTTGGTTATCTCTGATGCAGCAAATCATCCCTGGCATTTCTTATCCCCACCACCCATGGAGAGGCGCTTGAGTGTCCAGCATCCTTGATCAGGGGGAAGATCTTTCCCCACTTATAGCATTTGCCACTGAAGGCAAATGTTGAACGGTGGTGGATGGGGTGTCAGGCTTGCCCTTGTGTCTTGTGGATGTTATATCTGAGTATAGCATCTGCATTTGGTATAACATCCTAAGAGAGCTAGAGAGGAGTTGGCTTCTATGTGCTCACTCATCAAGGTCAGATGACCTTGCACCAGAATGCATGCACCAGAAAAAAATGATAAGAGTTCTGAGATGTTAGCATGGACTATATGTGGCAGGGAGAATGGCAGGTGATGCCATTGTTGAATGCTCTCCTCAACAAGAGCAGGGAATGCTCTTCCCTGAAAGTGAAAAATGAACACACCAGGGAAGTCCTTGGTTGTTTTGTGTGCGCTAGTTTTCTACTTGCAGGGAGTCTGTTGGTTTGTGTAACAAAGAGGGTTCCCTGTATTTTTAGTACGGCTGATCAAATTTTTGTACTGCATCACCTAATTTGTAAATATACCAGTAAGCCATACAAACAGCTTTTCGCAGCTTTTATAGACTTTTCCTCTGCATTTGATACGGTTCCCAGGAATCGCCTATGGGATAAACTTGCAGGGTCTAACATCGACAGGAGGTTGCTCTTCCTAATACAGGAATTATATACTGATACTACTATGAGGGTAAGGATCAGCGTTGATGGCAGGCTGACCGAGGAAATAAGTACAACCAGAGGTGTTAGACAAGGGTGTTTGCTTGCCCCACTTCTTTTCAACCTTTATATTAACAACATAGTAAATGTTCTAACACATCCAGATCACTTCCCTCCTTCAATTGGGAACCATAAGATTGCAACTCTCATTTATGCTGATGACATTGTGAAGGAAAGTGGCGGCCTTAGGGTGGACACGATGAGTGACCTTTAGGTTCGTTCAAATGAAGATGCAGAGACTTGTTCTAAACAGAACTTTGTATTTAGAACGTATTTACATAGAACAGCTTCAAAGAAATCACACTCAGCTCTCTATCTCTCTCTCCACACATCTAACAGCAAAGACAGCTCCTCACACACTCACACAGACTCACTGACATCCAGTCCAGTTCAAGCCCGTACATAATTGCAACATTTACCCGAACATATCACATGATCATGTTCCCGCCTAAAAGCTCAGTTGCAAACTCATTTCAACTTGCAAATTAAATATAGTGCTCTAAAATATATCCCAACACCCCTCCAAATTTCAAGTTGAGATGATATACACATACATTATTATACACAGTACATTACACACAGTACATTCATAACTATACATTTTAAACTTTCTACATCACCTGACATTCCCAGCAACTTGCACATAACATTGTGCCTAACTGTTGCAAATGTCCTTGTCATGATGTCAGCCTTGTCCTGACTTGTGCTGCAAATTACCATCACCCAAAGCCTTCTGCTTGGACACCCACCTGAAATCAATTACCTTCTTCTCAGGTGGTAACTGGCATCTCACAAACATTTTATCATCCATCATGGATTGCATTAACATTTCACCATTGCTCTGTGGCTCACATGTTACCTGACACACAGAAGCAGGTGAATAACGTTCTGGTGGTACACCTTTGTTCACTCTATCTGATCTTCTGGGAGTCACAGGTGGCTCTATCTGCTCACCTTCATTTTCTTGGCTATTTACAATAACAGGAAGATCCAAATTGTCCTTCTCCTCATCCAGATTCTGTGCCTCACTGTTAGACTCAGCCCTTTGCTTTGTTAATACTGGCTGCTGTGTCTGAGCATCAGAACCTTCTGGCAAATGCACAGGAGAATCCTTTACCCTTTCACTTTTCTTGCTTACAGGGTATGCAACAGGTTTAGTAATTTTGCAAGTTGCACAGTCCAAATAATTGTTGCACTCTTTCAATTTTAAACCCTGTGCACATTCAATTGTTCTCTTTAGTGCTGCAAACCCAGAATGTCCTAATCTCCTGTGCATCAGATGAATACAATTATCATGCTCAGGGGTGTTTGCAAACACATTCATACACTCCTGATTTGCATTGCCCTTTGAAACATCTTGCAGCATGTATAAGTTCTCATTTTCACACACATGCACACACACATCATTGCCTTTCATAATGCTGCAAACATTATCTTCAAACTGTACTTTAAAACCTTGTTTGCAAAGGCAAGAAACGCTTAATAGATTGTGTTGTAGGTCAGGAACACAAAGGACTTCTTTTACAGACTCACCCAGAGAAGGTATAAAAATTTCTCCCTTGCCCTTCACTGAGGTGCACACACCATTAGCCAAACTGACATGGGCTTTTGGTGTAGGCACCAGCTCAGTGAACAAAGCAGGGTCTACTGCAACATGCTGGCTAGCACCAGAGTCCACTAGCCAAGTCTGTTGGTCACTGTCTTGGGTCATCTTGACCACGGAGACTTTCCCTTCTTCATTGCCCCTCCATGAGTCTGATCCTTTCTTTCTTGGGGGTCTTTCTTGTGTGCAGTCACGTTGCAGGTGATTTTCGGATCCACATCTGAAACACTTTCTGAGGAAATGCACGCTTGAGCTTTTCTTCTCAGTGCTCTGGATCCTGCTTGCTGCTGGGCTGCTGCTGCTGCTGCTGCTGGCTCTAATCTTTGAATTCTCTGACCTTTTCTCCTCTTCCTCCAACAAACGCCCGGTCAGGAACGCCACGGTCAGTTCACTCTCTGCAATTGCTTCCAGAGTGAGCACAAAAGTATCATAAGTAGAGTCCAGGGAGCTCAGCAATATACAAGCCCTTTGTGGCTCAGGAAAGTCCATTCCTTTCTCCTCCAGCTCTTGAAATGTCTTCCTCATAAACTGGAGGTGGTCTTTCATGCTGCCTCCAGGTTGAAGTCTTGCTCTGTACAACTTTCTGGACAACATAATCTTTGAACTCATTGTGTCCCTCACGTACAGACTTCTCAAAGTCCTCCAACACTCATGGGCTGTCTTTATGCCTCTCACGTGCACCAGTTGGTCATCCTCCAGGGACAGTATCAACGTGGCCAGAGCCCTCTCATCCAGTCTGGACTTTGCCTCGTCATACTCATCTGGAGGGTCTTGGACGATGGTCCACAGCTGTTCACGACGCAGGAACATTTCCATCTTGGTGCTCCAGGCCATGTAGTTATTCCCTGACAGACAGGTCAAGGGAAAACTCGCCATGCTGACGTTGGTCTGCATGCTGACCTCACCAGATGCTTCTTCCTCGTCTCAGCTTCCTCCAACCTGGAACTGGTCACTTCTGGTCAACTCAATGTCCTTCTAACGGCCTGCTGGGCCCATAACCTGAAGGAAAGTGGCGGCCTTAGGGTGGACACGATGAGTGACCTTTAGGTTCGTTCAAATGAAGATGCAGAGACTTGTTCTAAACAGAACTTTGTATTTAGAACGTATTTACATAGAACAGCTTCAAAGAAATCACACTCAGCTCTCTATCTCTCTCTCCACACATCTAACAGCAAAGACAGCTCCTCACACACTCACACAGACTCACTGACATCCAGTCCAGTTCAAGCCCGTACATAATTGCAACATTTACCCGAACATATCACATGATCATGTTCCCGCCTAAAAGCTCAGTTGCAAACTCATTTCAACTTGCAAATTAAATATAGTGCTCTAAAATATATCCCAACACATTGTTTTATTGTCCTTGAATAGGAAAGGGCTAAAGAGAATCTTAAATAAGCTACAAGACTTTAGCCACTCGGAGCAACTGTCTGTGAACTATGCCAAATCTAACGTAATGGTTTTTGGCAAACGTCCTCCTAAATTCAGTTGGTCCTTAGGTGATCGCAAGATTGAACAAGTTTCAGCGTTTAAGTATCTGGGTGTATTTTTTGATGAAAGAACTAGCTGGAGATCTCAACTTCAAAATGTTAAATTACTGGCACAAAAATCAAGCTATGCCTTACTGAGATTTTTCCACTCTAGAGGAGGCAACTTGGTAACTCCAGCTTTAAAGGTTCTTGTAGGGAGGGTTATAACTCAAATGCTGTACGGCATTGAGATCTGGGGCATCAACCAGAATAACTTACACATGCTTGAAGTTGTGCAAAATAAGTTCCTTAGACATATTTTGGCAGTTCCTCCAAGTACTCCAGCAGCTTTTCTCAGAACGGAAACTGGCATGGTATCTATAAAGGCCAGGGCAGCCATTGCCATTTTTTCCTATTATAAGAGAGTGCTGGATATGCCGGATAATCGTCTCCCTAAACTCTGTCTGGCTGAGCAGTGGAAGAGAGGTGGCTGGGCTACTTCAGTACAAATGCTCTTAAAATCTAAATCTCTCTCCACCGATATCTTTGTTTTTTCGGAAATGAAACATATGCTGAGGGATTGGATCTATAAGATGGATAATGATCGGGATTTAGCCTTTCTAAAATCCTCAAATTTCTCTCAGCTGTATTGTCACCTGAAATTAAGTCATTCTAGAGCATTTTACTTACATTCTCTTACTTTTGCCCCTCTGAGGAAGGCATTCACTGAACTGCGCTTCCAAACCATGCCAACTGCTGTTTTAGATGGCAGATATCTGTCCACGCCTAGGCATCTAAGACTCTGCATCTGTGGGGTAGGACAGATCGAGGATATTGCGCATTACTTACTCCACTGCCAGCTCTATCATGACCCTAGGGAAAGATTCTTGAAGCCTATTTTGACTACCCTACAAGGAGAGAGTACCTTAACGAAATTGTTCTGGCTGCTTTCCGACCGTGACTCATATGTCACATATAGAACAGCGTTATATGCCAAAGCTGCCAGATCTATCCGTGCTAACTATCTGGGAGAAATTGCTATAGATTGTAAAGGAGACTCCCTGATCTGAAGAGCGCATGGTTGTGACTGTTTTAATTTAATTTTATTTGTTTTAAACCTAATGTATCTTGTTTTGTACTTGGATTTAGTCTATATTTGATTGTGATGGCTTTTAGCCAATACAATAAATGATTCTGATCTAATTCTACTTATCAGTATTTTTTATTAAAATGTGATTCTTCACTGAAGTCTGCAGTGGAAATTCTATACTTCTACCTTGGGGCTCAACCATTCATCCCCACCTCATCCTGCTGCCTGTGTGGATCAAAATAGAAAGGATTTAAATCACATTACTGATTTTTGGGTGTTTGCTTCCCCCTTCCATAAACTGCCCTTAAAATGGGGCAATCTGGATTAGGAGGATTAGGAAGGTATAACTCCCCTTCCCCGTTCCCCCTCCCCACCTGGCTCCAAGCTGGGCTCTGTAAAGAGCAAAAGAAGGCTAGGCCATGGCTTGACTCCATTTTGTAAAACATGACTCCATTGTGTGGGAAAGAGCTGAAGCTGCAAAATACCAACTGGTGGTAATCAGCTCACTTCCTGACGCAATCAGGAGTGTAATTGCCTAATTGCCCTGTTTCTGCAGAAAGGTGTGAAGTCATAGCTGGGATCAGGAAGAGCAAATCTAATCAGGAAGGTTCCATCCAGCTAGTGCTGCAATCAGGAAGATTCCGCGCAGATGAGACCCATCACTTAAGTGGTTTATGTAACCTTTCTTACCATTCTGTGACATCCAAACGTTCCATCACCCCATCAGGAGATGGCCGACCTTTATCCTGATAGGATAATTGATTGTGCCAGAGGGGTATAAAAATACCCAGGTTTGGGGGTACAGTTCAGGACACCCACTATCAAGACCATCAGAGCTTCAAGACTCCATCAGACCATCTTCAAAGAAGATCACCAGACCTTCAGAGCCCTTCAAATCTACAAGATCACCTTCTGTATCACAGCTGCCTGTGAGAGGGGAGTGTGCTGGGCCAGCCGCTTTGGTGGGAGCAGAGAAGCTGTTTATCAGGCAGCAGGAAGGCAAATTGTGTGGCCAGAAAGAAGACTAGACCACGAAAGTACCATCTGTATGTTGTATGTTCTTGAAAGATAGAACTTCCTTGTAATTTGTAAAAAACCTTTGTGTTTATGAATAAAGCCTGCCTATGTAAACCGCCTTGAGTTAAAGTCAGAGGAGCAATCTAATGACCAAAGAGAGGTGATATATAAATACTAGCATCATCATCATCATTATTATTATTTCTCCAAGCCTGTCCAAGATGCCCTGCATGGACCTGCTGCCTGCTTGGATTGAGAGGAAGGTGAACCTGCAAGGCCAACTACCTTGCAGGCATTAGGGCCTAGTTTAGAGTTAGGCATACAGTTGTTTTGTTGTTTTAAGGTGTACCTTAGTTAAGTCTCTGTTAGTTCTTTTAAGCCTTTCTTAGTTTTGTAACCACTTGTTTATTAATAAATTATAGTTAAGCTATTATATAGACTTAGTTTGTGATTACTGGAAACCAGACTAAATTCAGATTTGCTACTTGGCACACTTACCAATTTTAAAGTTTATAACTTGGGCTAGATCCCTGTAGTTAGGGCTAGTTTAGCCTGGGGAGTTTGAAAGTTAAGAGATTGTTCAGTGCTCTTAGAGGCTGTTACTCTCAGCTGTGGTCCCAGGCTGGTAGCAGAGGATGTGTGCCTTGTTGCCTTGGATTGTAAGTGCGTAAGGCCACACTCTGCTGAATTCACACCTCATATGAGCCCTGGGCTGGTCATAGGGCATATGAGCCTGTGAATTTACAGGCTCCTCCACACATGCTAGTGCTCTGAATTTTTTTTTAAAGTTTCCATTAATGCCAATTTTCCCCAGGCACACAGTTCAGGGCCATGTGGGGTAAACATAGTCCTCCCCCCCCCCCGCACCACCACCATGGTCCAGATCTCGATCAGGTTTCCCCTTCTCCATGCATGCTATTTACAGGGGAAATATACCAATCACACTCAGGGGCAAATCAATTACATGATTACAGTCATTTAGCCATCTGGCTTTGAAAAGGCAACTTAACGTGTATGTCATTAACATCATTAACTAATCTCATGTTTTGGTCTCCCGTTTAAAAAGTGGAAGAGTAGATCTTTTGACATTTTGAATGGGGTGGGGACCGAGCAGAGCAGGGGTGTGTTGAAGGTGGGAAAGGGCTGAAGTCCTATCCCCTCTTCCGAGCCTTGTTCTACTTATCCTGGTCCACTTGGACTTGTGAAGATCCAAGCAGACCTATCAGGGCAGCAGAAACTTACCCTTAGGCAAAGGAATAAATATCCTCTTACCTAGAAGTAAAGGTAAAGGTTTCCCCACGACCAAATGGTCTAGTCATGACCGACTGTAGGGGGCGGTGCTCATCTCCGTTTCAAAGCCTGTAGAGCCGGCGTTTTTGTCCGATCATGTGGCCAGCATGACTCTACGCCGTAGCGCACGGAACGCTGTTACCTTCCCACCGAAGTGGTCCCTATTTATCTACTTGCATTTTTTTTAGGTGCTTTCGAACTGCTAGGTTGGCAGGAGCTGGGACAAGCAATGGGAGCTCACTCCGTCACACAGTCTCGAACTCCCAACCTTGCGGTTGAAAGCCCAGCAACAGCGGATTAACTCGCTGCGCCACCACGACCCTAGAGGAGATCACCATTACTTCCTCCTTCCCCCTCCCCAGGATGTCGCACATGCTCCAGTGTTGCAGCTACATCAGGCATGGCGGGTATTTGGTTAGAATTGGGCTATATATTTGATTCTGTTAGCCACCTTGGAATTCTGCAGAGTCTTCTGCAGGGATGTATAAGATCAGGACCCTGGACCACATTGCCAATGCTACACACCATTTAACATCACCTGCCAGAGATTTTGGCTGCAAGTGAGCTGCTAGATAATCTTTGAAGAGATACCGTCTAGCCCCACCAGTTTAAGATCTTATTATTCCCCAGAAGCTGTTTTCAGAGCAGAATTGTACTCTAAATACCCAATTTTATTAACTTTCTCATTTCTTAAGTTTGCTACTCTGGACAATTGTTGTTTATTGTGGCACTTAATACTGGCACCTGGTAGGCTAGCGTTAAAATCCTTTGTCCGTAAAATGCTAATTAAATATCATGGCCAATTGTTTCTTATACCAAAGGCCAGCTAATGCTGCTTTTCCATTGGCAAATGTATTTGAAAGTAGGGACAGGGAAGAAAAAAAATTAAAACGCAGGCTTTGTTTTGTTAAGCAGTCACTGAGCTTATGGAAGGTGTAAAATTGAGGGCACTTGGAAATGAGGTCATCTGTTTATGCACAGAATAGATACAGGATAGGCCATGAGTTAAACTAACATAAATCCAGCTGCAATTTAAAATTAATTGCAACAGCGCCTTAACGTTTGAAATTAACACTGCGGAAATTTAATCTAGCCCAAAGCGAATTTAAAGACTTTATGTCAGATGCAATTACTAAATGAAGCCATGCCTATCTTATTCAAAAAACAAATATTCTAAAAAGAAAAGCCACAGATGTATAATTCTGTTTCAGTACAAAGAGAAGTCGTGGTCCAAAGATTGTGTGTGTGTGTGCATGCGAGGGAGAGAATTTTGCCTGTTGTTTTCCTTAAGCAGAACTGCTGAAGAGACAGGCCATTTCTTGAAATGAACAGTTGCTTGTCTCTTCAGCAGCAGGAACGGTTCAGTTGTGGTTCCTTCACATGAAGAAATCCTGAGGGCCAATATACATGAACGCACCTGCTGCCAGGAGGCTTCACAAGGTGCCTCCTTGTGTAGCATGTGAAAATCATTGCTACCCAAATCACCCTAATGACATGGAATGTTTCCACAACTCACCTTAGTGGTGTACCTGGCTTCTTGTGCCTCTGGGGGCCGTCCCTTCAAATGCCACCCCCTGACCCGGAAGTAACTGTGGTGATATACAATGTCATTGCAATGACGTTTGGTTGCATAGCACTCTGAGAACGCAATCCTAAGCTGTGCTGGAACAGTGAGGCTGGCAGGCCTGCACTGTATCCAGTGCAGCTTTCGAGCGCTAGAGAGCTTCCTTGGGACAAGGGCATGTTTGCCCCCTTGCCCAGGGGAGTCTCCAGCCTCGCATATGGGTTCCTTGGATGTGCGCCTGCTGTATAGCAGGTGCAAAGCTGAGGACGCCACGCGGCCCAAATCAGGGCCTCGCGGCCTAATGGCTGCATCCCAACCCCAACCCCCTCCCCAGACCGGCATGCCTCCTGTCCCATCCACCCCCACCCAGTTCCTCCTTCCCGCCTGCCCTCCCCCTGCCCAGAACTGCTCTTGCACCAGCTGAGTTTGGCTGGCGCATGAGCAGCACGGCATGGCCGTGGACTAGCGCTACTGGGCGGTCGCTGCTGCTGGCGTTGGCCCAACAGCACTAGCGCTGTCGCATTCATGTAGGAAATGAATCCGTATGTTCCAATGGCTGTGAGGAGAAATCAAATTTCCACACACAGGCTGTTTCAAGTGCCTCACGTGTGGTGTCATCATAAGGTGGCAACAAGGCAGTAGTTCATTAACGTATAGGTTCAGGCTACCACCACGTTACTCCTATGAAGACTGCAGTTACCACATAACAACTTAATTCACAGTTTTAAGGGCACACCAGGGATGTGCAGTTACTAGCGGCAGAAGTGCCTCACCCTCTGGACAGGACGAGAGCTGTGCTCTGGTTGCATCCAGACGGTTTTCTGAGGCTCAAGGAGGCTGCGAACAACCTCCCTGGGCCTCAGAACATCTTCCGGACATGACCGGAGCGCAGCTCTGGTCACATTCACAGGTCTGGCATGCCCTGACTAGTGGATTTCATTATCTATGGGTTTCAGCATCCACGGGGGATCCAGGAACAGAAGCCCTGTGGGTGCTGAGGCATAACTCTACCTCTGGATGCAGCCAGAGTGGTTGCATTTGGAGGTTAGCCAGAAGTGCTGTCACTTCTGGGTCATTTGGCTAGTATAGGGGATGCTGTGCCTCCCCAGCTGAAATAGTCGCCACCTGTCGCTGAGGCACACAAGGACACCTGAATGTTCCATTTCCATCTGAATGTTGTTCGGCTCCTAAGAGAAGCAATGTCAACTGGAGACAGTGTCTTTCAGGGGTCTCCATACTTTTCAGTATGAAGGACGGATCAAATATTTTACGGATTCTGGTGGGCTGAAAAAAGTCAGTTTTACAAATGAATGAATGAAATTTAAATGAATGAATAAGTTTTACATAAGAGGAGCCCTGCTCAGGCCAATGACCCATCTAGTCCAGCTTCCTGTGGCCCACACAGCTTCCTGTGTCTTCACAGTGGCCCACCAGGTGCCTCAGGGAGCACATGAGACAACAAGAAGTTTGCATCCTGTTGCCACTCCTTTGCACCTGGCATTCTGAGGTAGCCTACTATTAACGTAAAGAGGTTGCACAACCCATCATGGCCTATAGCCCACGATGGACTTTTCTTCCAGAAACCTATCCAATCCCTTTTTAAAGGCATCTAAGCCAGATGCCATTACCACCTCCTCTGGCAAGGAGTTCCATAGCTTAAGTATCCGCTGGGTAAAAAAGTATTGCCTTTTAACTGTTTTAACTCTTCCAACACTCAATTTCAGTGGATGCCCCCTGGTTCTGGTATTGTGAGAGAGGGAAAAGAACATCCCTCTATTGACTCTATCCCTCCCGTGCATGATTTTGTATGTCTCAATCATGTCCCCCCTTAGGCGTCTTTTTTCTAGACTGAAGAGCCCCAAACCCTGCAGTCCTTCTTCATAAGGGAGGTGCCCCAGCCCCGCAATCATTTTTGTTGCTCTCTTCTGCACCTTTTCCAGCTCTACTATGTCCTTTTTGAGATGTGGTGACCAGAACTATACGCAATACTCTAGATGTGGCCTTACCATCAATTTGTACAATGGCATGATAATATTGGCTGTTTTATTCTCAACCCCTTTTTTAATTACCCCAAGCATGGAATTGGCCTTCTTAATTGCTGCTGCACACTGGGTCGACACCTTCATCAAGTTGCCCACCAACACCCCAAGATTTCTCTCCTGAGCTGTCACAGACAACTCAGAAGCCATTAGTCTGTATGTGAAGTTTTGATTTTTTGCCCCAATGTGCATCACTTTACACTTGTCTACACTGAAATGCATCAGCCATTTTGCTTCCCATTCCCCCTACTTGGAAGGATCCTTCCGGAGCTCTTCACAATCCCTTCACCACCCGGAAAAGTTTTGTGTCATCGGCAAACTTGGCCACCTCACTGCTTATCCCTGTCTCCAGGTCATTTATGAACAAGTTGAAATACACCAGCCCCAAGACAGATCCCTGGGGCACTTTGCTTTTCACCTCTCTCCACAGTGAAAATTACCCATTAATCCCCACTCTCTGCTTCCTGGCCCTCAACCAATTCTGGATCCATAAGAGGACCTGCTCTCTTATTCCCTGACTGTGAAGTTTCCTCAGTAGCCTTTGGTGGGGGACTGTGTCAAAAGCCTTCTGAAAATCCAGATATGTAATATCCACCTGTTCTCCCACACCCACGTGCCTGTTGACCTTTTCAAAGAATTTAATTCTAAAAGGTTTGTGAGGCAAGACTTACCCTTACAGAAGCCATGCTGACTTCCTTTCAGCAATACTTGTTCCTCTACTTTCTTGTTCCTCTGACTTTCTTTCAGCAATACTTGTTCCTTAGGATTTTATCTTTGATGAGGCTTTCCACCATCCTACCCAGAACAGACATTAGGCTGATTGGCCTGTAGTTTCCAGGGTCCCCCCTTCTCCCTTTCTTAAAGACTGGTGTGACATTGGCTATCCTCCAATCCTCTGGCACCAAGCCTGTGGCACAAGTTGCATACTCTAGTTAAGAGGTCAGCAACTTCGTCCTTTAGTTCCTTAATAACTCTTGGGTGTATACCATCTGGGCCTGGTGACTTATGTATATGTAATTTATCACTTTGATCTAAAACATCTTCTTTAGTAACCATTATCTGACTTAATTCCTTAGTTAGGAAAAGCCGTTCTATCTGCTGTGAAGAACGATGCAAAGAATCTTCTCCCTCCCTCCCTTACTGTCCAGCGGCTGGCCACCTCTCTGGCAGGTTTCCTGCTTCTAATATATTTGAAGAAGCTTATTTACCTGGATGTTTTTTTGTAATCAGCAGGAGATGATTCAGAACAAAAGAGAAAAGTGACATTTACAGAGAAACAATACTGTGCTTAAACTGAGAAATGGCACATAACAAGAAAAAAAAGTCAAATATTTTAAGTTGTGACCAGATAAAATCTTGCAGTGGGCTGGATTTGGCCCCTAGGCCATAGTTTGGAGACCCCTGTTATGTATCATTGCCACCATTGATGATAATTTTGCTTTGCATGGGAAAAAAAAAATGCTGTCAGTGATTGATATAGCAAATGAAATGAAAAGATGGTTCCCTGTCCCCCATAGGGATTCACAATCTAAAAAAGACATAGAAGAGCAAACAGCTGCTGGAAAAGATGCTGCCCTGGGCTGAAGAGGGTGGTTCTCATCCTGCTAAATATAAAAGAACCACCACTTAAAAGGCGCCTCTTTGTCCAGTTAGCAGGGACATGTGACCCTGACTCTATTTCAGGTTGCCATCTGTTCATCCAACCTCTGTGGCTGTGCTTTTCAGTTTCATGTACAGAATTAGCAGGTGAAGCTTTTCAGAGCAGAGAGCTGTTTCATCAGCTGTTGTTTCCTATTATCAAGCTGCTTTTCAAAGCACAGAAGCAGGCTAGGCTATTTTCATGGGCAGTTGGCAACCCAAACCCATTTACTGTTTCTGTTTGTTTAAAAGTGGTAGGTATTTTTAATAATACCATTAATGTTATCACAAATCTGTTATGAACTGGGTATGTTCCTACCCAGTTTTTCCCCTGCCCACCACATTTCTCTCGTCCCTTCATTTAGATTGTTAATGAGACCTATCTTCTCACCCTGTGTAAAACACCATGTAATCAGGTGAATGGATGATGACTAGGGGTAGGGTTTTTTGGTGATCAACAGAGAATGATAAAAAATGAGAATTTCTATTGAAAATGCTACATACAATGAAATTTAGGTCAAAATGTGAAAAAACACAACTTTTGCTTATTTTTGACAGTTTGACACAAATTTAGATCAATTTCACAACAACAACAACAACAACAACAACAACAACAACAACAACAACAACAATAATAATACTTGGATTTATATACCGCCTTTCTTAGGTCACCAGATTTCTCTAATGACTATAACTCAAGGCGGTTTACATGGGCAGACTTTATTCAGAAACCCGAAGGTTTTTACAATTTATACAGAAATGTTCTATCTTTCAAGAACGCATACAGATGGATCTTTCTGGATTTAGTCCTTCTTTCTGGCCACCCGTTTGTCTTCTTGCTGGCTGATAAATGGCTTCCCTGCTCCCACCAGAGAAGCGGCTGAACTTCGGCACAACTCCCCCTCACACAAGGCAGCCGAAGCTCAGCTGTTAATCAGCCGCAATTAACGAGGTCTGCCGCTCACAGAGACTTCCGGCTGTCCCGAACTGGTGACCTTCAGATCTTCAGCTCTTATCTTCAGGCAAACTGAGGCATTAACCCTCTCGACTAAATCTTCTGCCCTTAAATAAACACTTTTGTATATTTTTGACTTAGGTTTGGGGAATCCACAAATAGTTTTCAGTAAGGGATCAGGAGGAAGAGTGGCAGAAACAGGAGGAAGCTTGCTTAAACTATGAACACACATGTTCATTGTTCCCAGTGCATGCTAGGGCAACTTTAATGGATTGTGGAAGTAGTAAGTAGCAGTTTCTTGACACTCCAAGCAGCAACCAGAGTGCAGCTTGGGAACTTTCAAGCAGGTTATTTCAGGCTGGGGTATGTGTGCCAGTGAGATTGCTTGCTTTTGTAGGGCCATTCACATTTATTGCACTGTTTGTACAATTTGCAATAAAAAATTGAATAAAAACACACAACACTGCAATTTGCTATTTGAATCAAAAAAATTGTTGGAAAAAATATCACCAAAAAACCCCACCCCTAAAGATGACAGACAGACAATAAGGCTGGACTTGCTTGCTACCACATAGTGCTGTATTAAACCTGTGAGGCGTAACAGACCAGATGCTTCTTGCACAGGAAGTGGATCTTTCCAGTTGTAGTCAAGTGTGGAATCTGGACACAACTCCACCATTTTCCAGGATGGTGTTGAGCACTGGCAGTGTATGTAAACGCCGCTTAGTGATGCCTAGGGTGCAAAAGAAAACGAACAGTTCTTGAGACAGATCACGGTGCATACCATGTGTTATTACCAAGTATACGTTTAGGGAAATTTAGATCAGGAAAACAGCTTGCAGGAAGGAAGCAAATACCTCTCTCCCACTCTTACAGAAGGCCCCCTAGCAGTGGTAGAGAACCACTTACACACAGAAAATTGCCGGTGAAACACCCCTGCTAGCTCCAGATGGGGCTGGGACAAGATTCCTGTCTGAAATCCTGCTGGAAGTCAGTGCAGACAATTTTCAGCGAGATGGATCAAGGCACAGTGTTGGAGATGCAGTGCATTGGTATTTTCATTCCAGAAGCATGATGCCAATCATGTATTGCCCCCTAGTGCTCATAGTATATGACAGTATTCAGGTGTGTATGGAGTGCTTGAAATAAAATTTACATGCAGTCGGCCTTTTCTTTTTAAAGCAAAACATTGTGGTTTTTAAAAAGCATATTTGCTGTCAAGAATACATTGTTTAGCACAGGGGTCTCCAAACTATGGCCAGGGGGTCAAATCTGGCCCACCACACAATTTTATCCGGCCTGCAGCAACTTAAAATATTCAACATTTTTACTCATAGTATATAATTTCTCTTTTAAGCACTGCATTGCTTCTCTGTAAATGCCACATTCCTCTTTTGTTCTGAATCGTATCATGCTGATTACAAAAGCGATCCAAGTAAAACTAATTCTTTTATTTAAATTTCATTCAATCGTTTATAAAACTGGTTTTTTTTTTTCGGCCCATGAAAATCTGTAAAATATACAATGTGGCCCTCATACTGAAAAATCTGGAGACCCCTGGTTAAGCATCAAGCTCTTATTGTGAGACTGCCATCCCAGGAGAGATATAGTACTCCTCTAATACGGAACCAGAAACTCTTTTCAGCTGGGTATACATGGACTTGAGAATAACAAAACCTTATTTGTGTTCTGGTCGACTACATCTCGTTATAATAAACATGAAAAAATAAAAGACAAAATGAACAAGAAATCAGGAAGATTCAATGCAATGGATAAGAATTAATTATGTATCTTTGCACAACACACAGTTAATTTAGGAATTTGGTTACCACAAGCTGTGGTGGCCACTAGATATAAAAAGAAGAGAAATCCATAGAGAAAAGGCGTATCAATGGCTCATAGTCATGACAGCAATATGAGAAACTCCTTGTTGAGGCAGTTTACTTTGGAATCCGTGAAAAGCGGATGTGAATGCTTTTCCATGTCAACATGGAACATGCTCAAAACATGGGACCTCAAATAACTTATTCCAGTGTTTCTCAAACATTTTAGACCAGCACCCACTTTTTAGAATAGCCCTTGTATTGGCACCCACCGGAAGTGCCATCATTAACCTAGAAGTGCCATCATTATGACATTATAACATGACACTCCTGGAATGCAAACTGGCATCCTTGGACTGTAGCAATTGCACAACCATGAAACATCCCTAACAGAAAGCAAGATTAGCACCCACTTCAAAGAAATTAGCTAACCTGGGGCGTTCTTGAGTGTGCTCTGTGCTAATTCCACGGAAGTAGATGGCTGAAGGTGGGATCCACCAGAATAGTCTGCATGAGCCCCATTGAGAAGAAGACAAAAAATCTCATTTGTTTTTACTTATCCAGCTACAATACAAATATTAAGTGCACAATTAATTTCAGCAAATCTTTTCCATTAGGCAGTCTAATGACCCTTAGGGCACAACCCTAGCCAACGTCCAGCACCAGGATAAGGGCAATGAAGCTCTGTGGGAAGGGAACAAACGTTCCCTTACCTTGAGGAGGCCCTCCTGACTGCCCCTTCAGAATGCAGCGCATGTCCCATTGGCACAGCTACGAGCGCGGAGAAGTTGGTTAGGATTGCAACCTCAGTCATCTAGCAAAGCATAGAGCGCATTATTGCTTCATGCACTCTTACAAGGCAGCTTATAAATGTTTGAGGGACATTTATTTCAAGCAGAGTGAGAAGGCAGCTCTAGAAAACATTATTTAAGACACACACACACATACAACTGCTGGTCACAGTGCAAGCCACTGCTGTTTTATCCGTGGAGAGTAGCATGCATTATGGCAGTGGTTCCCATACTTTTTCAACTGGTGGCTCCTTTGACCCTCTGGGCCGTTGGCTGCGACTCCCAATTAGGGCTACAATCCTATATATTGTATAGAGCGATGGGTTTCCCCCCCCCCCAAGGATTATGTGGCTCCTCTGGCTGGTTTCTGCAGTCCCCCAGAGAGCCGCAGCTCACTGTTTGAGAAGCACTGCATTATGGGATAGTCAAGGGAAGCCTGGTTCAAAATTTCTACTCAGCCAGGAGTGACCTTGGACCAGTCTGTCAACCTTAACTACCTTACAGGGTGGTTTTGAAGGAGGGAGGCCAGTCGGTGGAAGCCTGCATTCCACCCTGAGCTTCTTAGAGGATGCGATACAAAATCTTACTCAAAAGCAGGAGGCCAAGAGCTTTATAGCTGAAAGGGTACTAGCAGCCACCTGGAAAGTGCATGGGAATGTAAGCAGTCATATGAAACCACCATTCAGTAGTAGTCAAAGACAGAGAATAAGACCTTGGAGCGGCACATAGAGCACCCTAAACACTTTCGGGGGCATTTGTGGTTTTTAACAGCAGCTGTGTCGGTGGTGGTGCTGGAATCCAGACAGACTGCTGCATGGGAAGAGGGGTTATTCCATTTCAACTCATGTAGTAGTCCTGATGGACCCTCGCCCCCATTAATACTTTGCTCCAGGTTGGAAGTTGCCTCCCAGGATAAATTAGGAGGGTTGGGGCAGGGGAATTCTCATTGTGATCACAAGACGGAGGAAAGGGTAAAAACATCCACCCTCCCTGCTGCATTCCTGATTCAGATCAGTTCCATCTGTAGGTTTTTGCTATTTAAAGGCAGAAGTGTGGACCTCTCATGTTTTGTCAAGACATGAGCAGTGAAAGAGTCACTTGCAGAACGTTAGTCATGATTCAGCCAGAAGCTAATGGCACTTAGTCATAATGAAGGATACATATTTCAAAGGTGGTCAAAATTAGGATTTTCTTTGGATAACCCCAAAATGTCACCGGGCTCGCCGTCATTTGAATTCCTGCTGATGTCTTGGCAACAAACGTTGTGCATGTCAAGTGGTGCAATGACATTGACCCTCAGAAGTCACACCGCTTATGCATTTAGGGAGAACAGATTCCTAAAGGGGAGATGTCACATTTTCTCTGTGGTTTGTACTCTTGTATTCTTCCTGTATTTCTATATTTAGTAAAATAAGTGACCTGCTCTACACTGTTTCAACACAGCGTACTCCAAGTCTTTTTTATATTTCCTATGAGGGAATTGCCATCAATCATATAATTAAAGTGAAGGATACACAAGGAAATGAAGCATTGCATGTCTGAAGTATTTGGGTCCAAATATGATGAAATTAACTATCCTGTTAAGGTTCTAATTATTATGGATTCCAACAGTTATATAGGATGAATAAAAAAATGCCTTGCACTTGTGCAAGGTAACTCCCGATTTCCAATCCAGCCTCTTGCTGCAGCTATTTTGCCTGCATTCTATGTTGCCCTGGACTGGGTGTTTTAGGAAGGTGCAGTGGGGAGGAGGGGGCAGGAAAGTTCGGTTGTGCAAAGGGAACTCCATTCCTGCTTCTCTAGGTACAAGCCACTGTCAAATGAACCTCTTTGAGTGTGTCACTTAATTGGGACTTACCCAGCGGTGGCATTCAGCCTGTATGCTGGGCGGGGGCGGGCGGGAAAGCGGCGGAACGCACCGTTACGCAACGGGCGGACTGCCAGTCAAAGGTAAGTCCCGCCCAGCATACAGGCTGGGCGCCGCCGCTGGACTTACCTAACCCTGATGCCAGACTCATAAATGTTCTCCTACATACAGAAGGATACAACATTTTTACCTAGGACAATGCAAGATGCTCTACATATAAGCAGTTCCTACTTTTCCTCAGAATTTGTGCTTGGGGAGATAATGGGCAACCCACCAGCAACACTATGAACAGAACCTTTTCCTGGCATGGTGGTCCAGGGAATTGTCACTAGCCTATATCCAGGGTTTGCCTGGTTCACAGACTACATGTCTATACAAATGCATGCTGGAAGACAGTCAGGACTGTCACATAGAAGTCAACACTAGCATGAATCAGCCCTTTGCATTTCTACGGAGTGCAGAGCCATATATGTGGGGGATCACAACTTCGGGAAAATAGGAACACAATATCGAAACAAAAGGCAGCTCTTCAAGACAAGGCTCACTTCAATCAATTTTATTATCTGCAGAACAAAACATTGCACAGGTGGACAGAGACCGCAACAGAGTATAAAAAATAGGTTCACAAATTATATACAAGGAATTCAGTGGTTCAACATTTTAATCTGGTAAAAAGCAGTAATACACACATATCAAGTTTGTGTAACTGAAGCGCAACACAAATTTTAACTAAAACTGTGGCCTGAAATACTTTTTAAAATTTTCTTTTTTAAACACCTTCTCCTTCCAAAAAAGAAAATTTGCTCATACTTCAGATGCTGCTGACACCCATGTACAAAGGGAGGGAAGCCTCGGGCTAACAAATCTATTTCCCTTAATTCTGAATTAATCACATTCAAGACTCAAAATGTTTGCTGGACACCTACTATACAAAGACATAAGAACAGTCAAACTTAGAAAAATAGTACTCAACAACTGAAAGCAGCCAACTTCAAAACCAGAACATAGGTATGTGTGCTACCTGCTTTGTTTAAAACTGCCAATTCTTGCTTAAATTATATACAAAATATTCTATGTAACAAGGCTAGACCTCACTGAAATTCTGTACACATACATGCTGCAGTGATCAGACAAGCTGATTTACAGCCCAAACCTCAAAGAGATGGTTTTATTTAGCACAAGCCCTGCTGAAGTGAATGGGATATGCACCAGCAACACAGTTTAATGACTGTAATCACAGTCCCTCATTTAAGGCAATGTATGTTCCTGTTGCTTCTGTTTTACACATTCACGGAGCTGGAGATACAACTCAACATGCAATGATATTGTAACCTAATGCAAATGTGCAACTGATACTACTGTACTTGTGTGATTTGGTTTCTCTTGGAGTTCAGCTCTGATCTACCCTTGGTAGCTACTTACTGTCCCTGCTGAGTCAAGTAAACATTAACTTCAGAAAGGAAATGCTATCAGCTCATTCGGAATGGTCTGTTCATGTCAGAGTAGAACAGTCTGCCTCCTCTGTGATGGAAATGAAAGTCTTAAACATAAGAATGGATCCATCTGTACTGAAATGGGCTTGGCTCATATAACATGTCTTGTATACAGCAGCTTTGTGTTCACAAGAGCAAATCAGTGAATGGGAGGACATCACTCACAGAAGAAAATAGTCCGCTCATAAGCCAGCATTCCAGACCTGTGCATCCTGAAAGTTTTTGACGTATCATCCTCAAGGACTCTTTTTCCATGTTATATGGATTACACAAATAGACTGCTTGCATTAGTTGTTTATGCAAACAAAGGTCATTGAAAAAATGTCTGAATGAGCCAACTCCTCTCAAAAGACATATAATAGGCTCCTTCTGAAGGCCTGCAAGCTAAGGATACGCTGCTGCTGTTCAGGACCAACTGGTTTAAGACTAACTGGTTAACTGAACACCAAGGCCATTTACAGCACAAAATTGGAAAAAAAGAAATGGAAAGTAAGTTTTCAGTTTGCAATGTTTTAGGACCTCGACATACACTCATCAGCAAATGTTACTACTGGGTTTTGATATGCCGATACTAATAGGAAGGGAAAGGAAGAACACAATCAAACAACCTTGGAAACATTCTGTCTTACAAGACAAGGTTTGAAATGAATTATATGTACTCATATACACACACAAATATGCATTTGTACTGTATATATTTACATACATATACACAAAAACCACCCTGATGCTTTGAAAGGCCATATCAAGAAACCAGAGGATATGGACACAATCATTTTTACTAGAATATATTTTATCTGTACAGAGAAAGTACACATGTATCTATATGGTTTAAAGCTTATTGATAAAAATATTCTGCTACTAGTAACAGGTTAAATAGATGGTTTAAACAAGATTTCTTAATGAAGTAAACTGTATATCTAAAATGAAGACAGTTTTTAAGTGAGCTTTGATTCACAAGAAAATAGCCATTTGTTACAATTACATTTTATAATCCAGATTGGGAAGAAGTAGCAAAACCTTACAAATTTCCAAGATACAGAGCACCTACTTAAAAAAATAGATTTTTCAGGATAAACTAGATAAATGCATTGTCCCATTTCTCTTGTCTGCCCCAATCCTCCCCTTTCACATTTATCTCTTCCCCCTTTTGTTTCCTGCTGGAGGTTTCTTCAACTGAAGAAGTTGTCCACCTGTGCCAAAGCCTGCGGAAGCTGGATTGGATACTCCAAATGTCAGGCCAGCAGACGCTGTGATGCCAGGATTGCTGAAGTTAAACCCAGATGTGCTCGAACTGCCAAAGCCTTGTAAGGGAGGGGAAAGTATTTCAGTCTAATTCAGTTAAGGATAAGCTACTTTGCCTGAAAGGTAAGATGCTGTAAATCCAATATTACATAGCCATTATTTTTGGGAGAGTTATAACAACAACAACAACAACAGGTACAGTTCTGCTAGGTTAGGCCAGCTGCACTGAATTCAACATTAAAGGTAAAGGTTTCCCCACGACCGAATGGTCTAGTCATGACCGACTGTAGGGGGCGGTGCTCATCTCCGTTTCAAAGCCTGTAGAGCCGGCGTTTTTGTTTGATCATGTGGCCAGCATGACTCTACACCGTAGCATACAGAACGCCGTTACCTTCCCACCGAAGTGGTCCCTATTGATCTACTTGCATTTTAGGTGCTTTCGAACTGCTAGGTTGGCAGGAGCTGGGACAAGCAACAGGAGCTCACTCCGTCACGCGGTCTCGAACTCCCAACCTCGCGGTCGAAAGCCCAGCAACAGCGGATTAACTTGCTGCGCCACCACGTCCCACTCAACATTACAGGTACAGAATTTAAGGGCTATACTTCAAATATTATAATCCCCATGCACAGTAGAACAATCTTCTTACTTGCACTATTTAGTGCAACTAAATAGTGAATTTTTGCTAATGCTTGGCACCCAAGTGTCTAACACAGTTGTCTGTCTTACCCAAATGAAGTGATTTGATCAATTATGGCTGCAAAAGGAGCAGTGTTAGGATGGGTTGCACAGCCTTGAAGAGGGAAAAAATTTCCCCAGTATGGCTGGAAGATGCAAGCATAAAGGATCTTATACCAATTTCAGACTCAAATGGCGTTCAAAACGGGCAAGTCAATCCTTTGGCCATTCTGTTGCACACAAAGTGACATGTGTATTCATTTGAGCCTATGTCCACTTCCCACACAATACATGGTTTGATTGGTCTTTATTCAATGTAACAAGCTCAAGCTACTAAATTTGAACAAATCCTTCAGTTTAAGAGGAAGGAGTAACTGTGCATTTTCCCAGAGGGTGGGAGAGGTCTAGAAAGATGGCAGATAAATCTCACTCATGCACCATATATGGGTATACCCTTGATTCCTCACCAACATCTTACTTACATGGTCTTCCTTAAATGTTAATTCTAACATTGAAATGTTAATTTCAATGTTAATTGAAATTCACAGACCACCTAGGGGATAGGTGAATAGGAGTCCCTTTGGGGACCAAAAATGCAGAAAACTAAGTAGTGTTTAGCAGAAAACTAAGCACAGAATAATGTGTTTCCTTCCCTGCCCATACATGCAGGAAAAATGAACCACCAACCACTAGAGATCTCTCAGTTTACTAACACTGTGATTCTGGAAGTCAAAGACAATATTTTATACTACCATTAAATAAATGGTGATATCTGCAACTGAACATCAAATGTACAACCACCTTTTTAATAAGAAAAGGGAGGAATCTACATGAAGGGTAGATGATTCTATTGGTTTAATGCAATTTAATCCTAATACTGAAAAGCACTTAAGCAGCTGAATGTTCACAACATTGTGAAGTAATCTTTTGAGGGGAAACAGTGATCTAAACACACAAGTCAGAGAGACTTTAGAGTAATAAGAAGGTCCTAAATACAAATAAAAGGCCTGGAACACACTTCACTTATGAGCCATGGGCATGTCCAGGGAAATCACTGACTTTTTCCTTTTGAGTGATAGATCCCCCATGCTATAGCATAAAGTGATTCTCACACGTTCCCTATTTTCAACAGAAATTTGCCATGCAACATGAGGGATTGATATTTGAGCAATATGAGCTCGCTTGAGCACACACAATGAATTCATGCAGTTATTTGGATCCAATCTGTCGGGATCACAAAAAGCCTATCTGAAATTCAAAATACAAGTCAGACCTCAGTACCTGCGGGGAACCTGTTCCCGGACCTCTCTGTGGACACCAAAACCTATGAGTCCGGTTCACAGCATCTCCTGACACAACCGGAGATGTTCTCTAGTGACCATCCAAAGGAGTTCCAAGACAGAGGAGTCTTAAAAAGACATGGGTCTTAAAAAGACTTGTGCAGGTGCCAGAAGAGCACTTCCCGTTTTCATAAAACTGCCTGCACGGCCTCTGAGGGACTCAGAAGAAATCCCAGATGTGACTGGGGAATATCTCCAGTCGCGTCTGGGAGCTCAGATCCAGCTTGTACCATCAATTCAGAACCAGCAGTTAGTTAAAACCGCAGGTCCCAAATCTGCAGGCTGGACCTGTATTTTACTTTTCTGTTAGATTATCTCACAGCTGGGTATTCACATAACAAAAATGTTTTCAGTCATTGAGAAAAGGATGCTAGAAGTTGCTAATGGCAAGTTAAATATCTTAACGTTTGGAATAGAACAAACCTGCACTAAGGCTTCCTGATGGCTTATTTGTAGCTCCAAATCCAAATGTTGATGCACCTGGAGCAGTGCTTCCAAAACCAGAGCTACCTCCAAAGCCTGGTGGAACAGTAGTGAAAACAGGGAACACAAGTTAAAATGCATGTACGCAAGAATTGTTTTAAGGACCAAGCCCCTCAGACTCATTCTTTGGCCAGACATATAGCTACAGAATTACAGAAAACATTCACCACTTGCTCTGTACAACCAAGGCTCCACTGCTAAAGCTTAATGGGTGAAAAAGTTGCCAGGGGCAGGCACATAATCTTCAACTGCTCTTAAACAGGGCAGGTTCTACAGCAATGCATAATATAAACCCATTATCCACTTTGTGATGCGAATCCGGGGTTGTGGCTTATGTTAAGTTCTCATATCAATAGAACAATGGAATAGGGACATTAAGGGGAACTATGCAGAGATGGTCTTAAATATACATGTCTGGAAACAACAGCAGAAGAGGCAAGTGTAGATAACTTGAGTGCTTTGAGTTGGAAGGGCCAGTGACATCGCCTGCAAGCCAAGGAAATGACGGGCAACCTGTGGCTCACCTGCTACAATACATACTCCAAATTCTAATATGGGATTGTAATTTAAGTAAAATGGTAATGAGACACATGCACCTTTCAGTCCATGCAAATTTAAGATACCAATAAAAAAAGCAATGAACGAAGATGATCTCTGAAGCAAATCATGACTATTCTATAAGGTGGGTGCCCACATCAGTAAATGTGACTATATGAAGCT
Source organism: Lerista edwardsae (assembly GCA_029204185.1). Lineage (NCBI taxonomy): Eukaryota > Metazoa > Chordata > Lepidosauria > Squamata > Scincidae > Lerista > Lerista edwardsae. Next base: position 10,000,155 of record JAJKFI010000030.1, read on the forward strand.
GCCTTACACAGGGTTAGTCACTGGTCCATCTAGCTCAGTATTGTCTAACCATTTATTAATAACAGCTACAGGGGTTCTGGTGGGGCCTTTCTGGGTTGATTTGGGAAATGCCAGGGATTGAACCTCCTGTACACAAAGCAAGTACTTTGCCACTGAGCAACAACACCTAGCTGCATCTCTTAATAGTTTTGTCCCCTTTCCCCTGTAAGGGCACACAAGATTTTTACACATAAAAATTATATACACATAGAAGAGGATGAAATGGTTAGATAGTGGTACCAAAGTAATGAACATGAAATTGGGCAAACTCTGGAAACTAGTGGAGGACAAGGAGGCCTGGCATGCTGTGGTCCATGGGGTCGCGAAGAGTCGGACACGACTTAGCGACTGAACAACAACAGGTTTAAAGAACAAGGAGAGGCAAAGTGGCTATTTTTCCAAGAGGCATGTGATGGTGCCTTCTCAGATTCCAAGTCTATCACTTGCAACAGACATTTGACACAGCATGTTACTATAGCTGTTGAGTAGCCACAGCAATGTAACATTTGAAAGAGGGATAATGCTCCTTCTTCAGGCATTATAGGCAAATTAGCACCTAGAAGGTAGCAATATCTTTATTTCCATTTTTTCAGGAATTTGCATGTCAACAGTAGGACTTGGGTTGAAGTGTGGACTCCATAATTTGTTTTCTGAAACACGGGGGGGGGGGGAGGGAGGGAGCTGACGTGGCAAAATGCTAAGTCTGAACAAATTGCATATTTGGGGTGGATTATACATTAGTTTATCCACATACACCTAAAAGTGTCAAGGTAAAAACACTTTAGGAACTATTCATCTCAGACCTCCTATTTAGCTTGTATTCCAGGAATGTATCTACTTGTGAACCACTAGTTCACATTATCAAATGAGTGCCCCCAACAAATCACAGAGATTGTGATGAAGTGCAAAATGAAGGGTGCCTAATCATGAAGACTTAATGCACATTAATCCTTTAATGCCCCTTACCACTCACAAGCTAAAACATTGAAGAATGGCAGAAGGGTTTTTCCAATGTGTGCTTACAATTGTAGAGGGTCTTCTAACCCAGTTGGAGTTCTGAATTCAGAACCAGAGGCTGATAGAGATTCAGACCAAACAACATAGAGTATAGGGATCTTGTGTATTTGGTATAAAGAACGTGGGGACTGAGTAGTTCTTTCAGTGAAGTGCACTGCTTAGTTCAACTGAGGATGTGCTGTATAGTAATTCAGTGAAATATTAGAAAAGTTAAAGTGTACCTCCAAGGCTTGAAGAGCCTAAGCCACTTGATTGCAAGCCAGTGCCAATACCTGACCCGAATGGTGTTCCAAAACTAACTCCCAGAGACGGCTGTGGCCCTGGTATAAAAAAAATGAGAACAAAACTTGCCTTACTCTTTCGCAACAGAGACCCGTCACGTAAACCCTTTCATTAAAAAAGCAAAAACATCACAGCTTAACAAAGGCTTTTCAAAGCACCAAAACGTTCGTTAGAATTCTTCCCCATACTACCTCAGTGTCTAAACTTGACACATCTAAGATAAGGAATGCAATATTAGAGGACACTACCAGTAAATCTAGCAAGTTACGCCAAAGCATAAAACCACAGTATGACAACTCAGCATGTCACTTGTAAGAATTTATGTTTCTTGATGGGACTATATTTGAATGTCCTACAAATAGTTAGCAGTGCTTCTTTAAATACTAACATGATTAAAATCATCATGTTACCAATGCTGGATATCAAATACTCATTTGAGTATTTTATCCATTTTTTTTTTAAAAAAAAGACCAAACAAAACAAGTGGATAAAAAACAAGACAATGACTTCGTTTTATTAAATTTATTGTTCATTTTAGAGCAAGTCAATTACACAGTAACATGACAATTCAAACTGGTTCACACAAAAATGATAGTTACTGAGTTGTTAGAACTTCGTTACATTTACAACAATTTTGCCTGTTTAAATAAACATTTACAGAAAGGCACAGTTGTGCACCTTACCCAATACATTCAACAGTTTCAGATTCAGAAGTTTCTAACATCATTTAGCAGATTGGAGAGACAGTAGTTTCCCTAAATATGCACACTGTCTAATCCATTTTTAGTATGCCAAGATAGAATTTATAACCTTATCATGTCTGGATGTTTTTTTTTTAAAATTAACTAGCCCCTCATTATAAATAGATCATAACAAAAAGATCAGGTTTATCTAGTAGCTTATAAAAACTACTGGACAGTTTTCACAGTACAATCTGTATTTCTACCTTTAAGCACAGCCATCAGTGCATTAGTTAAAACTTGAAAGATTTGTCAAGTTCAAATACTGTGCCTACCTCTTCATATTTGTATATTCTTTCCACGTTGGCGGCCAAGGGCACAACCCAGCAAGGGTCCAATCTTAGAAAACTCAGTTAAAGTGAATGGAGCGTGTGCAGCAACACTGCTGAACTGCCTCCTCAAAACAGCGAACCCAAAGCTTAATAGTATAGAATGCATCATTATAACTACGAATATGTTGAATAAAAATCACTGCAAAATAGATTTTCAATTCCTCCTAGATATTCATATTCTCTATTAATTTTCCAAGTTTCTCCAGCCTGTTATTGCATTACAGTAATTAGCACTCATCTACCATGATTGGAATTAACAAAACAAAAAAGGAACCTCGGTAACAATTTGTAGGCTGTTGCGCAAGTCAGATAGTATTCATGGTCCCGCTTCTGGACTTGCAAATATATAAATACTTGAGGTTCAAGTTCTCACAACTGCTAATTGAACAGCTAGCCAAATAAATCAAGCAAAAGGCACTGTTTTGCATTAGGTCTCTTGCAAGAAACATCTCCTCACCTTAGGTGATGCAATGCAAAAATGAGGTCATTATTCAAGGTAGCATTCGGCTGTTACAAAGGGCAACTAGAGCTGTGAACTTGCAACTAGCACTTAGCACTTATTTGGCAAGTTGAGGTTCTATCTGCATTCCAAGTATGAACACCAACTAAAGACTTTATTCTTTTATAGAACAAGCATTGCATTAACAGATTAAAACGTAACGAATTTATATACTCTCTACCTGGCAGCTCCTTAAAAAGTTTCCAGTACAAAAATCAGTTAGGTTTCTAACCAAAAAAAAAGTGTCCAGTGTTCTCTTTAAAAGGGAGTGTATCTGTTTTCCATCTCAAGAGGAGGCACCATTGGTGGAAGACTTATAAACAGTTGATAACACAACAGTCCTCCAAAACAAGCTTGCACTTGAGCATGCTCTTTAAAGTAGTTCAAGATGGGCCTATACTCAAGTTACAGAAAAACAAGATTTTCTTATACTTAAAGCTGACACATTTTTCAACTGAATAGCCATGTTGTAGGAGCACAACTCCGGATAAGAAAACCAAAACGTCTCATTTAAGAGTCAGGTATGCGTACATAGTTTAGATAATGTTAGAGATCGTCCATGCCAAAATACTTAAGTAAACATTGTTGCCTTTGGATAACATGACAAATCATCTAAGCTATAATTACCTAGACCCATGTATTTAAAATCTCTTTTTTTTTTTGCCCTATAGAGCAATTTAATAAATAAAAATTCACTACTAAGAGCCCAGTTAGGTAAACATCAGCAAGGTTTCCTACTAGACTTGCTGGATATTGTTACTCCAGTAGTGAAAATAAAGGTGCAAACCCAAGTTATCCAAATCTATTTCCTACTAAAGCAAGCTTATTCCTAGTTAACTTCATTTGAATGGCAAGTCAGGATCCTGCCACAGAATTGGCTCAAGCACAAAGTCCAATTTAGTGTCTTACTCAGACAGGTATTTATTCTGACAGAAATACAGTATTGTCAAAATGGTACCCTCAGTAAGGTCACAGGGCATAATACAGTTTAAGTGCTAGAGAGCAAAGCAAAGTGCTTTACAGGTAAGCTAACCACATTTTGATTGCTCAAATCAGTAGCAACATGTGCCTAAGGCTGTAATCGCACTAAACTATTTCTGCCTGAAAAATTCTGATGGTACAGCAAGGGAGTTAATAAATTATTATTATTCTAATTTCTAAGATGCCCAACCTATTTTAGCAGGTTTAATACAGCCTGCATCCATTATAACTATTAGTGCAAGCACCATTATTCCCACCCATTAAACAATTTCACAATTGCAATTACTAAAGTGTACTAGAACTGACCAAGTTCTAGAACTCTTAACACTGAATATTTGACTTCTGAATGTTCTGCCCTTTAAAAAAAACAAACCCTCTGCCATACTTCAGAGAAAGTTACTTTTCTACTCTAGGGAAACTGCTCTAGCCAATATAAACAGGAATCTTCACATATACCAAACTACACTTCTAACATCAAGTTACAATATATTATTCTTCAGAACAAAAGGAAACTAGGATAAGCAATACCATTTTGTGATCTTTCCTCGATATTCTTTGGTGGCCTATTCAGGATTGAAGATGGGCTGAAGGCCATAATGCAGCCAACTGCATGTGAATATCCAAGGGAGTATATTGGTCCATCATCTATTCCGACTGGCATTGCTCACAAGCAGAGGTCTTTGTAAGCTCTGCAATCCAAGATTCTTTAAACTGGAGTTGCCAGGGACAGAACCCAATGCATGCAACGCTATGGCCCCTCCAACTGCAACTTTGACAGTCACAATATCTACAACTAAACCTCCTGGCGTACTTGCCTTATTATGCCATTGTCACTGCAAGGCCAAATGAACAGATGACAATACTGTTCAGAATCGTCTGTTTTTTTGTAGTCTAACCATGTGGTTAGTTTCCAGCAACAGCACACATTCATAGGGCTACTGGCTTAGCTACTTCCCTGCCTCTGCACTAGGAAAGTGGTGAAGGGTTGGATCTAAAACACACCTTTTCACATGCTGAAGATGTCTTGTGCTCACAGAAGAGCTTTTGTATATCTTATGCTACATAGCATCACACAAGAAAAGTGAATCCAAACACGATCTTCTACTTGCACAAGTGCCATTACAGAATTAGAGCATTTCTGCTGTACTTGCACACGCATTTGCAGAATAGATTGAGCGACTCTTTCCACTCTGCTCATGGTTCTTTGGATCCAACTCTCTGGCAGCAATCCACCACATACATACTCAGAAGCAAGTTCCAATAAAATCAGTGGTCTTACTTCAAATAAAGGATATTCAAGGAATGGGAAAAGTTTACACTGACACATGAAGCTTCTGGGAAAGTGCTCCCTCCTTAGTAATGCATTATGCAGAATGATAACTTTGGAAAAAGATCTTAGCAGGACTATGGCTTTGGAAGCAACAGACCTCCAAACTTATTCCTCCATCTAAGACAAACTGTAAAATGCATTCAAAGAAGGTTATTTATCAAATACTTTCTCATGCTTCTAGCAAAAGCTATACATCTTTATTTTAAATGTGGCAGACTGAGATATGTTGCTACAGTGAACTAGAAGAACGTACTAGTCCTTTTATTCTTGCTGCGTTCTAACGATTTGGACTCGTCTATTATAGGCTCCAGTTGCCAACACCTGGCATAGGTCAAAGCTGGAAATACCCTGTAGATCCCATAATTTAATAGCAGTAACTTAATTATCAGCTCTCTAGGTAGTAAGCTATGTTGCTTTTTGCTAAGCACCACAAACACAAGGGGCAAGGCCAAAAAGGTCAGACAGCTGCAAGGAGATTTTCAGGTATGTCTAGAATAAAGTGTAAAGATTGTCCACTATTTTCCAAGCCTGAATTCAGGCCATGTTTAAAACCAAAGTAATTTCAACTCCCTCCCTAAAATGACCTACCATCCAGAACTCTTCGGAAAATAGGCACCTTAAGTGGCCACTAAGCCATCTATAAGCACCAAGATTGGCACATAACAGAAAATAACCAAGTATTTTTAAAATGGAAGTCAACATACTTTGTCCCCTATCCCAAGCTGTCTAGAAGCTCCCAATTTGATCGGGCGACAACCCACCTCCTCTACGGTGGGTCATGATGCTCCTCGGGGTGCTGGGGAGGCCTCTTTTGAGTCACACCGGGCCAGAAACCCACTCTACGTACCTCTGCGGGCTGCAGTATGGCCTGCAGAAACTTCTGAAAGCCACTTCCTGTTTCCAGAGAGAGCCTCTGGTTTGCCTTTTTCAGGAGTGGCTTTTGGAGGCTTCCGCGGGACGTTCTAGGCCCATGGAGGCCAGCAGAGCAGGTCACCAGCCCAATGCAACCCAGAAGCAGCCTCTAGGCCTGCCTCTCAACTCCAGAATCGCTCCTATTTGGAGCAATTCAGACGCCAGGTCAGGCAGGAGCGCCCAGCCCGTGACTTACCCCACCATGATTCACCACCACAAGCACATTTTTTAAAAAAAATTCCTTGTTTTCACTACTCTAGACTCCAGCAACTTTTTAGAGCCCCCTCCCCCGAAGATGTTAAAAGATATAATGACCCTTATGTTCTTCTACCTTTGGAGGCGTATTTCAAATTACAAAGTGCTGTTTTGAAAAAAGGCTATAGTTTTGCATGAGTAAAGTAACACATCTGAAATATGTTTTCCCCCATTAGAAAAAGGTTTACACAACAGTGTGTCTTGATTTTGGAAAGATATTATCCTATGCATATTCAGAGGTGACAAAGACTCACATTCCAAGGGCTTGAGTAATACAGTAAAGAAGCTGTTACAAATAAAGTCACAAGATTAAATACTGAGTGTATAATTATTGCTAAGTCTATCCCAGATTTTCTATCACCTATGTTTTTGTTAAGTTGCCAGTCACAATTTGATTTCCAACACAAAGGAAGACCTTATATAAAACATCATACAAGTTGACTATATATATATGTAAAACACTAAAAGCTATAACTTGAATGCACTCAGACCTGTAGCAGGCTGTTGCTGCTGTGTGAGTGTTGCAGCCATGGCAACAGCTGCTGCATTTGGCATGCTGCTGAAAGGAGTCGGTCCAGTGGTGACACGTGGGGCTGTCTGCCACTTCTTTGCTTCTGCTCTCCTCGCCTCAAAGACATCCACAGAATCCCCCAGGAAAATTTTTCTGTAACTGAGATATTGGTCTTTGAGCATCTGAAGAGATACAAGAAGCATTAGTTGATTACATCTCTTCTTAAATATTTCAGAGTTTGTCTGGTTTTGACAGTTGTTACGGCATACTACAAGCTGGAGTATTTCCCCCCCCCACATTGATCTGAGAGTGAGATTTATTGAACACAGTGGGATTTACTTCTGAGCGAACACATACAAAAATGCACCATCTTTAAAATATTTATATCCTACTTTACCATGTGCTCAAGTTGGCTTATAAACTAATCACAACAAAATCAATATTGCAAAGATCTTTCTACGCTGCAGTAAAACGTGCTGCAGCAAAATATCAGATGTTAACAGCAAAGTTATGTACAAAAGCAATTCTAACTTGCTGGGGGTCGGGGTGGGTGGGAACAAAAGTAGTTGTCTCATATGGAAGTAGAACAAAGTTAACAAATATCAGTTCTATTTGAGGATGAGTCTATTTTCCAACACTCCGGTTATTAAAAAGCTGCTGTAAAAAACACCTGGAACATGGAACACCTTTGATATTAAGCAGTTAAAAAGAAACCATACCTCTTACAAGCAGAGTACCACCAGATGGAATAAAAAGACCTCATCATGAAATTTGGCAGGGGGGTAGCTGCTTATTTTTCCCATAAGGACTCCGACCTAACTGCCTGACTTAGAGAAGGCAGAGTTTTGCAGCCAACACAAAGGACAATATAAAGGTTAAGGAGGTCTTGTAAATGCCGAGCTGAAACGTCCCTCTAGGAATGATTCAGTGGGCTATCCCCTTTTAGAGGCAGAAAGTAGGCCAACCTCATACTAAAAGCAAAAAAAAAGGAAGAAAAAAAAAGGGCAAAAAGCAAGCTGCCATTGGAGACTCAGCTAGGAACCAGCACCATTCAATCAACATTATTCTATGAAAGAGACCACAAAGGGTAATTTAAATGCCATCCAAAGAACTTGTTGGGCTGGCGCAAGTCCCTTGCTCCGGCCTGCGAGTGTCTTAAATGCACCAGAAGGCACGTCTGCGAGAACTCAGGAGTTGGGGAAGCCGGCCTGAGAATGCTCCCCAGCCTTCCTGTGCCAGATCCTGGCTCAGGCTGTGTAGGCACAGAGGGTTTGGAGGGCAGAATGAGGGTATTTCGAGGCAGGGGAGGGCAGGCTTGTGGGCAGACTAGGCCCGGGGGGGGGGTGAGACAAGCTTGGGTGACCGTCCTAGGCCATATCCTAACCCCCTTCCCAAGCAGCCTGGAATTACACTCGGCTGCTCAGATCTGCACCAGCAATTTCACTGGTTCTCCTGACTTTGTTGCTTTGTATTCACCTCCTTTCCCTGCACTGGAGGGAATAATAACAGACAGATAATTATGCCATAATTTTGATATGGAAATAGGGTTTACCTTCACATTTTCATGTATTGATTGAAGCTGTGCAGCTAGCGCTACAAATGTTTGGTAAATTTTCTGCATAGCCATGGATAAATCTACAAGACACAAAGATTTCAAAGTCAAGGCTCATTGTAATACGAATCATATTAGCGTCTATTATAATGTGCTACCTGGTTCTAACAAGCAGCCTAGCACACAAAGGAAGCTGTGCATTGTCAGAATACTTGTTGTAAAGACAGTTCGATAGGAGAGGCACAATATTTTTGTGGCGTTATCAGCAACACATTTTTAGTGCAAAAGGTTTAATTTTCAAAGCACTCGCTTTAATTAATGTACACATTTCAGGAGTTTACACAACACTCAGAAATATGTTAACAAAACCTCTCTGTTGAGAGGCCGCCTTATTGAAGCAAGCAGAAATAAAATTCTGAAAGCAAACTTCAACTTATCCGTTGCTCAGAGTAACAAATTATATATACTGTAGATAGTCTATTCTTTTCCCACTTCCACATTTTACTACAAATATTAGTAAGACTGCTTTTTAACAACAACGTTCACAAAGCCGCCTGCAAATAAATAAATGGTCCAGTGCCTCAAAATGGCTCACAATCTACCGTATTTCCCCAAGTATAAGGCGCACCAAAGTATAAGACGCACCTTAATTTTGGGGCCAGAAATTTGAAAAATTTCTGCCCGGCACACCCCTTGAATAAGACGCACCCAATTTTTAGCCCCCGGGTTTTTGGGGAAAAGGTGCGTCTTATACTTGGGGAAATACAGTAAATAGAAGCAGAACACACACCACCAGAAGCAGTCACTAAAAACACAGTACACGAGGGTGAATACGGATCGCTGTTCTCCCCCCTGCTAAATGTAGAAGAACTACTGGAACCAGCAATTCTCCCCACCCCCATTTTCTATACACATATGGATGTCAACCAATCATTGTGATTTCACCAGAACACATACACACAGAAATGGACATCAGAGCACTGCTTTTCCAGCCAAAGGCTAAATTTCTCAAGACCTCTGGTCAAGCCTAAAAATCCTCTAACTATGCTGTTCCTTCCAGTCACACCCTGGAAGGAAGAGGATAATCCAATTTGCCAGACTATTGTTCTAAGTTGAATGTACCCTCTTTTGTTTAGTTTGTATTTCTATCAATCAATCAACAGGTACTTATATACCTATCTCCCAACTGATTGCCATTCCTGCATTCTACCTGTCACACTGTAACACATCTGCATTTTAAGTGCCAGAATGTCTATGAACATTTGCTTTTGCTTACCCTCTCCCAGTAGCAACATCACCTACCCTTAATTGTGGGCCAGGAACAGGCACATTAGCCCCTATTCAAAGGACATTCACCCACCAAGTCACGTATCTGCATACTAAACAGGGCATTACACCCGATCCTTCCTTTCTAACTAGTACAATCATTAGCGCTGAAAATTAGTAGCACTCCAATGCTCCTTAAATAAAGGATTCTAGACAGAGACTTTCTCTCTCTTCCTGTGTACAACTTTTTGTGTTGTAGAGAGTCTCCACGCTGCTCAGAAACCTCAGAACCTCTGCAAGAAACTTCCAGATTCCTTTCAGGAAATCAGGTAACTATAGTACGCTTTGAAGCCCTTTACTGCTCTCACCCACCCCGTTTCTCTTTTTCCTTAGTGCTAGAAATCTGGAGTAAAGAGCTGGGACTTCTTCAAATCCTTCCCTTCCAAACCCTTTCTAATTTCTTTGGATACACCAAATACATAACCACAATTCACACACCCGCCAAGATAGGAACACTCTATACTGTTTTAGGACATAGAAGCATATTCTTAGCAATCTGTATTCTTTTACAATAAAGCCATCATTTCTAATTAAAGTATTTGTCTCTTCCTTGAGGTTAGAGGAATTTCTGTAGAATGCGGTTTGTAATCCAGCCTTAGGTCCCATGTTCCAAAAGGACTGTGATATTAATTCCCCCTAAGAACCAGGTAGTGGTAACACTATCATTTTAAAAGGTGCCTCTTTACTCAGTAAGCAGCAAGTTGGATTAACTGCTGTGAAGACTTTGTTCACCACCTATTTGCCCTTCCCAGACAGCAAGACATTCTGCCAGTGACTTATGCTAAAAATGCCTCTGAGGCCCAACACAACAATAGAGTCAAGCCCACACTGTCTTCCTCAAACTTCAAGTTGGGGTGAGAGGCTGTCCCTATAAACACTCAGAAGAGCCTTACAAAGACAGACGTTTTGCTGCTTTACAATCCTCTTCACAGCTGATGCTGGAGAAGGGCAGACCAAATCTCCTACATCAAACACCAAGTTCAGAGGACCTTGGAAAACAGTGATATATCTTGCCGCGTTCCAAACCTCCCCATGAAGTCTGGGACTATCAAGTGGACTTTGCCAGAAGTTAAAAAATTTTCACGATGGGCCCGAAAGCATACCTGTGTGAAGCCGATACTTGTGAGAGCAGCCAATTCTTTGGGTGGCAACTCTCTCCTGGATGGTGGATTGCCTTTTCTGGACTCTAATCAATATATTTGTATAAAAGTAACAATGAAGCAATTAAAAGGAATATAATGAAAGCATTAACTACTACCTTGTGGAGTTATATGGGAATTGTTTGCCTGAGTGGCAAGATGATTTTCCAGTTCTTCAATTTGTTGTCTGTACTGCTGCAACTGTACTTCAAACTGTTCAACCAAGATCCTGAAGTAGCTAGAATAAGCAGATTGTAGAATATATAAACACATCTATCACAAACATCCATACAAAAGGTATTCATGCCAATTTGGTAAAGCTCAACAAAACCAATATCGAGATTTAGCCTTATCTCTGCACACACTAACCATTTTCATATTGGCAAAATGTTTATTCCTGGGGTACATGATCCCTGTTGACAAGCCAAGAAAATCCTCTCTTTATCACTGCAGTGTTTTTTTAATGGCGGTTTAAAGAAATTACCTCTTTCTCACCTACACTTGAGGTATACTCACGTCAGCCCTACTGAAGGGAAAGAGGTAGCTATTACATCTCATGAAACAAGCTGAATGCAAAGTGTCAATATAGTTCCAACTATTGATTGATAGATGATGCAGTTTGTATACTTGTATTACAACACCAACTGGGTGAAAGTTCAAAATAGTGGAACCAGCAACTATGACAAGGAGGGAAATAGCAAGCAGCATGCTTTACTGTACTTACACTTTTAATTACCTGTACATAGCATTACTTCGATTTTACACCATAGATAGAATTCATTCCTGTTCCTGTCTAATAGAAGCTTGGGATAAATAAATACCCGGGGAATGCCGGGTAAGGACAAGCTAGTACTATTATAAATGGAACATACAACTAAGGACAGCACACACTGAATCACAACTTCTAGAACTGTACTTACTCTGCTGGTGCTGTGTTTTCATGTTGAAGGCCTGGAGGAGTTTTCTGTGTTCTTAGTGCTATTTCAGCATTTTTAAGTTCCTACAAAAACAGGAGGGAAAGTTCACGTTTTCAAAATTCATTTAATAAGAATTCCACATAATTATGTTTACTCCTGCACAATTTTCTTCTAATAATTATCCAGTTGCCTGCACTGTGAACTTTCTTATGGTCAGGATTCTTGGGAGTGAGGGCAAAGACAACAATGAGGAATCAACCTGCTATTTTTGATGTTAAATAAAACGTTTAGGCTGTCTCCAAATGTATCTCCAGGTTGTACCCATAAAAGTAGTCCAGTATGCATGGTAAGAGAAGCAAACTTGGTGAATAACATTGCAGCCATGCCCCCAGAAATGAAATGGTCAAAAACTGCGCCACTAACTACCGCAACCAGGGACTGCAGGTGCAGTACTGAACCCAAAGAGCCCAACTAACAAACGGTATCCTCATCCCTCTCACTAGGTCCCACCACCTGTCACAATATTATTTCAGTGTTGCCCAATCTCTTCAATTGATTCATCCATGTACTTTTTTTCCTATTATTTTTATATTCACAAATATCTGCTTCCCAACTACAAAAATAAAATAAAATGAACAAGCAGAAAAAGGAAACACAAAGCTAATGACACGATCAGGATAATGATGGCACTGAAACCTACATTTTAGTGTGGCTTTACCAAGAGGCTTCAAATACACTGAACAGGTCAAACGAAGAACTGGGGCTGGGCTGGGGCACCTCCATTATGAGGAAAGGCTACAGTGTTTGGGGCTCTTCAGTCTAGAAAAGTGGCACCTGAAAGGGGTATGATTAAGATATACAAAATTATGCAGAGGTGAATAGAGGGATGCTCTTTCCCCTCTCACACAACACCAGAACCAGGGGACGTCCACTAAAATTGAGTGTTGGGAGAGCTCAGACGGACAAAAGAAAAATATTTCTTTACCCAGAATGTGATTAGTCTATGGAACTCCTTGCCGGAGGATGTAGTGATGGCTTATGGCCTAGATGGCTTAAAAAGGGGATTGAACAGATTTCTGGAGGAAAACTCCATCACAGGTTATAAACCATGATGGGTATGTACAGTCTGAGATAAGCTGGACACTCATTATGAGGGTCAGACAGAATGTTTTTGCTCTCATCTGAACTGGCTGTGGATGACACTTTCTTTGCCTACCCCAGACTGGCGAGGGAGAGACAGTGTGTTCATGTTTTTTTAAAAGAATGGTCACTTGTGTTTAATAAAACCCAAGCCATAGTCTGGTGTCTTCATGGGGGTGAGGGTAAACAGGCTACCTCAGAATGCCAGATGCAGAGGAGTGGCAGTGAGATGCACTCAACTTGTAGTTGTGTGTGCTCCCTGAGGCATCTGGTGGGCCACTGTGAGATACAAGAAACTGGACTAGATGGCCCCTTGGCCTGATCTAGTGGGGCAGTTCCTATGTTCCTAACTGCACAGTAAAGTTCTGGGAATGGGGAGATGAAGAGTAGTCACCAAATAACTAGTTTACTTCAGAAGGCGACCAATATTCTAGCACAGTGCAGTTACAGGTGGGGCCTTTTTATCTGCGAGGGTTCTGTTCCTGGAACACTTGTGTATTAAATCCACAGGTAATTAAACCCCCCTCCAGACACCATCAGAGTTATATTCCGTTGCTGTCCAGAGGGCTATCTGAGCCCCGCGAAGGCAGCATACATCTGCGGGGCTCAGAATGGGGGATTCACCCCACCCTGGACCTGAACCTAGAAACCAATATAGTTCTCAGCCATATAAATATAAACACTACTCAGTACAGATGTCTGTTAGACAAGCAGCCATTTTCCTGGAGCACAGCAAATGCTTATTTTTTTCCTATGTTTAGGCATACCTGAGCAGTTTCCACTTTCAGTTTATCAATATTAAGAGTGTTTCGCTGCAATCCACTGGCAGCCACTGACAAAAGCTGTTTCAAAGCTTTAATATCCTCCTGCACTTTAAGCATAGCTTTGGAAGACATTCGACTAATTTCCTCCTGAACCTGTTTTTGTTCTTTTACAAACTTCCTGGGGAAGGGGAGAAGAAGAAAGAAATTTTCTTTTTTTAAAAAAAGATTCATTCACAATTCATTCTTAAACAGATAATATATTGTAGCCGTTAAGCACTTCTGTTTTACGTATAAGTGCTTTAGCTTAGACAAGATTAGCTGTACCAATGTCAACAGTATTTTGTGTTCATGGAATCGAGTAATGAAACCCACAGCCGTTAAAATTCAGCATTTTAGAACCATAAATAAAACAGGGTATTATTTTTAGTAAATAGAAAATTTCAAGACGCTTTACTTTTTTTATTGAAGCACTTACTTGAAATTTCTAGGAGGGAAAACATACTTACTGGAGATTTTCTACATCTTGGCAAATTACTGGAGGTAGATTTTCATCTTTTAGTGCTTTATTATCCCTGCCAACAGACAATAAGTGCTGTAATATTAGTATGAAGCAATCAAATTAGCAGTCAGAGTAGTTTTTGTTTAGTTTTGGTAAAAAAAAATACATTAAATCTATTCAGCAATGAACTCTGCATATTCTACCATTAAAAAATCATAAATATCAGGCAACATTTAGGAAGCTTTTCAGAAGCCTTCTTTCCATGATTCTGTCTAACAATTTCTTCCGATAGAGAGACAAGAAAATAAAGAATAAGAATTTTGAGCTTTATCATCCCCCTGGAAACAACAGTACCAGAACTCCATCAACTTCATTATCTTGTTAAGCATCCAAATTAAATCTAGTCAATGCAGTCCAATCAGGTACTGCTGTGTGTTTAGAGGCAAACAGTTCAACTAGTGTTTCTTCAATTGAAAATATTTGACACACTTACTCTGGTCTTGTTCCTGTTTTGTCACCTGGAAAAAAAATTACATTATTAAAAGTAAGAAGCTTTCCAACATGAAGTATGCCTTGGTATTCATGTTCTCAGAATTCAGCTTAATATGACATTCAAACATTTCTTGTAAAAGTGCAACATGAAGTCAATTTCCATGTTGACTCCCAATGATGTTAAAGCATATACTATTTTTATATACAGGCATGCCTCAGTATCCACTGTTTCAGTTATCCATGGATAATATAGCTTAATATACCGTATATTAATATAGGTAAAACAAACAACTAAAACAAAAACTAAATTTGGAATATATAAAGCAAGCTTGGACTAATACATTAAATTTCTTACATCGTCTACAAATTATTAATCACCGCTCTGATTAAAGTTGTGAGTTTATCCATTTCTACTAAGTCCAATAATTTTATCCTCCAATCTTCAATTCTTTCCATATTTTAAATAAGACTGTGCTAGGTGCTTCGTACCCCTTCTGAAGTTGGCTGGGTTTAGGAACAACCCACAGTTTGGGAACTACCAGTCTGGAGGCTTTTCTAAGGATCACAGAAGCTAAGTACAACAGCCCATGGACTCTGCTGGCATCAGAAAAGCCTCCAGACTGACCAGAGCTCCAATCGCCTTCGGAGGGTTCAGATGGCCCCTTCTGAAATCCACAAACCCAAATCTGTGGATATTGCTGGCCCACCTGTATAAGTCTTGCATAAAGCCATTATCCATATGACCAGATTCCGAAGGCTTTAAAATCAAACTTTCACAACCACCCCAATTAAAAGACACCTAATTTTGTTTAAAAAAATTAATCTACCTAGCATGGCTGTAGTAGGCCAATGAGAGCAAGCAGTTCATTTGCTATCCATAATTATTCTCAGGGTATACACTTTGCACAAAGGCAGTGTATAAAGAAAACCCTTACTCTTTTTATCTGAAGAACTACTGAAATCTATGCCACCAAGACCTTCATTGATTGTGGTAGCAGGTACTGCAGCTGTCCCCAGAGTCAAACCCAAAGGATTCTGTCCAAGTCCTACAAATAAAAAAAACACACACAAAAAAAAAACCAACAACCATGTCAGAGATTTCTTACCACCTTCAGATACCATCATTAAAAAGATTATATATCATATGTTTTAAAGCAATAAGTCTTTAGAGAATCAAGAATTAGGAAAACAGGAATCCACTAGCCTTGTGGCTTGGGTTCAGCACAAGTTCCAGCAAATGAATGCTCATGAGTCGGCGCACAGCCTATATATCATCTCGGTAAAAGATATGTGTTACTGGGATTTCTCCAAATTGTTGGCCTTGACCGTAAACAGTATTCAAAATCTCTTTAGGCTCAAAAAAAATGCTGTTCAAGATCATATACTTGTTTTGTATATGATCTTGGAAGCTTTTCAGGATAAGGAACAAGCAACAATTATTACTATTTTTTTTTTTAACATCAGCAAGTCATACAATATAGTCAATCCACATCTTCTGTGATAGTTTTGCCCCCAGATTGGCGTGTAAAGCTAAAACCATGTATAGTCAAAACTTCCGTAAGGGCACAATCCTAACCTGGAGTTAGGCTGGCACAAGGGACTTGTGCTGGCCCAGGAGTGTTTTAAACATGCTGTGAAGGCATTTGCACCACTCTCGGAGTCAGGCAGGCCGGCACACGGACAAGCGCAGTCCCCCCTGACTCAGAGAGTGGTCCAAATGCGCATTATGGTGCACTTGCAACACTCCTGGGCCTTGTGCAGGCCTAACTTCAGGTTAGGATTGCGCCCTAAATCTAACAAATTCATGTTCTCTTTTTAAGAACTGAAAGCACAGCACAACACACACAGGAACTGAGACAACTGAGGGAAGGGCAGCTTCATTTTCTCATTTCAGTCTCACTCCAGAGCATAATAGCAAATGGTATGGGGCAGAATCACCTGCATGATTTAAGCTGTTTTTCTAGGGGTGGGGTAGGCCAAGCATATATACTTAAATTTGCAGGTCAGTAGTGCGTTAGATGTGGGCCACTGTACGTCCACGTATCTGGACAAGACATTCAAGTTAAGACATACACACAGAAGAGGAACATCACCTGTTGCAGCTGTACTTGCATTTTGAAAAAGTGTCCCTCCCAAGCCAGCCAAGGTTCCTCCCAGGGAAAGTCCTGTGGATACAGTAGAAGTTGGGGGAGCTGTGCCTCCCAAGTTTAATGTAAAACCAGAAGACCCTGAAACAAAGATACAATAATTCAAGCACTTTAATTTTAAAAGCACTTTAAAAGGTTAATAGCTATACAATTACCTGCTAAATAATTTAGTCTAATGGAAAGCAGTGAAAGAAAGGCATTAGGGCAGGGGTTCCCAAACTGCGAGTCATGGCTCCCCATTTAGCCACAGAAACACAGGGAGTCACGGAATGAATCAATCAATCACTAGTATTTATACTAGTATTTAATCACTAGCTTTTCAACACAAAGTTCACAAAGTGGTTTACAGGCAAATAATAACATTGAAGTTAAGTGGCTCCCTGTCCCAAAAGGGCTCACAATCTAAAAGAATGGAGAACACCACCAGCAACAGCCACGAGAGGAATCCTCACATTACATTAGGGAACCACTGCATTAGGGAAATGACTCTCTAAAAATTATTCCTGGCGTTACTAGAGACATAAGATCTCTGGAAATTCTGGAGCCATGAATTGCTTTAAAAAATTATGCACACACAATACAGTATTTTCTTATTTTCTAACAATATTTTAAAACGGAGAAATAAAAAGCATTATGTATAACTAAACACATTAAATTAGCTTCCAGAAACATTGCCATTTATCACCTTGAAAATACCATCTCAAGTTTTTTTTGTTAAACTTAACAGGTTTCTGAAATATCAATTGCTTTCAATTTCAAACTCAAATTTATCTTTCAACACAGTTTACAACAAGCTTCTCCACTATTAAACCTATTTGCTTGCTTTTTGCTTTGGTATTTCCAAATACAAGCTGCAGAAGAGGGAGGACTCTAAAGCATGTGAAGGAAAATGCTTAAAGTATATATGAATTGTAATTACTCAATACAGTTAATGGTTTTATACATACCGAAAAGTATTTTGAGGCAGACAAAAATAGTATTTTAAACTTCCTAGAAACATTTCACAAATCATTCCAACATATTTTCTTATTTGGAATAAATTTTTTACAGCGGTTTCTCAAGTGTTCCAATTTTTTCAAGGGAAAAATTGTTTAAATGCCGGGGGGGGGAGTTATTTCTCTTTCTAGGCCTTCACATTTCTAGTGTGTTGACCAGTTTTTCACTTATTCACTATTCACTGAGTGATCCAAAGGACTCAGGGAGACCTGGTACTTTTTAACAAAACAAAAAATAGAAGATATGCCTAGATATAAGTTTCATCCCACCCACAGCACCCCAGATTGCCTAAATAAGGTTTATGACATGTCTCCAAGACATTCAAATAATACTTCAGAAGAGTTCCATAACTGTGCTAAACAATACAAATACTCTTATACGGGCCTTTTGACCTGAACCCACAAGCATACACAGTCCTTTGAGGAGTTGTGGTCCCATTGCCATTTTCACACTGATGTCAGAAGCACAAGGGACCTGGAACGCTCTCTCAGGGACAAGACCTTAGTGTATGATCCTAAAGGCCACCCTTCAAGAGTAAGGCATGGGCTCTAGTTCTATAACAGCTAGGGGGATTTTTTAACAAAGGTCAAGTTTGCTGGTTGTCTGCTCCTCTTCCAAATGCAGAATGCTGCTTTCAGTTACAGCAGGATAGACGGACTTCTCTATCCTGAAGCACGTTTTAAAGTTTATTCACTTTAATAAATTCTGCTACTGCAACTGAAAGAAAACTAAAAGTGGGTTTTTATTAAGATTATTAGTGGCAACACAATATTAGTGGAGATGCTAGCTATTTTCATTTTAGTAGCCATGGAACCTCCTACATTAAAGACTGTAATTAAAGACACTTTAATTAAAGACTACATTAAAGACAAATATCTAAAAGACTATTTCTCTTAGAGACAAAGAGCAACACTGATCCATCTGCCTAAACAATTATTGCTAAAGTGTGGGCAGTTAAGGACAATTGTGCTTTTGCATTTGTGAACACAGGGAAATGCTGACACAAAAAAAAAGGTTGGTCTGGATACTAAACTCTTACACAGTCTTACCTGCTGCAGGCGCTGAAGTGAGGGCAGAAGGAAGTGACAGCCCAGCAGAGGTAGATGTGATAGGCAAAGCAAACGGTGTGGCTGATCCTGCAGGTTTGTTGAATGCTAAACTAAAACCAGTGGTTGTGGCAGAAGTAGTAGCAGGTGTACCTGTAAAGAACAATACATTTCTTGTTTTCAGATCTGATGTCTGTTCTTGCTGCCCATCAAACTATATGCTCTTTGAGACTTCTTCCAGTCAAGACACAGGAAAGCTATGAATCCCACTCCAGCAGCTCCATTTAAGACTATTCTAATGTGAAGATTACCGATGCAGATAGTCTCAGTAGATAGTGTCTACTGCTGAAGAGTCACAGACAACCATGTGTGCACGAGACCACCACTACAACATGAGCATCCAAAGCCACACATCAGCTACGTATCTGCTCTTCATGGAGCAGTAACGCAAATAGGGCATGTTTACCCAATTCTAACACAGATCAGTACCAAGGATGTGTGGTGTGGGCATGGCAGGTAGTTCTTTGAGAAGTACAGCCACTGTTGCTCTGAGACAATGGGTTGTAAGTATCTGTATGATCACAGAGGTGGTGGCACTTTTCAAAGAATTCAAGTAAGGTAGTTCTGCCTCACCTGCCACACCCGCACATCGCACATCAGTACATCTCCCTTAAGAGAAGACAAGGCATCCAGAGGCAAACTAGCTGAAGAAAGGGGAAGACCAAGAGTGGGGACTAGAAGATATTAACTCAAGGGAATGATAACTAGGAGAGACAAAGGCTTGAAAAAAGTATAGGGGACAGATTTGAGAAAATAAGCAGAAAGGCAAGGAGGAAAATACCACAAGAGTCTTGAAACAGAAGGGGCAGTTGGCAAAAAGGGAGCAAAAAAGCAAGAGCTCTGAAGGATAGAAAGGGCAAGAGAAGCTGAATTTCACATATTATTTTAATCAGACAAATGTACAGTCTCTAATGTATTGTCTCCTGTAGTTATTTTCTCATCTTTTTTGCAATATCCTCAGAGGATAATCTACATAAAAAGCAAACAGTCTGGTGAATTGAATTAAGACCTACGGCCTTGTCTGCCATGTGCCCCAAATGGCAAGTGAGCAGGACTGCCAACCACCTCAAACTGCCTTTATCCTTACTGGTGCCCCATGAAGATATGCATGCTATTTAACAGAAACAAGACAATACGACCCTGCTATAGTGTAACCCACATCTGTCCACCACTTTGTTGTGTTCTTCACTAACTAGCCATAATATACCTGTTCCACTGCAGTTACAGTCAGGGTTTATCGAGCACCTCCAACCTCTTGATTCA
Organism: Lerista edwardsae; assembly: GCA_029204185.1. Classification (NCBI taxonomy): domain Eukaryota; kingdom Metazoa; phylum Chordata; class Lepidosauria; order Squamata; family Scincidae; genus Lerista; species Lerista edwardsae. Next base: position 10,020,394 of record JAJKFI010000030.1, read on the forward strand.
AGTCCAAAGCTCATAATAACCAAGCTTACATAACCAATACAAGGAGACTGCCTTGGTCGCCTTGGTGGATGACCTTTGCCGGGGAATGGACAGGGGAAGTGCGACCCTGTTAGTCCTGCTGGACCTCCCGGCGGCTTTCGACACCATTGACCATGGTGTCCTTCTGGGTCAGCTGGCCGGGTTGGGGCTTGGAGGTACTGTTTTGAAATGGTTCCGCTCCTTCCTGGCTGACAGATCCCAGAAGGTGGTGCTGGGGGAAGCTTGTTTGGCACCCCGACCTCTTAAGTTTGGGGTGCCGCAAGGTTCCATCTTATCCCCCATGCTATTTAACATCTACATGAAACCGCTGGGAGAGGTCATCCGGGGGTTTGGAGTGGGCTGCCATCAATATGCTGATGACACCCAACTCTATCTCTCCTTTCCCCCTGATTCTGAGGAGGCGGTTGAGGTCCTGGATCGCTGTCTGGAGGCGGTTGGGGGCTGGATGTGGGTGAACAAGCTGAAATTAAATCCGGATAAGACAGAGGTGCTTTTGGTTCGGAAATCCATAGCTCGGGTATTGGACTATCGTCCTGCTCTGAATGGGGTTGCATTTCCTCTGAAGGAGCAGGTCTGCAGCTTGGGGGTTCTCCTGGATCCACAGCTACACCTGGAGTCCCAGATGGCGGTGGCGGCCAGGGGAGCCTTTGCTCAGCTTCGGCTGATTCGCCAGCTGCGGCCGTACCTGAGCTGTGCGGACGTGGCCACAGTGACCCATGCCCTAGTGACATCTAGATTAGATTATTGCAATGCGCTCTACGTGGGACTGCCTTTGAAGACGGTCCGGAAATTACAACTAGTACAGAACGCGGCGGCTCAGGTGGTTGCTGGGGCACATCGGTTTGACTCTGTCGAGCCGTTGCTCCAGCGACTACACTGGCTGCCGGTTCTGTTCTGGGCCCAATTCAAGGTGCTAGTTTTGACTTTTAAAGCCCTTTACGGCTCGGGTCCAGGGTATTTGAGGGACCGCCTCCTTCCATATAATCCTACCCATACTCTTAGATCATCTGGGGGGGGCCCTTTTGACTGTGCCGCCACTAGGAGAAGTGAGAGGGGCGGCGGCCAGGAAGAGGGCCTTCTTGGTGGTGGCCCCCCAACTTTGGAATACCCCCCCCCTTAGAATTGAGAACTGCTCCCACTTTGTTAACATTTCGGCGGGGGCTGAAGACCTTTTTATTTCAAAAAGCTTTTAACTGTTGACAGGCTGGCTGGCTGGCTTGTTACACTTTTATACCTTATGATCCACAGGGCTTGTTGTTTTTAAATTCTAGTTTTGTTTTAATTTTGTTTTAATATTGTTTTTTAATTGTTTGTTAATGTTAAATTTTATATTTCATTGTATTTTCATGTTGTAATGCCGCCTTGGGTGCCTTTGGGCAAAAAGGCGGGATAGAAATCCAATAAATAATAATAAAATAATAATAATTTAGGGAATATTAAGTTGTTACACTCCTTTTTAAAGTAAAAGAAAAACTAGTGTTGAATATACAGTGCTTACCTAGTGTTAATCCTGTTGCAATAGTTGTTGCTGTTCCTGTAACACAAAATAAAATTGAGTTTAAACTACACTTCAATTGCCAATTGCTTTACAATTGTATCACTTACCTGCAAAATAATGGATTAAAATTATCCAAGAGCCCTCCTACTACATAACCTGGGATATGCTTTTGAAAAAAAATATTTCAAAATTCCCTGGTATAATACAATGCCTCAGGTATAAGACAACGTGCACTATAGTACATGTGTGGCTTTGCATCTAATCTTCTCTCCTAGACACCAGGCAGTAGCATCGTCATGGACCCAACTAATATGTGCCTGACTATAAGTCATCCTGCTCTTACCTACAGGGTGTCCACAATGTCCCAATGCAGACATAAATGGCTTCAATTCCAATTCTACACAGTCTCAAGCCCAGGACCTTTGTGGCTACCCTGTAAATGAGGCACAAACTCTGGCTGCCTGCGTATCATTTGACAACATCACTGCTGACACTACTATCATTTCAATATTATTAAACATAGTACTACTGGTATCCTTCAGTCTCGAAAGACTATGGTAACGTGCTCTGAACAGAGGTCCTGGAACAGCATCTGGTATGGCTAAAAAGGCCAATTCGAGAGTGACAATCCCTTCCACACTGAGGACAAATACAGTCTGTCCCCTGTCCAGCTCCCTGATTTTGTTGGTTTCGGGGCCGCCTCCTTGCCTCAGCCTGTTGAGCAAGTGTCTCTTCAAATTGGGAGATAAGAGGCCATGCTGCACTGCCTGCCTCCAAGCTGAAGGCTCAGAAATCAAGGTTTCCCATCTGTTGAGGTCCATTCCTAAGGCCTTCAGGTCCCTCTTGCAGATATCCTTCTATTGCAACTGAGGTCTTCCTCTAGGGCCCTTTCTCCATACAGGAGATCTTTTGGAATCCGACCATCAGCCATTCTCACGACATGCCCAAGCCAGGGTAGACATTGCTGTTTCAGTAGTGTATATGTGTTAAAAATTCCAGCTCATTCCAGAACTATGCTATTTGGAACTTTGTCATGCCAGGTGATACCAAGAATGCGTCTGAGACAGCGCATATGAAACATGTTCAACTTCCTCTCCTGCCATGCGCAAAGGGTCCAAGACTCGCTGCAGTACAAGAGTGTGCTCAAGACACAAGCTCTATAGACCTGGATCTTGGTATGTCCCGTCAGCTTCTTATTAAGCCATACTCTCTTTGTAAGTCTGGAAGATGTAGTAGCTGCTTTACCAATGCGTTTATTCAGCTCAGTATCTGGAGAGTGTCGGAGATTGTTGAGCCAAGGTACACAAAGTCATGGACAACCTCCAGTTCTTGTGCAGAGATTGTAATACAGGGAGGTGAGTCCACGTCCTGACCCATGACTTGTGCTTTCTTTAGGCTGATTGTTAGTACAAAATCTTGGCAAAATGTTGTACATAGCATCATCAATGTACACGAAGCTTTACACAGAACAAGAGTGCAGGACTGCCACCGAGGGCTTACAATCTAGAGCAGCTGTTTCCAAACAGCTGCATGCCAAAAACACCTTTCCCAATGTGAACAGAGCTTACTGTTCCACAGGGGAGCAGCAGAACATATTCCCCACAGATACAGGGGTATGACTATATTCAGTTATTTTGGTTCATCTTTATCAGCTAAAAAGAAATCTGTCAATTGATAAGGATGCAATGGTTAAGTATGCTGAGAATAGACACTTCCAGATGTACTGATACAAAATGCTTTATTCACAAATAAACAAGATACTGTAGTATCTTACAGTATTAAGATATTGCATATTACTGTGTTTGAAAGTAGTTATTTTAACCATGATGGCTGAAATATACACAGTAAATGAAACTGGTACTACTATTCTCTTAATCTAATCTTCACCGCTTGTCTTCCTTTCTGCAACTATCATGAACTTGCATCGGTTATCAATTCAGCACAACTCATGATGGAATAGAACTCACAACAATGATGGAATAGAAATGGAGCAAGAATGTTTTACCTGTATTAGTCCCTCCTAATGTAAAAGCTGTAGTAGGTTTTGAGCTAAAAAGTCCAGTCCCAAAGCCGACAGAAGCTGTTGAGGTTGGGGCAGCTGCTGAGGCCAACGTTCCAAAATTAAGCCCTCCTGTTGAACTAAATTGCAAGACAAAACAACAGCTCAAGTTTCCTTCATCACCATGTTTCTACAAAACACTTTAAAAAGCAAAATAAAGCCACTAAAACATATTACTCCCTTTAAAATAAACCTAAATAAACTATTTTTTTCAGTGAACAGTCAGCATTTCAAGCCCAACTATTATTATTCTTTAGGGACTACAAAAGTATACAGGATATCCACATAATGCTCAACTGATCCCACATCCAATCGTTATGCCAACTGTTCTTAGAAAATTAAAAGGTTTAAAAGTGATCTTTTTCTACAGATTAACTGAACCCCGGTCTTGGAAACAAAGTCTTTGAAACATAACAATGCATTCACTAGAGGTATTTAAAAATGGTGTTATTTTACTCAGAAGTAAGCCTAAGGGCCCAACCCTATCCAACTTGCTGGTGCCAAAGCAGCTGCAATGCAGCCCTGATCACTATTCTCACCATGGAATTTAAAGTTTATTTGAAGATTTTCCACTTTAGTGACACTCATAAACAGCACCATGTTTCCACTATATCAAGAGCACATTAATGTACAAAACTCTACATAAAGTAGTGCATTTTGGAACAATCCCAACCCTCATCATACTGCTTTTTTTTAAGGCAGTCAAGTCAGCAACATGGTCTGAAAAGGTGAAAAGATGCTGTCTTGCTTGCCAAAAGCCACTCACGAAAATGTATGGCTGAATTATTATTTGGATCGGGGATACCCAACACACAGCACATTGTTTCAACCACTCTGCTACACCAGCTGAGAACATTACTCACCAACACAAACCTAAAAATTATTACACTTGAAGCTGGAGACCAACAATATACAGTCAGATCCTACTACTAGTTCTGATATTGATCTGCCAACCTACCAACAAATTGTGTGGAAACAAATAAGCATACAAATTGGGGGGATTAGAAAAAAGAGAAGCAGGAAGTTCCACTTCAATAACTTGACAGCAAACTACCAGGTGGGTCTCAAAAGATTAGAAGTCAATACACCCTGTCTCCAATATGCAATCCAAAACTACACTCAAAGGGTGTATATTTGACACATCACAAGCTCTCCCAATGTCTGGGATTAAGGATCTTCAATGCAGAAAAAGGATCTTTAGCAACTTTTAGCAATGTTACAAGGCAATTGTAACATTCTGTTTCAGTCAATTTATTTTTCGTTAAAGTTTACAACTTAAGATAACCTTCACAGATCACACCACAAACAAACACAAACAACAAGAGACTGTTTTATAATGCTTGGAACAGTCACCAGTCTGCAGTCCTACACTTAATTTTTTGGAAGATGCTCATCTCCCACTGACTGGAATGTCTTAAGTTTTGTTTCGGAGTTAAGTGGATCATCATCAGTGGCCTTTTATTGGTCAGTTTTAGATAGCCACAGTTTCCTTATGGAGGCTCACCTTTGCATACTCCTATCAGAGACCCCAAAGGATAAAGCCTTCTTCTTTGCTGTGGTACTCAAACTACACAGCAGACTCCCTAGACATGCAAGTCTGGACCCATTAATGCCCATTCTCAGATAGGCAGTGAAAACGATATTGTAGTGACAAACTAGCTTCTTCTTCTGAAGAGGTCTCATTGGATTTGTTGGTATTCTCACACATCTATGCAAGCGCACCATTAGTTCACATTTATACAGCTACATAACATTATATAACAAATATAACATTATTTTAAGAATTTATACCCGGCCTTTCCGATTGGCTGAAGCAAATGCCCAAGACAGCCTACATGGGCAGGCTAGTCTAAACCATCATTTTTCAATGGGATTTTTACAAATACTCAGTATTCTTTGATTCACCGAATCCTGAGTACCAGATGGAGCCTTCACGGCGTGTTTCTCTCCATCGGCTGCCTGCCATTGAGCTTCAGATCTCAACCAACGAAGTTTACAAAGTCGTTTATTTTGAGAAACATAAATGAACGAATGGGTTCTTTGTCCCAAAAGGACTGGCAGTCTAAACAAATGAAGGAGGAGGCTCTATATTTAAATGCACACCTCCGATAAACTTTTGCACAGAAAGGCGAGACATAAAAAAAGGTTCCGATTTGGGTCACTCGTGCCTTTGTTGGGGGGCACCTTTTCTTCTCCCGCCGCAGCCGCTGCTTAGGCGGTTCTCTCCGGCTGCTTAGACCCAACAAGAGGCCTAATGAAGTAAACAGAAACACGACCCCCGCCCCCGTGGAGGCTGCCCCCATAGCCGCTCCAAGGCCGTAGCGAAGCCGCCGCATCCGCGACCCGAGAGGCCGATTCCTTCCCCACTCGCCAATTACCTCGGGGTGCCTCCAAACGAGAAGCCGCCGCCGCCGCCGCCTCCCCCGCCAGTTCCAGCCGCCGCCGCCGTGGCGGACGCCAGAGTCCCGGCTCCGAAGGAGAACCCCGCCGACATGGCGGCGGCCGGGGGGGAGACCGCGAGGCCGGGCTCCTCGCGGGGTCCCGGGTCCCCTCGCCCTGACGCTGCGGCCTCCGCGACTCTCCCGGGCAGCAACTTCAAAGCGCGGCAAGAGCGATAAGCTCAAGTGACGCCGAAGGAAACGCCGCCGCACGTTCTCTCCCCGGCATGCGCGCAGCGGCGCATTGCACCACGGGATGGCGGCGGACTCCTGGCGCCAGTCAAGAATGTTAAATGACTGGAGTCGCCATGACGTCATATTTTTGAAGCTTCCGGATAAACAAATATGGCTGACTCAGATCTTTCCCGCCAATGAGGATTGCCGCGAATTCACGAATAAAAATTTCCCTGCACGTGTGTAAAAGTAAATCTCAACCTCTTTAAGCATGCCTGCGTGTTCTGCATACGGGTGTGCGAATCGCTGTATGAAAAATGGGATTTAATGTCCACGGAAAGATTCATGTATTCACATTACATCGGTTCAATAAAACAACCGTTAACTGTAACAGTGAGTGCATTATTTTTTGAAGCTGTGTAATTTCTTGTTGTTCCTAGCAGTCTTATTCACCATTTTCTGACACCCACTGTTAATGGTCTAGAAGGAAAAAAAAATATTTCCCCCTCCTTTTCCCCCCTTCCCGTTTAAATGTTTTTTCCCACCTTCCATTTTCTACTGTAATATTTTTGAAATTCTGAACATTAACAGAATTTGTTTTAGGGGGGGGGGAGTGTAGAAGTTTAAAAAAATAGTCTTAATAGCCTAGAAGTAAAAAAGAATTACTCTCATATTGACAACTACTTGTGTTATGAAGAGGTTTTAATGTAATTTTCCTACATATTTATCTAATTTTTGCCCACCCTCCCCTTTTTTTCTTTCCTTCCCGTTCACACTTTATTCCTGCTTGTGTAGATTTCAAAAAATAAGTCTGTCAAAACAGTGCAATCCGAGTTTAAATAGACAGCAAGTAGCATTTCGTCCGGTGTGTTCAGTAATATAATTATGCGGAATTAAACCTTGGAATTGCATATTAACTCATAATAAGGTTACCAATAATGTTTCTACACGATCACACGTTTTTATTTTCGTAAGTTTTTATTTCAGGAGTAAACTATTCAGTCCTAAACAGTACGAGCAAACCAATCTGAAATGCTTGGAATACGGATTGTTTTGAGTCAACCAGCATGGCTGCTAAGCCCGCCCCCTGGCTTCATTTGGTTCCTATTAATTCGACAGGGATGGCGACTCCAGTTATTTAACCTTCTTGGCTCCAGCTCTCTCTGGCCTGCAATAGCCAATGCGAGGAGAGTGGCCCAGGGAGGAGCCTCGCCAGTGGTTCTTCTCGCTTGTCGCCAGGAAGGCGTCGTGGCGAAGGTTAAAGAGAAGAGCCCCGCTGGATCAGGCCGAAGGCCCATCCAGTCACGCTTCCTTGCGCTTCCTGCATCTATCAGTGGTCTTAAACATTTTTCATGCCGTGACCTCAATACACAAATAAACTGAAGCAGTAGTTCTCAAACCTTTTAGCACCGCGACCCACCATGAAGTGATGTCATGGCAGAAAGTGCCATCATTGTGACCCCAGAGCCAGCTGAGAATGCGGCAATAAGTTGGGTTATTTCTCAGCCATTTTCCAATAGCAAAGTAAAATAGGAAAGAAAAAGCAGCCTATTTTCAACCTTGACACAAGCAAAACAGCCACACAACTCTCCCCCTTTATAGCATCCCATATTTTCAATATGGCTGCTCTAGGTGCTTTGAGACCCATCTGAAATTGGCTCTTGACCCATGTGGGTCAGGTGAGTCCTGACCCATAGTTTGGGAACCACTGAACTGAAGTATGAGACTGAGGACCTACCGCACTGCCAATCCTGCCCCTCTCCCAGGACAAGATATGCCCCTATTGCTGCCAAGCTCGTGTCTTGCCTGCTCTATTTCTCCCTACCCCATGTGCCTATCACAAATCTGTGAGGTAGCAGCCTGAGCTGCAGGGCAAGACAGCAATGCTGTTGCAAGATTATTATCAAGAACTCCGTTTTAATAAGGCTGTATGTACCATGCTTGGATCCAAGCCCTTTCTTGCACAGGCTTGGAAAGGTTGCCACAACCCCCACAATGAGGCTTCATGACTCCATTGGGGTCCTGACCCATAGGTTGAAGAACACTGCTGTATCTCACATTGGCCCACCAGATGCCTCAGAGAACACACCCTGCATCCTATTGCCACTCCCCTGCATTTGGCATTCTGAGGTAGCCTGCTTCTAAAATAAGGAAGTTGTACCACCCATCATGGCCTGTAGCCAGGGATGGACTTTTCCTCCAGAAGTCTGTCCTATTCCCTTTTAAAATCACACAGACCAGATGCCATCATCACCTCCTGTGGCAAGGAGTTCCACAGATTAATTACCTGAGTCCAGATGGGTGATTGCATCCACATCTTCAGAGTTCACAAGCTGAAAAGTTATTAGTACTACAGAACAAGTGAGACACCTCTCCCTGAACTGCAGATAACCTGAACTCCACATTGGGATGAACGAAGCAACTTTATCCACAAAGTGCTGAGCAAATAGGTTCCTAGTCCCCCAGGGAGGCAGTATGAAACAATGGTCTTTCCATTCAGAACAGCTCAGCTATCCTACAGATGCAAAGTGAGTTGACTTTACTGCCATGAAGTAGGCCCCAAAATGGGCTCAAACCATGTTCAGTAGACTTCATTAGACTTCTTTCATTATTGCACTAATCACGTTGTTTCATTGCCCTTGACTCTGTGAAGCAGCATAGGTTCCACCGACCTGGAGAAGACATCAGAACTCCTCAGTCAACCGCTTGTGTCATAAGACACAGCAGGACACATATTGAAGCAATGGGCATCAAAGATCCAAGTATCTTTGCTATTCAGTTCAGAAATTTTCAAACCTTTTCACCTCACAATACACTGAGAAAGAACTAAAATTATCATGGCACCCCATTAGTTTTTTGACAATTAACAAGGCACACCGTACTGCCAGCCAGGAGCCCAAATCCCCCCAATGGTTCTATAAATATATGGCCCTCCCCCAAACTACCTTGGCACACCTGCAGACCATTTGTGGCACCCCAATGTGCCACCTCACAGTGGCTGAAAAATTGCCACTATAGTTACTAGCAGTATAAAGGGATAATCTTGACAAATGCCTTGGGCAACCCAATCCTATTCTGCGCTGGAACAGGTAGGCCAGCTGGCCTGTGCTGTATCCAGTGCAGGGTAGAAGGTGGCTGCTGCACAACTCGGAGTAAGAGAAATTATTTTCCCTTACCCCATCTAATGAGGCAGCCATCTCAATGGGGCTACTCGGCTCTGCACCAGCAAAATCACTGGTACAAATCCAATTAGCCCCGTGTAATGCTGGGCTGCACAGGAGGGGGTTAGGATATGGCCTAGGTTGCCCAGGTCTGTCCCACCCCCTTCTGGGCCTGGTCTGCCCACTGACACCCCCACCCCCACATGTAATACCCCCATTCCACCCTCCCCCTACTCTCTCCAATCTTCCGTGTGGGCCTCCCCAAGTTAGTGTGACCTTACCTTTCGTGGCTAGGATCTGGAATGGGGGGCCAGCACATATCCTCACGCCGGCCTCCCTGAATCCTGAGTCATGTCACAGGTGTGCCTTACCTGCCTGCATTGTTGGTTTTACAGCCACCCCTCCAGAGAAGTCCCAGATTAGAGCGGTTATTCTTCATTGGCTACTATTGTCAGGCTTTCTCTTCTACAAGCAGTGTCATCTGACTAGAATTTAAATTTCTGTAAAATGTTGAAACAGGTACTGCCAACGGTTTCACTGGATCCTTGTTCAGCAACTTACTGTGACAAACATCACCCATCCCAGACTCCTTTGTTGTTTGAAATGTTTTCTTGATTGGCCAGCTGACTGGCCAATCTGGGATGGCGTCTGGGATGGATCAATGATTGTCATAGCAAAGGTAATTTGCTGAACAAGGATCCAGTGAAACTGTGGGCAGTATTTGCCTCAACATTTGACATTCTTACAGCCCAATCCTAACCTGCGTTGGAGCAGACAGGCTGGCCAGCCTGCGCTGCATCCAACCCAGGTTGGGAGGCCACTAACCTACCTCATGGTAAAGGTATATTTATTTCAGGGTAAAGGCCCTATGGGCCTGCTTGGATCTGCACCAGCAAAATGGCTGGTATAAATCTGAGTGGCTCGGCTCAGGGCTGGCCAGCCTGGGTACAGGGGTTAGGATCTAGTGTATCTGACGGATCCGTGCTCCACCCCTCCTCCCAGGCCAGGCCAGGCCAGGCCAGGCCAGGCCAGCCCACTCACAGGGCCACTTTCCGCCCTCCCCATTCTCCCTCCCCAAGCCCCTACATCGGTTGAACTCAGCCAATGCTGGCCTGGTTTACCTGGGTAGCCACGGTGGCGCCCGTGGACCAGCATGACTCCCTGTGCCAGCACAATGCTTCCTGCACTGGTGCAGATGTATCTTACGGCATGTTTGCGACAGTGCTGGGCCGGCGCAAGTGACTTGCGCCGGCCCAGGGGCAAGCTTGGATTGCGCCCTCAGTGCTTGTATTCTGTGTTGTGATATTACTGGCTGATACTGATTGGTAAAATGCAACACTTGTGACATCACAATCTACTTGGTGGATTGTGATGTCACAAGTGTTCCATTTTACTAATAAGTATCAGCCAGCATTCTAAGGTTTTCATGGTCAGTATCACTGTCTTTACAATTAAAGTTAAAATTGTTCAGGTTTTTAGACCATAGCCCATTAAAATCTTGCCTTCCTGACCTTTCACCCATACTTTTGATGGGCATTCTCAAAGGAAGAGAGAACTCCAACTGACACTCCAACTGTCTACATTCACACATCTGGATTTAAAGGAGAACACTGACAATTTTATCCCATGCTGCCCTATGTTGTTAAAATACAAAATTCTTGTGCCTTTTAATGCAGGAAGCCAAGCATTACTGAATGTTTCTTCCTTTCTATTCATGTTATGCTGGTATGGTATATAGGGAGTTGCTTCCCTGTATATTTGTGTATGGTATTGTTTATCCCTGGGTAAAGCTTGTGCCTGATCAAACCTGATCTGGTAGCCTATTCTTATTGCTTGTTCTGCTACTGCCAATTATTTACAACTGCCCCAATTGGCCACGTCCTTCATGCTCTATTAATCTAGTTCATCTCTTGGTTCCTATGTAGATTTTTCTGCAGCTGCATGGAACATGATACAGTTCTGCCGTGTCAAGGGGATCTCTAACTCAGTGCAAAGTTTGTACTTTTAATGTTGGCTTAAAAATCAGTCTTATATTTGCTTGCTTCAGAATTGTACCAATAAGATCTGCTACACCTTTAATCTAAGGCAGGAATACTTTTGTTCTATGGTCAAGCTCCTCCTCCTTTTGAGATGTCTTATATTAGCATGGAATTAATGCCCCCCCTGATTTCTTGCTGGGAATATACCCATTATGATGCAACACATGTCTTACATGTTCACATTCCTCCTGCAAATACTGGGGTTCTGAGAGACGTTTAGAACGTGTCATAAGCAGGTAAATGACACATTCTGTTTGTGGTGATGGTCTCTTCTAGTTGGGGTGATGGTTTGAGGTACTGTGTAAGTACCTGTCCATGTGTGTAGGCTTCCTGTAAACTCAATGACCCAAAGTACCATCTTTATGGTTAACCAACACCTCTAAGAATGGTAGCTTTCTCCAACTTGATAGTGTAAGGGATGGCTTTGTGTTATTACTAATAATCAATATATTCATTAGCTTTAAAACACAAGGCTCCAGTTTTGAATCTATGGTTCAATAATGGGGGACATAGAAACGCCTCTGTTAATTTACAGAAGAAACAGCTCAGACAAGCAGCCTTTTTTTAAACTGCAAAAATGTCAGCAGCTTGGTTCAAGGTCACTTCCCAGTACAGCATGAAACGCTCATTCTTTCAAAAAGGCGAAAGCCTGATAAGGATTAAGAAGCCTAACTCTGCATGTAAATAATGTTTAGTAAAAAACCACAAGTTAGATCCAATATTTGCTTACTCCCAGGAAGGGCTCTTCTTAAGTTCTTAAAAAAAAAAATACAGAAGAGACACCAGGGATGTATACAGAATAAGAGACTATAATGGGATTTACAGTAAGTTATCAATTGGACTTAGCTATGCCAATGGCTAAAGTGAAGCGGAGGAAAAAGGAAAGGAACTCTTGGATCGAGCCCTAAATAAATCTATGAATCCTTAAAATGCCACAAGACCAAGAAGGTTAGATAACAGGAGAGGACATGCCTTAAGAATTAATAGGAACCAAATGAAGCCAGGGGGCGGGCTTAGCAGCCATGTTAGGTGACTCAAAACAATCCTTATTCCAAGCATTTCAGATTGCTTTGCTCGTACTGTTTAGGACTGAATAGTTTACTCCTGAAATAAAAACTTACGAAAATAAAAACGTGTGATCGTGTAGAAACATTATTGGTAACCTTATTATGAGTTAATATGCAATTACAAGGTGAAATTCCTCATAATTATATTACTGAACATACCCGACGAAATGCTGTCTATTTTAACTCAGATTGCACTATTTTGACAGACTTTATTGAAATCTACACAAGCAAAAATAAAGTGTGAACGGGAAGGAAAGAAAAAAAAGGGGAGGGTGTGCAAAAATTAGATAAATATGTAGGAAAATTACATTTAAATCTCTTCATAACACAAGTAGTTGTCAATATGAGAGTAATTCTTTTTTACTTCTAGACTATTAAGAGTATTTTTTTAAACTTCTACACTCACCCCCCACCCCTAAAACAAATTCTGTTAATGTTCAGAATTTCGAAAATATTACAGTAGAAAATGGAAGGCGGGGAAAAAAAGTGTAAATGGGAAGGGGGAAAAAAGGAGGGGGGAAATTTTTTTTTTACCTTCTAGACCATTAACAGTGGGTGTCAGAAAATGGTGAATAAGACTGCTAGGAACAACAAGAAATTACACAGCTTCAAAAAATAATGCACTCACTGAACGGTTGTTTTATTGAACCGATGTAATGTGAATACATGAATCTTTCCGTGGAAATTAAATCCCATTTTTCGTACAGCGATTCGCACACCTGTATGCAGAACACGCAGGCATGATTAAAGAGGTTGAGATTAACTTTTACAGACGTGCAGGGAGATTTTTATTCGTGAACTCGCGGCAATCCTCCTTGGCGGGAATGATCTGAGTCAGCCATATTTGTTGATCCACGGTTTCAAGAAAATGACGTCATGTCCTCTCCTGTTATCTTACCTTCATGCACAAGACTCTATTGGGCGGGGGTGTTTTGGCTGCCGCGAAATGCGCCTGCGTGATCAACGAGGTCCTCCGTGCGGCAGGCGTCGCTGTGGAAGCGCTGCGGTCTTTTCCCGGAGGCATTCGCTGCCCTGCTCTCCTCTCCCCTCCCCACTCGATTATCAGGAAGTGTCTCCAGGAGACGCCGGCTGCGCTTCCAGTTGGCGAGGGGCGGCGGCGGTTAGCTTGGGCGCGGTGGCACCATGGAGCACATCCGCACCACGAAGGTAACCAGCTGGGCTGGGCCCGATCTCGGCCACGGGCAGCCCCCTCCGCTTCCCTCCCCGCCTCGGTCGGCCTGACCAGCGTGTCGGTGCCCCCCCCCCCGCGTTGCCTCTGCAGGAGGCGGCGGCGGCGGCGGCGGCGGCGAGTGCCAGACAATCAGCTGGGAAGGCGGGAGGGCATCCTGGTTGCGTCTGGCACCCCTTGGCCGGCCTGGGCGGTTCTTTGCCTCGCCTTGCCTGCGGGCTGCCCTGCTGGTGCTGGTAGGGAAGAATCGCTGCATTCCCTCGAAGTTGCCTCCCATCACCCAGCCCGTTCCTGTGCCCTTTTCCCCGAAAGGTTCCGCTGAGCTCGATAATTGTCATCGCCCAAGTAATTCGCTGATCAAAGATCCAGTGAAACTGAGGGCAGTATTTGCCTCAACATTTTACATTCTCACAGGCTGGCCTGCACTGCATCCAACGCAGGCGGGGAGGCTGCTCTGGGTTCAAGGGGGGGTTACTCCCGTGTAAAGATGCAATTTTGTGCATCATGCTTGGGTAGAAGTCAGTTGTCACGTGGTGTGCAGCGGGGCTTCCTCTCGGGTACTGCTCGTAGGGTTGTAGTTTCAGTGAGATAACGCCTATACGTGTCTACTCAGGAGTAAGTCCCATTGTAGTTAAAAGGGATTACGCCGAGGTAAGTGTAATTCCTCTTACTTGGGAGTAAGCCCCATTCAATCAATCACTAGTATTTATATACCGCTTTTCAACACAAAGTTCACAAAGCGCTTTACAGGCAAATAATAACGTTAAAGTTGACTATAATGGGCCTTACGTCTGAGTAGATATGCATAGGATGTTACAGCCATTAGTACAAAACAGCTTTTTTGGGGGGGGGACAGAAGTTTTTGTTGGCTAGAGCCCATGTCATCAAATTTATTCAGCATCTGGTGATGTGCTCTGGTCTAGGGTAGCTTAGATCACAGTACACCTGCAAGGTCATTTTTGTATATTTTCTCGAATGTACTATAATGGCTACTTTTTTGGGAATTTATCATTTATTATGTTTTGTTATGTTTAAAGCCCATTTTGTCAGGTGTGCAGTGAAGTAGGTTCTAGTCTACAAAAATGGACCACAATAAACCTGTAAGTTCCTCCAGTTTGAATAGATTTGCTCTCAAGCAGGCTGGAAACCTAGGCATACATTTAGGGTTTAAGGTGCTACACGATTGTTAATTAAAACATCAAAAACAAAGCAACTGATCCTTCTTTGCACCTTCTTTGTTGTCTGTTGAGGACCTCCCAATCATACATTTCTAGAAACAAATGTCCAGATCCTGAGCATGCTTACTTGCAAGTAAGTTATGCTGCAATCTGCTGAGGTTTCCATCTGAGTATGTACTCAGTATGTACCTGCACTCAGCCATAATAAAGAGGCATTCAGTCCCATTGAACGGGGGAGGGGGGGAGGTCATCTTTTTTCTTTCTTTCTTTTTTTCTTAATTTCTGTGATTGAATGTCCTCAGGTCTCTAGAAAACAAACAGCTTCTCTTTTATCTCCCTTCCTATAAACCGGATTCCAGAATTTTGATGTGTGGGTGGTCCCTTGGTAGAGAATGAAAGGAACTCTGCACTTGCTCAGAGATGCAAGTGCAGAGTTAGTAATACTAGTAATACATATGTAATACTAACACTATTAGTGTTACATATGTTTATATGCTACCTGAACTGTGGCATTACTAATAGGTGGCTCAGGCCTGGCACAAATTCAACTGTTTTCTTCTTGTTGGTTGTGTTGAGAATTGGACTAAAAACCTGCATTTCACATTTTCTTTGAAGTCTTAGAGTTTTTTTTAGAAAATGTGAGCTAGTTTTTTTGGGCCATGCTGGGGAAGGGCTATTTTTCTTGCCCTCAGCTGGCACCATTGCCTGATTTCTTCTCTACCTCCTTCCACCAATGCCTTAAACGTACTCCTAATATTTCTGGGGCTGCAAACAAAATGGACACCAAATTTTCCATGTTTTTGCCAATAAACTATATGCTGAAGTAATCCTTGGTTGACGTTCCTTAAGCCAATATTTTTATGGCTTGTCTATTTGCTTTTGTGACGCACAAGGCAAACACCAGTTCCACAGCCCTTTGGTTTTCTGGCAGCCTGCTAGGCTACTGTTCTTCTAAAAGTTTTCATCTCCAAGGCTGTGCATTAATAACCTGACGATCTTAACTATGTTCTGGTTCAGGAGAAAAAAGATGTTTGTCTGATATTTTAAAATACCGTATTAATGGCCACAACTTTGCAACACTTAATTACTGCCCTGCTGCACATTACTGCATTCTTGAATACATTCACTTGTACTTACAGTATTTATTGCTGTCTAAACTTTGTTTATCAAAAGGGCACAAAATTACAAAATAAAGTGCCAGATGCGGTTGTCAATAAATAAGTCAGCAAGTCTTTGTCCATTTCATGTTCAAGCCATAGGTATGACTTGTTTCTACAATCCAGTTAAGCTGTATTGATTGCTTGGATTATTTTACAGTTACAAGTTTACCTAGAATGCCCTGCAGTAGGTAACATTAACTCTGTTAGTTCTTACCTCCTTGAAAGTCTGCTTCTTTATTTCCTGCAAATTAGCCATTGTGGTTGGTATGTAGTCTTTGTATTTCTGAAAGCCACATATTTAAAAGCCGTTTAGTGATTTATACTGATGTTTTAAAAATCAAAGGGCTGGATAATTGGCCACAAAACGTTTTTTATATGTGAGCCAGGTCAAATCATGCTGAGATAGTGTCCAGGAATTGCAAATAGCTGCATTGCTGATGCAGGATGTCCTGTTTTTACTGCCATCTCCCTTGAGCTCTGATCCTGCTGTGGGTGGAATGTGGGAGAATGTCCCCTTTCTGAATTAGTAGCAGGCTCATTGTTCAAGGTCTGGCTGGAATCAGAATTGGCACTTGTTGTGTTATAGGAAGAATGGTTTTTCTCTAAGGATTGTGGGATTGGGGCAAGAGCAAGATGGGAGATCGCTGTAGCCAGCTGACCCCTTGCAACATCATAGGAAACCGCGTAATTGGCTTGCCCCTTGCAACACAGAGCGAGAAAGATCGGAAATTAGGCATCCTGCTTTGAGCAACAGGGAGATAGTGGAGCCGCGAGACCGCTAATCTTGTTACTAGTTAAGCTTGTTAGCTTGTTTGCCGAGACTTCCTGAGCTAATCAAGCAGCCTTCTGATGTGTATTCAAGGCAATCAAGCCAGGTTATTGATTTCTAAGCAAACATCCTGTAAAACTGTAATAAAAATGGTGACCATGCTGCAATAAAGCAGAACCTTATTGATCATATTGGTCTGCGTGTTCTCCCTCGCAATCGGTAACACGGCAAATGGTGACCCCGACGTGATTAGAAATAATCAGCGGACAGGTGCGAGGTTAGCATCCCGGACGGGGTAGGATCGCTGCGGATCGCTGAGGATAGGACCCAAAGGATCCCCCGGGCGCCGAAGAAAGGCGGAAAGAGAGAAGTGGCCACGCTGGCTGGTGAGTCAGGAAAAAAAAAAAAAAAAGGGAGACTGATCGACAAAGTCCAAAGGGTGACGGTCGGATCAGGGACGGGATGGGAATAGCCGTATCGGCTTCGGAGACGGAAGGGCTCCGTGAATTGGCCCCGAAGTATGACTGTAAATTAAAGGAGAAAGATGCGGGCGCCCTATGTCAGTGCGCTCGAAGGCGGGGTCATTTGAAGGACTGGACGGACTTATTTTTGCAATTAACCTGGAGAAATGTCGGGACAGATTTGTGGGGTCTTGTGCAAGATGGACAGCCAGAGGCATGTAGCCCCACGGCCCCATCTGACCTCGCTAATGTTCCCTCGCCCATGGATGAGGACAGTATTTACCCGGACTTGTCAAAATGGAAACAAAACAAGGAGAGGGCAGAAAAGGAGGTGCCGGGGGGAGAGTGTGCTTGGAAGGAGGCGGAGGAGTGGATGATGGCACGATACGGGGAGAGAGGACGATGGAGCCCCTGGGAAAAGCGGGAGCTGGGAGCGCCCCTATCGCTTGCAGAGGAGGAGGAGAGAATAAGGACACAGGAAATGTTGGAAGAATGGGATGAGAGAAGAGAAAGGGAGAAAAAGGCTGCTCAGAGGGGCACGGAGGGGGGAGGCAGACGACGAACCCCCTCCCCTCCCGGGATCCAGCCCCGCCAGGGAAAGACAAGACGTTTCATCATAGGAGGCGATGGAGAGCAGCAATACGGAATGCATCTTTAAAGGAAGATTTGACAATGCAGCCAATATTGGTGCTCGTGATCTGCCGAGGCAACGCTGCAGAATGAGCTCCCTTTAACTGGAATATGACTCATAAAATTCAAAATATATAATGGACTATGGCACACCCACTGACTTGACACCTTATGACATTGAATTGCTGACAGAGACGTTGCTAACACCTACTCAAAATATGTTGTCTCTGCAAAAATAGGAGCCCAAAATAATGGGAAGCCTTGCATGCAAAAAAAAAGAAAAAAGAAAAAAAAAAGGGAGAAAAAAGGAGGAAAAAAGGGAAAAAAAAGAGGGTTCATGTTAAATGTTACATGTTTGTCATGTGTGATAAAAATGTGCGCACTGTATGTCTTCATGTGTTGTCTGGATAAAATCCAGGTGTGGATGTATAGGCGTGTGTTTAAGTAAAAGTCCAGGCGTGTGTGCGTGTGTTGTCCTGGACTAAGAGTGTGTATGCATAGGGGTGTGTGTGTGTGTAGGTGCACCTTAAGAGAAATTCATGTTTGCGTGTGGGCACACCTCTGTGTCCCAATTTCTTCTCTGCCTCTCTGCCTGTTATCTTTGTGTCATCCTTAAGGCCTGATATTGTTGCAACACTTCTTTTCCTTTTTTTTTGAGCTCATGCCTGGTACCATGGTATATTTTTTGGTTTTGTGCACTACTTGTCCTCTGTTTAGAAAAATTTGGGTTAAGTTTAAACACTGGTGCGCATCAGAGTGCAATTTTAAACCTTGCCAAGAAAAAAACCATATGATCTTTAGAGGGTGTTCTAAATTAAATGCATAATTGTCTATTGGTGTTTTGTGGCTAAACTTGCGCATGTGGAAATCATAAGAATGCTTCAGCAATCATATTATACTGTAAGGGGCAATTGCAAAACTAGGGCACGCTACAGCAGAACAAGACTTAAAGGCCTTTTGTAGTCCAACCAGATGTTGCCGCCTGGAAAAAGGCAACCCCCTTTCAGCGCTAAAGACATGGCCTGTTCCCCACTGTATAATCATAATTAGCTGCGTAGCATATATGATTTCTCAAAGTAAAGTAAAAGGTTGGTTTTGTATGTGAGTGTTTTACATGTTTGTTGTCCCTGTGGGGCTGTGGAACCAAGTGTGATTTCAGCCTCAATCCAAAGAACTCTGCACGATCCCAGGAACAAGCGAGCAAAGGAAAGCCCCAAACAGGAGCACTCTGTGCTGCTTCCTTAAAGAGAGAGAAAGGAGCAGGTTTGCACCTTACTTGCACACTTGCAGGGAGCTTCGTTGCAGTCCAAAGGCCAGGTCTAAAGTTTTTTCAGCCATTCTTAGAATATGCTCCCCCCCCCCTCTTAGCCCAGTGAAGGGAGTGAGTGAGTTGGGTTTTCCAAACCCCCTCCTCTTTCCTATCAAGCAAAGCAGCAAGTCTGTTAGACTCTCTGCCACTGTAACTTGTAACAAAATCTTACTCTAAGCCTTGTTTTATAGCATTTCCATAAGTGCAGCAAAGAAAAGCAACAACCTCCTGCTAATATTTCCTGCGCATCACATTGAAATTAATTGCCTATCCAAGAGCATTACCTCTAATGAAATTCTTTTCGCCTAAATGCAATTTTACATAGGAGTCTTAAATATGCCAAGCAAATAAATGTTGCTAACTACAAAAAGTATATGCTTTCTTTCCAAATAACTTACTTTTTCAACAGACTAGGCAGCAAAGCGTCACGTGAAGATGAGCCCTCAAAACTCTGCTATTAAAAGGAGCACTAATCAAAAAAGTTTGTTTTCAAATGCAGGAAAAAGAAAGCAAGTTTAAAAATGCCATTGCCAGTGATAATTTAAAACAAACGCCGGCTTTTCAAACCGGATACCTGCCAGTACTAATTTTACAAAGGCCAGTTGCTTTACAGTTGGTAGACCATTGTATCTCCTAAGCATGTATAGAATGCAAAGATTCAAAGTATTTGCTAGGTTCAATAATAACTTTAATTTAGGCCAAAAACTCAAAATGAGAAGAAAACCTCACCTGCACGTTTTATATGTTTATAAAATTGTCTGTAAAGCCCGTAATGTCAAACGCATTTCATGTTCATTTTAGTATTATAGACAGTGTGCATCTATTCTTCTTTCTTAAAGTCATCTTTTAAGCCCTAAATACAGGAAAAGCAGCTGTGAAGTACTACCCCGAGCCACTTCTCCAAAGAAGGCAAAAAGTGCTGCAGCCTTAGTAAACCCTGTTTAAAGAACTCTATTATAAACCTGAGGTCTTCATAAACTGTACTTCAGTTAAACATCTATTCAACCCTAAAACTGCAGTCACCCAAAAAAGAACCTCACAGAAAGATGCAGAACTGCGGCATTCGAGCAGCTTCCATCAAAACAAAAGCAAGGGACTCCAGAAAAAAGACTTTTGCAGCCATGCTGGCTGAAGCTACCTCTTAACATCCACTATAAATGCTAATTTCTGTTTTCTCTCACCTGCGTAAACCAATGCTTGTATATGTTATGTAATCATTGTGCAAACCCATGTCCCTTATGCCAAACCTTTACACGTATAAGTCCCCATCCAAACCAACCTCAACTTCACATACCAAAGCTTTTTTAAAAGAAAAGGGGGAGCTAGCCCCCTGGATCCCTGCCCTCATGGCCAAGAAATAGTAAAAGAAAAGTCTAGAAAAGTTTCTTCTTAGAAAAATTTTCTTCTTAGTAAAAGCTCCTTTTGGACAACTCTGGTGGGAAAACACTTAACTTTATGGCAAAATTGTTTCCTTTATGAATACCCCATTGTGGTAAATTTGGCCTTAACGGGAAAAACACTTGCATTGCCTAATGGTCAGATGCACACAACGCCATATCTGGGAGAGGGGGGGGCGGCCAGGGTGGCTGCAAGGATGCAGGGAAGGAAAGATTAGTGAACATCCTCCCATTACATACAGCATGTGAATGAAGAATTGGTGCAGACAACTGTACGTCGCCTGTTCCCCCCCCCCAGTCTTAAAGAAATGAGAAATGCGAATCTAATGTCTGACAACAAGAGGCTATTTTTAGCCTAAAGCTACCCAATTTAGGCAAGTCCTGCCAAAAATCCAATCAATCCTTATCTGCCAAACTGTGGTTTCCCAACAGAATAGCTCAAAGTGAATTAAAACACAGGAAAAACACTTAGACACAATGAACATAACTGTCGTGCAAAACCTCATCAGAAAGCTAAACGCCATATTGCCCTACCTGCTGCACGCGTTTCAACCTACGCTATTCATAGTAACTATATGTATTATAATGTGTTTATTTGGTCCTTGTTTTTTTTTGTATTCAAAAATGTTGCCTCTAGAACTTCACAGCAGCCTTTTAAAAAAGAGAGGGGGAGGTGTTGTGTTATAGGAAGAATGGTTTTTCTCTAAGGATTGTGGGATTGGGGCAAGAGCAAGATGGGAGATCGCTGTAGCCAGCTGACCCCTTGCAACATCATAGGAAACCGCGTAATTGGCTTGCCCCTTGCAACACAGAGCGAGAAAGATCGGAAATTAGGCATCCTGCTTTGAGCAACAGGGAGATAGTGGAGCCGCGAGACCGCTAATCTTGTTACTAGTTAAGCTTGTTAGCTTGTTTGCCGAGACTTCCTGAGCTAATCAAGCAGCCTTCTGATGTGTATTCAAGGCAATCAAGCCAGGTTATTGATTTCTAAGCAAACATCCTGTAAAACTGTAATAAAAATGGTGACCATGCTGCAATAAAGCAGAACCTTATTGATCATATTGGTCTGCGTGTTCTCCCTCGCAATCGGTAACACGGCAGGCACTAATGAGGTACTCTTGCCAAGAAAATATGAGGAATGCATCTATGCTACATCTTTCATTATTGCTTTTGTGGCAGTTTTTTTCTGGCCAGACGTTGGGATTCAGGCACTCCCTGAATCCCAAACTTTCGGACGTGCATATTGAGTTTTGCATAAAGTTAAAAGCGTTTGAACTGGGAAGGATGCTATCATTACCTTGGACATTTTTCATGGTTACAGGTTTTCTGTCTAAGTTACTTTGAATAGCAGTGATGAACTGGGCCTAGATCAATATTGTGTTTCATAGTTTGGTAAATCAACAATATTGCCTCTTTGAAATGTGTGTGTTTTCTTCCCTCGCAGGTTGAGCAAGTGAAATTATTAGACCGATTCAGCACAAGCATCAAGTCACAAACGGGAACTCTCTACCTCACAGCCACTCATCTGTTATTTATAGACACGAACCAGAAAGAGACATGGGTGAGGATTCTGATTGCACTGTCTTTCAGTGCATTCTTTTCATTACATTTTGTTCTTTTCATTGTGCATTTTATAAGGGCAAAAATGAATTGATGTCAGTGATTTTCCCAAGATCAGAAATTTGCCTTATAAGCAGTTTATTGTTCTTAGCTTCCCTAAGAAGAAGAATGGAAGAAATGAGCTGCATTTTTTTCAAATACTGTATATACTGATCTGTATGGGTCTGTGATGAGTTGTACAGGTTTTTTTTTTGTTGCACTATATTCTTTGAAGCAGTGTTTCCCAAATTGTGGGTTGGGACCCATCAGTCACAAGCCCCCCCCTTTTTTTTGTGGGTTGCAAAAAGTTTTTGAAACACTAAAAAAACTTTGCAAACACCCTTCCCTGGTGTATGAAGAAAATTGTTAGCTGGAATGTTAACCTGTGTATGAAGTAGTCTTCCTACCTCTAAATTAAAATGTCAGATTTTCCATTCTTCTGTAGTAATTGAGTTCACACATGTTCTATGGCACTTTTACTTTACTTTTTACTTACTACTACAATTACTACAGCCTTTTCAGCCTTTTGTCTGGCCTGGAAGTCTCTAACTGCATAACTTGCTTTTTCAATTCAAAAACCCTGGAATGAAAGTAACGGTTTGCGGGAACAGTCCTTGAACTTAATTCAGGGAGAGCCTAGTAAATGGCTACACACATACATACTATATGTAAGGTTTCTAGCAGTCTCGGAAGCACTTGGGACTCGGAAGGGCCCCAATTATTATATTAAAAATAATTTATTATGAGTAATACAATAAATACTTCTAATCTCTGCTAACTGAGCAATGTTTTCAAGTGGTGTTCCTCTTATATTTAGCAGGGGGAGAGTAACTGTCCCTCTTCACTCCAGCACAGTGTCTTTTCTAGTGGCTGTTGCTGGTGTTTTTTTAGATTGTGAGCCCTTTTGGGACAGGGAACCATTTAACTTTCTTATTATTTGCCTGTAATCCGCTTTGTGAACTTTGTGTTGAAAAGCGGTATATAAATACTGTTGATTGATTGATCTCCTTTTTTGTATGGTGAGTTGCAAATATATTGTCATTTTAAAAAGTGGGTTTGGGAAGCACTGCTTTGAAGCATTTCAGGTTCCAGCTTCAATTTCCAGCTTCCTGAGGAAACTGGAGGGGTAGATTTATTTTGTAAGTGGGATTTTTTTCACATACTTTGGGCTAGTTGCCCAAATATAATTCCTGTGCATGTGTGAATAGTAACACTGATAAGCGTGTGAAATGTCAGTCTCCCTTAAGTGCAAGGCTCACAGTCTACTCTCTAATTTTGTAAGATGGTTAAAAAAAAATCTGTGTTCTTAATATCCTGCAATTGTTATGCTCACAAAACTTTTTAAAGTTTGAATTATTTACCTTTTTCTTTTGGGACCCTAAAAATTTTAACCTGTAAAAAGAGGTAATTTTGAGACATTTAAAACTAAGCCTGCTGTGTTTAGCAGGCCACACCCAAAGAGGGGTTGCACCTTCAGGGTGAGGTGTGGTGCAAAATACCCCCTCCTCTTTTTGTGCTTGCTGAGTAAATCAGGAAGAATGTTGTTCCTTCCTTGTTTGAGGTTTGTCATCTTCACCGTTACCTGATAAAAGATCTGTTTAAACATATTTTTTGGACAAGGTGGGTGGTGTTGCAGCTCCAGATTTTTCTGAAGGAGACTGATTATCAGGAATCATTTCAGTCTGGCTTTAGAATAGGTATGGGACTCATTTTTCGTGGATGTGGGAAATAAAGCTCATTTCTCCAGAAGTTGTATTAGGAGATTTCTGCTTATCCCCTGGCCTTTGTTTTGCGGATTGCCTCTTAAGATTTGGAATGTAGTCTGGGCTATGCCTTGATCCAGAATTTCTCCTGGAGACCCAACTGGCCTCAGTGATGAGGAGTGATCGGGTGGGCCACTGTGAGATACAGGAAGCTGGACTAGATGGGCCTTTGGCCTGATCTGGCATGGCTCCTCTTACATTCTTACGAGTACCTTTTGTCAGCTTCAACTGGTTCACCTGCTGTGGTCTTTCCTGGAAAGATCTAGGTACAGTCACCTGGTCACTCTGGTCACCTCTCAGTTGGACTACTGTAGTGCACTCTGTATACAGAGTGTGAGACTCATTTGGAAATTTCAATTGCCATAAAATGCTGCAGGCAGATTTAACCAGGGCTAAATCTGTTAACCAGGGTTACTCAGTGGGTCACATCACCCCAATTCTTTGTGAGTTGCTCTGGTGTTGGTCTTGTTTCTTGGTTTTAAAACATTGAAAACCCTGAATGGTTTGGAACCTGGGTATTTTAAGGAACATCTCTTCCCATACACAGACCATCAGCTAAGGCCTTGCTCCAGGTGCCCTTGCCCTGTGACCCCAATCCTGTAGAATGCCCTCCATGCTGAGGCTTGTTTTGCCCCCCTCCCTTTCATTCCTTCAGGAAACTGGTAAAAAACGGGTTTTTCTCTTTAGCTTTTGATGGAGGTTGGGGTTTGTGGTGAAGATGGGATGGCCTGTTTGGATTTTTTTTTCCTGCTTAATTTTATTGTTGTATGCTTGGGGTTGTCCTGTGGCAAGATGCTTTAAAATAAATGTAGAATTTGTTATTCTGTTTGTGGGAAGCAAGGAATGAGTGGTTCTTTGTGGATTCTTGCATGCAGATATTGCACCACCATATTGCTGCAGTGGAGAAACTTGCCTTGACGACTTCAGGCTGTCCCCTGGTGATCCAGTGCAAGAACTTCAGAATTGTTCACTTCATTGTTCCCAGAGAAAGGGACTGTCATGATATTTATAACTCCTTGCTTCAGCTGTCAAGGCCAGGTAGGGTGACTGCCTTCCTCTGTTAGAATGTAATAAATTGAGATGTTCCTGTTCTTTCAAAATCTGACACTAGGGGTCAGACTCCTTTTGTTTTTCCTCTCCATTTCTTTTAGCAAGGTATGATGAGCTTTATGCCTTCTCCTACAATCCAAAGCAAAATGAAGATGAGCGGGTGCAAGGCTGGCAGCTCTTTGACTTGGCAGAAGAGTACAATCGGATGGGCGTGGCTAACTCTGACTGGCAGCTGTCAGATGTCAATCGCGATTATAAGGTAATTGTTTCTGTGAAGGAAGAATGCAATAGTTATTTCCTGTATTTGTCCTATGAGTCCTTGTTCGGTTTTGCTGCACACATCTCATTGGGAGCATCCATCAGGATTCTTACCCATTAGATCAGCGGTTCCTAAACTCTCTGGAGGTTTGGGAACCTCTCCAAGTATTTGCAGGAGTGGGGCAATGGCAGAGTTGTGATAGCAACAATCGCTTTACTGCTGGCGACAGAATGGGGCTGGGGTGGGGCTTACTATTGCTTGCCCCAACATCTGCCCAGAGATCACAAATCAGAAGTGGGTCACACTTTTTTAAAAGTTTTCCAACAGGGAGCCCTGCAGAGGGGTTCGTGGGGATCCTCAACCCTCAAAAACTCTGGGTCAGGCAGTGGTAAGTCCCCCAGCCCCATTCTTTAGCCAGCCGTGATGCGATCGTGGTGATGGCGTTGCTGCAATTCTCCTGCCTTGTCCCTTAAGGGGAGAGAAGCAGGGCTTTCCGGGTTGAGGCACCGCAGTGCTTCAGTTTGAAAACCCCCTGCATTAGCTGAAGTCTAAAGGGGGTGTGTGTCTTGCAATGGTTCTGGAATAATGCCTGGAGAGTGCGGCTTGTTTTTCTCCTTCCGTGTGAGAATTCTGCTTAAAAGCTCTCTCCAGAATCCTCTGTAGTCATTTTAGCACAAAGTTCCATGCTGCACTTCTGGGTTTAAAACAATTGGAAGACTCTAGACCTTGGTAATGGTTAAATTTCTTGTGAGGGACTTGGGAAAGTAAAAATTTATTTAAGGATTATTGCCAAGAGAACCAAACTATTACAGGTAGATTACCCCTTATCCAGACACCTGAAATCCGAATATTTTTGTCCAAGACTTATTTTCTGTAATGTGAATTTTAGGTCTTGTGCTCGTTCCCATGTATAGTACAGGTACAGGTTGTAAATTCTGTTCTTTGTTCTGTGGCGTGTACCTGTGCAGACATTGGTGAAGAAAGTCAAAGGCCAGCAGACATTCGTCTGGATGACAGCGAAAAGAGCAAGAGGAAGCATTTCTCATTATATTTATGCAATTATTCCAAAATTCAGACACCTCTTGTCCCACGCAGGCTGGATAAGGAATGCTCAGCCTGTAGCATCTTATGTCTGATTTTTCTTAATAAAACTAGATTTGCTAGGCAACTTTTGCCCCATCTTCCATATCTGCTGATGGATTGTTCTGATCAGACTGTATTATGCTCGTTGTGATTCCACTCCCTTAAGCACTTTTCAGAAGGAAAATTGCAAGAACATGCAGCATTTATCTTGCCTTGGATGTTCAGAATAACTCTCCTAGTCCCAATTTCTGACAAAAGTGAAATCTGACATGCAGATGAAGCTCTGCCTGCAAGGCCTGCCTCCTTGACTCCAATAATCACCACTTGAATGCCTATCTAAACACGTAAACATTGCTTACAATGTTGTTGTTTTTTCCCTTCTCTCAGATCTGTGAAACGTATCCCAGAGAACTTTATGTCCCCAAGAGTGCGAGACAGCCCATAATTGTTGGGAGTTCTAAATTTCGAAGCAAAGGAAGGTTCCCTGTGCTGTCATATTATCATAAAGATAATGAGGTATAGTCTGATTTCCTTTCAGTGCAAGTGGGCTAAAGACTATTTTCCAACACAGGAAAAGACAAGAGGGTGAGTAGCGTAGCCTAGATGCTTAGATGTGTTGTGGCATCTAGTGGATGGATGCTAGTGGTGTGTAGCAAATCGTTAGGTCCTTTCTGACATGCACCTCTACTAATGTTATCAAAGGTCCAGAAATAAACCTTCTAAAATTTAGCTGTTTGTGTAGCAATTACTCATAGTGCTTGACAAAATCAAAATTTCACGTTAGTAGAGGCGCAGAGTTGGGTAGAACTAATGCCATGCATGGAGCCTAGAAAACAAACTAATCTGTCTTGGGCGTTACAAGTAAGTCGCCTATAATTGCAAATAGACTACTCTATGTAATGCAAAGTATATCTCTTTTTAGAAACTAATCCGGACCAGTCATCTCAGATTGAAGCTTTATCACTAACTTTTGGGCAAACAATCTATAAAAGTGCAAACATAAACTCTGAAATATTTTGATTTTTAGGTGTCATTGGATGCCCTGGGTCTTCATGGCTTCTTATTAAAATTATGGGCTAATGACTTGGATTGCTATTCGTGTAATTTAAAAAGTACTCACTTAGACCTGTTATGATGTGATTTTTATTTTTTCTCCCTCTATCTCATTGCTAGGCTGCGATTTGCAGATGTAGTCAGCCTCTTTCGGGATTCAGTGCCAGATGTCTGGAGGATGAGCACATGCTGCAAGCGATCAGTAAAGCCAATCCTACCAATCGCTATATGTATGTTGTGGACACCAGGCCTAAAGTATGTGTTGTCTTTTTAGCTAATGACTTTCAGTATTGCTAGTAAACAAAAAGTACGGCTTTGGGGTAGGAAAAAGTGGGGTTACTCTGACAAGAAACAGTATGTTACTGTATTGAGCAGTGCCCCAAAGAGAACAATGGAGTAGTCTTCTGTGACTAGTCATTGGGTGACCTATAGGGCAATCCTGTGCACATTTACTCAGAAGTCCCATTGAGTTCAGTGAGATTTGCACACTTACCTGGGAGTACAAAATTACACCTAGAGTAGCTCTTTGGAACCCAGAATTGTCCTAGAATCTGGGATGTCGTCAAAATGGTATTCTTGTTTCTCTCATGCACATCATGCAAGTAATATAAAATTTCATTTTCTCTATATATTTTTTTCAAGCTGAATGCAATGGCAAACAGAGCAGCAGGAAAAGGCTATGAGAATGAAGACAATTATTCTAATATTAGATTTCAGTTCGTTGGTATTGAAAACATCCATGTAATGAGATCTAGTCTGCAGAAACTTCTGGAAGGTATGTGTGCTGCTTAACAAAACACGAATCTAAAACTGAGATACATTAGAAAAAACTATGCTATAGATGCTGAAGGGTAGAAAACAATTGTGAATTCTACTTGTGGTAGCTGAAACCTCCTGCCATCAGCTTAGTTTATGGAAATGGTTTACCTAGAATAGCAGTTCCCAAACTGTGAGTCTGGGGCTGCCAGACAGGGTGACAACCCAATTTTTGGTAGGTTGTGGAACTGATAAGGCTGATTAGGCTATGTGCATCAAGGGTTAAACAACTTGCTACTTGCAGGGACCACTACTGTCCAATCACTATTATAGCCCCAGAGGCTTGAGTGGCTGATAAAGTGAAACCTTTTTTAGGTGGATCCTGATGTTAAAAATAAGCTTTGAATTAGAACAAGTTCTTAGTTGAAATGTAAAATATTTATTTTGGGGTTGCGTGTGTGCAGATCTTTGATATTGTTAGAAATAAACCTCAGATATTCTGTTCCTTGGTGGAGGAAGGGCATTCCTTATTGAATTTTAATAATTGTAATCTGCTTCAGTCATTTTAATATAACATTTGAGAACACATCTTGAGTTCATGGGGTCTCATGAGCATGTTCCTTCAACTTGAGCAACTTGCTAGAGTTCTTATATCTGAACTTTTTGCCGCAAAGGAATAGCCTGGGTTAATCTCCTTT
Organism: Lerista edwardsae; assembly: GCA_029204185.1. Lineage (NCBI taxonomy): Eukaryota > Metazoa > Chordata > Lepidosauria > Squamata > Scincidae > Lerista > Lerista edwardsae. Next base: position 10,049,223 of record JAJKFI010000030.1, read on the forward strand.
CCCACAAGCTACACTGGGGTTTCCTACCATAAGCACTTAAAGTGTAAAGGGCCGATGCAGTGCCCTAAAACAATGGGAACACCTACCCCAGACTGACAAGGGAGGGATAGTGTGCTTAGTAGGTTTCATGTTTAAAAATTGGTCACTTGTGTTTAATACAGTGGCCCAAGGTAAACCCAAGCTGCAGTCTGGTGTCTTCATTGGGAGGTGCAAGGGTAAATATGCTACCTCTGAATGCCTGCTACAGGGGAGTGGCAGCGAGATGCAAGTATCTTGTTGTCTTGTGTGTTCCCTGAGGCACCTGGTGCACCACTGTGAAATACTGGAAACTGTACTAGATGGGCCTTTGGCCTAATCCAGCGGGACTCTTCCTATACTATGTTAATGCGTATTGGCAGGGGCAAGCTCATTTTTCACCATTGGCGCATCCCTTCAGGTAGCATCACAGTGGCAGAACTAGGCGTGTAGGGGCCTAGCATCCACAGGGCTAACCTCTTTAAGATTGATGTATAGGAGACCAGAGGTAGATGTGGGAGAGGATGCATCTATGTGTGTTACGTGTGATTGCAGCCAGCAGTATGAACAGGCCTTTTGCTTGCAAGATCATTCTTATGTATGATCCAAGACTATTTTTTTTTATATAATGTTTTTCAAACTTCTAACATTCTGTGGCTTAGTGTTCTCTTCTGGGGTGCCTATTCTGGGACATTGAAGGGAAGGTTTTTCTCATATAACTGGGCAAGAGGCACTTTTTCAAGTGGTGTCCTCTTATATTTAGCAGGGGGAGAGCAATTGTCCCTCTTCACCCCAGCACAGTGTCTTTCTCGTGGCTGTTGCTGGTGGTGTTCTTCTTTTAGATTGTGAGCCCTTTTGGGACAGGGAGCCAGTTAACTTTAATGTTATTATTTGCCTGTAAACCGCTTTGTGAACTTTGTGTTGAAAAGTGGTATATAAATACTAGTGATTGATGGATTGATAATTTGCGAATCTAAGAATTTCACAAGTGTTTAAAATGAGGGTAACGTATGTTCCTTGTAGAAGGAATTGCTACGTTTTGGAATTACGGTAATAGCCACTGATTTTCTTTTCTTTTTAGTCTGTGGGACAAGAGGCCTGTCGGTCAGTGATTTTCTATCTGGCTTGGAGAGCTCAGGATGGCTGCGGCACATCAAAGCTGTGTTGGAGGCTGCTGTCTTCTTAACCAAAGTAATTTTACATTATTAAAAATTTTAGAAGGTAGTGCATACACCAGATTAGGGTTTAATTGATATACTCCCTTTGAAGAAACAACTGTCACAGCAACTCTGTGCAAACACACAAATGGCCCAAATCTAGGAAACTGTGTACAGCGGAGGGCTTTGCAGCTATGTTTCTGGATGTGCTACACCAGAGGTAGGCAATCATCAGATTTGCATGAGCTGCCTAGCAAAATGCCAAAGAACTACTCTGATTTCCCCCACCCCCGTATTTAATTATAGGAAAAAAATCCCCAGAGCAAGGCAACAGGGCAGGGGATCCTTCCAAGAGACAACACACACATAGCAGCAAATCATTAATAAATACAGCCCTCATGGTCCTGGCTTCTCTCCCACTCCCATATTTAAATATAGAAAAAAATTGCCAAAGCAAGGGAATAGGCCGCGAGCTACCAGTAACCAACCGGAGAGCTGCTGGTAGCTCATGAGCCCGACGTTGCCTACCCCATGCTACAGTGATGCGAATACTGTCTGCTGTGCCAGTGGTGATCACTGGCATGATGAGGAAGGGGCTGCTGGATTGAATCTTTGCCTCTCCATATGTAATCTGAGCTGTAAGTGCATTCTTAGCTCCCTGCAGTAGCCTGTATTGGAGCAGAGGCAGAAAGAGAGGTCTTTGCTTTGGATGAGGGCACTTCTGTGTATTTAGTGGTGCTAAATGTAAAGTAGGCTTTAAAAAGAAACTTGAGTAGCTGAATTTATGTTCCTCTTTGTAATGCGCGCACGAATAAGGCTTGTCTTTTTCTCAGGCCATAGCTTCAGAGAACGCCAGTGTGCTGGTACATTGCTCTGATGGCTGGGACCGGACTTCTCAAGTGTGTTCTCTGGGTTCTTTGTTGTTGGATCCATTTTACAGAACAATGAAAGGATTCATGGTGAGTACGTGTTCAGAACAATAGCATGTGCTAAAACTGCGTTTTGCCCAAGTGATGCATTGGGCATCACTGCATTTTTAAGATGCATGTTTCAGATTAGACTGGAATTTACTCTCTCTGTTGGAAATAAAAGATGTGTATTTTTCCTGTGTGCGCATCAAGCTATATACAGTGGGCCCTCCTTATCCGTGGGCTCTCGGCATCTGCCAGTATCCGTGGATGACGAGCCTGTAGCTGGAGGGTCTGAGAGGACCTCCCAGACACACTCAGAAGGTACTTACGATTCGGGCCAAAGTCTTGAAATGACTTGCAGTTGCAGTGGAGACTTCCAGTGGCATCCAAGAAATTCTCCGAGGGCCTCCAGCAGATTATCCATGGAATTTAGTATCCATGGTGTGTCCTAAAATGGATCCCCCATTCTGAGGGCCCTGAATATTGGAAGACCAAGAGCTCAATTAGATGACTTTTACATCAGTAGAACATAGGAGTGCAGCATAAACCTGCATTTGAATTAATATTTACAGCGTATTTAAATAGAACCTTAAAGTATATTTAAATTCTATTTAGGCCCATTTGTAATTTTGCATGAAGTTTGTGGAATAGATCTCCCACCTTGCTAGAAAAAGGTGATGCGTTTATTGTTCCAGTTTTAAGTATTGTATTACTGAACACATCAACTGCATCGTTTGTTTTTCAACTCTTTATAATTCCAGTCCTTTTAACTCTGATATATATTTGAGCTGGGATGTTTCTGGATATTGATGTTTTAAAGAGCCAAGACTAGAAATCCAAAATTGAACTTCACAAAGGGGCTATTCAAATCAAAACCTGTGTAAAAATAAATGAACATTTCTGGAATAGAGTTTTGCTACATGGCTGATGCTTCTTTTCTTCCAGGTTTTGGTAGAAAAAGACTGGATTGCTTTTGGACACAAATTTGCAGACAGGTAGAGTGTTTGCGTTAGATAAATACTTGCTGCAGATTTGCACTGGTTATGTACTGCTGAATGTGCGTCATCAGATTAAATTAATAACTCATATATAGCCTGCATTTTTGCAGTCCTAATGCGGTGGTGGTGGTGGTGGGAGATCTTTTTAGCCCTGTGATAGCATTCTCCTTATAATCCTTCCAGGCTAGAACTTAACTGAGCTCCTGGGAAATTACCAGAGAGCTTGACACAACATCTAGTTTTCCTGTTTTCACTAAGCTGCTCAAAACAAGATACATGGAAAAACCTCAGAATACTTGAGATCATTGAAGCTCTTTCGTGGTACCTGTCTGTGGTACATCTCCTGTTCATGATGCATCTCCTGCTCATCGACAGTTAACTTGAAACGCAACTCTGAGGACTGAGTTGCAAGTCATACACATAGCTGCTTATGCAGTCTCTGTGTTCGTTCCAGAATTCATATGCATGTCCTTTGTACACAAATGCGTTCACACATTTTGGAGAGATCCCAGGGAATCCAATAGCATCTGAAAATGCTAAAAAATCTCATCTGCCTTGATACTTAAAATGGGCTTGATATCTAAATTTCATGGTACTTTTACCATTTTGGCCTTGATTTGGGTATGTTTGTCCAAATGGTAGAGCAGTTGAGCATGATTTTACTAGCATCCAAAAACTGAAAAATATTTTAGATGCCCAAAGAGGATTTGGGCTTGTGATTCTTAGCAGCAGCCCCTTTTGAGACTAGTGAAGGAGTGAGGCAAAAAGCAGTTTATGATTCAGCCTGCAATGGCTCTTCAAAGGATGGAAGGAGTAAAAAGAAATCCCAGGGAGCATGTCTCGAAATCAAGCCCTTTGATTCTGTGTCACTCTTGTGTGTGCTTGTGTCTACTTACTGTTATCCCATAGGTAAAACTGAACTTGCACACAAGACTTGAAATAGAAAAGATGCCAAACATCTTTACATGCTATCGTCTTCTGTCACCAGATTAATTTTTGTCCAATATTCCCCCATGTTATGTTATGTTATGTTGAAGTGTTCTTGCAGCTTTAATGATCTCTAGAGTAGTGTTGCAAACAATTATTTTTATTGTAGTTGAAGTTCTAATGCACTTGTGACGGGACCAGCATATGTCAAACGGAATATTTTTGACATAATACAGTATGAAAAATCCCACTTGTTGGTATTCTGTCTGATATTAATGTGAAATATGTCTTATAGATGTGGCCAACTGGATGGAGACCCAAAGGAAATCTCTCCAGTATTTGCCCAGTTTTTAGAATGCGTCTGGCATCTGACCGAACAGTTTCCACGAGCCTTTGAGTACAACGAAGCCTTTCTCCTACAGCTCCATGAACATGTCCATTCATGCCAGTTTGGAAACTTCATTGGAAACTGCCAAAAAGAACGAGAAGAGCTTAAGTAGGACTTCTTCCTTGAAATTGTCATGTAGAACTTGCCTCCTCTTTCTGCCCCCCAGCAGGAGAAGTCTGAAAGTTTTCCTTTGGGATGACAAAATATTATCCTTTAGACAAGATCTATGGTAGTGGTGACCAAAATTTGCTGGACCATAAATCAGCAATGCATTTTTTTAACAGCTGTGCTGCAAGTCCTGACTTAAACCATTTTCTACCAATGATGTGTTAGAGCAACGTTGGTAAAAATGCAATCTCCAGCATTGGTTAAACCAGGGTGGTGGTGGGTTGGAATCCAATCTTACAATTATGCAAGAAAAACAATTCTGTTTCAAGATTTCTTAAAATCTTAAATGTGCTGTATGCTGGGGTGGGGGGCATAGATACAGTTTAGATATCTGTCTTCTCTCCCACCTCCTCATGGGGGAAATGTTAGTAAATCTGGGAAATGGAATGGAGAGGGGGGTTAACTCACCCACCCTCGCCTAATACTCAGACTAGATCCCCTTCTCATTCCCCTTCTTGACAGCTGCTCTTAAGAAAAGAAAAGATGTCAGGATCATGAGCTATATTCTCTCTAAGGATCTGTTGTGGTACACAGTTCTTCTAGAGCATGATGTTGCAATGCTATCCTTGCATTGTGCTTAGTGAGGACATTGAACATTATTGCCAATGTCTGGGTTGCCCAGTTCCATGGTGCACAAGAGCTCTGCTTGTCACACAGCTTATAGGGAACACTGAACTTGTATGGTTTGTCTCTAACATACCAAACTGCATTTGCAGGTTGCAGTCTCTAACTGCATCAAACCACTGACAATGTTTAACTTGACATTTTTCTTACCTTAAGATTGAAAGAGAAGACTTATTCATTGTGGCCTTTTCTTCTGGATGAATATAAGAAATACCTTAACCCCATCTACAATGAGAATTTTTCTCAATCGCTCGCAGTTCTGCAACCCAGCACAACATCCTTCAACTTTAAGTAGGTTTCACTGAAATATTTTTTTTTATGTTCCAGTAGGCAAAGCGGTGTATTAAAATACTGTTATGGTTGACACACACAGGTTTTGGAGAAACATGTATCATCAGTTTGATCACACCATGCATCCAAGGCAGTCTGTACTCAACCATGTCATGAGCATGAGTGAACAAAATAAACTACTGGAGAAAGATGTTAAAGAACTGGAAGCTGTAAGTATTGGGGAATAACTTCGTTTGGGACTTGAAAGGCTTGCTTTCAGTCCTCATCCCACATGGTATCTTGGATCTAAACCCTGTCTTCCATGAATGGAAAGGCACTTCTGCAAGGGTGCTTCTCTCCTCTCCTCCCACCTCTGCAGATTCCTTTCTACAGTTCCCCCAAGTCCATTCTGTGCTGTCCTGGAAGGTTCCCCAACCTTCAAGAGGAACGTCTTGAGGTTGTAGGGGACTGTTATGGGGAGAAAGTGGCAGGAAAACCCCATTGCATGTGATGTTCTATCTGTAGGTCTTTCAGCTGTATTTTCTTTTGTGTTTATATTCTGCCAGCATTGCTTTTGTGAGCGTTGTCTTTGAAATGCATAAGAAAAGATTAGTGTGCCATCTCCAAATGCACTCAAGAACAGTCACATGAATCAGAGAGGAGTTTGCACTGCATGTCGATTTGCCAGAGACTCTTGTACCGAAACTTTTGATCCACTTGCTATAATTCTCTTGAATAGCGAAGCTTGGTGTTTGAATGTACTTTTGATTGCTTATGGCCTCTGGGGTGGAATTACTAATCAAACTTCCTAGGCAGTTGCCTAGCAATGTAGGCTGCAGCAACAGATGAGCCAAGATGCCTTTCTCAAGTACTGCCATGCTGTACTTTTGCTGCTCAGGAGGGAGAAGGAACGCTGAAAAGCCTGATAGATGGAAGCAAGAAGTGCTGCAATAAATGGGAGTGGGGTGGAGAGAATAATAATGCAGAAAATTCCAGATTGGCCAAAGTAAGGTTACTGCCAAGTAACATTATTTTTGGCAGCTGGGTTGGCAAAGGCCTAGTGAGCCAGTGCCAGCCAGATAGATAGTAGGCAAGATAAACTAGTTGTCTTGGTATAAGGAGGCCTTCAGTGTTCACAGGAAGAGTAAGGAGTCTAGTTGGTCAAGAACTGGTTGTGAGCATCTGGAGAAAGAAAGCGTTCTGAAATAACTAATTTTGAATTATTCCTCTTAATTTCAGAAATTAGGGTTCCGTGCCAGCAAGGAGCTGGATGCAGTCTTCACCAAGGAACATTTCCGATCTACTCATCCTATGCCACCAGCACGTAATACATGCCAGTGCTATAAGAAGGAACAGCCTCTGTTGCATGGGAATGACTGTATTCGAACGATAGAGGGCTCCAATGCAGCAGACAATCGGTACAGCGAGTATATGGAAGAGCTCTCCAAACCAGAGCCAGGTGTTGTCAGTCTGGAGTACGGCGTGGCAAGAATGACATGTTAAAGGTCACGCAGAGCACTGCTGTACCCTTTCTGAAAAAACGGCAGTTCAAGGACAGGGCATTGTGAGACTGGTCTCTTGGTGCATGACCAAAAACCGATGGATTGAATGGAGAGCCTCGTTAACATGGACTAGAACAGCATGTTGGTTGTTAAGGAGGTAGTTGCTGTTCTCTTCAAGTCATTGAGTTTGTTATATTGAAAGAATTGTGGAGTGTTTCCTGAAATTGCTTGTGGCTTAAAGAACTGGGGAATGGAACTGGTTTGTGTTTTGGAGTGTAGCAAACTATAGTCTGCACTGGATAACTCGGTGTTGTTTAATGTGTTTATTGCCAAATGGTTAATCCGTCTTTAAAAATCTACTTCTAGGATGCAACAAGCTACTTACTGGATCAGCCAAAAGTATATAATGTACAGTGTATGTGTACTGCTATTTAATCTGTTGCTTGTTACTAATTTTTGATGTCTCAGTTGCCATTGAAGGTACTGTATCTCTAACTAGAAAAAGCTGGCCTTATCTTTTTTTAGTCTGCTCTGTTTTCTCTGAGAACATCAGATTGTGAGATAACACATTGTACACAAAGTGACTTTTTGAAATTACTGTACTGTATTCTCCTTCTCCAAAATAGCATGAATTAGGACAGATTCCATCTATGGACATGTTAGCTTTGCTTTGACTGTGGAATTTCAGTCTCTTGAAACAACCAGTTTTCCTGATTATAAAAGGATAACTAACGTTAATGGGTTGAAATTGCACCCCTGATCTATCTGACGGGCAGTTTATGATGAAACTTGTCATTTGTGTGTATCCATGCAAAGGACTAAAATACTTGGAGCAAAGAATTTGTTTTAATGAAAACAAAACGAACAGGTCCTAAACAAAGACTGTGCATCTTTCAGATAAACAGGTTTTTGTAGACTCAGCAACTTCAGTATACATAAATTGCTTGGGCATCGGAGAAGAAGGAAGAGTTGCACATGTTTTTAGCATTTTTTGAATTGGTGGTGATGGTCTATGAGATATTTGTTTCTCTCCCACGAATCTGTTTTTAAAAGAATTAGTTTAAAACCCAAACAGAAGGTCACTTTTAATCTGTAAAAACTAGATTTCATTTATGTAGCATAAGTCGTAGTGGCTGACTAATGTGGCAGTCATTCCTATTTGGGAGCAAAGAGGCATAAACCCCAGGTTTGCAAGCCAGGTGGCTGCAGACTCTCTAGCCACTTGCTTTGAAAACCTGCTCAAGTCCATGCCTGCAGGGTACAGTATATTACCTCGGAGCAAACTGATCTCTAGTTAACAAGAAGACTTAGGAGGATTATATGGTGCATCTCATATAGGTAAATGAAATGGTCTTTGGGTGTACTGTATTTTGTTTCAACTTCACCAGAGAAGAAAATAGATTTGCTTTCAGCATGTGATCCTGCCTCTGTTTGCTCTTCCCAATTTGTTTTTATTGTCTAATTGAAGGAAAGGAAATGAGCTTTGAGAGCCAAGATTATAAACATGCATGCCTTGAGGTATTAAGCTCCCTAGGTGGTATAGCAGACTAATTTGTACCTGAGGGATCAAATGGTTATTTGGCTCTGCGTGAAAATTAGTTTAGACTCATTCCAATCCCTGAAGGCTGTTTGATCAAAACTGCCGACGCACCACATGAAACTTGACACAGTTGGCCATGACTCCCACTGCAGTAGCTGGGATTCTGGTTATAGCAACAAGGGCAACACAGGTCATGACTGAAGTACTGGCAAAATAGTAAAGGAAAACCATAACTCTAACTAGAGCTTGCCAGAGCATTTAAATGGGTTCCCAGCGTTGCTTTATTATATGTTTAAAGAAGGCAAGTTGAAGCCTGGTATTGTTCATTGTTGTCTTGGTGATGGATATACTTATCCACAAAAGGGGCGCAGGAGGGGAATATAGGCATCCAGTGTAGTAGATCCTGCATGATGGTACGTTCTCATGGTTTTCTGCCATTTTCTTCCTGGTACAGATATTGTGTATATGCTGATTTTAGAAGTTATGAGGACAGATCAATATCTGCCTTGGGTTGTTCCTTTTTGCTGTGGATAAATCTCTAGTGTTACCTGAAACATTGAAAATACAAAATTTAATGTTATAATATCACACTTGTTTCTTGTAATCTTTAAACATCAGTGAAAGTAATCCATGTATAGTTATGGATATGCAGTATATATACAACTTATTCTGAAGGTATAGAATTTGAGGGTTTTAACTGTTCATTTGAATTATGGAAATAAAAAGCCTTGTAGAGAGTAAGACCTTTTAGACATGAGGACTTACTCACAAGTAAATATGCTTGCGAATCTGCACTGCAAGTCTTGAAGTGCTTGCATAACAAGGGGCAATTGTTCATAGAAAGGACTTGCGTACAAAGTGAAGACAAACATAATATTGTCAGTTGTAGGAACAATTTTAGAGTATCTTCACATTTTGACTATTTTAGTCTATAGTGATTGGTATTTCCATTGTATACACGTGACCAGATGTCTCAAAAAAACTGTTCTCAGATGCACTGAATTCTGTGTATCTATGATGTGTACATGTACATATTATGTATGTGATATACATGGGTGCACAGTGTGTATGCATAATATGATCCAGATCAGTGATCTCGGACCGCTGTGTATGGGAAAAGCCTTCCCTGTTGTGTGCTTCACAGATTGTTCCATTGCGCTGCTGCTAAAGCCACTCAAACTGTTTGAGGCAGTCACATCTATTGTCACTCCCCTCAGCAGACTGTTCACCCAGATTTCTGGGTAGATGTGACTGTCCAGAGCATCTAATCTCTCCGGGCAGAGCGAGTGGCCTTAGCAGCAGTAGCGAGATGGAACAATCTATGCTACTCACAATGACGAAGGCTTTCCCCATGCACCAGATCTGACTCGTGGGCTGTAGTTTGGAGGCTCCTTATCTAGATATATCAGTCATGTGTATTTCTCTGAAAGAGGCTTTTAAACTTCCTTAATTTAATATTAATAATATAGTTCAGTGCAGCTGGCTTAAACTTGCTTTTCTTGGTTGAATGGGTGGCTGGCATTTTTGCAAGAGTTTTTACATTTTAAGTTGACTTTCTCAGCTTTTCCTTCCCCGCTACCCTTCCTTTCGGCCAGCATTGAATAATTGATAGAAGGAATGTAGACCAGGGCTCTCCAAACTTTTCAGTACGAGGGCCACATTGTATATTTTACACATTTTCGCGGGCCAAAAAAATTAGTGTTTTAAATGAGTGAATGACATTTAAGTGAATGAATATGTTTTTACTTGGATCTTTTTTTGTAACCACATGGATATGATTCAGAACGAAACAAACATTTCTCATTTTCAAAGGAACAATGCTGTGCTTAGACTGAAAAATGATATATAATGAGTAAAAATGTCAAATACTGAGTTGCTGCGGGCCGGATAAAATCTTGTGGCAGGCCACATTTGGCCCCTGGTCCGTGTCTGGAGACCCCTGATGTAGATTGCATGCTAAGATCACCTAAAGTACTTAGGTCTGGAGCTAACAAACTTCCAGTATATGCCTTTGCAGACCTTCTAGGAGCCAATAACCTGGTGGGTGTCTTTCCTTTAAATGCACATGCAAATGGAGGCAGGCAGTAGAGAGCACTGTGATGTGTGTCTGGAGGAGAATCCTTAGCTAATTGGGGATGTGTGTGTGACTATGAAATGGCATGCAATTCATTCCTAGGTAAACCATCCAAGTTTGCTTGTGCCTATGTCCATTTGGTGGTGAAATGGTGTGCTCTCAGTTTGACCCGCAGCACAAAAGTGACATATGAATTGATTTGGCCGACTTCATTAATGAAACTGTCTTTTACGCAGAAGTTTGGATTATTTTTAAATAATCTTGCAGGAATAATGTTCTGTTATGGGAGAGCAGCATAGCGTCGTTTTTTAAACCATGCTCCTAGGCACACATAGGTCCCATTCTGCTAATAGTCTCACATGTGAGAATTAATTGTGTGTTGGAATCCTTTTTGTTTAATTGGAGCTTTACATTTCCAGCCATTGGGCTTTGTAGGACAGCTGCCAAATGGGTATAGTATATGAGACATGCGGCAGGGCTCTGCTGAGCTTGTGCATTTTCAATACATATCCAATTACTAGTGACCTGAATCTAGGAACGCAGCAACCTAAAAGCATCTAGTCACAAAGATGAGCAGAAGCATCCCCACTGTTGCCTGTTCTCACCCACCTTGTTTTAATTTGAAAATGCAAATCCTATTACAAGAGGCTTCAAATAATAGACTGAAATGAGAAGATACATTGTTAGGTGACTCCAGTAGGACCCTGTTCTGCCCTAGCATTGCAGAAAGCCTTTCTAAGGAACGGTATTGTGTCCTCTTCGGCAACAGTGGTTTTCCTTTTCTTCCAAAAGACCTTTTTATCACAGTCATATGACACATCTGGGAAGAGCTGAGATAACACAATACTCTGATACTGCTACAGTGTAAAAAGAAGCCTGCCCATCCATTGTATACACAACAAAGGCTCCCACAGCTGCCCTGTCAAAAGAGGGAATGAAGCCAGGATGGCAAAGCTGAGCTGCTGCCATGGAATTTTTGCAGATTGATGTTGCCATTCTCCCCCCCCCCCCCCCGTGCAATGAATTTAGATGTTGTGGTCTTCCTTCTAGCAATGCACCTGCAGGGCACTGAATTTAGGTTTTTTGGAGGCAAGTGAGGATGACAGTAACTGGGTAGAATCCTGACACACATGGACCTGAGATATAAAGCCTTGCTTTACATGACCAATTCTGACACAATTTTTAGGGCAGCAAAGGTTTGGATGTGTCAAGAATACATGGTCCCTGGATCGTAACTCCACAGTTTTGAGCCGCTGAGGTGGAAAGCATAGCTGTAGCGCATGCAGATTTTCTGGGATGTGGTGATGCCCACTGCAAAGCACAGGTTGGGAAACATACGCATGGCTGGCATGATCTTGGACTTGGCGTGCATGTATGTGCACATGTGCGAGCGCACTTGAGAAGATAGTGGCAGCTTTTTTGGTGCCTAGGGAAAAAAAGGTAAAGACCAACCCTGATTGAAATTATGCAAGAGCTCTCTGCTGTGATTTTAAACTTGTGTAGGAGGGTTTTGCCCAGGGATTATGTGCGTTGTGCTTAGGGCATTACGGAACTCTTTCTTTGCTTCATCTATGCCGGTCATTGTTTTGTTCCTAGACTGTTGTGTTCAGGGTATTTGGGGATTAGAGTAGGAAGTGCACATGATCTTGTACGTGGTTTTTGGAGATGGTCCAAACATGCACCTTGATCTCTACCTTGTCTTGGAGAGTTACAGTGCCTGGTGCCCACACCAGGCGTACACGGCATATCTGTGCTGTTAGGGGACAGTACAGCTAGTGTTAGCATCACGTCTGCAAGTGTGTCAGAGAAATGCATCATCTGGGAGGAAAAGGGGTGGGGTGGGGTTTGTGAACTGTCAGGGATGTTGTGGCAGGATGCAAAGCTGTAACTCGAGCCAGAGGAGCAGCTGTTTCAATTGCCCAGAGGAGTTCAGAAGGAGTCAGTTTGAAATGTTTAAATGCAGGAATCTTCCGGTCACCATCGCAAACCTTTCCAAGAATTGTTCTTTCAGTCTTCATGAGTTGTTTGAGTACATCTGCGGTTATTCAAATTTCCCCTTAATCTTCATCGTGGTCCTTTTATTTTCCTGTGTAATTCCCTGTGCCTCTGCCCTCTCCCCCTCAACACATCTGCTAGCCTCTGAAAAGTGGCTTTAAATCTTTTGCAGCAGTTTCTGTGCAGTGCTCTCAAAAATTCCTCCCTGAAGTCCAAGTAGTGCTGTAATTCATGGAAGTTCAGTAACCTGAAGGTGCCTTTTTCACGCTTATCAAAAAGAGAGAGGTTTAGATTAAAATTTATTCCAAAGTTAGGAAGATTTCGTCGTTCTCAGCTGCTGCTATGAAGCGTCACTGTGTTTTTAGCCTGTATACATTTTAATTTTGACACAGACTAGCAGCAGAATCTTAGGCTTGTATACTCAGAAGTAAGCCCCAGTGAGTTTAATGAGATCCTCCCAGGTAAGTGTGTAGGGTTGCAGCCTGGGCCTTTTGCATTCCGTGGGCATTTGGACCTCCTGTTCAAATATGTTCTTTTTGTCTGAACCCAGAGTTGGCATCAGTAGGAAACTGCCCAAGTCCATCAGAAGCCAATCCCTGGGAATACACTTGTGCAATGGGAAAGCAGCTCTATAGGCTGAAATGCTCAGTTCCCACCTCACTCCCATTCTTTTCACCAAGATTAGCCCCATGAATATTAAGGCAGTGGTTCTCAACACCAGGACCTACGTTTTAGAAGGACAAACTGTTGGGACCCACTGGAAGTGATACCATTAACCTGGAAGTGATATCATGGCTGGAAGTGATATCATCAAGCAGAACATTTGTTAACACCCCCCCCCCCAGGACAGAATCAAATCTAAAGTAAATCAAAAGTTTACCATAAGTATGAGCTTAAAAATTATTTAAAATAACAACACTCCCAACCAGATTTTTTTTGAAGAATTTATACCTTGCCTTTCCCATGCTGAAGCAAATGCCCAAGGCAGCTTACATGGGCAGCTTACCATTTTGCAATGGTTTTTTTTTGTGTTTTTTTTTTACAAATATACAGTATTCTGCGATTCACCAAGTCCTCAGTCCCAGATATAGCCTTCACGGTGTGGTTTTCTCCTCTGGCCGGGTGTTTCTCATCTGTTTTTTTTTTATTCCCCAAACTTCCCAAAGGCTGCAATCCTTTCCATAACTACACAGGAGTAATCCCCATTCACTCTCATTCTTAAAAGCATATACATAGTAACCTGTTAGAGGTTCAGATCTGTAACATTTCCTCCAAATGCAGTCACATACCATGGTAGCATCAGATTTAATATATTAAAAATAACTTTGAAATGAACGGGGACCTACCTGAAAGTGGGTCGTGCCCACAGTTTGTGAAACACAAGGGACATGGGGAGAAGTTTGCCGATACCCCTCTGAAACCTGTTTATGCGCATGTTGTTCAGTTGCTAAATCTTTGCGACCCCATGGACGACAGCACACCAGGCCTCCCTGTCCTCCACTAGCTTCTGGAGTTTGCCCAACCTCATGTTCATTGCTTCGGTGACACTATCTAACCATCTCATCCTCTGCCGTTCCCTTCTCCTTTTGCCTTCAATCTTTCCCAGAGTCTTCTCTTCTCATGAGGTGGCCAAAGTATTTGAGCTTCAGCTTCAGTATGTTTATGCACATAGCTGCAACCAAACCCATATGCACATACATCTACCTGCCAGCTGAAGGTAGCACGTTATGCATCTTTATGAAGAGCATTGAAGTCCATGAAAACATTTTCTACAATAAATTGGTTAGTCTTTAAGGCGCTACAAGACTCGTGCTGGTGTCCGATTCAACTAGCTTATTTTACCTTGGAACGCTCAAGATAGTGTGGGATTGTAAATTTTATTTTCATCCCAATTTTTTCCCCAAATGTGTGGTGTTTTCCCTTCCCCTCTGAGGCATACAGTCTGCAGTGTTTTGTTGGAGGGGTGGGGGAGGTCTTGCTTTCAAATAGCATTTACATTCTGAAAGACACACTGTGTGTTTGGTTGCATGCAAACACTGTTCCAGCCTGTAACTGTAAGCTCCATTGATAAGGCTGTTTCCTTTAAGGACCACTGATTTAGTGCCCTCCTTTTGTAATTCTCGGGGACTTTTTCATGAACTACTGAACTTGAAAAACATAGCTTTTTTTTCTTTTCTTTCATGGCGCTTGCTTGTTAAAGAGCCAGTCACTCCATGCTCTGCATCTCAATATAAATAGCCTATGGGATGGAGAGGAAAAGCTCAACATCTTCAATAAGACTGTATAAATAGGACAGTGTAATAGTAGTAGACAATGCAGTGTAACCCAATGGTATTCAAACTTTTTAGACCGGGACCCACTTTTTAAAATGGCATTTGTGTCAGGATCCACCGGAAGTGAGGTAATTAACCTGAAAGTGATGTTGTGGCAGGAAGTGCTGTCATTGTAACATCATAAAATGACACTCCTGAAATGCAAATTGGCATTCTTGAACTGAAGCAATTGTACAGCCATGAAACATCCCTGACAGAAAGCAAGATGAGGACAAAATACGATGTAAAAGCACCGAACTAAAAACAAAATTTTTAAAAACCTTCACTTGAAAATTCAAACTGTTAACACTTACAAAAGGAACATAACAAGAGTAAGGCCTGCAGTTTCCAAGATGGCTGCTCCCAGCTTTCTGCAACCCACCGGACATCAGGTCGCAACCCACCGAGTGGGTCCTGACCCACAGTTTGAATAGCACTGGTGTAACCTATTACCACTTATCAGCCATATATGTGTACCATTGTGTACTGTACACATGATGCTGGCTTAAAGGATTTATGCTTTCTAAAAATTCTTCCAAAATACAAGTTATCGGAATATGACTCTAATATACAGTAGGTTCTGCGGTAACCTTGATATAACCATTCTGTTTAACTCAGAATGCCAGATGCAGGGGAGTGGCAGCGAGATGCAAATATCTGGTTGTCTTGTGTGCTCCCTGAGGCATCTGGTCGCCCACTGTGAGATGCTGGAAGCTGGACTAAATGGGCCTTTGGCCTGATGCAGTAGGGCTCGCCTCGTGTTCTTATGATAAGGAGTGTGAACGTGCTCCCACCATGTTGATAGTGCAATGTGTGATGTGGCCCATTTTGGTTGCAGTGCTCCATGTGAAAGAGGAGGAGAAAGCATATAAAGGACTAAAAAATTTTTACATCTGATTGAGGAGGTGTTGTAGATTTTGCTGGACAAATCCATGAGCAGAAATCCGAGACTTGTGTCCAACTCCGATTATATGTGTGTTTCCCCCATTCATTATAATCTATCATTTGTTATACAAATTTTACTTGCAATATAGTTCTGCATGAAGAAAATTGTTGAGTCAGCACTTAAAGTCAAAGTAGGTGTTATGCATATGATTGAGAATAGTGTGCTTGTCTTTTCTTCACTAAACAGCAGCTGGAACCTTCCTCAAAGTTTTGGACCACCATCTCAGCCCCCATCAATCTCCCAATCTGGGTGTGTTTTCTAAGACTGCTATTTACCCTGGGAGGGGGAGGCACCCAATGGCAATACTGGGAGCCTCTTTGCTTTTACAGGGCAGCCTTATGGGTGGGAGAGTAATCTGGGCTGGCATTTTAGTGGGGGCAGAGAGTTAACCACCCTCCCCCTATGCTCTCATCTCAACCCATGCAGAGACCTGATTGACTATATATTGAATAAAAAAGGCATGCTATCTCCGTGTACATCAAGTAACATCTTGTTTGACCCTTAAGGCCAAAGTACATATTAATTTACAGTACATTATATTGTATTTTTCTTGGATTTAAGAAAAAGACTTGGGAGCACACAAAATTATAGCAGAGGCTAAGAGGCTTCCCCCTCCCCCATAGTTTCAATTGGGATCATGTGTCTGCGTCGTTTCCCCCCCCCCCCCACACACACACACTCTACTGTATTTACAACAGTTAAAAAAGCTTCAGTCAGCATTTTGGTCCTTCGCCTTTAGAGTGCAAGTGAAGAGGTGTCCCATTAAAGTTTTCACAGAATACTCTTGCTTAACTGAGATTTCCACAATTCAAGTACCAGCTGAATTAATGTAACTTAAGCACACCTTTTCTCAAAGTTCATAGCTTCAAAAGGCTCTTATCTGTGTAACACTTTTAATGTAGGCATTCTAGGATACATATGCATCTGGCCATCTCAGTATTTTCTAGTTGCCGTTTACAGGTCAAAATAAGCGATTGTGATGGGATACACTTTATTTTCCTGAAAAATAAAAAAGTGATTAACCATATATACTCACGTATAAGTTAAAAAAAAAACTTGACCCTGAAAAAAATGTGTTGACTTATACATGGGTCAATACAGAAAAGCTTCTAAGAGCAGCTGATTGGTGGTGGTGGTGATGGGGGGAGAGAGAGAGAGGGCTGAGAAGCAAGGGGGAGAGGTGGGGAAAACAGAACAAGTTTACTTACCAGTAATTGTTCTAAGGCAACACCATTCAGCAAACAAAAAAGGTGGCCATTTTGCCTTTTTCCCCAAGCAGGAAGAGAGGTGGGCACTTACTGTATGGGAATTATAGTATTTTAGGGCTGCTGCTATGGAAGTACTATACTGTATTCCTTCCAAAGCCTACAACTCACGTAAGCACCTTCATCTCAGCACTTTTGAGAAGGGAAAATGGCTCTTTTATTTTCCCTTTTTGCTTTCTGTTGCTGCCTCAGAACAATTACTTACTGGTAAGTAATTTTCAAAGAATTTCACATACCCTTAATTTTTATCGACTTATCCTTGAACCATAGCAAATTCTATGATTTTTGGCTTAAAACTTGCCCTCAACTTATCCATGAGATAGACTTATACATGAGTATATACGAGAGCACAATCTATCTTTTCAATATCATTTGCGATCACTGCATCTTCTGGTGATGGCTTGCTGAATTAGTCATGCTCAGTGATGTCATTCAGGGGGAACGGACCAGAACGGGCGTTCCGGATCCTAATGGGCTCCGTGGCTGGTTCCGGGTTCCTGACAAGTGCCAATCAAAAGTGAGTTCCTGTTCCTAAATCATTTGAATGACACCACTGGTCATGCTAGATTATCTCACCCAGCAAGGCACCCCAGAGTTGATGACATGATGCTACACTGGATGTGATGAGGTAATTAGAATAAATAGACTACATGATAACATTTTACTAGAACTGCTTTTAGAGGATTTAATTTAAATAAACGTAAAAATGTTTTCAAGAGATGCTGAAAACAATCGCCAATAAAGTCAGGTGTTTCAATTTAGCTTGAATTTTTTTTCAGCAATGAACTGTGGATGCATGCTTTAGTCTTGAAAAGCATGGCTTGAAAAGCATGGGCATTTAATCGATCTTAATTTTTCTAATGAAGAAACACTAATTCTTCTAACTTAGTGGTTCCCAATCTCTGGGGTACATATACCCCTAGGGGACTTGCCAGGACCTTTACGGGGTACTCAAAAAAGAATAGAATCATGGTGGAAAAGGCAAGTCTGCATTAGAATTAACAGCAACTATATTAATTACACACATTTTGTTAATGTGAGGAACACAATTTATGGAAATGGGCTGCCAAGGGGCACGAAACTAAAAAAAAAGTTGGGAACCACTGTTCTAATCAGTCAACAGTATTTATATACAACTTTTCAACACAAGTTCACAAAGTGGTTTACACGCTGATATTAATAATAGTTAAATCGCACCCTGTCCCAAAAGGGCTCACAATTAGAAATGTGGAATACCACCAGCAACAACCACTAAAAAAAGACACTGTGTAGGGGTGACTAAGGACAATTACTCTCCCCCTGCTAAATATAAAAGGATCACCATTGAAAAAGTGCCTCTTGCCCAGTTAGCAGAGGTTCTAACTCATTTTATATTGTGACTAGTATGTTCTAGTTGCCGCTGTTCCATAAATCCCCAGTGATCCTTTTCTGTCAAGGTTTATAGGGCAATTCTGCATCTTAATTCTTGCCCTAGAAGTTTCTGGCTGCTTTCTCTTATAAATTGTGACAAAATTTGAAACACTTTCTGCTTTGTAAAATGTGCCACAAGTATTGATTGGTTCCCCCCCCCCGGCTTAGTCAGAGGTGGGCTCCATAGTGTGCCAATCTGCTGCCCAGAGCCGTAATGTCCTACCCCAGTCCCCTGGGGTAGTGACGTCATGCTCTGCCTGTTTGCCTCTCCCCCATGTAATGGCTCCCTGAAGGAGGTGGCACTGCTGGTTGCAAGCCCCCCTCCTCCAGGGAGATGACGGAGGAAACTGCCTTTGCACTCACAGTGCAAAGGCAGTTTCCGCTGTCGTCTCCCTGGAGGAGGGGCACTTGCAACTGGCAGCACCTCCTCCTTCAGGGAGAGCCCAGAGGAGACGGCCTTTGCACCGCAAGTGGAAAGGCAGTTTCCTCCGTCTCCCTGGAGGAGGGGTGCTTGCAGCCAGTAGCGCCCCCTCCTCCAGGGAGAGCCTGGAGATGACTGTCTTCGTGCTGCTTGTGGTGCAAAGACAGTCACCTCTGAAACTGGGGCGGAGCTAGGGGCAATCCCGCGCCCCCTTTAAGCACAGCGCCTTAGGCTCCACCCTAGTTATGGTTCTGCTGCTGCCTCAGATAACGACCTCGGTCAGTCTTAATGGCTGAGCTGGCTTTGAGTCCCAAGGTTAATAGGAAATGTCTGTCAGTGCAGACTTGGGTGCCTTGCGAAGGATAATCATGAAACCCAACCGTTACTCAATCTGGGAGGAGATAGCGCAAATATTTGCGGTGCTAAATGCTCATTCCTGCTGTGTACAGACACATTCCAAAGGGACCTACTGACGACTTGTAGGAATTACACGGTGAAAAGTCAATGTTAGTAGAATGAAACATGCTTAATAACAGCTTGTAGCGGGAAGTGTAGTTCCCAAGCAGAGTAAACACAATTGTGCATGTTCATCAATACATAGAAACAAGGAGCCACCTGGAGTAATACTGTAATAGCCTTTCAACAAACCAGTCTGCTCTTCTAAAACTGCCAATGCCTTTTAAAGGTAATTTTATTTTTAAAAAACAGATGGGTAAAAGCTGTGTATTTCAGGGACGGCCAAGCGGTGGCCTTTCAATAGGTATGCTGCACCCAAATACAAAATAACCAGAGGCAGCGCATGGCTAGCCATGCCACAAACTGATGCATGTTATGGTCATGCCCTCTGTTCTCCATGACTTCAGCATTTATCTGAACTTAGAGGGCATTGCTGAATCTGGGGACACCTCCTCCCGGGAATACGGACTACTCACAAGTTGCTCTGTATCCATTAAATAGGAGGAGCATAGTACATCAGTTTTACAGCAGTTAATGTAACCAGAGTTGATTGCTGAAAGACACTGATCAGGGAAGAGAAGGGATGAAGAATAAGAACCATTTAAGGTTAGAACGCCAGTGTAAGAGTAAGGACAGGGGAGAGATAATGGAAATGGAGCTGGGTACTAGACTAGTGATTCTCAAACATGTTAGCACCGGGACCCACTTTTTAGAATGACAGTCTGGGGCTCACTAGAAGTGCAGTCATTGTGGTGCCAGAGCCTGCTGCTTTCCTAAGAATGCAGAATAAATTGAGTTATTTCTCAGCCAATATATGTATCTTATTATTTCTATTTTCAAATAGCAAAGTGAATCGGAAAGAAAAAAGTCTATTTACAACCTTGACATGAGCAAAACAACACAGCCCTCCCTTTCCAGCATCCCATCTTCCCATGTTTTCAATATGGCTGCTCTAGATGCTTTGTGACCCACCTGAAATGGGCTCATGACCCACTAGTGGGTCCTGACCCACAGTTTGGGAACCACTGTGATAGACCCTTGGTGTCTGCCATCCCATGTGCTCTTGCTGTCAAAACCCTTCTTCATGTTGACTGCTTGCAAATACTTATCAAACCTTGGCTGCCAGGCCAAGACCTCCTGACCTTCAAGGCCACTCCAAGACCTCCTGAGACAATAAGCCAAATGCCGCCCTCCTTATTCGATGATTGTGCCAGCCTCTGCTCTTCCTACTCTGCACTGTTCTCACGCAAGACTCTCCTCCTCTCCACATTTCTTCTCCCTCCCTGTCTGTCTCTTCCTTTTCCAATGCAGGGAGCAACAGGAGGTAGAGGAGCATGGGAGGCAAGGAGACAGCGATGGGTACCTCCCACCATCTGCTGCCTGAGGCGATCTCTTCAGTTGCCCTCAAGGGTGGGCCGGCCCTGCCCAAGACTCTGATGGGGAGCTTTATGTGTATGAAAGATCACTTCCTCAGAATCAATCTGGGCAGGCATTTCTGTGAGCTGTATGGCCATTTGATCAAGCTGTTTATATGTTCATTACCCTGCTGATAACATGAGCAGCATGCAGGTCTTTGGAATTATTTTTCAGCTATAGCTGTCTGAAAAGAGAACACACAGGACTCATAGTCAGTAATGGGGCAGGTAAATTGGGCTCAGAAGAGGCATTGAATACATTAGAATACATCAATGAGCTCTCAAAGGGTTCTTGCATTCTTTCATAGCTCCATTCAAGCTTCTGGTTGTAGAAAATGAGGCTTTCCCAGCACATAAAGAAAGAACTCTTCTCCTTTCATTTGTGAAGCATGCAGGTGTAAATCAGCCTCTGGTGGGCAGTGATACATTATGCAAGATTGCTCTCAACTTGTTGTTAAATCATTTCAAGTCGAGTTTGTGAGCACGGTGGGAGAAGCTTGTTCAGGGAAACTGAGGAACACCACAATACAAGGCACACAACACTCCATTTCCTCTTTACATGGCCTGAGTGAAGCTATGAGACAGCACACTTGAAGATCTAGGTCTCAATTTCCGCAGAGGATTTGAAGTGCTTCTTACAGATACCTTAGCAACTGTCATGAACAAGCACCTCTCTCTTGACGGCCCCCTCTTTTTTCCATTCAATGACAGTAATCTGTGTACACTGAGAGTGACCCAGAATTCAGCCTGTCATGTCTTCTGTTCTGGCTCCGGATCCTTGGATCAGGTATCACGCATAGCATCTGGCAATGAGATGCAGGTATCTAGTTGTCTTGTGTGCTCCCTGAGGCGTCTGGTGGGCCACTGTGAGATACAGGAAGCTGGACTAGGTGGGCCTTTGGCCTGATCCAGTGGGGCTCTTCTTATGTTCTTAAGGCCCAGATTGGCTTTTCTTTTTTTAAGGCCACAGGAAACACCCAGAGCATGTTTTGAGGGCTGGGGTGGCCCCCCTGACCCTCAGAAAGCTAAGGCTTCAGAGGGCCCTACATTACTTCTGGGTCTTTGGGAAAACCAGGAAGTGATTATTTTTGGTCTTCTGGAGGCCTTCTGAGGGCCAGGGAGGCTTTATGTGGCTTCCCTGGCCCTCAGAATACCCTCTGCACACAGCCAGAATACAGAGTGGAGGGTGCAGCTCATGCCAGTAAGGTCAGGAGGGCCAGAGGCTCATAGGGGACCAGAGGCTTGCTGCGGGCTACATAGAGGTTCTCAGAGGGCTGCATCTGGCCGCCTGGCCGGGGTTTGGAGACACCTGTTCTAAATTAACATAAAAATGACTATAACCATCCTTGAACTGAACTAATAGGATCAGACTTCTGAATCGTACTGATTAAATGAATCATGCTTTGCATGTAGCTGATTATGTAATGTAAGCTACATACTGTAAAATCTTGTAAACCAAACTGAGAAATCAGAGGCCTGGATCCAACGAGTGGGGCCGTGAGTGCCATGGACCCAAGTGGCAGGGCAGGGTGGGGGTAGGGAGACCTTTGGTTCTGGAACAGCAGCCTCCTCGTGCCATATTGTAAGCCCTTTTAAAACTGAGGGGACTGACAAAAGAAATTTGTTTGACACAGACCTGGATATGCTTCTCTCCCCCCCCCCCAAAAAAATCCCTCCACTAAGCCTTTGGGTACACCTAAAGTGGTTTTTTGGATTGCAGCCAATCTCTCTACATGAACTGCACAGCAGCACCATATCATTTCTGCATGAGTTAATTAATCAGATCAGTCCCCATATTCTTTCTTCACAACAGGAAAAACTCCTTAATCCTATTTTTCCAAGGAAAGCACAATCGTATAATATTTTTTCCAAGTTGGCTTTCTTCAGCAGGACCAGTTGTTGATGCTGATCTACATCTCCGATGTGAACTAGAAATGCCTTTTCATTGACGGATTATCACTTGAGGGGCCGTTGTCCATTACAAGTGATTGTAGGCACCACCATTGGAGAGCATGCACCATTTGTTTCCAAGGGTCTCTTCGCTCCGTCCTTTGCAGAGGGTGAGGATACAGTCTGCTGTGTAAGGAGCCTGGAGCAACATGCAAAGCAATCTGGAGAAGGGATAGGAATCGGGGATGTATCTAAAGAAATGCACGGGGTGCAATTTCACTGGGCAACAAGCTTTAGGGGGGCAAAAAGCTGAGCTTGACACTAGTGGCCAAAATGGCGAAAACCTTTATCTATATGAATGATACCATCACGTTACATATCATTGGAAAAGTATTTTAATGCAGAATGCAATGAAGCGAAGCAGAGAGTAATATCTTTTTCAAACATTATGGCCAAAAAACCAGAAAACGAAAATACAATTGTCATGTAAAAATTGAGGGCAGCAGGAAGGGGCACACGGCTGGAGGGAGGATGCAGGTTTCCCTCCTCTTTCAACCTTTTAAAAAGCCCAGGTGTGCTGTCACTTCCAGAAGTGACATCACTTCCTGTTGTGACATCACTTCCAGGGCATCATTTTGCCCTTGGCACCAGGCTTCACTTTCATTAGCTACACCACTGATAGGAATTCTTCTATAGGCAGCATAGCCCAACGAGGCAGTTTGTTCTTCCATTCCCCTTTCCTTGTACATACAAAGTGTGTGCTGTGCAGCCTTCCTTGGTGAGTGCTTCCTCTGTTTGAAATAACAGGTGCAGGGGATGCTGGGAACCCAGTGTCCTGAGCTCAGCTCACTGCAAACAGCAGAGGGGCAGAGCAGGGAGGCTGCATGTTGTGATCTCTTGAGGTGCAGGGAAAGGGTGAGCAGGCGCCAAATCATCTTTCACCTGCTTACTTGGTATTTTGAGAAGTGATTTGGAGCCGTGGCAACTTCCCCCCCACTCCCGACTTCTTTCCTCCAGCATGCTACAGGAGCAAGCAAGAGCATGCTGCTGCTGTGACTCTCAGCAAGTCTGAAGATAATCGAAGCACCCAGTGGAGTGGCTGGCCGGAGAGGGTGGCAGCTCGATGGGGGGGGCTCATCCATCCATTTCCCTCCAAGGGTAGGAACTTTACACAAACACTTCAGATGGCCCCATGATTGAGCCATCCCTGTGTGCACCCCTACATCTCTGATTTCCAGCCCCCGACTTCCTCTTTGCTTCCGCACAATGATCCAGCTCTCTCCCTCCTTAGCAGTCTGATCCTCCAGCCAGGCACATTAGCGTACAAACCATTTTTCCTTTTACAAGCCTCATCTTGATCTCTCAGTGTTCTCTTCCGTATTATTCTCTTTCAGTTGCTTTATAGCGTTTCCTCCAAGGAGCTCTTGGTGGCATAAATGGGTCATCTCATTTTATCTTCACAGTAACACAGTAGGCTGTGAGATAAATTAAGCTGAAGGCTGATGTTGCTTGTCCAATGCTGAGGCCACCAAGTGAGCTTGGTGGTTGAGTGTAAATTTTAACACAGATCTCCCTGGTTCAAGGCCAATGCTCCAGCCAGGACAGCACATTGGCACTTACTCCAACAGTTATAGTCATGTTATCGATCTGTTCAACTACTCAACAGCTACTCAATTACCCACCAGCCCTTTCCCCTACGTGGTTTGTGTCTATGCAGCACTTCTCTTTATGTCGATGGTTGTTATAGTATGTTTATTTTTATTTACTGTGAACCACTTTGGGAGCTTTGTTGCAGAAGAACAACCTATGATTACAAAGATAAATAAATGCATTCAGACTAGAGCAAATAAAAGACAGGCGCTATCTTACCTTATACTTGATGTAATGAAAAACAGGCATCTCAGTCCACAAATCCTGAAATGTAACTACATGTTCCTTAAATCCAATTACTTAAGCTTACCTGGTTTGTAGATGAGGTTGTAATGTGTGCTAATTGACCAACAGTTCTTGGGTGGCAGGGATCCATGTATCTAAAATCGCTTCGTTTTGGTATATAATGGTCCCTCCTTCTCAGCAGGTTTGGCATCCGCAGATGTCACTGAGGGCACAATCCTAATCTGGAGTTAGGCTGGCACAGTTAGGCCAGCAAAGTTTGGCTAGCACCAAGGCCATTGTAAAGTGCATTTGGACCACTCTTGGAGTCAGAGGCCAGCACACAGACGTGCACCATCCTCCCTGACTCCGAGAGTGGTCCAAATGTGCTTTACGGTGGCCTTTGTGCTGGCCAAACTTTGCTGGCCTAACTCTAGTTTAGGATTGCACCCTCAATGTATCAGGCCCATGGCTGGAGGAATCCATGGCCTCAGGGATCTCCCAGATGCAACCTTCAAGTCAACCTCTTCCCGGAAGTGCCTTTGCGTGCCTGAGGCCACCCCATGCCTCAGAAAGCCTCCAGGGTGCTTCTCAAAGGTGCTTCTGGTTTGCTGGTGCTCCCCTCGCAGATGTAATTTGGTATCTACAGTATGTGTGTCTGGGAATTGATCCCCTGTGGATCCCAAGGGCCCACTCTACCTGGTGTAAAATGCACAAGCAGTGCTACTGCTCCTCCTCCTCCTCTTACCCTGGATCGGAAAAGAAAGAGGGGCAGAGAGGAAGAGGAATGGGGAAGGGAGTTGAGTGCTGAGCCACAACACTGAATTGTGGGGGAAGCAGGAGCTAGCACTTCATCGGGCAAGGGGGGGGGAGCATTAGGCTTGTTGTCTCAGGTGTCAGGAGGTCTGGGGCTGGCCCTGGCTAGTCCACTATTATGCTAGTGGACCTCCATTGGCTGCAGATGTAGCCAATGACCAATCAAGGCCAAGGGTGCTGTCATACTATCCGGGTATTTTCTGGGCTTTTTCATTATCACTGGAAATATTTTTACACTGAAGGCAAAGCCAGCTACAGCTCTTCATTGAAAACCAGTCAGTTTCTTTTCCATCTATGCTTTTGAAAACCTTCACACCATCTTTAAACTTGATTTAATCCAGATGTGGTGTCATGCTTCTTGGTGGCTTTTGGTTTGCCTTTCATGTCACCCTCACCTCTTTACAAGAATGAGTTTGGGCCCAATCCTATCCAACGTTCCAGCACCAATGTAGCCACAATGCAGCCCTGATGCAACAAAATACATGGCCCCTTCCCTTGAGGAGGCCTCTGCAACTGCCCCACCCCAGGATGCAGGGCATGCCCCAGTAGCATGATGACTGAATCAGCTCTAGAAAGTTGGATACAGTGGGCCCTTTATCTCATTTACAGTACAATCCTCTGCAAGTTTACTCAGAAGTAAGTCTCATTGAGTCCAATAGGACTTTCAAGTGTAGGGCGTAGGACTGCAGCCTTAATTTTGCATTGTGGCTGAAACAAAACACAGTGTCATAGTCAAATTTTAACTAAAGTGTCAACTTTTTATGATGTGAAATTATCATATTTGTAGTGTTTGGTGATAGGGATTTTCATATGCTAACCTGGAATCTGCATAAAACAAATCCCCCTGTCAATTAATCCTGGTTTTAGCTAATTTTGCCAACTGACTAGGACAAAAGCTGGCCAATACTCTACTCCTGTGTGTCTGGTAAAGGCAGCTAACTTCATGCGACAAAATCAGTGGGTGAAGCTTTTCATGGTGTTGAAATAAACTTTTACTAAACTTGTACTTGTTTTACACAGCCAGAGGAGAGAACCACACATCTGGGACCCAGGATTCGGTGAATTTCACAGAATACTGTATATTTATTTTAAAAACCCTTGAAAAATTTAGACTAGCGTGCCCATGTAAGCCACCTTCGGCATTTACTTAGGCCTGGGAAAGGCGGGTTATAAATTCTTCAAATAAATAAAAAATAAATACTTGTACTAAGGAAGCTGCTGTTAAAGGCACAGCGAGTTGGTTTCTTAAGCTCTAATAATGTCCCAGTATCTGCTGGGGTTCTGTTTGTTTAATGCTTCTCTATCTTTTTAATAGGTATCCCAATATCCCTGGTATCCGTGGATAACTGAAACTGTGGATAACAAATCAGTGGATACCAGGGAACGTCTGTAATAGTAGTAATGATATTAATAGAATGTTTTTGAATGTTCAAGCATTCCATAAACATGATCTCATAATCTTTCAACACTGCTATAACAATACTGTGACAATGTCACTACTATCCCCATATAACAACTTCCTACTTATTCTACTAAAGTTCTAAGCAAAACAAAAACATTACCCCCTCTTTCTTCCTCTGTGAAAAAGAGTACCAAGGAGAATTCTACATCTTGGCAATATGGGGTGCCTAACAAGAAAGAAGCTTGATGTTTCAAAAGCTCCTCCTCTTTTTTTATTTTCTTTTTGCTGAAGCTGTTAGGCTTCAGTGGTCTTGAACAGGCAATATTCATTTAATGCGTTCACCACATCGCCCTTTGTTCCCCCTTCGCTAGCTTTTACTGCACTTCCCTTCCTTCCCCTCCCCCTTAATTGGCTCCTGCTGACCCTAAACTCTGGAACCATCCATAAAGTTTGCTGTGCTTTCGAAGGCATTTTGAACTCCCATTTTAACTGTCCTATTGCGCTTTCTCTTTTTTGATGCATGACATAGTGTTGAAAATCAGTAAATAAATATTCTTGATATTTTCATATTGATCATATATCATAATAAAAGTGGCAGCTGGCTTTTTGCTGCATTTTTATATTGTTTTATAATAATTGTTTTACAATAATATTTGATTTTGTGTAGGCTGCCTTGGGCGCCCATGGCAGTGCATGAACGGCAGGGTAAGTATGTATTAAATAAAATAATAACATTAATATAATATTAATCTGCCATTTGTAGGTGATGAACATGTGAAGAGAGCAAATAGGGACACACCAGGTAACGCTCCTCCCATTCTGATGCCCCCCACACACATTCAGTGCTAGTCATTGTGCTCTCCTCACATGTTTGCTTTGCACAAAATGCACTTTAAAAAAAACTCAGTGTTGCCGAAGCGAGGGAGAACTCACACAGACCAATATGATCAATAA
>JAJKFI010000030.1:10081503-10127851 GCA_029204185.1 Lerista edwardsae
CTGCCTGCCTGCCTGCCTGCCTGCCTGCCTGCCTGCCTGCCTGCCTGAAGGACTGTCGGATGGACTGATGGACTGGCTGAAAGACTGGGTAAGGTAAGGTAAGGTTATTGTGGGGAATAACTATTGGGTATTGTTGTATGGCTGCCACGCCCCTGGAGCCACCAAGTGGAGGAGGCTTAGGCAAGCTGACTGGTGGTGGGGTTTGTTGGTGCTAGACCTAGAGTAGTTTGGAGCGAAGCCAGTGACGAGGGCAGTCTGGAGGAGGCTGGCCAGCCGGTGATCCCAATCAAAGCTGCTGGAAGAGGGGAGGCCCAGTGGGTGACTGAACCCCCTCCCTCTTGCCTATCTCTGAGGCCGCTCTAGAGGAGAGACTAGTTAGCCTAGTGTGGGCAAAGCCCTTGGGGAGGCCCGGCAGGGAATTTGGCAGAACAATGGCTGAGTGGGGATTTGAACCAGGAGCGTCCAGGTCTAAGTTCCCTGCCCATTTCCGTTTATATGGCTGCAACTTACTTTTGTTACTGACTTTCTGGGAGTTGACATTAAAAGCAACAGTGCAAACTTAGCACACTTGGCGCAGCACATAAAGGTTGGCACGTGCAGGATCAGGGCCAACCTACCCATGAGGCAGCCTGAAGCAGCTGCTTCAGAGGGTGGGTTCAGGAAGGTGGTGTCTCCTGCCCCATTGCCCACTGTCTGACTGGCCACTGCCTTATAGTTCATTGTCCTTGAACTGTAATCAAGAGTTCAAGGAAAGTTAGACTACCTCCTCCTCTTCCACCTCCATGCCAAAAAGAAGAGATGGGTCTACTGCAGTCCTGATCCTGAGGACACTCCTGAAAAGAGCCACAGGAAAGAGGATTGCCTTCTCCGTATCTCCACCAATGATTCTTCAAAACTGGTGGGAAGCCTGTCAGATCTGAAGCGCTAGGAGGTGGAGAAGGTCAGTAGTGTACAGCTACAAGGCAGGCGTGGTGATAAGTATTGCCGGCACCACAACAAGTTGTGTAAGCAGCCCCTCCCACTCACCATCGTAGCCATTCTGGGCAGCGACAACAGTGCTGCAGCTGCCTAGAATGGCTTTGCTGGTGAGGGGGAGGGGGCGCTTACATGGCGCATTGCGGTGCCTGAAATATTTACCACGCCTCCTCCCTGTGGCTACGCTACTGGAGGAAGAAAGGAGCAGGGGCGTAGCTAAAGAAGTGCAGCGGGGTGCATTTGCACAAAGCAACAAACAAGAGGAGCTTGACACTAGTGGCCAAAATTGTGAAAACCTTGGTCAAAATGAATAATACCATCATGTTGTAAATCGTTGGAAAGGCAATGATGAATGCAATGAAACAAACCACATTGGAATATCTGTATTCTATCAAACATTATGGCCAAAAGCCCCAGGAAAATGAAAACACAACTGTGATGCCACTTCCTGTTGTGACGTCACTTCCGAGACGTCATTTTGCCCTCTGCACCAGGCTATACTTTTATTAGCTACACCGGTAGCAGTGGCGTCATGCAGCTGGAACGCTGGGCGGGAGGAACGTGGGGGCGGGGAAGACGGCGAAACGGAGCGGTACGCAACGGGCGGGCTGCCACTCACCCGTTCCTCCCACCCAGCGTTCCGGCTGCATGACGCCGCTGGCTGGTGGTAAGGAGTAGGTGCTGGAAGAACCAATGAAGAACTACGTGGAAGGACCACATAGTCACTGCTATCGCTTCCATCTCCACCTCCCTATTTCCTTTTCCACCCAGTGCTTTTCAAAACAGGCCATGGTGGGCAGGTCTTGGGAGTGGAACTTGACTGCCTCCAAGGCCACACCCAGCCTGTTTGGAAGAAGGGCAGGGTCTTGGAGATAGGAGATGGAGGCAGTGGCAGCCATGGGCAGGGCAGCAGAATTTCAGTACCACCTTGGTACCAATTCATCTTTAGCCAGATCTGGGAAGAACCTTCTTATTGTGGGGTGTCTTATTGTGAAGGCTTTTCCAGGCTTAGGATGCTCTCATTTTGATAGCATAAGATCTTCTACAACAGTTATCAGTGATAGGCTCCTCTTCCCTTTACAATTGAGTTTGATATCATTTTTAATTTCCTGAGCTGGCTGATAGCTTTCAGATGGTATTTTCCTTCTCTCACTTCAGTGGTTTTGCATTGTGCACCAGGATTACAATAAAGGTTGTGGCCGACAGTTTGCCTGACTGGCTGAGCCTTTATAAACCCTACCCACAGTCTGTGGGTCATCTGAGGTACCCATATCTTTGAAGGGAAGGGATTAGGATTTAGGTCTAACCAATTTTGTTTATTTTTAGCTTCAAATTCTGGCTTTCCATCTGGTTTTTGAGCAATTCCAGTTATCTCCTTAAGTTAGTTCATCAGATCATTTGGAACAGTTCTTCACGTTGCCTAGACTAGAGCATTGTTGGGTCCACATGTTGTCCACATGGTTTCATTAAATGATTTCATTGCATTGTGTCTGCTTTCTGTTTCTATCAGCTGCTATATTCAATAGAGTTCCACAGTAGGATCCAATGCTTCCTCACTATCAGTCCAAGCAAAGTGACACTATACTGGCCTAGTTCATGCTTGCCTGGCATGCACTTTGTACACAGCACCTTGAACACATGAATGTATCAGGTAGCCTACATTTCATAAGCAAAGTACTTTTCAGTCCTTATCTCTTTCATCCACACAACTCTGTTGTTTCAGCACACATTATGCCCATTTTACAGACTAGGTCAAGGTTTCCCCATGACCAAATGGGCTAGTTGTTACTGACTGTAGGGGGCGGTGCTCATCTCCATTTCTAAGTCTGTAGAGCTGGCGTTTGTCCGAGGACAAGTTTCCGTGGTCATGTGGCCAGCATGACTATACGCTAAGGCGCACGGAACACCATTACCTTCCCACTGAAGTGGCACCTATTTATTTACTCATATTTTTACATGCTTTTGAACTGCTAGGTTGGCAGGAGCTGGGACAAGTGACGGGAGCTCACTCCATCGTGTGGTCTTGAACTGCCAACCTTCCGGTCAACAAGTTCAGCAACAGCGGTTTAACCCGCAGTGCCACCACGTCCCTATTTTACAGACTAGGAACTAATTAAAAGTGAGAAATAGCAGCTTGCCAAGGCAACTCAGGTTCATATCCAATACACACTGCAAGTTTATTTCAATTAGAAACTACTTTGAAACCAGTTTAGTATCAAAAGTGGAGTACCCTCCACAGTCTGGCACCTCGCTCTGTAGCTGACGCTCCAGCATGGGATCTTCCATGCTGAAGCATTGCAATGAGAACACAACAAGCTGAGTGTTGGCACTGGATGGCCTTCCCTCTCACCTGCTCCTGGGTCCTATTTGCTTGAAATCAGACCGGAAACAGTTGGCAGCGACGCCATTGCCAGGTGCCTTGCTGCTTCTGCTCATCCTGGTGAGAAGGGCTCTTTGCCGCAAAAATGTTTTGCATTGGGCCCCGCATACATCTGGGGTATGTAAAGCAGATTCATACTTCACACACCTATAAGTAAATGACTAGCTAAATCAAAAGGAGATTAATTATTATACTAGCTTTTCTCTGGCTCTGAGCAGAGTCCAGCCTGCACAGAGCTAGGGAGGGAATGTCTCATCCTCGGCAAGAGTGTCACGGCAAGGTAGCTCATGTTACCGTTTTGTAAGGTAGCTCATGCACACCCAATGGTTGCCTACCCCTGTTCTAAGCTGTTTACATCTTTGGTGGGAGAATGCTGTCAAACTGCACATGGTGCTCACTGTACAATTTATGCCTCCATTTTTTGGTTTCAAAAACAGTTAAAACAGCAGCCACAGGGGGCCATCAGGACCATAGGAAGGCCCTTCCTCTTAACTCTTTCCTCCATGTCACATTCCTGACAAAAATGCACACTGTTACCAGCCTCAAGAGAGGAACTGCTGCTCTAACCTGAAACACAAATGAATCATTTGCTGACAGCCAATCAAAACCATACGCAGACTTCCCCGCACAAAGTGCAGGGCTTTTTCCTCTGCCGTAGAAAAGGAGAGAATGAACAAAGGCCAAATGTCTCAAAAGAAGTCATGCCCAGTTTCCTTTTCAACCTGTCCAGATATATCCGTAACTGAGGAGCACAGAGTCAATGCGGTGAAATAGCCGTTGTTAGAAACAGGCCTCTTCCATTCGCAGCAGATGCCATTGCCAACACCTTCGTCCAGTGTTCATTTGAAGCCTTTATCAGTAAAAATTCAATTTGGGATTTCCTAAAGAGACTAATACAGCCTAAGCAGTTTAATCCTGGGTTGGTTTATCTGTGTTTCTGAGCCTCTGAATGATTTAACGGGTAACCCATATTTTAGCATGTGTGGATTACTAACCTATTAACCTAAAGATGTCTTAATCTGATTTGAATTAATGGTTTGAATACTAGTTTGTTTACACTGTGGTCAAGCATTTTGACAAATTATTTTTCTAGGATTGCTTTTTATTGTTAATATTTCAAGCATCCTTGCTTGAATATGGAAATATTCAAGCACCTGCCTTTTCCTGGTGGGTTTATTGTATAATATCTAGTGATGTCATGCAGGGGGTACGCGGGGGTACACGAGTACCGGTTCCTAGGATTACAGCTGGCCCCGCCCATTCGCCCACCCACTCGTCGACTCCGCCCTCTGCAACGTTTGAATTTCCTGCATGTTCTCAGAGCCAGGCAGGCAGGCAGGCAGCGAGCGGAGCCTTTCCTTTCCTTGCCACTGAAAAATGAGTTGCTCTGGGGTTTTAACATGATGCCAGGCCTCCTTAACATGTTCTGGGGGTGCTGTGGAATACTGTTGCAACTGTTGGGTCAGTTTAAAATCATCTGAGGCCTCAAAAAGGGCTTTTTTCATGTCACTTCCTGCCACGACATCACTTCTGGCTTAAGACGTCACTTCCGGTGGGCAGGTCCCGACACGTGCCAATCAAAAGTGAGTACCTGTTCTTAAATCATTTTGATGACACCACTGATAATATCCATTTAAATAATTCTAGTCACAGAGATGTGGATCTCCTTGCTGGATTTCGATCCATAGGTTCATCAGGAAGCTTCCTGGCTGGAAGATTCACACCCAGCACTTGGGACTGCATGCATGCATCCCAAGGCTAAATCAGGAACTCCATCCCAGGCGCAGCACCTAACATGTGGTGGGTACAGCTCTGATGAAAAGCAGCTCTGGATGTATATTCAGACTGCAAAGTACAGCTGATGACATGGCCCTTAGGAGTGTGCACAGTCTGGGTAGAGATGGGACTTCCCATCCTTAGAGCAGGCTACTAATAAAATCAATACGCAAATATTATTGTTCTTGATTGTGTTTCTGCAACTACCCTGATCTTGTTAATATAGGCCAAGCTCTGCCCTCAGACACCCAATTAATTGGAATATAGTACTCTCAGCAGATGGGCTGGCTAGGATGTATTGTTCTTGGGGAGGTCAGACAAGAAGGAAGTGACTCCACAAAGTGACCTGTCTGCTTGACCAGGTGGAAAGTTAATCAACTAAGATTGTGCCCTGATTTCCTGAAAGTTGATTAAGATTGCGCCACTTCAGGGAAGCATCCCATCACCATGGTTTCTGCATCAAGATGATTCAGCAGCCTATAACAGCTGTTGAGGCATCTTAGTAGTATTGGGTGTTAGAAGTGTCCAAGATAGGGTAAAATCAGGGATTTTTCACCTCATCAGTGCCTTGTTGTTCCCGCTTGTCAGTAGTTGTTTTGTCCTTCACCCTTCCTAAGGACTGTCGAACTTCAAGGAACGCTCATATCACATGACTGGGATTCCAGATGGTTCCGTTTAGCACAGACTTTTCAGGGGGCACCATCTCTCAGAGAGATTCTTAGCTTGAAACAGGGGCTCTGTGCCCTGCAGCCCAGCTGGCTACTACAACTTACAGACTGAGCTTGGCCAAAGGACACAAGACTTCCAGACACAATAGACTGGATGTTATGTACACATGCACACACTCACACTCTAATGTGAATGTCTGTGCTTTTCCAGAGAGCACTGTCAGTAAGACACAAGTTTCTTGTTAGACTGTGGGAGCGTCTCAGTCTGTTTTGCTCCTCTAACAGAGTCTATTTAATTGTTTTAATTCCCCCGACTCCTAACTCAGTCTCCTGCTCTGATGGTAAAGTGCCTGACTTCTAAAAGCTTCTCCATCAATTCCTGGTGGATATATTCCCAAATGATTTACCATGTAAGACAGAAATGAGATCTCTTTGTGTCAAAGCCAGACCCTCCCTGTTAGACCAATTGCTCCCAAATCCTGGCGTTTGTAGAGCTGGCGTTTGTCCGAGGAAAAGCTTCCTGGTCATGTGGCCAGCACAACTGTACGCCATAGCACACGGAATGCCGTTACCTTCCCACCGAAGTGGTACATATTTATCTACTTGCATTTTTAGGTGCTTTCCTAAGCCTGTCAGGGAAGCCGCACGGCCCTGATTCAGGCCGCGTGATCTCCTCGGACCTGCGCCTACTCTTTAGCAGGCGCAGATCCGAGGAGCACATAGGGGAGGCTCCAGCCGCCCCTATGGTAAGGGAGCACACGCTCCCTTACCGCAGGGAAGCTCCAGCCTCCACCTGCCCAGCGCTGGATAGGGCGCTGGCTGGCCAATGATTGATGTCATCTCTTTTCATTATCAGTAAGTTTCCATTATCCTACCCAAAGCAAATCATGGATTTTTTACATGAATGTTATGCCTAGAAAAGGGGGTGTTTTTTTTGCCTGGAAGATAAGATGGGTACCTTTAATATATTCCAGATCTTATGTGATGACTGTTGTTGTTTCTGGCTTTTGAATCACTTAGAAAGAGATATACAAAAGCTGACAATTCCCATCCCAAGGAACATTGGATTTGATACAGTGCCCTTCTTTTGCTTTTGCTTAATTAGGCTAACAAGGAAAGATGACAGCTGTGAGGGTGGGAACGACAAATATCTGCACCTGTCCTGATTTTGACAGCAATCAGCCTGACAACAGATTAGCTGATGATGCTGGAGCCATTGTCTCTACAGAAAGGCTTGGCCTTCCTCTAAATGAAGTGTATGCATCTACATTTTTAGGTAGCATCTTCCATGGGTGTCTAAATATAAACTTCATATATGGGGGAATAATTTCTTCTGAGCAGAAAAGAGAGAGGGGAAGAAAGATGTGAGATATTTTTTGCAAAAACGTGTTTTGGGGCGAAGGCTGTTCAAATCATGTATGCAATTTCCTTGGAAAACATCACAAACATTATCGATAGTGTGCTCTGGTTCAGGACAAAGCCTATCTTTTTGAAGACAGTTGTTCACTATTTCGTTTCCGGTCTGCAAATGGTCCACGGTCCAGAAAGCTCCCTTTAGGTATCCCCAGTGGCGGACCTGAGGGGAGCAGGGGGTGCAAATGCCCTGGGCTCTGGTCTGGGGGACTGGCATCGTTGCCCGCCCTCAGCCATTGATTTGGAGCCCCAAGTTGCTCTGGGAAGCTGTTTCTGTGGCAGAAACCACTTCCCAAAGCAACCCAGCGTGGCTTTGAAGGGTTGCCCCGCTCCTCCAAGGAGGGGCAGGCAGCCCTTTGGAGCGCACGTGATCACTCCAAGAAGTGGGCGGGAAGCCGCTTGTCGGAGGGGCCAGGCCACCTCTGGAAAGCGGCTGCACACGGCTTAAAGAAGTCCCACACGGTTGCTTCCATGAGTGGGAAACCGGGAGGGGGGGGCGGCACCTGCAGGGGGCTTGCACCTCTGTCCGTGTGCCTCAGGCACTGAACCCCAAGGATCATTCCTGGGTACCCCTGAGACCAACTTGAACAACCTGTGACCCATAAAGCCAAATAAGGCCCAATAACTCACAATTTATTTCAGGCAAGCAGCAAAAACAGGAGGTTGTTGTGGCCCTAGTGAAGCACCATACACGGCTTTTAGGCTGAATTAGGAAACATGCACTCAGCGTGACTTTTGACTTTTTCCCTTTGAGCAGCAGCCTCCCACACTGCAGCCTATGAAATGGCTTTAAAATGCTATTGAGAATATTTTGCCAAATAGCATGGTTGATCTCTGTGTTTTCTTGCTGGTAGAAAAAGAAAATGAATGCCCTCACGAGGTCACAAGTTAAGGCATGCAGTTGTTTGGGTTGGGACCATAGATCATGACCACAGAATAGTACTTGACCCAATATGGAGACATCTGAGCATAACAGGAAGAATCACACACTTGTCCACATTTGAAGAGCCAAACTCAGGGTGCAATCCTAACCTGGAGTTAGGCTGGCACAGTTAAGCCAGCAAAGTTTGGCCGGCACAAGGGACACCGTAAAGTATGTTTGGACTACTCTCGGAGTCAAAGAGGCCAGCAAACAGATGTGCACCATTCCCCCTGACTCCAAGAGTGGTCCAAACATGCTTTATAGTGGCCCTAGTGCCGGCCAAACTTTGCTGGCCTAACTATGCCAGCCTAACTCCAGGTTAGGATTGCACTCTGAGTCTCCTAACCTACCAAAGAGATGCTGAACCACAACCCCTCCTTTCAGGAGAAATTCTTCCAGGAACTTTGAGCAGAAACTCTTCTGCCGGCCAAGTCTACAGAGGAAAGACAAATCTATTAACAGTTATTAGCCAGGAAAACCTAGTTAAACCTACTACAAGGGCAGTTCAGCCATGGAATAACTTGTCTTCGGACAGAAGGTTATGAAAGCTTACATAGATGTTATCAAGAAAAACCTGGATTGTCAAATGATAGGAATGCTTTAGACACTCTGCTATTTAGGTTAGTGGGTTGGACCAGAATATCCAGTGTGTGGATGATTGTATGAATCAGTCAGTGCCACAAGCACTGAGAGCCCCTACCATGACATCAAATTAATGAGTTCAGTGGAGTGGATGTAGCGATCATTTTAGAATGAATAAATCATGACTGGGTTCTTTGAAAACTCTTGTCACAGGTTTATGTGACTGATCAAAGCAGAAGGCAAAATAAATGCTAGCTGAGCCTGAAAAGCATAACCTTTTTTGATGGCCTAGCATAAAGGCCTGGCAGTCAAGATGGCTACGGTTTGGCTACGTAATGCAGTTTCATTCATGCAATTCTAGTGAGAAGGGAAAAACATAAATAGCCATAAACAAGAATGATCATACTGGATTGGAGCAGCAATGATCTATCTTGCAGGCATCCTATCTACCAACAGTGGTGAGAAAATAAATACTCTAGGGCAGTGGTTCTCAAACATTTTGCACCAGGACTCACTTTTTAGAATGGCGCTCATGTTGGGTCCACCAGAAGTGATATCATGGCTGGAATGACACTCCTGCAGTGCAAACTGGCTCTCTTGGATTGCCACAATTGCAAAGAAGACAAAATATGTAAAAGCACTGAACTAAAAACAAAAATTTTTAAAATCCTCACTTGAAAATTCAAACTGTTAACACAAAAAGAATATAGCAAGAGTAAGTTCTGCAGCTTCCCAGGTGGCTGCTCCCAGCTTTCTACGACCCACCTGACATCAGGTTGTGACCCACCAAGTGGATCCCGACCCACAGTTTGAGAAACACTGCCCTAGGGAGACTGGCAACCTTGGCAGTGGTGCTATCTATATTCTCCAGTCTTGTAGTGTTCAAGTGTCTATTGTCTCTTAAATCAGAGGTTCCACTTTTGACTCTCATGGGTAAACTGTTTTCCATGTGTTCATATAATCCTTCTATGCTAGTTCTTACTGCCCTATTCATTGCATCCTGTGCCAATGAGAATAGTGTTTCTATTTACAGAGAATATGCATGCATTATTCCCCATTCTCCTATCTTCTATGTAAATTACAATGCATACCTCCAGTAAAAAAGACCAGCACGATATGAAGGCATAATGGACAGCAAGAAAGAATGGGCAGTTGATTAAAAAAGCAGGAGGCCTTTGGCATCTGTTTCATTTGCTGCAGTAGGCCTTGCAATGGACCTTGTGCAGCAACAGAAGGCAAAATTAACCACATGACTGGAGCATTAAGGTCAGAACTGGATTAATCACTATGCTATGTGCTCTACAGAGTGGAACCCCAGGCAACATCGCTATGGCTCAGTTATTTGGGAATTTTTCAATGCGAGGACTCTTATAATTGAGAGCTGATGTCGTTCAATAGTGGTTATGAGTGCAAGCTGGAAATCTCTGCTTCAAATATCACCCCATCACAACCTCTCCTTGGTGTCCTTGGGCAAGTCACTATTTTTTCAGTCTCAGCATCACTGTACCCCTCCTCAATATTGGAGGATAATTTAACTGGCCTACCTCAAGCAGGGTGGCCAGGTGTCCTCTTTTTTGAGGACATGTCCTACATTTCAGCCTTCTGTCCTGGGTAATGTGTGTCTGAAGATGTCCTACATTTCTAGGCAGATCAGGAATGCCAACCTCAAGAGGGGCTGCCTGCATTGTTGCTTCATTCATTGTGTCCCTTCATTCATCAGGTTGCATTAAAAGAGGACAAGACCCTCCCCCCCCCAAAAAAAATCCATATACAGGCATGCCCCAATATCCACTGATTCAGGATCCACAAGGTTTCAGATACTGAGACACCCATTAAGAAAGATTGGGGAACATTAAACAAATCTCTTTTTTTTATTTGTCTTCTTGCTGATGTACCCCCATCTTTAAAAAGGTGTCCCCAGTATCCACGGTTCCAGGTAACCACGGTGGCGCCTGGAATGAAACTCCAGTGGATACCGGGGCATGGCTGTGTATGAGTGCTTTTAGCTTTTAGTTGTCATGTCCTACATTTTTCTTGACTGTTCTGCATTTTGAGATGCTGTGTGGTAATGACATCTGGTCATTTTGACCTCAAGGGGCTGAGATAAATGTCTGCAAGGAACTTTGGACACTGGGAACGCACTATATAAATGATAGATATTATTATTAAGGATATTTTTCTGCCTGTAGTGAAGGTCTCTAATATTCCTTGCAGAAAACTATTGTGACTATTATCACAAAACAGTGTAACTACATGTTACATGCAAATACATGCAAATACGGCCTGCAAATACGTTACATGCAAACATGTCAAAGTCCCATGCAGCAATTTTAAAAACAACAGCTTTTGGGAAGGTGATTGTAGCATAGCAATGGGGAAGTGCATAACTAGATCTGGACCAACACAAGAGCAGTCACCACAAGAGCACACACACACAAGTATCCACCACAAGCCGACACACATAATAACTTGCACATATATAAGGATCAATGGGGTGGGGGCAGAATGGGGAAGAGATGGGGCAGGGATATGGGTGAATCGGGGCCAGGAAGGGAGTGGCATCATCAGCTGCAGCTGCATATCCAATCATCCTTCCCAGACTTGATCTGCCTTCCCAGGCTAAATCACTGGCAAAGGTCTGAGTAGACCCATTAGGGCAGTGGAGGCTTACGTCCAGTGATGTCATGCACCCACTACGCACCACTACGTGAGTACCGGTTCCTAGAAATTGAGCTGGCCCCGCCCACTCGAAGCTGGCCCCGTTGGCTGGTTGGCTCAGCAGCTGCGCATGCATACTGCACGCCCACAGCCATTGCCTGCACTTTCTGTGAGGAGGCAGGCAGGCAAGCAGCGTGGTGGTGGCAGCATCATGACATCACTTCCGGCTATGACCTCACTTCCTGCCACGACATCACTTCCGGCTTATGACGTCACTTCCGGTGGGCGGACCCCAACAAGTGCCAATCAAAAGTGAGTACCTGTTCCTAAATCATTTGGATGACACCACTGCTTATGTCCAGAGAGGGGAGCAAATGTTCTCTCACCTGGAGGATGCCTCGGGGACTGCTCCCCCACACACAAGATGCAGAGCGTGCTCCAGTGCTCTGCATAGGGACAGGGAGTTTGATAGGATTGGATTGTTGGAAGTCTAATGTAAGATGAGCTCATCCTAGCTCATCGTTTTGTTCCTAGATGGCTCTCAATGGATTTCTTTTTACCCATCCCCCGTGGAAATGGCTGTGGCGTATTGTGTGACCTGTTGGGAAACAGCATGACAGGGCACTCCTTGACTGCACAGGAGACCAGTGCCTCAAGGACTTTATTAAACTGTCAATGAAGTTGGTGGAAGACGGCCAAGGGCTAGAAAGGCACTCTATTGTGACTACAAATAGTCCGGTTTATCTCAAAGTCAGGGAGTTCCAAGAATGGTGGCATTGTTTGTTGGTCTGAATAGGAGGGCAAGGCAAGGTGCAGTCACTCATGACATTTTCCAAGGAGGCTTCTCCCAGCCCAGTGAGTTGTGTGAGTGGGGTGTTGTGCCAGCAAACCCAAGTTTGCCTTTTTCCCCAATGTTCTTTTGGTAACAACCCTATCAAAGACAGCCCAAGGGCACAATCCTAACCTGGAGTTGGGCCGGCACAGTTAGGCCAGCAAAGTTTGGCTGGCACAAGGGCCACAGCAGAGCGCGTTTGGACCACTTTCACACATCTGTGTGCTGGCGTCTCTGACTCCAACAGTGGTCCATACATACTTGCAGTGTCCTTTGTGCCAGCCAAACTTTGCTGGCCTAACTCTGCCAGCCTAACTCCAGGCTAGGATTGTGCCCTGAATCTGATCTGGTCAATTCTTGCCTAGTGTTTGTACACCCAACACCTTCCACATGAGGTTGAGTGACACTTGTGTTGTGCATCAGCTATTTCTTTGCTCAAAATAGCCACTTTAGTGGCTTTTCCCACTCATCAATTCAACACAAACGTAAATGTGCATTTTTGAAAATTGGAGGGGGGGTTATTTAAAGTAGCAAAATGGTAGAGAGGGAAAGAGGTAAGCATCCTTAGTGCTACTTCACTGCCTCTCAAAGTTTCATTGTCAAAAAGAACCACATCAAGATGTTAATATATTTGTGCAGAACATTGGAACTAGAAAAGGTGCACAAGAGAGCGACCAAAACGTTTACTGAGCTGGGGCACCTCCTTTATCAGGAAAGACTCTTCAGTCTAGAAATTTCATCTGGGGCTCTTCAGTCTAGAAAAAAGGCATCTGAGGAGGGACATGATTGAGACATACAATATTATGCATGGGATGGAGAGTGGATAGAGGGATGTTCTTTTCCCTCTCTCACAACACCAGAACCAGGGGACATCCTCTTAAATTTATTTATTATATATAGTGTTGGGAGCGTCAGAACGAATAAAAGGAAATACTTTTTTTACCCAGCAGGTAATTAATCTGTGGAACTCCTTGCCACAGGAGGTGGTGATGGCATCTGGCCTGGATGCCTTTAAAAAGGGATTGGACAGATTTCTGGAGGAAAAGTCCATCACGGGCTACAGGCCATGATGGGTGGGTAAACCTTATTTTCGAAACAAGCTACCCTAGATGATGCAGGGGAGTGGCAACAGAATGCAGGCATCTTGTTGTCTTGTGTGCTACCTGAGGCATCTGGTGGGTCTCTGTGAAATACAGGAACCTGGACTAGATGGGCCTTTGGCTCTTCTTATGTTCGTATTAATTGTGCCCTGTGGAGACTTGCCACCCAAGGTTCCTTCCCCACAGACCACTATCATCTATTCCACATGCTTCCTCCTTAGCTGCAAAAGCTGGCAAATTAGAAATTCCACACTCCATTCTCTTTTGCCTCAATGCACTGCACCTCACTTTCCTATATCCTCCATGCTTCCTAAGAATTATGAATTTAATTAAAAGAGAATACTGGCAGAGGGTGATGTGTGCAGTAGCAGCTGCTGCAACCCCAAAGTCCTGGTTCAGCCATTTGTTCAGCTTGTGGTAAGGGGTGCTAGAGGCACACAAGGTCCCAAAGGGCCTCAAAGACCTCTGGCTGTTACGTTTGACCCTCTCTTCCAGCTGTTGCATTGCTTCACTGTGGCCCAGTGCATAGTTTATGCACTTATTAAGAGCTGGTAATGAAAGCAACATTTGTATTACCTTGATGGAGGACCACCACCGTCCACTGCTGATATTGAATTATACTGCCAAATTAAAGGACATCAATGCCACTCTTTTCTAGTTATACTGTTGGACTTCCTGCATCTATAAGAGCAGAGGGTTACATTTTCATCACTGAACTGGAGCCAGTGATAGGAGTTCTCTACGCTGACCATATGACATGGGGAAGCTGTTTCCCTTAATAAACTCAAGGCTTGAGCACTACAAACGGGAATGGATGGCTGCTCCAAAACAATCACACAGTGTCACTCCAAACTCACCCATGGGTTGGCTTATTGTTTATTGAGAAACAACGAAGACTCTCATGGGTCCTTAAAAACTAACAGATTTATGATGGCAATTACTGCTCTTGCGAGTGGTCACTGTGCTGATCTTGTACACATTTGTACACAGCAAACTGTACCTTCCACATTTCTTGGCCTTTGGTCCCATTGTTTACTGTTCTCTCTCTCTCTCTCTCTCCCTCCCTCCCTCCTTCTCTCTGGGCACAAACCTAACCTGGAGTTAGGCCGGCACACTTAGGCCAGCAAAGTTTGGCCACCAGGGCCACCACAAAGCGCGTTTGGACTACTCTCTGAGTCAGGGCGGATGGCGCATATCTGTGTGCTGGCCTCTCTGACTCCGAGAGTGGTCCAAACATACCTTACGGTGTCCCTTGTGCCGGCCAAACTTTGCTGCCTAACTGTGCCAGCCTAACTCCAGGTTGGGATTGCACGCTCTCTCTCTCTCTTCCCCCTCCCCCCCCCCACCATATATATATGCAACTCAGGAAAACACTTTATGCATCATTACATATGA
Source organism: Lerista edwardsae (assembly GCA_029204185.1). Lineage (NCBI taxonomy): Eukaryota > Metazoa > Chordata > Lepidosauria > Squamata > Scincidae > Lerista > Lerista edwardsae. Next base: position 10,096,205 of record JAJKFI010000030.1, read on the forward strand.
AGGGGACTCTAGTCCACAAAAGCGTACTCCACTACTAAACAGCTAGTGTTGAAGGCGTCACAAGACTCTCTGTGGTCTTTGCTTCAACAATCTAAGACAGCCACCCCTCTGGAAGTTGCTCAATGGAATGCAATTGGTTTCATGAAGATGCAGGGATTTCCAGTGCTCCTTTTTTACTGACCCACATTTTAAGAGCTTCAGGAGGGAGAGTTTTTGAGCAGAGAAGTGCTGGGGGAAGGGTGCTTAATCCTTCCCCTGCCCACCATTTCAATGCAGCAAGCTGCTCATCCAGTTATACTATATTTCGCCCCCATAGTTCAAAACACATTTATCCCCACCACTGTCTTTTTTATTCCGTAACGTGCCTAACAGCTGCATCTGCTTTTAAATATGTGTATTATTCAGCAACACAACAACAAAAGCCATGACTCAGTAGGTTGAGCACATGCTTTGCATGCAAAAAAGTCCTAAATTTAATCCTTGGCATCTCCAGTTAAAAGGATTTTAGGAAGCAGGAACCTCTCTCTGCTTGGGAAAATTGGAAAGCAACTGCTTACCAGGGGGCTGATAGACCCATAGTCTGATGGCATCTTATTGGTGCAGCGTTCCTGCTAGATGGTTCCAGGCTCAGTCCGCTGGTAATTGTAAATAGGGTAATTGTAAATAGGTAATTGAAGCTCTGGAGAGCTAGTGGGGCATCAGGAGCTACAAACTACATTGACCTATAGAGGAACTTTGTATCAGGCAGCTTTCTGTGTTCATAACTTCCTATGTTAATTGGCATAATGACCATTCTCACTTTGCAAAAACCGTGACCTGTCACATATAAGTACAATGAGCTCACGTTTTTATCAATCTGACATCCACAGATTTCAGTATCCACAGATATCGGACCGCCCCCCAGGGGTCCACCTTGACCCTCCGACCCCAACTGGAGCTCAGCTCTGGTCAAGTCTGGAGGGTTTCCTAAGACCCACAGAGGCCACATGCAACTGTGCGTGGCCTCTGAATGGCCATCTGGGCAAAAAAAAAAAGTCTCTTCTGGATTTTGCTGAAAACTGGAAGTGAGATTTTAATTGCCTTATAAAGAATTCTGAGGTCTGCATAGGCTGTGCATACTTGAACGCGGTCTCTGCAGGCCTCAGAAAACCCTCTGGTCAGAAAGCTCAGAGGGTTGGGGTGACCAGAAAACCATAGATTCAAACATCTGTGGTTTTCTATATCCACAGGGGTTCCAGGGAGGGGCGTAGCTACAGTGGGGTAGGGGGTTGCAGTTGCACCGGGCAACAAGCTTTTCGGGGGCAACAAGCTGAGCTTGACACTAGTGGCCAAAATTGTGAAAACCTTGGAAATTATGAATAATACTATCATGTTATATATCATTGGAAAGGTAATTTAATGCACAATGCAATGAAACAAACCAGAGTATAACATCTTTACTCTATCAAAGGTTATGTCCAAAAAACCCAAAAATGAAAATATAGCTGTCATATTAAAATTGCGGTTTGTTAAAATTGTGACTTGTAGGAATAATACTGTCATGATATAGATCATTCAGTGCAGAATGCAATGAAACAAACTGGAATGTAATAACTTCATTCTATCAAAGTTATGGCCAGACCCCCCAAGAAAATGAAAATCCAACTCTGATGTTTCTTTGTGATTTCATTTCCAGGACATCATTTTGCCCTCTGCACCAGACTACACTTTCATTAGCTATACCTCTGGTTCCAAGAATGGAACTCTTGTGAATATTAAGGGCCTGCCTTTGCAGATGAACTAGGTAACATGAAACCTCTTGTGAGAAAGGACCATTAAGACAAAGATAGCACAATATACTGCGGGGAGCGACAGTCATCTGTGAACCATGTGGAGATGTGTAACCAAGTTATTTGCAAAGGAATGGTGTTCCCTTATGTAACTCGCTGGAATTGTAACCATACAAGGAATCAGACAGATTGTATTTACATTGATTGGATTTGTTTGTTTTGTTTAGCTATTTGTCTTTGCCATCAAGTCAGTAGATGAAAGATATGAAAATCCTAACACTGGCAATAATCCTTGAGGAAATAAATCTAGGATTGGGTATTGCAGGTTCTTAGAGAACCCAGGCACAAAATACTGTATGCAGAGCTATGGCTGGATTAATCAGAGTGAGTTTAAATAAAATGCAGTAGGTCAGTGCACTACTATATTATTAATTGGAAGTAAATCCCTCCATTCAAGAACAGAATTTGGGTTCATTTCTAAGACAACATACAGGCAATGAGGTGGGACTGCAAGAGCAGAAGTATTTACCATTACTGTATTTATTGTATTTACCAATATTGGGAAGTATTTTCCTTTCCCTTTAGGTCAGGAACCAAGAGCCAAGACAAGAAGACTATGAAACAACTGAGTTTATTATATGGAGTATTTATTAATTACATTTTAATCCTATTCCTCTGAGGAACTCAGGACAGTGCACAGTGGAATCACTACAGTTTGCACGACCCGGTACGAGAGCTCATTGCGTCCTCCCCAGAGGCGGATCTACAGGGAGGGCAAAGCTCTAAGTGTTGCAAGGAGCCTTACCCTGTCATGTAAATCCCTCCTCTCCCTTGCTGCTGTAGCCAGTAAGCAACGCCAAGATGTTGCTTTTCCCTGTAAGGATTGGCTAAAACGGTGCAGGAGAGGAGTGATTTCCACTGCAAGGTAAGGCTTCTTGCAAAACTTAGAGCTTTGCCCTCCCTTAGATCTGCCTCTGGTCCTCTCCATGTTGGACCTCCTTGCATACAAGGCCATACAGAATAAATCACAGTATTGTATGTACAACCTAAATGCAGTAGCATCACTAGGGTTTTACAGGGTTTTACAATACAGGTCACCCAACAACCAACAAAAAACCAGTGGCCAACTTGATGACATTCCCACAACTAAATAAATTCTAGTATTAGCTCTGATACATGGAAATGAGAGCTGACTCATACTGACACCGTATTGGTCCCCTGCTGTGTCACAACAGTACCTTGTTGGCTCTCAGATTAATTCGTTTCTATTGTCAGTTTTGAATTAAGGAAATCCACTTTTTGTTATAGAAGACAGTTGCATTTTCCTTTCTGGGTGTTTGGCTATAATTAGGGGTGGGTAAAATTTCTTGATTAAAATAGCAAATTGCAGTGTTATGTGTTTTTATCGAAATTTTTATTTGAAATTATGCAATAAAGCTCAGTATGCATGCATGCGTGCGTGTGTGTGTGTGTGTGTGTGTGTGTGTGAGAGAGAGAGAGAGAGAGAAAGAGAATGGTTCTTTGCCACATTTTAAGTATTGTGGATCAAGAACTGGATCACACTGATCTCGCAGTGAATAAACAGTAAATTGCAATTCACACTCACTGTCCAGTCTTAAGATCAGATAAAAATGCCTCAGCATACTGTACAGTACAGCTTGCAAAATATCTCATTGTCAGCTGCATTTGGAACATTTCCTAATTTCAATGAAGCTTACTTCCGAGGAAGTGTCCTGCATTCTCTTTAGTCCGTTCAAAGCACAAGCATTCGCCTGGAAGTTTTTGTGTAACAACTGCTACCTGGAGAGGAGCAAACTGCAAAAGGACATGGCCCAAACTGTTGCTAGCAGAGTGGAGCGTTCGGTATCCATTGTTTCAGTTATCTACGGACACCATGAATACTGGGACACATATTAAAAAGATAAAGGTAAAGATTTCCCCATGACCACATGGTCTAATTGTGCGACTGTAGGGGGCAGTGCTCATCTCTGTTTCTAAGCCGAAGAGCCAGCGTCTGTCAGAGGACAAATTTCTGTGGTCATGTGGCCGGCATGACCATACGCCGTAGCGCACAGAACGCTGTTACCTTCCCATCAAAGTGGTACATATTTACTGTATATTTACGTGCTTTCGAACTGCTGGGTTGGCAGGAGTTGGGACAAGCAACGGGAGCTCACTCTGTCACACAGTCTCAAACTGCCAACCTTCCGGTCAGCAAGCTCAACAGCTCTGCGGTTCAACCCGCAGCGCCACCACATCCATTAAACAAATCTCTTTTTTTAGCCTTGTTGCAGCAAAACCACTGATGTTCCTCTATCTTTAAAAAGGTGTCCCCAGTATCCATGGTTTCAGGTATCTATGATGGGATCCAGAATGGAACCCCAGCAGATACCAGGGCATACCTGTATTAGCTTTCTTTTCTCAAAAAAAAAGTGCCACTGAATTGGACAAATATGGTGCACACCTGAAAAAAGGTGTGAAAAAAGTCAAAACTCTTCCCCAGACATGGAAGGAGGGGAAATCCACTCCGGAGGCAGAGCAAGGCACATATGTCAGTGGAGTTGAGAAGGAAGAGTGTGTACAGACAGAGCTCAAGGTACCAAGGAAAACCGGCAGCATCTCTGCACAAAGGTAGCATAACAAAAGGCCACAATGAGACTCAGACTGCACTGAAGTTCCTCCAGTCGTATGATGAGACTTTTCCTGGCTACGAGCTTTCTGGGAGCCAATTGCGAAGCAACAGAACCAACATACGACTACATGTGCCTTTTCATTCTAGTCCCCCATACGTTTTCTCGTGATTATTTTTCACCTTTGTGGGTTAGGGATTATGAACATTTAATCCACTGGAGCTCAGTACTTAGTTGTGGTTCTAAGTATTTCACAATATTTTATTGCACTTGCTCTCAACAAACACCCTGTAAAGGAAGTTGCTCTAAGTCCTATTTCACCAAGAGGGGCTACAAGACAGCTTACCCAGAGATGTGCACGAAATTCATGGCCGAAGTGGGACAAACCAAAGTCTTCCAGCTTTCCCTATAAACTGAGGGATGCCAACTTGCCTTTGCAGCAGTATTTCCTCTTTGTTCAAAGGGGACCAGGTTGCACCTTGTGAGCTGCCAGGCAATTCAGCAACAGAGGTGAGAGATCATGTGGAAGCTCTTTAGGTGCATGCAAGTATATGAAAGGTGCTTTAGGGCACAATCCTAACCTGGAGTTAAGCTGGCAGTTAGGCCAGTACAAGGGCCACCATTAAGAGCGTTTGGACCACTCTCAGAGTCAGGGAGGATGGCACATGTCTGTGTGCTGGCTTCTCTGACTTCTTGGAGTGGTCCAAATATACTTTACTGTGTCCCTTATGCAGGCCAAACTTCTCAAACTCCAGGTTAGGATGGCACCCTTAGACATATGGAGTTCTTGCTTGGGAGGAGGAGATGGAGATGGCAATCGTATATGGACATGCACAGTCAGATCACCGGCACATCTAATTCAATAATGTCTCTGCTGATGGAAGGCGGATCTCCAGGGTTTCTTTCCCAGCCCTACCTGGTTGAACCTGGACCTTTCAAACGCAAGGCATGCACACAACTATCAAGTGACAGCCTTTCTCTATCAGTGTAGGTGTGAGCCTATTTGAGTGGATTGCTGCAGGGACCACACCACTGTTCCTGATAGCAGACAACACAGATGTATGTGCACACTGCGACAAGGAAGAGATCATTTCTTTCTTTGAATGATTTTGAAGAGCTCAATCCTACCTTGTCTTGTCAAAAGGAAACGTTGCACCCATAAGGATTTGACATTTGTAAACTCCTACTTATATTCTACAGTTGCTTCCAGCAAGAGTGTGAGCCTTTTTTGTTCATTTTTTTTAAAGCATGGGCTTCTGTTTACTTGGGCTTTGAAAGAATGGTATTGTGTGAATATCTGTATTATGTAATGTGGCAGCTGTGGGTGGGTTGCTGGCAATGAGGACTGAGCACTAGACCTCTGGACCTAACATCAGAAGCCTTTACTGCCTGAGAGTGAAAACAAGCCTACAGCAAATTCACAAAGTGCTCTCTTTGACCCAGATTGCTGAGATACACAGCGCTCCATAGCAGAGAACATGGAGCAGCAGCATTATCCCTGATTGTATGACTAAAAAGACGCAGAATGGAATCTATATTAAACAATATAAGCATTGCACCCACATCTAGAGTACGTTCCATTCGTTATCTCATATGCTGTGCATCTAGCGCAGACATGCGCTTACATCAGATCTTCAAATGCTCAGACTTTTCACAGATACAAATAATTACATTGCTGATACCTTGATTTGGACAAAAGGCGATAGAATCCCATCCATTTCTATTGAACCGCTTGCCAGAAAACGTATTTGGGATCACAGCTTAAGGGTACCTTTGTATTCAAGTGGCCTTACTGTCTGCAGAAGCACTAAATAGAAGGGCATTGTGGCCTCTTAGGGCTACTGGGAAGCTGTACTTCCACTCCCCCAGGAAGGCTACCATGAGACTGCGCATAGGGGGTTCATTACATGGAATTCTCTTCCTTTTGATTTGATCAGCACCCTCCCTAGAGGCCTTCCAGCACGGCCTGTTCTCTTTCTGGTGGCCTTCTGATGTTCTGTGATGGACTGGGTTAGGTTATGCTGTTGTTTTCTGTGTTTTATTATTATTGGTCTGCACTGTTTTAAGTTTTATGCTGCCTGCATGCTGATTTTATTGTGTGGTGCTGTTTTTATATTGCTGCTTTGATGGATGTTGTTTTATCTGTTTGCGGGTACAATCCTAACCTGGAGTTAGGCCAGCACAGTTAGGCCAGCACAGTTTGGCTGGCACAAGGGACACCATAAAGTCTGTTTGGACCATTCTCGGAGTCAGAGGAGCCAGCACACAGACGTGCGCCATCCTCCCTGACTCTGAGTGTGGTCCAAATGCGCTTTATGGTGGCCCTTGTGTTGGCCAAACTTTTCTGGCCTAACAGTGCCGACCTAACTCCAAGTAAGGATTGTGCCCTGTGTTGTTGTTTATGTTTTATGTTTTCTGCTGTGTTCTTCCTGTTTTTTACAGCCCATTTCTGCTGAAATCCCCTTTCTGCTGATGCAATGCATACTCCATCCTGCAAAGGGGAGCAGTCCTGGAGGTATCTGTTCCCGTACCAGAGGTAAGCCCTCCCTGCCCCACTAGGCCTACAGATCGGCGTCAGCAATGTTGCTGGTGAAAAGATCCGGGAAGGAAGATCAAGGATAGGATATCTGTGACAGTGGTGTAACTAGCGGCAATGGGGCAGGCCACACCAGATGACACCCTTGGGGGGGGGTGAGATACCACTATTGGGCAAAATTGTGGAAACCTTGCTATTGATGAAAAATACCATGTTATATATAATTTGATAGGTAATTTAATGCACACTTTAATTTAATGCACAGTTCAACACAATTTAATGCACAGTTCAACAAAACGTGTTGAACTGTTTTCTATCAAACTTTATAACTAAATAACCAGAAAAATAAACAACTTTCTCATGTAACAAAAAGTGGATTTCCTACTCAGAACTGAACAATGAGACTGATTGTTCTGAGAGGCAATAAAGTCTTATAATGCACAGTATGGAACCAATAAGTGTTAGTATAAACCAGATTTAATTTCCATGTATCAGAACTAATAGTTGAACTCCTATTCAGTTGTGTGAGTGTCATCAAATTGGCCACTGTTTTTTTGTTGATTTGTTGGGTGACATGTACTGTTATACAGTAAAATAAATTTACTGGGGGTGACACCATGAGTTAATGCACTAGGTGAGACCAACCCTACTAATGCCACTGATGGGAAGTTTGGGGGTAGTCGGTCACTGATTTAGATGACTTTTGAAGTGGACCCCAGAACCTGGTGGGAGGTGGGATCATGGAGAGGGGAACATGCTGATAAGAGTTGGGTGAAAGTGATCCTGTGGGAGGCGGGGCTTTCCGGGGGGGGAGGGATGAATGTCCCCTTCTCCCAAGGAGACCCTGGCAGCGGCTGGATGCAGTGGTTGCCGTTTGGCACCCACAGCACCCAGGCAGCTTAGGATTGGGCTATGACAAATTTGCCATTTTTTTCTACACATAAAGCTTTCCCCCACCTGTTCTTTACAATTATCATGTAATGCTAGCACAATGTACTATAGCCCACACTGTTGCATTCTTTTCTTTGAGCGTTGAAAAAAATTAAAATATCTATTGTATTGGCTTTAACCTTTCAAGTTTCAACAGTTTGGGCTTTGGACAGATGATGAAACACTTCCTCCCATATATAGCCCCTCCTGCCTCTAGACCGAATGAAGAAGTCCTATTTTGATTGTCCTCACCTTTTGAGCTGCTTGGAAGGCAACCAAAAAGCTTTCTCCATTGCAGCTTTGTTTCCAGAACACCACAGAAGTTCTTCTAGAACTGAAATGTCCCTCCTTTCCTGTGTTTAGGATGCTGACCAGATCATCCTTTGGGGAAGAATTAGAGATGTATTGCATAATTGTTTTTGTAGCACCAATTGTGTTATACTTTGTGTCATTCCTATTCTGCTATACTTATGCTTTACTGCTTCAATGCATTTTTAAATGTTATTGTAAGCCAACTTGGGTTTGACTTGGTGTTTGACCCAGAAGTGGAGTAAAAAGTTGTTGTTATGCCTCACTTGATTGTCTGGCATTTTCTTTTCTTGCTGTGCAGTATACAGTATGTATTCGATATAACTGCCAACCACTTCCAACGTTAATATATTTGTCTCCATGGATTTTGCATTTGATTGTTTATGTAACATCTTTGCTTTGAATCGCTAAGCAAGGGGAATGGAAGGACATGGAGACAGCACAAAACGCAGGGACTATTCAGCAAAAATAATGAAAAAGTCATGATTTGATGGGGTTGCCTGAACATCTGTTTACCCTTACTACTGTTACCAACTTCATCCCTCTGGCATGTGAGCTCCCATTCCGCCAGTATTTGATGAGCTGTAAGAATAAATTAGTTGTTACTAGGTTGTTGGAGAGATTACCAGCAGGCAAAATCACTACCTTTGTACTCCTTTTTTGCCAGATTAATTAGCACAATGCATTTCCTATTAAAAAGGGTGAACAAGACTCAGCAATGTCCAGAGACTTTATCAGCTACGTGGAATAGTTGACAGTTTTTGTGTAATATACACTCAATGTAGTAAGTATTTATATGTTAGCATTTTATGGCTTTTTGGGTGAGAGATTATTAAAAATGTAGAAATTGCACAGATCACTGCATGCAATGATCTGACCTTGTCCTCTGGGTTTGGCTACTTTTGGCTGAGACACTACAACAGATAATTGGTTATGATTATCAGTCGCCTGCAGTGATAGAGATCAGTCCCAGGGTATGAGGAATAGAAAGAATGCCAGGGCATATCTTCTCTCCATAAAGTCTATCTCACCACTCTCTCCAGTGGGATCAGATCCAATGTAACATTAGTGTACACCGGATGGCTTTTTAAAATCATCTCCACAAATGTACAGAAATAAAATATTTTTACCTGAATGTATTAACCCCAGCCACAATTTGCTCAAAGATTAATCTGTGTGTTAATCCCACAAAGCCACTGTCAGCCTCACAGGCTAACTGGACTGAGGCTGCAATCCTAACCTGGAGTTAGGCCGGCACAGTTAGGCCAGCAAAGTTTGGCCGGCACAAGGGGCACTGTAACGTCTATTTTATTTGGACCACTGTCGGAATCAGGGAGGCCAGCACACAGATGTGCGCTTCCCCCAGACTCCGAGAGTGATTCAAACATGCTTTACAGTTGCCTTTGTATTGGTCAAACTTTGCTGGCCTAACAGTGCCAGCCTAACTCCAGGTTAGGATTGCACCTTGAGTTCTGTATCAAACCTCTTTTTGTATGAACGATACAGGTTGATGCAGATTTTCTTTGAGAACTGCTGAGCCTCATGTTGTTGCCAGCAGTGCGTACTGAATGCTTTTGTATTTGGGACCTGATTTGGTTTGCAATCATGTACAGGCGTGCCCCAGTATCATCGAGGGATAGGTTCCTGCCCCCCCCCCCCAGTGGAACCCTGAAACCATGGATAAGAGGGAACCCTGTGCTAAGTATAGGGTTCTCCCCTGCCCTCCTGCCCCAGCAAGGAAGTTTATTATCACCCAAACTAAGAATAAAGGTAAGGAGGGCCCTGAGCAGTGGATAATTGAAACAGTGTATACAGGAATCATGGATACCGGGGTCCAGCTCCACACTAAAGGTAAAGGTTTCCCCATGACCAAATGGTCTAGTCGTGACCGACTGTAGGGGGCAGTGCTCATCTCCATTTCAAAGCCTGTAGAGCCAGCGTTTTTGTTCGAGGACAAGCTTCCGTGGTCATGTGGCCGGCATGACTACGCCATAGCGCACGGAACGCCGTTACCTTCCCACCAAAGTGGTCCCTATTTATCTACTTGCATTTTAGGTGCTTTTGAACTGCTAGGTTGGCAGGAGCTGGGACAAGCAACGGGAGCTCACTCCATTGCGCAGTCTTGAACTCCCAACCTTGCGATCGAAAGCCCAGCAGCAGCGGATTAACCCGCTGCGCCACCACGTCCCACACAGCAATAAATGAGAGCTGTGTTTTCTGACAACATAAGCTGCACAGCCTCTCCAACTTCTGTGTTTTAGAGAATTTTCAAGGCAGGGAGTGGAATTTAACCAAAGACTTAGCTCTGGAACTTCTTTCCAGTGTCAAGCCTCCACTTCTAAGGGGTGCCTCTGGGGATGTGCAGTTTTTCTTTTGCGGAAACAACTAGGACTGGGAAACGCTTAATTTAGAAATTCTGGTGTTGTACTAGAAAAGACTCGCGTTCCAGCATCTCTCTCTCTCTCTCTCTCTCTCTTAAGAGATCAGCCTCTGAAAACGCAGGAGCCCAGAAGATACAGAGAGCGGGAAGCTAGCGGTGTGTTTACCAGCGTCCAAATGCTCCACTCTCGATCGTCAACAGCAGCAGCAGCCTCACGCGCCCCAAATACACCAACCCCTTTCCTGCCATGCACGAGCATATGCTGAGCGAGCAGCCGCAGTCACAGCAGCCCCGCACGGATTAAGTTATATAAGCCCTCCAGCCCCCACCCCGCTTTCCGAAAGGAGTGGAGGTGGCGTGGGTTGGAGGGGGGTGAGAGTCGCCTCTTCCTGCCCGCTCGCCCGCCTCCCTCTGGCTTTGATTGTGGCTGTTGTAGCTCAGGTTGACTGGGAGGGGACGGCAGGGGCCTGGCGCAGGCCCAGGCCTGAGGAAAGCTGCTTAGCCCTGCCTGAGTTGCCATGGAGACGAGCAGGAGGCGGCGGCGGCGGCAGCGGCAGCAGCGAGGCTGTCAGTGAGCGAAGCGAGCGAGGGAAACCATCCGTGGGGGGCTGCAGGCGGGGAAGGCAGCCCGCGCCGCCGCCATGGACGTGCACTGCGAGTGTGCCGAGCCGACCGCGGTGGGCGAGCAGCCGACGCCATCGGGCAAGCTCAACAAGACGGCCTTCAAGCTGTTCAAGCGGAGGAAGTCCGGGGGCGCCATGCCGAGCATCTTCGGCGTGCGAGGCGGCGGCGGCGGCAAAGGCAAGGGCGGCGAGGGGGCCGCGGCGGGCCAGGGGGGCATGGTGAGGAGCAAGACCCACGACGGGCTGGCCGAGGCGCTGCTGGAGAGCGGCAAGAAGGAGGCACCGGGCGGCGGCGGCGGCGGCATGAGCGGGAGCGACCCGCTCGCTGGCGGCGGCGAAGCGCAGGATCCGTCCTCGTCCTCCTCCTCGGCGGCGGCGGCGGCGGCGGGCAAGTCGCACAGCTTCTTCTCGCTGCTGCGCAAAAACGGCCGCTCGGGCGAAGGCGGCAAAGGCGAGCGCGGCAAAGGGCGCGGGGGGCTCAAGGGGCTCTTCAGCAGCATGAGGTGGCACCGGAGGGACAAGCTCGGCGGCGGCGGCGGCGGCGCCAAGGAAGACGAGGCCGGCGAGAGCTCCGAGAGCCAGCCCAGCCCCAGCAGCCTGCTCATGCCAGGCTCCCTCACCGCCAGCCTGGAGTGCATCAAAGAGGAGGCCCCGCGACCCCCTGCCCCGCTCCTCCCCAGTCCAGCGGGTCCGGCCGGCAGGGACCAGCCGCCGACCTCCCAGGCTGCCGAGACCCAGCCCACCCCGCCGGAGGAGCAGGACCTCAACGCCCCGGAGCCGCCCCTCGCCCCTCGCAGCCCCGAGGAAGAGCCCCCCAGGATCCAGCCCCAGGTGAAGGACGGCCGCCCCAGCACCCCAGAGGGAGATGGCCAAAAGACCCAGGAGGACTCAGCCATAACAGGTGACATCCCCATCGAGCCTTCCCCCCCTGTCGAACCCAGGCGTGAGCGCGGCCAAGAGAAGGCAGCAGCCCCTGACCCTTCCTCTCTTGATCCACCCTCTGAGCCATCCATTGACCGTATTTGTTTGATGTTTGCTGACGTGACTTCACTGAAAAGCTTTGACTCTCTTACAGGCTGTGGGGACATAATTGCCGACCAAGAAGATGACGTGGGCAGCGGTGGTGGCAGTGGTGGAGGTAGCAGTGACAAGAGTGCCCCTGGGGTCAGCAGACCGGGGGCCTCCAAAAAGCCTTCCAGTGTGGTGACTTACCAGGGAGGAGGAGAGGAGATGGCCAGCCCCGAGCAGGTTGGGGATACTGGTGTACCGGAGCTCTGGGACATTCTGTCACAAACTGAAGCAAAATCACAGGAGTCTCTAGGAGGAGCAGAATCCACGGAGGCCTCCAAAGATAGCAGCTGTGCCAAAAGAGTTCAGGATAGGTCAACAACTGGGAAGCACATTGGTCTCAACCAGATTTCAGTTCACCACAACCACAAAGAAGAGCAGAAGAGCAGGGAAAAGGAACAACAAGAGGTCATCCCCAGCGGTGATGAGGGCTATTGGGACTCCACCACACCTGGACCCGAGGAGGACAATACCAACAGTATCCAAAAAGAGGTGATCCCCAGGGACAGCTACAGTGGAGATGCTCTTTATGATCTATATGCTGATCCAGATGAAAACACAGCAGCAGTGACTTCTGCAGAAGACATCACCCCTGTTCCTTGCTGCAAGCCATTATCTCCAGTAACTACTACTTGCCCGGTTAAAACCCATACAACATCACTCAAGGACTCCAAAATACCAATCAGTATCAAGCATTTTACATCGCCCCATGGCAGCCATGGCCCAGATTCCAGTAATAGCCATCATATTGCACACCACCAGCCTACCAAAAGCGAGGTCCCTAGAACAAAAATCCCTGTATCTAAAGTGCTTGTACACCGGGCCAGTTATCGGAGCTTAGCAGGGACGACAGGTAAAGCAGCCACATATCATGAAAGTGCCAAAAAATAGGAGGAGACAAAGATGGACATGCCAGTCTTTACAGGAACCCACTAAGAAGCAGTTTGGCATCAACTGAAGGAAAACACCCACACGTTTCCCTTCTATGAATCCAAGGGATGTGCTTCTGAATTCCATCTTGAGATATAGTCTATCTATATAAAGCTAGGTTCTTTTTGAGCACTTTTTAAACATTTGTATCTGTGTTTCTGAAACTAAACCACTCGGGAGGCCACTTTTCCATGCCTTTGGTGGATGCAGGACTTTGATTAGGAATATAATTAATATTGCAAACTTGTGCCATGAGTTTGAAGAACAGAGGACAGAGCTATGGGAGAGACAGAGGACCAAGGGGAGTTTCCTATATATATATATATCTTTTCCTTTTTCTTTTTTAAAAATGCTTTTAGCCTATTCTGAGAAATGATGCCTGCTCTGTGGAAAAATGCCAAGCAAAATAATAACAACAGTAAAACCTCACATATTTAACTTGAGGTATAAAGAGCACCAACAACCAGCAGCAGATTCAATTCACCTGTGAAAGGTAGCTGATTAACAAGGTGGATTTCTATAAGAGGAGTTATTTTTGTTTGTCTTTCTGTCTGTTTGCTTTGGATCCGTCCTCATGTAAATGGGTAACGAAGACATCTAGTGAAATCTCAGATGTTTACATCAGTATTTTTCCAATGCATAAAATAGGTTCAGGGAATCCTTTTCCTAAATGCCAATATAGAGACAACTCAACATTTATACAATAAATTGTTCTTCATGTATAGATAGATACGTACATTACTCTTAGTGCTACAGTTTTTTTTTAAATTAAAAGTCTTTCTGTATCTACTAGAGTTGAAGCAAAATTAGTTTTTATAGCTTGGTAATTTTACAATTTTAGATGTATGAGCCTTCTTTAAAGTACCATAAACTAGAACAAAATTTTATACGGACTCTAACACCCCAGGAAAAATAAATCTGTTATGTTGCTCTTGTAAGAATGATGCATGCATAATACCAGAGCCAAGGTTCTAATGGTATTTTCATTACAAACCACTAATTTTTGGGAGTTTCAGAAAATAGAGCCTTGGTTCCATTTTTGCAGAGCCCCGGCTGCAAATCCATTAGAAAAATTATTTTCAAAAGATAATAAATTTAGTTTTGGCTATTTAAAAACAAAAGTTTGAATTTTTTCTAAGTTTTAGGGTTAAAGATTATTTTACTTCAAAAAAAAAAAGAATGGAACAGTGGCAAACTTTTAGTTTGTTAAATGGTTTTTGTTGCAATGGACATAACAGACGTTAATGACCATTGAACTTGGGCAGTGGTGCTGAAAAGTGGTTACTGTATTGACATCTGTTCAATGAAACAGCATCACATGATGTGCCTAAAGGCCTATTTTCAGGATAGGTTGAAACAACCCCATTGAGGCCTAACGGGACAACTGTGCTTATACAAAATAAAATAATAATTTGAAAAGAGCAACATCAGGCAAAGCTGCTGTTTCACTGTGTCGTGGAAAGAATGCATATTTTAAAAAATGCTTTTAAAAACGATATATATGACATAGAAAATCCTAAGTTGTGAATCAAATATTTTTACCTTAGTTATGTTTGTTTTAACTTCTCCTCTTAAGTTACCATAAGTAAATGTAAGTATACAAAATACACATATAAATAAGAGCATTAAATCTGTGTGTTAATAAATAAAAGCCAGAACATAACAAAAGCTGCAGTCTTGCTACTCTTAGGTGGCTTAAATCCCATTCATTTAAATGATGTGTAAGCAACCTGAATGCAGGATTGCAGCAAAAAAGCCAAGAACCAGTATATCAGTGTACCAAAGGATGGGATTTTTAAAATATTTTTTTTTCTTTGAGCAGCTGAGATAGAACAAAAACTGTTTGTTAAAGCCCTTTTGGTTTGAGGACTGCTTTGAGCAGTGGAAGAACTGTTGGTTTGGGAAACACAACCCCCAAATTCCCTGGGGCATATGAAACTAGTTAAGCAGCTCTTTGGCTCCCAGCCAAGCTTGCTGTTCCACAGTGGTCCAGAGTTGAAAAGAACTACCCTGAAAGTCATTTTGTGATCCTAAGGGACGTTTCCTCAAACACTTTCTAAGGAGCTTTCAAACCATTTGCAAACTGCTTTTGAAACAGGTGAGTTTTAAAAGCAGTTTGTAAATAAGATCTGGTTGGGGGTGGGAAATCAGCTGTTCAAAGCAAAACATTCACTGCACTTGTGAAAACCTCTTCCATGAGCCTTAGCAGCTCTTTGGATTCCATATCTCTGGCTTGCAAAGATATCAAGATTGAGGTGATGATCCTCAAACCACTTACAGGTAAATCTTGTCAGGCTATTGTGTTGCAGGAGCATGCATTCCTGTGGCACTGCATGCTACATGGCTAGGGTTACCAGATCCAAACTGGGACAGAGTGCCTATACTTTTAACTATTGTATAGAAGAGGGAATTTTGGCAGGTGCTGCTTTTTAAAACCTCTTTTGTTGAGCTACACCTGCCAAAATTCCCTCTTTTATACAATGGTTAAAGGTAGAGGCACTCTGTCCCAGTTTGGATCTGGTAGCCCTATACATGGCTATTGCAAAATACTATACATCATAGAGCATAGCCTGGCTGCCACTGCAAATGAAGTAGCCAAGCAACAATGGCACCAATGTAAGTACTGGTGCCAGTAACCTGGCATGAGCAGGGGGCAGGAGGTGGGTGGAACAGGGCAGAGAGGGAAGAATGGGACAGGGACTGTTGCAGAGATGGGGTGTGGGGAGGATGGGAATAGGGTGGTTATCAGTGGCTGCTGCTCTGTTGATATTTCCCTTCTGTCCTCGATCCACCTACCTGGGTGTCCTTGGATTTGTACCAGCAAACTCGTGGACACAGGTCTGAGTAGACCCACTGGGGCAACAGGGGCTAACACCAAGGCAAGGGAACGAAGTTTCCTTCCCTGGAGGAGACTTCAATGACTGTCCCGCACCTCCCAGATGCAGTGCATGCTCCTTCAAAGTATTGATAATATTGCGTTTAGGTGGTTTCTAGATTATATGCAACAAGGTTGAAATTGGTTGAGTCTTCCATTATCTCAAAGGAGGGAGACTAGGTCAAATCTTAGGCTTTTACTCCATATGCTTTGTTTCTTTGCATTAGATAGTTGAAATCCAGGCATTTTTAATTGGCAATAAGTTATGTTGAACTCAGTGTGTCTCTTCCAAGCAAAATACATGCTTAGAGTGCTAATGTACTCCAAAAGTGGTTTATTTTGTATACTTTCTCCAGAGTTATTTGTGGATGGTTGGAGATGCATCCATTCACATAGTGTACATATGCACGTATATTCCTATGGACACACATACTGTACATGCACACATTTCTAAAAAATGCTAAAGGGCACATACACTTCCTTGCACAGACTAACTTACAGCAAATCGTGTAAAATCACATTGACAATTTTTTTTCTCTTTGTCTGAGAAAGGGATCCACATTTGACCTGATTCTGCTTCACTTATTTTTTTAAAGGCAATTTTGTGGAGGTAGGAATGAGAATTTGCTTACCCTTGTGAAGTTCTTCCCATGGAGAGCTCTGAAACTACACCAGAATAAATGGTTTCCCCCTTGTTGTTCTGAAAGGAAGGAATGTGGAGAGCACTGATTTTTAATGCTAGCCCTCTAACAAACAGCTATTCTTTATGTTACACCAGTGAAGCTCATGCTCTCCTTTTGCATGCTGTTTATGCAAAACTATCAAAAATTTTGCTTGTTTTGTTTTAAAGGAGTAATTGTGTAAAGAAGTGCTGTAGGGAGCCGAAAGTTGAGCTGGAGAGAGGATGTTGTGATATGCAGGAAGAGATGGTTATAGGTCAAAGCAGCTTTGTGTCATCTAAGTACTAAGAAACAATGTTACCATTTTGGTAGTCTTGTTTTTCTTGCACATTTCTTCCATTTGCATTTTGTTTATTTCTAGCCTGTATATATTAAGAAAGAGTACAATCACCAATAGATCAACTTCCCCTCCCATTTATAACCAAGATGCACCATTAAAAATATTTTGTCCTTCCATTTGCTTGCTTTCTCATTTCCCATCCAGTTGTTGCTCCTCTTCCAAATGCTAGGAAATGCAGCATAAAGCATCATACTTGCAGCCTTTTTTTCACAGTAATGGGGCAACATTAATGGCTGTCTATAACACCAGTAGTTATTAGCAACATCTGTAACTATGCATGGGAGAGTGCTCACGTGACTTTGCTGGCAAGGGAGTAGCCCTGTACACAACTTGGTAGCAAAAATGCTATCGCTTGTTAAGGAAGCATGTTCATTGGCTACTTGCACAGTCATGTCCCTGGCCCCGTAGCCACCCCGAGGCCAAGTCCGCTACCTGCTGCCCTCCCCCTAGTCTGCCACCCCCTAACCGGAACATTATGGAGCCTTGTGCGATGCTTTGCTACTGTCTAAAAGCGTTCTAATGCCTTCGGACAGCATTTCCCCCATATTTCCGGTTCCTTGGGGAGTGGAGTGACATCGGCGGAGGCAGCTGTGCCGCCCTTACAGGGCTCAGTGGTGGCAGCACCCAGGGCATTTGCCTCCCTCTCAGATGACGGTAGGACTGCCACTGCTATTATGCCTAATAACTTGATAGGGTATCAGTTATGGTTGTTTTGTGATTGTCACTGTTGAGTTAAAATTTGATTTATTCCACTGCAAGTGCATCTATAACAAAAAGAAAAGTACCATGAGGTGCTATTCCCTTTTGTTTGCGTAGGTGAAATGGTTGGCATTTGAGGTTTTCAAATGTGAAGAGAATGTAAGAGAATTGAGTTGTTTTTCCCACATTTAGTTACCTGTTGGTATAACCCAATGTAGTAGCAGTTCACTTGTCTGTTTCTTGTGTTTATAAGTTGATGACAATCAGATCTTAAAAAGGAAGAAGAAAAGAAAATCTGAAGTATTGTGGTTTTCTCACAATAATATAGGGGATTGACTGATTTTTGAGTCAGGTTGTGTAGCCTGAAAGATGACTCCACATCATGAGGTCACTGATTAGCCAGAAGGGGGTCCATATGAATGCGGGCTGGTCTTGTGAGAGTTGTACGTGTAGCTGTCTCTGGCACAGATCTGTGAACGTGTCGTGGTTTTTCAGGAACCAGAAATTCATAGACCTCTATTCTCATGTGACTCTTTGGTCTAGAAGAAAGCAGTGGGATGCTGCTCCCACAACTGCAAAATAAAGTATGTAAAAACATCACATTACTTTGGATACATGGTGACATAACATGAGAATTGAATGTATCAGTGCTGCCTACATTTGTGATGCTTCCCCATGAAATTAGATTCCAGCTGTGCTCAGTCCAGTGAACCAGTTTCATAAGAATTAGCTGTTATTCATGAATCATAATTTCATTTGCTTGGAGGCAAGTCCTACTGTATTCAGTTGGGCTTCCTCCTTGATAAGCATGCATGAGGCTGCAGCTTTAAGTGGCAAATTATTTTGCAAATACTGTATTAATTCCAGTTCTGCAGTTTGCATTCTGCAACTAATTTTTGCCAGGATTCTTTTATTTTTAATAAGAAGATTATATTTGTATGTTAGAAGAGAAACACAGTGCCTAAGACAATGCACTGAAATGGATGTTCAACAAACTTACATTAGATATAGTTCATTCCTTCCTATAATCAACAGAGTGCTCTGATATATAAATGGTTAAGAAAATGGGAAGATGCTGAAATTAAAGGAGTGAAACGTAAGGAGTTTACCATCCTAGAGGCATTCTAGAGAGATGTGCATTTTAATCACAGAGATTTCTACAGCCTTGATGGGCAAAATAATCTTCCAAGTCCCAAAGATGCTTTATTCTTTAATAACAATGTCATCGTTAAGAAAGGCTTTATTTGTGTAAAATGTGCTTCGGATGAAGCTTGTACTGTACTATTGTATGTAATGTGTAGAGACTGTGTTAGATCAGGTATTGGGCATTTTATACACTTCGCACTTACAGGTCACCTGGTCAATTTCATACATTCTTAGAGTTCTTAGACTATATTGTGTAATGGTTCCAGTATTTTCTGTAGTATATGTTTTTTAAGTGGAGGCTTTCTTGTAATGGCATGAGCTGCTCTCTTTGTTATCTTATTTTGTTCCCATAGAGTTAAAGTTTGGTGTTCCATAGGTGTGGTCTGAATCTGAGACAAAGAGTTTGTTCTCATCTCAGTGCACATGCATTGCTTTCATTGGCAGGAGTCCACAGCCCAGTTAGTCTGAAGCAATTCAATTGACTTCAGTAGCCTGGAATAAATCGCTTGTGGATTTCAGTCATCAGCAGTCATAGGAATAAAGCACATGCAGTAGATTTAAGACAGGCCCTGTCTTCACAAAGCAAATTCATGATCACTGTCACTGAAGAACTGGTTGTCCTGTATTCTTCCTGGCCACCACATTCCTATGTTAACATTGAACAGAATCAGAAGGATTCTGTTTATGAGCTTATTCCATGAAAACTCCTTAATTTTTAATGTCCTCTGCTGAATTATTTATCTAGACTAAAATGATATTGCACCAAGTCCTCAAAATGTCCGATTAAGGGGGCAATTCCAGCAGAGCATGTTTACTCCAGAGAAGCCAAATTGCCATGCTTTGCTTAGTGAAGCAAAACTATTAGTTGGTCTGAAAATTTATGGGACTGTCCAAGCTCAAAAGAAGCTGTTGATTTGGATCATCAGCCTCACTCAGAAGCTTTTCAGCCAGCTCTCACAGCATTTTTTTTAAAAAAGATTTTTATGTTTAGATAATAGCACAGAGGAATTAGTTTGATCTTACAGTTTTAGAAAGAAGACGTTTTATTTTATAGCCAAAAATGTACATTTTGTAAAGGAATGGGATTATTAGCATGTTTTTGTTGCTAATAGTAGGGAGTAGGGCATTACACAGCTTTTTTCACTTTATAGATTAAAAACAAATACATTGATGCAATCTGAAGGCTGTAGGAGCAGTGGCATATTTCATGTGAAGCACAACTACAGTGCCTTGCACATCTATTTCTTAGACAGAAATCACCCATTTGTTCGTATATAACTACTGACACTATTACTGTTCTGAGCGGCAGGATAGAATGACAGCAGAGATGTGGGGTGCGGGTGTGGCAGGTGAGGCATAACTGCCCTACCAGTATTTTAAAAGTGCCGCCACTGCTGTGATCATGCAAAGACTTACAGACGACAGGCTTCCAGCAGCTGAAGTCCACGGACCCTCTCACCATTTGCATTTGTGGCTCTGAAGCACACGACAGCCATGTGATTTGGGCTGTCGCAGGAGTTATGATGAGGAGTTATTGTGAGCTCCACTGCCGTAGGCCCTACGTTGCCCTGGGCCATATGTGTACACTTAACATCTCAAACTAATATAAGTTGCTGCCAGACCTAGGCCTGTCTTTAATTCTCTGTCAAATGTGCATCTCATGTCAAACCTGAGTTTGTTGTCAGTATAGGAAGGTGAAGCAGAATCTGGACGGTACAATGGGAATCCCTGGTAGACTGTTATAAGGAGTTTGCAGTTGGGTTTATACTTGCATGTCCCCTGGGGGGGGGGGAGTCGCCCCAACAGTTCCACAGCGATCATGGCACTGCAAGCACACGGGCTTGTCCCCTTACCTGTGTACTGGAGGGAGCCTCCTGCAGGCTCAAGGAAGCCCACAGCCTCCTCTGTGGTTCTCCCTGATGCAGTAAAAAGCCTTTTGTGTTTTGAGCACTTTTGTGCTCAAAAGTGCATGTCAGGTTTTCGCATGATGTATTTTTTTTACATCTCAGATCAGGATTGTGCAGCATGGGGCAACTATGGCAGAAGCGGGAATGGATAAGTACAGTGCTGGAAAAACATGGCTCTCTGACATGTTCATCCCTGACCTTAGAGTACAGGAGAAAAAAAAACACACATGGAAGTCTTGATAAACTGATGTAATCCATTTTCATTATTGGGTCCAACATTTCTCTTAAAGCCAAGGGGGCAAGATCACACCAGTGATTGTGCCAGTGTTTTTTTTGCACCTTGTGGGTTGGTGTGCCCACGATAACCTCTGCTCTTTTGCACTGGATGGACAAAAGCCTAAACAGCTGCAGAAGTTGTATTGCTAAACTCCTGGCAGCCATATATATTGTATGTCCATATGCTTCTTTCTTTGATAGTCTCCCTTACCCTTTCTGAGTTGGTGCACTCTTCATGTAGACCTCCTCTCTCTCTCTCTCTCTCTCTCTCTCTCTCTCTCTCTCATATACACACAGAACATGCTTATAGTTTTAATCTACTCCCACTGTGAGCAAATGCGCCTCCTTCCTACTGCCACTCTGTATTTTGTCATTGCCTATAGTGCACTGCCCATGCAGACTTTCCTCCACTGCCAGTGCTGATTACTGTACATTCTGCTCGCCTTCCATTTGTTTGCTGCCAGCAGTGCTTTCTTCATATATCTCCTCCAACCAGCAGTGCATTTTCCAGGCAAAACTCCCTTCTTACTCCTACCAAAAAGCATTTTCCTTCTGTGCACACTGCAGACCTTGCATGTGTTGCCTCGCTGCATGTCACAGCTCTTCAAAAGTGTATGTGCCACGAACATCCTCAGCTGTGCGTCTTTCATGAGCAATCCCATTCCTTGCAGCAGCCTTATTGGCTAACAGACATTCTCCAAAACAGCCTGAGGCTGCAATCCTATGCACACTTTCCTGGGAGTAAGCCCAATTTAACACAGTGAGGCTTACTTCTGAGTAGGCCTGCCTAGGATTGTGCTACAAATGTATTCACTTTCAAGAAATTATGTATTTTTTTCATGCAGGATTAACTAGAGAATGGCTCTGTTAGACGATCCATCCGTTTTATGTAGGAGGGAAACTGCTTCATTGTAGAAAGTCCAATTAGTACAGAATATGCTAGACAGTGCTGCTGACTTGTGCTTGATTTATCTCAATTTACGAAGACCAAAAGTGTACAAATAATAGTTTCTGACAGGGAATAAGAAGAAAGGAATCTGACTTTCAATGAGCTAATCTGCAGGACTAAAGCTAATGTAATCAGAGCTTTGGGGCACATATTCAGCATCACTTAATACATAATGGTTCGCACCTTAACAAGCTTAAAACCATCCTTTTATGTATAGCACCAAGGTGGTTGAAGAAAATTAAAAATCTCTCCCCTCACTACCTATGCATGGGATAAATTCAGTCCAATTAGTGATACACAACCAGAGCCTGATAGCTATTACGGAGTAATTAATTCCAAGTAGGGAGTTTAGATGTTGAGCATGTGCCATTGAAGCTCAAATATGGAACATTCCTGTATTTTAAGACAAAATGTTTGATACCAATGGAACTGGAATCAGTTTCCAAGTCAGAAGTATCAGTGATCTCTGCATATGCCTTCCACTTCTATTTAAAGGTTAGTTTCATTGTTATAAGAAACACACTGTGGTGTATATTGTGATTTTATTTTTCTTTCCTGATCTAAATGCTAGTCATGCCTTTCTATTTTCTACTCCTTTTTTTGTTCCATTTGAACAATTAGCTACTCCCAGGCTTGACCCTGGTGCTCGGCATGTTCAATTTGAAGCTAACACAATCATTGCCATCCTTAATTTGCTTGTGATGGCAGAAATTGGATCAGATCCTTTCAAGTACAGTGAATCCTATGTGCTGTTTATTGTGTCACTCTGCCTGCCCTCATTTTGTGATTTGTTAACAAGTATGTTTTTCTTTTTACCTATGAGGTTTCAAGTTAAAAATATTCTTTAGGAGGAGGAGGATGTTGGTTTGAGATTGTAAGAACCAACATTATTGTTATTGTTTTATTATTATTTTGATCAGTGTTACATTAAAAAAAAATCACCATTGAAGTATCATAGTAGTTCAGTTTATTTTTATTTTTCCACACAGCCATACCAAAGGAAAAAAGGGTATTGCTTGTTTGAATGATACGTTAATTGCAAAAACTGCATTGTGGTTGTGGTGTTGTGAAATAGCAGTCTACGTTTCACAGCTGTTGGGGAGCAGCTGATGAGTAAGCAATCATGACAGACTATTGTGACTCCATGCAAGCAAAGATTCAGGAGTCCAGCCATGTTCTAGTAGGCAGGCACAAGGCATCTGTCCAGGTCAGGCGTCTGGAAACAGCCTTTTTCTGATATAGGTGATGCAATCTCAGATGTTTATCTGGATGCACATCAGTATTCTGATACCCACCCAAGCCTCACTGAACTCTCTGGATGCATTTTTGAACGTACTTCCATCCCCATACAGGGACTGATGCTATGAGTGCTGGATCAGGGCCGTTATCTTGGACTCTATTGCAGTTTGTTGGAGAGCACCCTAAATCTGAAGAGAGCCAGTAGCCTTCAGATTTTCAGACCCAGGACCCATCTTCAAACCTACCTACCAGATAGGACTCATTTTTTTATGTACTTAATTTTTAGACAGTTTTCCCAAGAGATCAAATGGTTTAGAAACAATAATGGGAATCATATTCATAAAAATGTAATTAAGTCCATCTCTATAAACAGTAAACTAACCCTAAAACCAGTAAATTACAGCGTTAGCCTTGCAAGTGAATAGGCTTTTTACTTCTTAATAATTGCAAGTATGGGTCAATCTTTCTCTAGGAAGAACCAGATTCAAAGGAGAGCAGGATGAATGTACCTAAAATGGTTGTGCCGAGAAGTAATTTCAGGAGGTGCAGTCTTTCTCACTGCATAACAAATTTGCACCTAAAGAAACCATGTCTTCCTTTACGTTTGGACACTCTTGCTTTCCCTTTCGGTTGGTCTTCTTCCCTTCAAAAACCTAAGCAAACAAACCAACAAAATAAAAAAAACCAAAAGAAAATGTGGTTACAGCTTAGGGTAAGATGTAGCCAACATAATTTCTAAGCCACCATTTGAAGATTATATGGACGAAGGTAAGTAAAAATGTGAATTTCCATTATAGGACAGGTAACTAGATATAATACCACTTGGTTTATTTACACCAGCATGTTGCTGCATTAGTAATTCAGTTAATTTGAGAAGGAAGACACAAGTCTCATGAGTAGGGATGGTTTTTTTCAGTGATCAACACAGAATGCTAAATAATGAGAATTTCTACTGAAAACGCTACATAAAATGAAATTTAAGTCAAAATGTGAAAAAACACTGCTTTTACTTATTTTGATAGTTTGACACAAATTCAGATCAATGTCACAAAAATAACACCACTTTTGTTTCTTTTTGACACAGTTTTGAGGAATCCACATAGTTTTCAGTAAGGGATCAGGAGGAGTAGCAGAAACAGGAGGAAGCCTGCTTAAACTTGCCTGAACACACATGTTCACAGTGCATGCTGGGGCAACTGTAATGGAACGGGGAAGTTGTACATAGCAGTTTCTTGATGCTCCAAGCAGCAATCAGAGTGCAGTTTGGGAATTTTTGAGCAGGTTATTTCAGGCTGGGGTGTGTGTGCCAGTAACTGCTTGCCTTTGTAGGGCCATTCACTCTTATTTATTGTGCTGTTTGTACAATTTGCAATAAAAATTTGGATAAAAACACATAATACTGCAATTTGCTATTTTAATCATCAAGAAATTTTGGAAAAAATATCACCCAAAAACCCCACCCCTACTCATGAGCAAAGGTTGCAGAATTTGGCATTTCCTGGTATAAATCTCAGAAAGGTGGTATCAAAGGAGTGCTTTCGGGCTTACAGAGCTCCTACTGCTCATGAAATGGCAACAAAAAATCAACACAAAACGTGGCTGTCATTTAGTAGCAGCAATTTTTTTGCCAATTAATAAAAAAATAAAATGTTAAAAAGGACAGGGTCTAGCCTTTGGGCCGGCCCGGATCCTATCCCCTGTTCCTGACCCAGGTGGCCTCAATTTGGCCACTTGGAGTTGTGCCGCTGATTTTGGCAGTACAGCTCTGAGTAGCTCCATCTGGGCAGCTGCTTCCTACCCAGGGGAAGGGGAATATATTCCCCTTTCCCCAGGTAGAATGGCAGCATATCCCAGTCCAGGCCTGGATATGGGGCAAGTGTGTCGGCTTGCCTATTCCAGCCCAGGGTTTGGGTTGCGCTCTGAATCACATGGTACTAACCTGTCATGGCACCAATACTTACAGAAGGTGATTGAAGGAAAAGTGTTGCGGCCTTAGGGTGGACACGATGAGTGACCTTTAGGTTCTTCAAATAAAGATGCAGAGACTTGTTCTAAACAGAACTTTGTATTTAGAACGTATTTACATAGAACAGCTTCAAAGAAATCATAGCTCTCTGTCTCTCACTCCACACATCTCACTCCAAAGACAGCTCCTCACACACTCACACAGACTCACTGACATCCAGTCCAGTTCAAGCCCGTACATAATTGCAACATTGACCTGTACATATCACATGACCAGGTTCCCGCCTAAAACTCAGTTGCAAACTCATTTCAACTTGCAAATTAAATATAGTGCTCTAAAATATATCCCAACAGTGATAAACAATCTTAAGGGAAAAGCACTTGAGAGACTTTCGCTTACCTTTGAGAAAGCTGAAGCAGGCTTTATGCAAGCTGACTGAGACAGATTTGTATTGTTATACAATATTGATCTGGTGGGTTAGATTTGGCACATTGTAACTGACAATTCAATTTTTAACTACAAGAATTGAGGGAGGAGTTTGTGCTGAGCTATCTGCAGTGCAATAACTGGCTTTTTTAAGATATGAAGAAAAAAATGAAAACACTCTTCCCTTGGCATTCTTGGCTGGAAAGCAGGTAGTCTGTACTTTTGCCAAAAATTTGCCAAAAATGAAGAACCTTGTTTTGTTTTTAACAGTTCAAGGTATGTGGTTTAAAAAGTGACACTTGTATAAAAGACTTTTAGGATCAAACCAAATGTCCCTTTAACTGCATGCTATGCAGCTGTTTGCTTGTTTGTTCTTTGTAAAATAGCATGTACTGGGGGCTGATGATCTAGATCCCCCTCCACAGCTGTTCTTGAACATGGAGACAAACTTTAATAGGTGCCTGTGGGCAAATAGCAGCCAAGAGCTGGAGGAGCATGAAAGGTCAGGACTGTGATCAGGATGTTGCTCCTGCTATTTTACAAAGGAATGCGGAGCGCAGCTGCACATGCTAACATGTCACTGTGGCCCTTGAATGCAATTAACCTACCCTGGGCACAATTAACTTGCCAGTTCTTCTGTGCAGGCAACATACAATAATAAACTTGTGCAACCATCTCAGAAGCTTAGTGAACTGTCTCTTTTTTAATCTACTGACTTCACACACACACACACACACACACACAGCACCGAGGATCTACAGAGTTGCTCTTTAGCAGCTAATTAGCGTTATTTCAAAAATGAGCCTGTGCCTGTGCAAATCCCACTTCCAGTATTCATTTGTAAATGGCGTTATTTCAAAAATGTGCAAATTAAGACTGCGTTTGTGGGGCTGCATGTACCGTAAAACTCCAGAAGTCTGGCATCCAATACTACAGCACTCCTGATAGTCTGGAATCAAAATGGCCAGCAGTGGATCAAGGTATGGAGAGCTCACATCCAGCTGGCCAATGCTTGGCAACCTCTCTGTGTGGCTGTCCAAGCACAGGGCTCTGCTTAAGAGGAGCTGCCTGGGCCTGCCACTAAGCCTATCCCCCTGACTATACAGCAGATCCTTCCCACCATCCGGGTGTTGCCTAACTCTCAGAAGATGGGATGGAAAGAAATCCCAGCCAAACGATCACCAGGCAAGGAAATCAATCAATCAATCAATCAATCAATCAATCAATCACTAGTATTTATATACCGCTTTTCAACATAAAGTTCACAAAGCGGTTTACATGCAAATAATAACATTAAAGTTAAATGGCTCCCTGTCCCCAAACGGCTCACAATCTAAAATCTGATATTAGTCCTCCTGGTGGTCTGGCATATTTGATAATCCGACACCATATAGGTGCCAAAGGCACTGGATTATTGGAAGTCTATTATACACAGATTAAATCCACTATATATCATTTTTAGGAAAACTGGGTGGATTTCAGTGGGGCTAATATAGCAAGTAACACATGATTTATTTCACTGATACACCATTCCCTACCCCGGAGCTCACAGCCGTTTCCATATGCTTCCCAGACAGTGTCCTGTTCAGAAAACTTACAGGATTTACAGATTAATGGATTGTATGATAGTATTTAACGTTTGAGGATAATGGTGAAACAGAACCAATGTGTGTCACTTCCACCCATCTGATCAAGATAAATCCAAGAGGGAACTTTTATGCTTCTGCTCCAGTACGCCGCATGTGTTCTAATGTGCCACAGAGCCTCCGTTTGAACATGTTTCCCGATCAACCTTAGTGTCAGAAGCAGCTCCACACAGTCTTGGTTTTGCATATGCTGAGATCCAGAGTGAATGAATAACATGGCCCAGGTATTTTTATTTTGTAAATAATGTGCTGGGGAGAGGGAGATCAAAATGGGATGAGAAACCACAGGGGCGGGGTAGAGGGGCTTTGGCACATTGTCCCTAACATAGTTCTGATCCTAATTGCTTGTCTCTCCCACCACACAATAGTTTCATGCAGGGGTGGGGAAGGGGGATAGAAAAAAAAAACACTTCCATTGTCTGCTCCATTGATGAAGCATTGGCTTTGAAGGAGTGGCTGCAAATGAGTCTGGAAAAAAGTAACTGCAACAGAATTGGTTCCAGAACCTTTTAGCAAGAGACTTTTGTTTCCTTTGAGGCTCTTGTTTGTTTGCATCATCACCAGGTTTGATGAAGTGGGTTGTTTACACACACAAGGAGCTTTCCATGGAAAACCAACCAAGATTTCCCCGCCACCGTCATGGCTTGCAGTAAAACAGATAGGGCCAGTTTATAGGGCTAAGTAAAGCTGGTCTATTTGGGCCACTCTAAAAGACATAGTTTTACAGAGTAAAAGAAAGGTAATAATGCAAGAAATGTAGAGAGGGAATGTCAACTCTTTAATCCCCCCCCCCACAAAAGAACTGTGATTGCAGATTACTATGAGAGCACAATCCTAACCTGGAGTTAGGCCAGCAAAGTTTGCCTTGCACGAGGGCCACTATAAAGCAAATTTGGACCACTCTTGGAGTCAGGGAAGATGGTGCACGTCTGTGTGCTGGCCTCTCTGAGAGTGGTCCAAACATACTTTACAGTGTCCCTTGTGCTGGCCAATCTTTGCTGGTTTAATTATGTCGGCCTAATTCCAGGTTAGGATTGTGCCCTGAAAGCCTTCATTTCTGTATCAGTTCAAGTGACTGTTGGCACTATTTATAGAACAGTGCTTTACAGTACTATCTTTCCTCTGAAGAGCTAAGTGACTAAGAGCACAATCCTAAACTGGAGTGAGGGTGGCAAAGTTTGGCCGTCACAAGGGCCACTGTAAAGCACGTTTGGACCACTCTCGGAGTGAGGGGGGTGGCGCATGTCTGTGTGTAGGCCTCTCTGACTCTGACAGTAGTCCAAAGGCAATTTATGATGTCCCTTGTGCCAGCTAAACTTTACTGGCCTACCTGTGCCAGCCTAACTCCAGATTAGGATTGCACCCTAAACCAGTGGTGGGATTCAAATAAATTAACAACTGGTTCTATGACATCATAGCCAGAGCCAAAAAAAACCCGAAGCCAGCCGAGGTAAGCGAGTGGGCGGGGCCCGGCCATTTAACAACCGGTTCTATAGAACCTGGGCGAACCCCCTGAATCCCACCACTGCCCTAAACCAAGCAAAAGTCTGGGCTATGGTATTTTGTTCAACACAGGGAAGCATGCGTGAAACCAGCCCATTCTTCAGAGGACTATAATGGCTACAGGCGTGGCAGGTGAGGCAGAACTGCCCAGCGGAGTTATTTCAAATGTGATCACGCGAATATTTACAACCCACGGGCTTTGAGCAGCAGGAGCCCAGGGTTGTAAGTGTTTGCAGGATCACCGCCTCACTTGCCACACCTGCATTGCACGTTGCTAATCTACTGTACAATTCATATGGACCCTGTAGGACTCTGTAGGATTACAGCTCACATCTCCATTTCCGAAGATGAAACAGGTTCATCAATCAGGATTGATTAATATACCGGTTTTATATACCGGTTTATATACCAGTTTTCAACACAAAGTTCACAAAGCGGTTTACAAGCAAATAATAATAACAAAGTTAAGTGGCTAGCTGTCCCAAAAGGGCTCACAATCTAAACAAAATGCAAAACACCACCAGCAACAGCAACTAGAAAAGACACTAGGGTGGGATGAAAAGGGACAATTACTCTCCCCCTGCTAAATATAAGAGGAACACCACTTGAAAAAGTGCCTCTTGACCAGTTAGCAGGGTTCATCAATGGTTTTCCAAGAATTGGGGAAAGGTTTAGCTGCATAACAGCATCTCTGTCAAAAATGGACAAATCCTTATCCTCCAAGAAGTGTTGTATTGGCAAATGAGGGGAACAGACCACAACTAAGTGATAGGCATTGCAGTGACAAGGAAGTGTCACAACCAGTGATGTCATGCAGGGGGTACATGGGGGTACGTGAGTACCGGTTTCTAGGATTATGGCTGGCCCCGCACATTCGCCCGCCCACTCGTCGACTCCGCCCCCTGCAACGTTTGAATTTCCTGCATGTTTGAGTTGCTTGCACGTTCTCAGAGCCAGGCAGGCAGGCAGGCAGTGAGCGGAGCCTTGCCTTGCCACTGAAAAATGAGCTGCTCTGGGGTTTTGGAACTGTTGGGTCACTTTAACATGATGCCAGGCCTCCTTAACATGTTCTGGGGGTGCTGTGGAATACTGTTGCAACTGTTGGGTCAGTTTAAAATTGTCTGAGGCCTCAAAAAGGGCTTTTTTCATGTCACTTCCTGCCACGACCTCACTTCCGGCTTATGACATCACTTCTGGTGGGCGGGTCCCGACACGTGCCAATCAAAAGTGAGTACCTGTTCTTAAATCATTTAGATGACACCACTGGTCACAACCTCTGATGCCATGCTGCTGACCCAAGCCTCCCAAAGATGGGCTGACAAAACTGTGTGCGTTGACTCTGTTCTTTCAGCAAGGGATAGAGTGATCCTAGGTAAAGGTAAAGGTTTCTCCACGACCAAATGGTCTAGTCGTGACCGACTGTAGGGGGCGGTGCTCATCTCTGTTTCTAAGCCTGTAGAGCCGGTGTTTTGTCCGAGGACAAGCTTCCGTGGTCATGTGGCCGGCATGACTATACGCCGTAGCACATGGAACGCTGTTACCTTCCCACCAAAGTGGTCCCTATTTATCTACTTGCATTTAGGTGCTTTTGAACTGCTAGGTTGGCAGGAGCTGGGACAAGTGACGGGAGCTCACTCCGTTGCACAGTCTTGAACTCCCAACCTTCCGGACGGAAAGCCCAGCAGCAGCGGTTTAACCTGCTGTGCCACCACGTCTCACCACATGATCCTACAAAGTGATCCTACATATTATTAAAAGAGGAGGAGTATGGTATTCAACACAGGACTGCCATTTTCAGCTACGAAAGGTGCAACGGAACATGCAAATCTGTGACAGGGTGACAAACATTTGATCTTGCTAGGGCAGCTGTCAGTACCTTCATTTGTCTCCTGGGAAGCCTAATTTCGACCAATCTATGTCTCTTGCTGTCTTCCAGATGGTAACAGGTTCTTTAACTAATCTCATCTCTCTTTTCCCCTTGGGACTTCATTTCATCCTTATCTTGTCACATCTGGTTTTCTCCACGCTGATGATTTGCATTAGACAGGTCAGATAGTTTTCAAGTTTTTACCAAGCATCAAAGTCTCTTTCAAATGTTTCATTGAAGGGCATCCTGCTTGCACATCAAACATCATTCATGCATGGGAGTCGGACTGTCCATGCAGCAACATCAGTTGCACAGCAGTGAAAAATATCAGCATCTTTGTTTTATCCTGCAAGCCCCCTAATCTGCATCAGAGAGGCTTTCTATGGCCTCTGGAGTCTTTCCCGCAATCACTTCCATAATGGTGTCTAAAATGAATTAAGGGGATTCTCAGAGGAAAATGGGGTTTGAGTATGTATGGGAGTGATCGAGAGTCAGTCAGTCAGTCAACAGGTACTTATATACCGCTTTTCAACACAAAGTTCACAAAGCGGTTTACAGGCAAATAGTAATAATAAAGTTAAATGGTTCCCTGTCCCAAAAGGACTCACAATCTAAAAAAAAAAAAGGCAGGCAGCCCGCCAGCAACAGCCACCAAAAAGACTGCGCAGGGGTGATGAGGGACAATTACTCTCCCCCTGCTAAATATAAGAGGAACACCACTGGAAAAAGTGCCTCTTGCCCAGTTAGCAGGGGTAATCTGCTTCAAGCTCTGCTGTGAATTTCCTGAAGCTGCTGGAGCAAGTCTTCAGGGCTGGACATTCTATAAAATCATATGCAGCATGTATATAAATTGCTTTAAATCATTAATTTTGCTTAATTTCAGAACAATCGTATTATATAGGCCATTAATAATAATAATAATAATAATAATAATAATAATAATAATAATAATA
>JAJKFI010000030.1:10137145-10183075 GCA_029204185.1 Lerista edwardsae
TGGGGCGGGCGGGAAAGCGGTGGAACGCGGCGTGACGCAACGGGCGGACTGCCGCTCAAAGGTAAGTCCCGCCCAGCGTACCGGGTGAATAGCACCGCTGGCCATAATTGTTGTGGTGAGGCTGGTTCGTCGTCGTGGTTCGTCGCCAAGCCAACCAAAAGTT
Source organism: Lerista edwardsae (assembly GCA_029204185.1). Lineage (NCBI taxonomy): Eukaryota > Metazoa > Chordata > Lepidosauria > Squamata > Scincidae > Lerista > Lerista edwardsae. The sequence continues at coordinate 10,137,309 of JAJKFI010000030.1, forward strand.
TCCCTCATAATGCTCATTCACCCCTAGACTGATTTTACAAAATGTCCCAATTTTTTTTAAAAAGAGTGACATACTTATCCTTAATGTACTCAACCTGTGAATTGTGGAGATTGCTGGTGCAATGTAGTAATGACCAGAATTCCATTGACCTGTACCTATTTCTGTAGTGAAAAAATGAGGGGAGAAATATTTTGGCACCATGCTCTAAATGAATGCTTCTCAAACTGTGGGTCGGGACCCACCAGGTGGGTCGCGAGCAAATTTCAGGTGGGTTGCGTAGCACCTAGCGCAGCCATCATTGAAAATATGGGAAGACAGGCCAATGGAGAGCTGTGTGATTATTTTGCTTGTGTCGAGGTTGTAAGTAGGCTTTTTGTTCTTTCTGATTCACTTTGCTATTAGAAAATGACTGAGAAATGACCCAACTGATTGCTGCATTCTCAGGAAAGCAGCCGGCTCTGGCATAACAATGATAGCACTTCTAGCTATGACATCACTTCTGGTGGGTCCTGGACAGATTCTCCTTCTAAAAAGTGGGTCCTGGTCAGTGGTGTCATTCAAACGATTTAGGAAGAGGAACTCACTTTTGATTGGCACTTGTCGGGAACCCGGAACCAGCCACGGAGCCCGTTAGGATCCGGAACACCCGTTCTGGTCCGTTCCCCCTGAATGACATCACTGGTCCTGGTGCTAAACTGTTTGAGAACCACTGCTCTAAGTGCAAGCAGCTATATAGTGATGATGCTCATGAAGAAGAGAAAACCTAATGAGGCTCAGCTGTATTTGGAATTCTTAATTATGTATTGATGTCACGGGAGAGCAGTGCTTTTAAGGAACAGTGTTGATTTCAAAACGGAACATGAACATTCGGGGACTTGATATAGAAAATCCTTTTCTATATTTTGCAACAAATGGAAGCTGCAGCCGAGTTAGCGAGATGAAGTGGGACCAACCCTCTTCTCGTTAACCTATTCCCCCCCTCTTTTTAATTTGGCTGGCAATTCTATCACAGGCTATTTATAACATCTCGGTGCAGCAACCCTCACTTGCCTCTTCGCTTTGTCCATTAAATAAAGGCGAGGACGGCAGACGGTGTGCCTGCCGTGATCCATGATCTGCAACAAGGCTCTGATTTTTTTTTCCTGTAATCACGGAGGAAATAGGTTTGAATATTTCACAAGATTGACAAAATAAATAATTGAAACCTGGCTAAGAATGACCATGGAAGGAATTTGCACTCTCGATGGAGAGCTCCTCTGTTCTTTTCTTCCTCTCCATTCAGAAAATATATTTGTACTAGTAAATAGAGCTTGCATTCTGCAGACATGCATCCATGTCTATTTCTGACTGCTGTTACAAAATCACCTCTCTTAAATAAAAGTGTGATTTATTTAAAAACAATGACTTTACTTCCTGCTTAATGACATCTAGCCCCAGGTCTTAGGGCGTCCCCACAGGTTGTCATACCTAAAAAGGAGGTCCCAGAGCAAAAAACTGTCATAAGAGTCAGCCCGTTTGCCTCCAAAGTTGGGGCTTGTTGTTGTTGTTCAGTCGCTAAGTCGTGTCTGACTCTTCGCGACCCCATGGACCACAGCACGCCAGGCCTCCCTGTCCTCCACTACCTTCCTGAGTTCGCCCAATTTCATGTTCATTGCTTCAGTGACACTGTCTAACCATCTCATTCTCTGCCGCCCCCTTCTTCCTTCTTTAAGTTGGGGCACAGTCTGACTAATAACCGTAGTCAGCCTGGAACAAGCCAATATTGTGGGACTTTCCTGTACTGAAAGCAGCCTGGGATCTTAAGTGCAAAATAGCAGGCAGGGACTGGAGTAGCCCCATTGTGAGGCCTGTGGCTTTCCTTGGGGGAAGGGGACGAAAGTCCTCCTGACGAGATCCTGGCAGCTGCTGTGGCTCCCACAATAAGTAGCTGTGCCAATTTTGGCACTGCTGCTCCTACAGGAGTCCGGCAGCACAGGATCGGGCAGCCAGTATACATAACAAAGACTTTCTCTTTCAGGCAATCTCCCTGTGTTTTATCTTGATCTTGAAGTGGCTGCTCCCTATATGATATTTTTGTTGTGATATTTAGAAATTGTAAGTGTCCAGATTGCGCCCCTCTCTGGCTTTTTGACAAAAAGAGGCACTTCTTGTCTGAAGGACGGCCTTAATACAACATGTAAGATAAAGGTTTCCCCATGACCGAATGGTCTAGTTGTGTCCAACTCTAGGGGTGGTGCTCATCTCTGTTTCTAAGCCTAAGAGCCAGCATTTGTCTGAGGACAGTTTCCGTGATCATGTGGCCAGCATGACTATACGCCGAGGCGTACAGAACACTGTTTACCTTCCCACCGAAGTGGTACCTATTTATCTACTCACATTTTTATGGGCTTTCGAACTGCTAGGTTGGCAGGAGCCTGGACAAGCAATGGGAGCTCACTCCGTCGTGTGGTCTTGAACTGCCAACCTTCCAGTCAGCAAGCTCAACAGCTCAGCAGTTTAACCCGCAGCACCACCATGTCCCCCTATATAATAGAACATGTATTGTAGTTGACCCATATTCTGCAGGTGGGACTCTTCCTTTTCAGGGCTGATGTATTCTAACAATAACTTGTTTGATTTCAGAGACCTGAGTCCATATTTGAACTTAGCACGAAGGCTGCTTGAGATACACTATTTTACTAAACGAATCAATACCACTTTCCAACTGTTAGATAAATGCTAATTTCCTGTCTGTTCCAATCTTACAATGTTGGTTTTTCACCAGATATTTCGAAATCCTAGTTTCAGAGGGAAATTTACATGACATAAAGAATTAGCTGAACTTTCAGAAGACTCTGACAGGTATCTTTCAGATACAGGTCTTAAAATCTGGGATGGTGATAATGTCTGAGAGCTAATTCATGAAACCATTTGGGGTGGGTGGAAGTCGACTAGTGTATGAAACAGAATTTGTGAATGCTTTGATGCACTCCTAGACCACAGTTCATCATGTCCTGCTTCAATCTATTTTTCAAAGATGTTTCAAGACAGAACAAATCTTCCGTCTTAAAATATTTAAAGGTACATGTACAACCATTACTGTACTGGGACATTTTATGAAAATAATTTCTGCTTCATTCAGCTTTCTTCTTATCTTTTTTGGTATTCTAGAAAAATAATTGTTAATTTTTGCTCTGGGAGAATGTACAAAGATTTTGAAGGGTCTTCATGGTACACCAATGTTTATGTTTATATACATACCTTGAATATTAAAGGAATTGGTCTAGAATTGTTCTAAACTAAAATTTGGCTTGAATGGAAACTGAACTGTGGGAATAATGTGGTGCATATTTCTTGTGATGAGCAGTGCATTATTTTTATTTTCCCTGACCCCAGAAGTGCAGGGAGGGCTATTTGCTAAGGGATGTGCCACTAGTCCTTGCTGTCCTCAGTCACAGGTACAATTATATGAACTGTGTTCAAATTGAAACAATTGGATGATACGTGTTTCTCAAACTGTGGGTTTCTCACGTGGTGGTCACAAACTGATGTCAGGTGGGTCACGGAAAGCTGGGAGCAGCCATCTTGGAAGCTGAAGTCCTCATTCTAGCTATATTCCTTTTGCAAGTATTAGTAACTTGAATTTTCAAGTGAGAATATTTTTTTAAAAAAATTGTTTTTAGTTCAGTGTTTTTACATAATATTTTGTCCTAATTTTGCTTTCTGTCAGGGATGTTTCATGGTTATGCAATTGCTGCTGTCCAAGAATGCCAGTATGCATTATAGCAGTGTAATTTTATTATGGTACAGTGAGGCACTTCCTGCTTGATGATGTCATTTCTGGCTATGATATCACTTTCAAGTTAATGACATCACTTCTGGTGGGTCCCAGTACAAGAGCCATTCTAAAAAGTGGGTCCTGGTACTAAAACGTCTGTGAATCACTGATATACAACACGATTATTCAGAACTACGAAGATTTTCACCATTTTGGCCAGTAGTGGTGTCACCCCTCCAAGTTTGTCAACCAGTGCGGTCTTCACCTCCTAGTGATGCCATTGCTTTTCCCTCTGTGCTACTCAATCCACCCCGCTTCCACATAGCTGCTTTTACATGAATCAATTTTAAAAAATGCAAAACATCAGGAGAAAGTCAGGGATCTTGCTTGTAATGTGTACTTTGGCCCTGGGAATGATGTTTATGAATTTAGCATAAAATAGACATTCAAAATGGGAGATGGTGGTAGAGAGGCATATATCGTGGATTATTTATTGTGGGAACAAAAAGGAAATGGGAAAAAATTCCTACTGGTGAACAGCCGAGTTTGTTTTACTTTTTCTTGAACGCATTCATAAGTGGCTGCCTTTGAAGACAGAATACTGGGCTAAATGAACTGTTAGGCTGACCCAGTGAGGTCTTAGGTTACTCTTGATTTACACTGCTGTGAGAACATTACTGAGCACGGAAAAGAGCTGTGTGTAATTACGTAAATCAAAGAGACAAGATGAGAAGAAAAACCAACTCCTCAACACAGCCGCCAATTTCAGCTGGATTCTTGCTGGGCCCTGGATGCTGTTGGACCTGCATCCACTTGGAGCTGGAACAGCACTTTTTGCTCCCACTGCAAAGCGATCAAGAGAAAGGAAGGCTGGCTACGTTTTCAGGGAGGAGAAGCAAACACAACACAAATCGGAGCTGAAGAATCTCTCGTTGTATGAGCAAACTCTAGAATCTTTCTATTTTTCCCCGAAAGCCACAATGTTGCTCATTAGAAGTAATTAATCTCCTGTTTTCCCTTCTCTTGTCAGTTCACTGCACTGTCACACCCTCTGTCAGGCGTGAAGAAGCAGTCAGGCACCAGTGGCTGACAACTTTCTCAGACTTCTCTCACTTCGTGCCATTTTCTCACAACCCCGTATTTTAGGGGCTTCTCAAATGGCCTCCTCTCAATGTGTTAAATTATCCCGCGTCCAGTGATGTCATTCAGGGGGAACGGACCAGAACGGGCGTTCCGGATCCTAACGGGCTCCGTGGCTGGTTCCGGGTTCCCGACAAGTGCCAATCAAAAATGAATTCCTGTTCCTAAATCATTTGAATGACACCACTGCCCGCCTTGCAGCGGGCGGGCTTTCGCCGTTACGCAACAGAATGCAGCGATCGCGCTGCCGCTCACCCGGAAGACACGCCCAGCGTACCGGTAGGCTGACACTACTGCCCGCATCCCAACCTAGCACAGGACAAAACCCTACAAGGAAGGCATCAAACTAGCACGGCTCCGTGTCTTTCTCCCTTTCTGTCCCAGGCGATGTGCCTTAACACAATGCGTGATGGTGACTGTGTCGCCATTCCCCACCCCAAAAAACAGGCTGTCAGTGTTGTCTATGGGCAGGAAAACACAATGTGCAGTGATATCACCGCATCACGTGTTTGGTTATGCAAGATGCGACATGAAAAGAGAAAGAGACATACATCAGTCACAGGGAGAGAGTTGGACTATAGATCTCCCTTTAATCTGCTAGTGCAGCATTTCTCAATCTGTGGGTCTGGACACACTGGTGGGTCGTGAGCCAATTTCAGGTGGGTCCCCATTCATTTCAATCTGTATTTAATCTATTAGACAATGCTACCATGGGTATGTGACTGCATTTGGGAAAACGTTAACAGACCTGTACTTTTAACAGGCTACTATGTATATGCTCTTGGCAATGATAGTCAATGGGGCTTACTCCAAAGGGGTACGTGTGGATAGGATTGCAGCTTTTGGCATGTTTGGGGATTATTTTTTAAAAACCGTTCAGCAACTGCTTGGGAAGCTTAGGAGGGTTCTTCTTTATTTTAAATAACTATCTAAACGTACACTTATTGTCAACTGTAATTTACTTGGGGTGCGTGCAATCTTAACCCAGAGGTAGGCCAGCGCAATTCACTTGTGCTGGCCCAGGAGTGTCGCAAATGCAATGTAAAGCATATTGGCACGACTCTTGGAGTCAGGGAGGCCAGCGCATGTCTGTGTCTGTGACTCCCAGAGTGTCCTCAATATGGACTGGATCCTCCCCACAGCTGCAGCTAGTATTTGTCACAGGACCGAAGCTCCTGTTAGGGCCAGTGAGAGTTTTCCTCCTGGAGCAAATAGCAGCCACGAGAGTTCTGGGACTCATGATGGCAATAGGTGCCTCATCTAGTACGTTGTTGTTCAGTCGCTAAGTTGTGTCCGACTCTTCGTGACCCTATGGACCACAGCACGCCAGGCCTCCCTGTCCTCCACTAGCTTCCTGAGTTCGCCCAATTTCATGTCCATTGCTTCGATGACACTATCTAACCATCTCATCCTCTGCCGCCCCCTTCTCCTTTTGCCTGTAATCTTTCCAAGCATGAGGGTCTTTTCTAAAGAGTCCTCTCTTCTCATGAGGTGGCCAAAGTACTTGAGCTTCAGCTTCAGGATTTGTCCTTCCAGGGAGCAATCAGGCTTGACTTCCTGGAGGATTGACCGATTGGATCTCCTTGCAGTCCAAGGGACTCTTAAGAGTCTTCTCCAACACCATAATTCAAAAGCCTCATCTAGTATGCAGTCCAGCAATTTTCACTGTTTCTCTTCTCATGGCACACTGACCTCTCTGGTCTTCGTCTCTTGTGCTGCCACTCCTGGGAGACTCTTCGGGGTTTTGAGGCTCTGATTCTAGGGCAACTGTCTGTAAAAACCAGTCGTCTTTCTCCAAAGGCTCAGTGAGAATTCGTTACTACAGACAAGGAGCAGTTCTAACGTGCACTGGAATAGGCCAGCTGGCTGGCCTGCGCTGTATCCAGGGCAGGTTGGGAGGTTGCTGGAGCCTCCACAGGGCAAGGGGACATTTATTCCCTTACCCCGGGGTAGGTGCCAGCCACCCCTGTGGGGCTGCTTGGCTCTGCAGCTGCTATTTAGCTGGCGCAGGTCTGAGGAGGCCACAGTGGCCCGAATTAGAGCCACATGGCATAGGGATGGGGAAGGGTTGGATGCAGCCGCTCTCCTCCCTAGGCCATCCTGCCCATGGGACCACCTTCTGCCTTCCCCCACCCCCTTCCACCTTTTCCTACCCAGAAAAGCGCCTGCATTGGCCAAACTTACCTGCACCTGTCTTCTGCACATTCACAGCAGTGCTGGGCCAATGCAAGTGGCTTGTGTCAGCCCAAGGGGGCGGGGTTTGAATGTCCCTGCCCATTGCCCTAGAAATAAGGCTCATCTGCAGAAGTCTCATGGCCCACCTGTGTACTGTCACACACCAGGTGAAAATTGCTGATGTAAACCAGGCCAGATATTCTTTCTGCCCCAGCTCCTAAACAACCTAGTGTATGCATCTCCCTATCTGCTGAGTGAGGCTGCAATCCACACTTACCTGGGAGTAAGCCCCACTGACTATAATGGGAATTACTTCTGAGTAGACATGCATAAGATTGGGCTCTAAGACAACTAGGCAAGTAGAAGTCAGGATCTCGTGAGAATTTGTGGGAAACTCTGAACATGACTAGGGACAACTCCAAGTTTCAGGGGGGTCCTCGGTAAACCATCCTCCATGCAGTCCCTTTTACCTTGGTAGGTTCCAAGAGCATCATTTTGCTACTATCACACAAAGGCAATGGGCACACAGACGTCCAGGTCTTTAACAGCCACCAAACATGCTGACTCCTAATGTGGCCTGTTGCTGATGCTCACGTTGTTACTGATCCAGTTTTCTGAAAAAAATGAAATATTTGTGCATGGCAGCAAGATGGCTCATCCTTAATTGTTAAAATGTTTCTAAATAGCTAAATAACTTACATGAGAAACAAATATGGCATGCTTTGGAAAAATGCAGAATTGTAAACCAGACCAGTGTTTTGTGGCTTCCTTGCTGCATTTTGCTTCCTCACAGTCTGGAACCTTGCTTGGTGAATTTTATGTGATTGTCATTGGCCCATTAACTCCAAAAGCTCTGGGGGAAATTCCGTCTACTCCTCTCCACAGATCTGTTGCATTTCAGTTGTTCTTATTTACATAACCCATCTGCCTCCTTGCTTTGGAAACTGTCTGCAGGCCTGCATATCCAACTGATGCCAGATAATGTGAGCTCAGTTTAATCAAGTGCACAATGATACAGGATGGAAGCACAGCCGAGCCCTGGGCACCCTTCTTCATTGATGTTCCTGCTACCCACCTCATGGAGAAAGTGTGCTCTGTATACATTTGAATGTTCACTAGCCATCCTACCCAATCTCATTGTTCCTGTTAAGCAGCCTACCCCCAGAGGCAGATCTAAGGGAGGGCAGAGCTCTAAGTTTTGCAAGAAGCCTTACCTTGCAGTGGAAATCACTCCTCTCCTGCACTGTTCTAGCCAATCCTCACAGGCAGTAATGGGATCTGGGGATTGACTACAGGAATGCTGGGCGGGACTTCGGCGGGACTTACGCATCATTGGCTGCCCGTCCGTTCGGTCTGCCACCTGCCCTGGCCTCGGAGGGGTGCCAGCTCACCGGGGGGGACGGGTGGGGGGCGCGCCGGGTGATCGGACGAGCAGCGGTGGGGCGCGCTCCCCAGGAGAAGCCTGCGCGGCCGGCGGGCAGCCAACGGAACGGAACGGGCGGGCTGCCAATCACGCGTAAGTCCCGCCCAGCATTCCTGTAGTCAATCCCCAGATCCCATTACTGCTCACAGGGAAAAGCAACATCTTGGTGTTGCTTACTGGCTACAGCAGCAAGGGAGAGGAGGGATTTACATGACAGGGTAAGGCTTCTTGCAACACTTAGAGCTTTGCCCTCCCTTAGATCTGCCTCTGCCTACCCCAAGATGGAACCTAGAGACCTCTTTGTGCTGGACTGGCCTAAAGCTAACCATATGATGTGAAAACACCCTTTTCTCAGGCTAGATGTTCTAGCACAGTGTTATTCGAACTGCGGGTCGGGACCCACTTGCTGGGTCATGACCTGATATCAGGTGGGTTGTGGAAAGCTGGGAACAGCCATCTTGGAAGCTGCAGACCTAACTCTTGCTATATTCCTTTTGTGAGTGTTAACAGTTTGAATTTCCAATTGAGAGTGTTTTTTTAACATTGTTTTTAGTTCTGTGCTTTTACATACTATTTTGTCCTAATCTTTCTTTCTGTCAGAGACGCTTCATGGTTCTGCAATTCCTGTAGTCCAAGAATGCCAGTTTGCATTCCAGGAGTGTCATTTGATTATGGCACTTCCTGCTTGATGATGTCACTTCTGTCTATGACATCACTTCCAGTTTAATGTCATCACATCCAGTGGGTCCCAACACGAGTGCCATTCTAAAAAGTGGGTCACGGTCTAAAACGTTTGAGGACCACTGTTCTAGCAGAATCAAGCTGGTGCCAAATACATCAGCCCTGTATCTTCTCCTTCTGTCTACTCTATAGCATCTGGTGCAACAATTTTCAAATTTTTTCATCTCATGGCACACTGAAAAGGCACTAAAATTGTTTAGGCACACCATCAGTTTTTGGACAATTGACAAGGCACACCGTGCTGCCAGCAGGGGGCTCACTTCCTCCAATAGTCCTATTAATAAATGACCTTCCCCCAAACTCCCCTGGCACACCTGTGGCCCATTCCCGGCACATCAATAGACTCCTACTGCTGCTGTGGCTACCCAAAAACACAGATAGAAGCAAACCCTATTCAAATTGTCCTGTGTCGCTCGTGACTCACCTCTCCTCATTTGCAAATGGAAGATTTTTTTCTTCATTTTGCTTTGGAACAGGAAGCAAATAGCCAGAACCTAGACTCATAGCTGCTAGAGAAATGCTACAGGAGGCAAGTGTGAGAAGATAACAGGAAGTGGGCAGCAGAGAACTGCCTGTAAGCATTCTCACAATATTGTCACTCTGTGTGTGTGTGTGTGTGTGTGTGTGTGAGAGAGAGAGAGAGAGAGAGAGAGGGAGGGAGGGAGGGAGGGAGGGAGGGAGGAGGAGAAGAAAGAGTGCTTGCCCTTTCCTGCATGTAGTCCCCCAGCAAAGAAGAGCACAGCAGAGGTGAGTCTGGGGGAGTCCTCTTCAACCCATCTGACTGCCTATCAAGGCTGCCCAATCTACACTAGGCTGGCAAGGAGAGAGTGGCTTCATTTGCCTCACACACCCTCTCAACCAAGCAGTCACAAAAAGCAAGCTGCAAGCTGGAAACATTGACTTTGAAGCAGAGCTGTGCAAGTAGGTGAGGGTGAGGGGGACTTTCTGCAGCCAGTCATCTGTATTCTGCGATCCCAACACCAGAGACGAACATTGTGCTGCTGTAGCGAAGTGGCCCCATCATCTGTCTGGGTGGGAGGCTGCCTGGGACGCACATGGGAAATGCTCTGAGCTCTTAGGAGGAAGTGTAGGGTATCCGTGAAATAAATAAATGACATCAATAATAAATAACAGGCTTCAATGAAGCTGGACCTGAAACCTATCCAACCCTCTCTGATGGGTACCAGCTGCTGATTCCTGAGATCCAGGTATCTTGTCCAACCATCACTGGAAGCAGGAACAAATGTTCTCACTCCATCTGTTTATGTCAGCATTTTAAGCATTTAAATGTGTGATCTTGTTGTCGTCACCACCCCCATCCAAGTGTCTCCAAGAGAACAATAACCATTTTTCTTAAACCGTTGTTTCTGTGTTTGGAAGACACAGGGCTGCAATCCAATGCACATGCTTACCTAGGAGTCAGTCCTATTGTACTCAGTAGGGCTTACAGTAGGGCTTACAGTACGCAGGGCACAATCCTAACCTGGAATTAGGCCTGATATTTCAGTCTGACCTGTTGTTTTTTCCTACCACCTTGAGCCCTTCCTAGGAGTCTTCTGCACCTAGGAGTCTTTTTAGCACCCAGACCCACTTTTTAGAATGACAATCTGTCTGGGACCCATCAGAAGTGATGTCATGGCCTGACGTGCCGGCATTGTGATGCCAGAGTCTGCTGCTTTCCTCAGAATGCAGCAATCAGTTGGGTTATTTCTCAGCCATTTTCCAATAGCAAAGTGAGGGCACAATCCTAACCTGGAGTTAGGCCGGCACAGTTAGGCCAGCAAAGTTTGGCTGACACAAGGACCCTCATAAAGCGCGTTTGGACCACTCTCTGAGTCAGGGAGGATGGTTCACGTCTGTGTGCTGGATTTTCTGACTCGGAGAGTGGTCCAAACATACTTGATGGGGGCCCTTGTGCCAGCCAAACTTTGCTGGCCTAACTGTGCCGGCCTAACAGAGTGGGTGCAAATAGGATGGCGTTGCTAGAGAGATGCCACTTTTTAATCATTTGCTTATAAAGAGACCCCAGATAACAGCTCCACGCCTGCAGCGTAGGTTTCTGTTGAGCCAAAGAGAAGTCTGGCCCCTTGAAAGCCATATCTGGGTTTCTGTTCCAGCACTGTTACACCTTCAAACCACTGTTTGAGAAATTGGCTGTTGTGATGCAGCGCAACCCGCTCCCAGAGCATTTTGCAGGCAGTGTTGCTACTGAGTCTTGAGTGCTTTGATTTTAGGATTTTCTCTGTAACCAAGAGGCTTAACAGATGGTTCCTGTCCAAACCGATTAGGGACAGTTAGCCTGAGAGAGTTGCCGCTGGAAGGCAAGCTTAAATTTAATCAAAAGGGGTCCATTTTGAGGGACGGCCAGCCTCTCCCGCAGGGGATGGCACACGGAGAACAAACAGGGAGAGCAAAATCTGTACTGGCACATATTAGCAGCTGCGTCCAGCATTTGGGGAGAACATGCCAGTTACCTCCAAAGAACCAGACTGCAGCTGGGACTATGATGAGCAGGCAATGGGAAATATGGGGCTAGTCCAGTGTTGAACATAATTCACACATATTGTCTCAGGCATCCTTGCAACAGCTTTATAAAGTATGCCAGTCGTACTATAACATAAGAAGAGCCCTGCTGGATCAGGCCAAAGGCCCATCTAGTCCAGCTTCCTGTATCTCACCGTGGCCCACCAGGTGCCCCAGGGAGGCATGAGACAACAAGATGCTTGCATCCTGTTGCCACTCCCTTGCACCCGGTACTCTGAAGTAGCCCACTACTAATGTAAGGAGGTTGCACAATCCATCATTGCCTATAGCCAGTAGTGCTATTCAGCTGGTATGCTGGGCGGGACTTACGTTGCATCGGCAGTGCACCCGTTGCGTCACGCCACGTTCCGCCATGTTCCCGCATGCCCCGGCGGGCGGGCAAGCGGCGGAATGCGGCGTGACGCAATGGGCGGACTGCCAATCAAACGTAAGTCCCGCCCAGCATACCAGCTGAATAGCACTACTGGCTATAGGCAATGATGGATTGTATCATTGCCTATAGCCCACGATGGACCTTTCCTCCAGAAATCCGTCCAATCCCCTCTTAAAGGCATCTAGACCCAATGCCATCACCACCTCCTGTGGCAAAGAATTCCACAGATTAACTACCCACTGGGTAAAAAAGTACTTCCTTTTATCTGTTTTAACTCTCCCAACCCTCAGTTTTAGCGGATGCCCCCTGGTTCTGGTGTTTTGGGAGAGGGAAAAGAACATCCCTCTATCAACTTCTATCCCTTCTACTATCCCCATAAGGCAGGTGGGGTCTGAGGCGAAGAGGTAGCAGCTCATCTAAAGCTGTGTAGACAGTTCATAGCTAAGGGGAACTTTGAATTGAGCCTGGGATTTCTCAGCTCACCCTCTTAGCCACTAATGCCAGCAGCTTGTCAGGCTAAACGCTACCCCCCACCTTCTCCTCTAGATCAAATTGCTAGACATGCCGGAAATGAAAGTTCCGTTCAGGAGCCGTGCAAAAACGGACATGGGCTCACGTTCTGCTGTTGGGAAGCTGTTGGAACTAACTGTGGCACAATTCCAGAGTATCCTTTGGAAGACAGGATCCGGTTCCTATGAGATTCCTCTATTTCTCCCAAGCCCCCCCCCCCCAGAGCATGCCCCAAGGATCCAGCTGTCTTGGTGAAGCCAAGCATGGCCAGGCCTGCTGAGTGCCAGGATAAGCAGCTCCTGGGAATCTCACACAAATCACCGTGAGGGCCACGATGGAAGAAAGGCAGGGTATAAATGCAATACATGCTGGGCTGCAGGCCCAGGCCTGACAAATTTTTCTTCCCTCCCTCCTCAGGCCTGGATAGATAAATACAACAGCAGGCTATCCATGCTGGTCCTGCAATTATCTTCTACATCGGTGGTTCCCAAACTGTGGGTTGGGACTCACCAGTGGGTCGCAAGCCAATTTCAGGTGGGTCATGAAGCACCTAGAGCAGCCATATTGAAAATATGGGAAGATGGGGTGGTGGAAAGTGGGAGGACTGTGTGGTTGTTTTGCTTGTGACAAGGTGGTAAATGGGCTTTTTTCCTTTCTCATTTACTTTGCTATTGGAAAATGGCTGAGAAATAACCCAACTGATTGCTGCATTCTCAGGAAAGCAGCAGGCTCTGGTGTCATAATGGTGGCACTTCCAGCCATGACATCACATCTTGTGGGTCCCAGACAGATTGTAATCAGAGGCGAATCTAGGGTATGGCGCCGCAGGGCATGAGCCCTGGGGCACCATAAGGTGGGGGGTGCCGTTGGCATGGCGCCCTGCCCCCCCACCCGCAAATTTGCAGGCCCCCGTGCCCTGAGGCGCCTCGGCGGCGTCCCAGCCTGCCGCTGGGGCGCTTTAAGCACTCCAGTGGCAGCCCAGGGAAGGAAGCCACAGCTGCACCCCCCCAGCGGTGAGGCGCGCCGGCAGCTCCCGTCCCGGCCTGAGCACTTGAGCGGCAGCCCGGGGAAGGAAGTCGCTGCCGCCGGCTTGGGATGCACGGTGGCAGCTTCCTTCCCCGGGCTGCTGCTCCAGTGCTTAAAGCACCCCAGCGGCAGCCCAGGGAAGGGAGCTGCCAAACGTCATGACGTCACGATGTCGTGACGTCATGATGTCGCATGCCCTGGGCACGGTTTTGCCCAGGTATGCACCTGATTGTAATTTAAAGAGTGGGCCCTGGAATTAAAATGTTTGAGAACCACTGATTTACATCATTTAGACCAGAGCTATCCAAAGTCTTCCTGGAGCCTGAGGTGGCTTGCCAATGAGTGCCCGTCTTACCTCATTGATGGGCAATGACGTCTTACCTCATTGACGGGCAATGACGTCTTACCTCATTGACGGGCTCCTCCTCCTTCAACACTGCAGCCCCCAGCTCTCTTTATTCCCCACATCTCCTTTCCCATGCAGGGGATGGGAGAAGGAGGATCAGCAGAGGCAAGCTGGCAGATGGGAGGGGAGGCCCCCTGCCTGCCTGCCTGCCTGCCTGCTGCCTTAGGCGGCCCCATGCATGGGCAGGCCTTGATTTAGACATTCAGGGGACCAACAGAACCTGAAGCCCCCTCCGCATTTGGGCTGTGGAAGTTACATGGGTGTCATGAGCACAGGTGATCCTCTAAATAATCATTATAAGGAGGCGCCCTAAATAAAGGTTCCGGCTGATTTCAATGATAGAGAACTGTCATTATTGTTACTGCCCAGAAGATGGCAGTAATAAAACACATCTTCTAGTTGGTTTTGCCTGACCATTATGAGCAACATCAGGGAAATTCTTTCACCTGCCATTTTTTTACATACATATCTTGTAACTTTGTGAGACAATATGAATTTTGAATTTCAATACTAGTAAAAAAAACATCATCATCTAATTTCTCTAATTTCCTCTTGTGTGCATCTGACTTCCTTGCCCATTCATGGATATTCAATATATTTAGGGTGCAATCCTAACCCACTTTCCAGCACTGGCATAGCTGTGCCAATGGGGCATGTGTTGCATCCTGCGGGGGGGGGGCAGTCAAAGTGGCCTCCTCAAAATAAGGGGATGTTTGTTTGGACCTGCTACCCTTACCCTAGTGCTGCAAAGTTGGTTAGGATTGTGCGGTTAATGGTAAATATCACAGTCAATAGGTGAAAACATTAATCACTTCCCAGGAATTCTTAGAAGGCAGCTGGAATATCAGAAAATGCTGATGTTAATCTGTAAATCTTCATGCCAACCTATCTTGTCAAATGATCTAATAAATTTATCCTCACTGCCGTAATTTATTAGTAAGTTATTAGGTTTACCGTAATGCTTTGGAAAATGTCCAAAACAAGCTTTGTGACGCTACTATTTCTGTCACTAATTAAATTATTGTGCAGACCTTTGGCTAATGTCACCCTAATGTCTATCACTGACTGGTCAATATCATCACTGACCAGAGTGGGCTGAAAAACTGAGATTTTTCAATGAAGTTGAAAAATAATGACTTTTCAAGATTGTCTGCATTAGAATGAATGTGGCACAAGGCTAGCAGTCTCACAATAAATCTTATTTAAAAGCAAGTGATAGAACGGACAATACATTCTTATTTACAGGCAAGTGATGATAAAACTGAGGGCCCGATTCTACTAACTGGTGCATAGGCATAGTGCGCCGGCACACCAGACCTCTGCTCATTGCAAAAGTGCTGCAAAGTGCTTTGCGACCATGTGGCTGAGCCAGGTAAGTGTGAAGGCTGAGGTCTGGGCGTACAGGCTGGTACAGCGGAGGTTGCCCACCAGAGCAGGCAAGTCCCCACTGAGCGGGAGAAGGGTGGGGCGGGTGGAACAGAGCAGGGGGAGGGTGGCAGCAGGGGCAATGTGAACGGATCGGGCCCAGGAGGGCCACCTGTGCCACCACATGCTGCACCCTACCCCCTCCCAAGCCTGATCTGCCTGCCTTGGTGCACCCAGACCGAATGGCTTGTGCAGGTCCAAAT
Source organism: Lerista edwardsae (assembly GCA_029204185.1). Classification (NCBI taxonomy): domain Eukaryota; kingdom Metazoa; phylum Chordata; class Lepidosauria; order Squamata; family Scincidae; genus Lerista; species Lerista edwardsae. Next base: position 10,153,032 of record JAJKFI010000030.1, read on the forward strand.
AGACCTATTGCACGGACTGGGGCTTTCTCTGGGGCAAAGGGACAAATGTCCCCTTACCCTAAGGAGACTTTCCGCCTGCTTATTTCCCCTGTGGGATGCAATGCAGCCCACACTGGCCCTGCTCTGGTGCGTATCTTACCTGTGGCCCCCCATGGCGCGAGCCATGGGGCACCAGGCAGCGGTGGGGCGCCATTGCATGCAGAAGCGCACGGTTTTTGGCCCTCCCGCCCGCCCATGCTTCCCTTAGCTTGGAAATGGAGCATTTCTGGGCTAAGGGAGGCGTGTCTGAGTGATGCGTGGGGGCGTGGTGATGTGGGGTGTGTGGTTTCAGTGCCAGCCATGGGGCGCACTCGGGCCTCCGTGCACGCCTAGCCCTGCTCCATAGGCATGGAGGAATTTCTGCTGGATTGGGCTGCCCGTCACTCAAAGTCACATCATGGTCAAGCAAAGGCCTGGAATTTCAGTCTGACTTGTCATTTTCTCCTACCACCTTTAGCCAATCCTAGGAGTCTTCTGCTGTGTTGTTGGAATAGGTCAATTCAGGTTTCAAGCAAAACAAACTTCTACAGCATTGGTTCTCTAACATTTTAGCACCAGGACCCACTCTTTAGAATGACAATCTGTTCAGGACCCACCAGAAGTGATGTCATGGCCAGAAGTGCCATCATTGTGACATCAGAGCCTGCTGCTTTCCTGAGATGCAGCAATCAGTTGGGTTATTTCTCAGACATTTTCCAATAGCAAAATGAATCAGAAAGAAAAAGTCTTATTTGCAACCTTGTCACAAGCAAAACAACCACATAGCCTTCCCCGTTTCCAGCATACCATCTTCCCACATTTCCAATATGGTTGCTCTAGGTGCTTCGTGACCCACCTGATATTGGCTTGTGACCCACTGGTGGGTCCCAACCCAGAGTTTGGGAACCGCTCTTCTACAGGGTTTCTCCTGCACCAATTTCCACTATTGCCTATTTTACAGGTTAAGTGCGGTGGGGAAGATCTCTGTGAACCTCACAGATGGGGGCAATGAGATTAATCAAAAGAAAAATGCTGATCCAAGCAGCATTTTTTGTTGTCATCAGAGTGATTGTTCCATTTACTTCTATCCCACTTTTATAAATATGATCAAAGTAGTGTGCCATATTAAAAGAAAATAATAATAATAAACCAATGCACTACAACCATGAAATCAATCATACAAAGGCAACAATAGGAACAATCAACATAACAAAAGACCAAATTAAAAGCAGCAGATTGTTTAACAGCACCAAAATGTGGGTTGAATAAAGAGGTTTCCAAAGCCCATCAAAAGGCTCCAAGTCAGGGAGGTTGTTGGACCTCCCCAAGAAGAGAATTCCACCACCACATGACACAAAATAACATCATGGAATTGAGAAAGCTGTGGAGAAATGGTTGGCAATATCAGGACATTTTCTTAAATATTAAATAGTGGGTTTTAAAAAAAAGAGGGCTGGTTGGTAGCAGGAAATGACACTCAGGGCTCAATCCTGACTTGTGCCGAAATGGCACGGCTAGCAGGCTTGCCTGGTACCCAGCACATGTTAGGCGAGCCTCCCTGGGGCAAGGTCACATTCATACCCTTGCCCCGGGGTAGGCATCAGCCGCCCCGATGGGCTTGCTCGGATCTGTGCCTGCTCCAAGCAAGCCGCGGCCGGAATCCCCTGCCCCTGCCCCCTCCCCAGGCTGGCATGCCTCCTGGCCCACCCTCCCCCACTCAGTTACTCCCGCCCTCCCGCCCTCTTCACGCCCAGAACCACTCTTGCACTGACCAAGTTTGGCTGGCGCAGGAGTGGCACTGCAGCACCTCTGCCTGGCGCCATTGAGCTGACACTGCCGCTAACATCAGCCCAACAGCCAACGCGGGGGTGCCGGTCAGCACTAGTGTCGTTGGGCTGACACAAGCACGTAGCGTCGGCCCAAGGGGCGTCATAGGATTGTGCCAGCGGCGTCATTCACCCGGTACGCTGGGCGGGACTTACCTTTGAGCGGCAGTCCGCCCATTGCGTCACGCTGCGTTCCGCCGCTTTCCTGCCCACCCCGGCAGGCGGGAACGTGGCAGAACGCGGCGTGACGCAACGGGTGGACTGCCGCTCAAAGGTAAGTCCCGCCCATTGTACCGGGTGAATGACGCCGCTGGATTGCGCCCCCAGACCTTCTCCACAAACAATGCCTGGCCTCGGATGGAACAAATGCTAATGTTCCAAGGAGCTCTGTGGACTGTCGAGTGACTGCCTCTTACCCACTTGATCAGTGAGAAAGACAAAGCGGACCATGACCTGGAGGTTTTGGAATACACAGAGAATCGAGATGGGCCAAGGGAGAGACTGCGCTGGAAGCTTAGAGGAGCTGCAGCTATCAGCTCAGACAGAAGACACACAGCCCAGTTCTAATGAAAACCCTCCAGCCAGTGCAGCCACAGCAGTGGGGTATGCACTGAGTTCTATGGGGGCAGGCAGAGCTCACCTCCTGGTAAGGGAACAAAAGTTCCTTTATGCTTGGGCAAGCCTCTGCTGCCCAAGTCAGGGCACAATCCTAACCTGGAGTTAGGCCGGCACAGTTAGGCCAGCAAAGTTTGGCCGGCACAAAAGCACCGTAAAGCACGTTTGGACCACTCACGGAGTCAAGGAGGATGGCACAGTCTGTATGCCGGCCATTCTGACTCTGAGAGTGGTCCAGAACACAGCAGTAGCCCAACCATGAAGCCACCTGAAATGTTTGCATGGTGTGGTAGTACCCTTGGAGGGGCAATGAATGGATGAGCCCCCTGCCCAACTGTCCATTGCCCTTTCCAGCCTGCCACTCTGTGTCAATATTGTACTGCCTGCCCTAAGTTATGCAGATCATTTTGTTACTTGCTGCTGAATGCTACTGTATTTTGTCCAGAAGATGACTGCATCTCAAAGTACAGGCAGCGATGGGATCTGCAAATTGAGAAGGGGAATGCTGGGCGGGACTTATGTGGGACTTCCACGTGATTGGCTGCCTGTCCGCAGCGTTCCCAGCCTTGGGGGGGGCTGCCCCTGGTTGGCGCGCCCCACTGCTACTCGCCCAGGCACCCGGCACGCCCCCCCACCCATCCTCCGCGATGAGCAGGAGCCCCCCCCCGAGGCCAGGGCAGCTGCGGAACACTGTGGACGGGCTGCCAATCATGTGTAAGTCCCGCCCAGCGTTCCCCTTCTCAATTTGCAGATCCCATCGCTGAGTACAGGCCTTACTCAAAATTAACCTGCACATGCTCTGAAAGTGTCGTATGCTGTTCCCACTTGGATTGAAGCCAGAGGACCCAGAGGGAAACAGTTTGCTGACTTGATCCTAATGAGCATCATCATCATCATCATGGTTTCTGGAATATATTTTTAAACTATACAGGTGGGCCCCCATATGCATGGATTCTGTATCCATGATTTTAATTACCCACAGATTTGGGGGCTGCCCTTACATTTATTTGTTTTTACTTTGGGTCAATAAAAAAACCTTCTTGCTTGAGGGGGGGGGGAGAGAATCCTATACTTAACATAAAAAGGTAAAGGTTTCCCCATGACTGAATGGTCTAGTCATGACCAACTGTAGGGGGCGGTGCTCATCTCCGTTTCTAAGCCTGTAGTGCCAGCGTTTGTCCTGAGAACAAGCTTCCATGGTCATGTGGTACATGGAACGCCGTTACCTTCCCACCAAAGTGGTACCTATTTATCTACTTGCATTTTTAGGGGTTTTCGAACTGCTAGGTTGGCAGGAGCACTTACCATAGGTTCAGTCTTATCCACAGTTTCAGTTAGCCACGGGGGACCCAAGAACCTATTCCCTGCAGGTACCGGGGCATGCCTATATATGGTGATGATGACGCATCTTGATGATACAAGGAGAGAGAGGTGATTGGTCAAGAGCATTTTGCCACTCAACCAGTCCTACAGCATCCCACTTTCCTCCAGATGGGCTACCTTGAGGCTTGAATAGCATTTGCTTCAGCTCTTGCCTGCAAAAGAGCAGCCCTTAGAGATGTGATGGAAAATCATTGGCATTGGGGAGGAGACCACCTGCATAAGAGGGAGTTTCTTTCCCATACAAGGATGGGAAACCTTTTGACAACAATTAGTCATCCTGTCAGGAAGGAGACATCCAGTCTAGTTACTTCTGGTGTCTGGTTAAATTGGGGACTACAACTCAATCATCCATTACCTCTGATGGGGCATCAGCCTGTGGTTATTGAAAAAGAAACAGCCTGCTCAACCTAAAGTTCCAGACATACCCCAGAATCTGGATGAGCAACTTTTTCAAATCTGAGGGTCACTTTGACCTAGAGAACCATAGCTGAGTTGCATTAGCATATCTAATGGGGAAGACCTGGACTTCCCCAAGTTGTCTCCCCCCATCCAAAGAGTCCCCTCCCTGGCCCCGTTTTACCTGCTTCCCCACCACCCGGCAGTTCACTTACTCCAGTGGTGACAATCCAGCACCAGTGAACATAAGAACCTAAAAAGAGTCCTGCTGGATCCCATCTAGTCCCATCTAGTCCAGCTTTATGTATCTCACAGTGGCCCACCAGGTGCCTAAGGGAGCTCAGTAGACAACAAGATGCTTGTGGCCACTCCCTTGCACCTGGCATTCTGAAGTAGCCTACTATTAATGTAAGGATGTTGCACCACCCATCATGGCCTATAGCCCACGATGCTAGTATGCTAGCAGCACTGACCTCCATGCGGCTGCAATGTGCTTAATTGTACATTTGTGACTGTGTGTATGTCCTTTCTGCCTGCGGTAGCCAGCATAGGATCAGGCCTCAAGAATCAAGAGAAACAGTGGCCATAGAACTGTAGCAGCCACTCTCTCTCTCTCTCTCTCTCTCTCTCTCTCTCTCTCTCTCTCTCTCTCTCTCTCTGTGCGTGCGTGCGTGCGTGCGTGTGTGTGTGTGAGAGAGAGAGAGAGAGAGAATATCTATATCTATGTGCATTGGGGATTTAAAACTAATAAAGAGAGACAGCAGATAGACTGCAGAGCAGTTGGCGTTACAACAGTTTTCAATTCCTATAAAAATTCTGTCATATTTGCAATGCAAAAAAGGAGGGTTGTTTTTGTGCTACTAGTGAGCAATTCAGCAATGCAGGAGAAACCCTTTTCAGGCATCACCATTCAGGTCCACTGTTTTAATAGAGCAGCCCTCTTAGGATAGAAATTAACGTTCCAGAACCATCCAAGCTTCTTCCCATCACAAAGAGGTGATCTTGTTAAAACACGACAGAGATTGTGTCTTCTGATTTGTTAAATGATGTAGGTCATTCCTGTCCTGGGAAAAGACAGAGTAAAAGACTGACAGAAACAGTCACACCATTTAATCACGTTGGTGAAACGGCTTTGCAAAACCAAAATTACTCCATCAGTATAGCACGATCACCACACTCTATCATTAAGGCTACATTGACAGGATTGTATAATTTAGTGGATGGTGTCATCTCGGTTCAGGCTACCCAGTTCACAGCAAATTTCATTAACTTGTCAAACTACCCCAGCCCAAAATGCTTATGGGCCAGCATAGAGAATTAGGGCATGAAAAACAGCTTATGTGGGAAGTCACAGACAATGAAAAGAAAAGGGGTCCATGCTTGAGGCCATTCCCATTCATCAGAGTCTTGTCAGTCTGGTTAGAGACTGCTGAATAGATGTGTCTAATCACATTCTGTTTAACCAGGCTAAAAAAACAAAGGTTATGAGGGCATTCTTTGATTTTCCATAAGGCAAATGGAGTGGGGAGCACATGCAACTGCTTTCTTTTTTTCTTTTTTGTAAATGTCGTTCTGCCACCTGCATATGCTTTGTTGCTTCTTTCTTCTGTGACGTACTGGCTCCTTAAGCACCCAGGAGGCCTCAGGATGTGACAGGCCATGTGAGGGAACTGGAAGACTTTGTTCCCAGTTGTCTTTGCAGCAGATCTGTCCCGCCTCCAATCCTAAAGTATTAGATTTATGAGAGTGGCCCAGGGCCGGCCTTAAGCCAATGTGACCAGTGTCGTCACATTGGGCCCTGCACTTTGGGGGCCCTGGCATCAGTGCAGTGAGCATATCGCCTGCTGCGGCAGCCAGGATATCTATGGACTGTAAGTCAGTGGGGCTGCAGCTTCACCTTGGGCCCTCACACCTGCCCCTGCCTCTGAACTGCCCAAAATGGGTCTCCTGGAAGCAGTTAGCAGTTGGTGTGACCACCAACTGTTTCTAGGTGCTGTGCACAGTGCCACAAGCGTTTTTCTTGATGAGCAGGGGCCCCCAGGGATGGTGGGGGCCCCGTGGGAATGCCCCACATTGGGCCCCGCTGCTCCTGGAGCCGGCCCTGGAGCTGCCATGCAACTCCCCTTCACCTAATAAGTCACCTTTATTCCTTATCACTCTTTGAGAAAAGCCCAATGCGGAAAAAACTTAATACAACATAAAAATCTCTGGTTACTGGTCCATTTGGGCCTAGGACTGCTCAGGACCCTGAGGTAGTCACATAGGCACAAACACATGTACCGAAATGCTGCAGAAATGAAATTTCATGTCTAGAAATTTCCTGCTTGTGAAACCTTAATTATGAGATGTACTTCAAATCTCAGTTTATATAGGGCAACTCAGTCAGCCTGGCTAGTGCCTGAATAAGCTGAGTGCCTTAGAATAGTGGTATTCAAACTTTTTAGACCGGGACCCACTTTTTAGAATGGCACTTGTGTCGGGAGCTACCGGAAGTGATGTCATTAACCAGGAAGTGATGTTATGGCAGGAAGTGACATCATCAAGCAGGGAGTGCCATCATTGTAACATAATAAAATTACACTGCTATAGTGCATATTAACATTCTTAGACTGCAGCAATTGCATAACCATGAAACATCCCTGACAGAAAGCAGGTTTAGGACAAAATATGATGTAAAAGCATTGAATTAAAAACAAAATTCTTTTAAAAACCCTCACTTGAAAATTCAAACTACTAACACTCATAAAAAGAATATAACAAGAGTAAAGTCTGCAGTTTCCAAGATGGCTGCTCCCAGCTTTTCGCGACCCACCTGACATCAGATCATGAGCCACCAACCCACACTTTGAATAACACTGCCTTAGAATGTGTCTTAGAATACTCTGCAACACTCTGGGGTCAGAGGCGGTCCGGGCCAGGAGCGCGCCCCATGGCAAGGCGACGAAACTGCGCCCCCAGCACATCGCCCCGCCCCCGTACGTCTCCCCGCCATGCCTCCCTGCGCCCGGAAGAGCTCCATTTCGGAGCATTCCAGGCGCACGGGAGGGCGGGAGCGCCAAAAAGTGCCTGGGCTCCACACAATGGCACGCGGACTCCACACAATGGTGCCCCCCGCCACCCGGCACCCATGCGGCTTGCCATCCCTGCACCCCCCTGGATCCGCGACTGTCTGGGGTTCAATGACAGGTGTGAAGGGCTTCCTCAGCAGATTAGTTAAGGAGGAAAAGGTTCTCTGGCAGCACGACGTTTATAAACTGCTGGAATAGTTTCATGCCTTTTACTATAGAATCCTTGTGTACAGTCTTAGACAGGTGTGGTGGAAGGAAGGCCTTTCCTCTGTGCTCCCCAGTCTTCCTACTGGCCAAACTGAGGTTAATGGGAAATTGATACTATTCCACTGAAGAAGCGGACCACTTATGGGGCAACACACAGCGGCTGCCCAGTGAGCCATTCGTGGAGGAGCACCAGGACTGCCACTATGTCTGGTCCACCCATCTGAAATCACTTCTAAATGGGTTGGGGCAGCCGACCTTGGGGCGCTGTGACGCATCACGTTGTCACCCCACCCCATCAGAGCTCAAGACAGCCGTCGGAGCTCAAGACAGCTCTGTTCCATTGCCATTATCCAAGGCTAGAAAATCCCTTTCCCAGGATAACCAAGGCGCCCCTCAAATTCTGTTCTCAAAGTAGCAAAACTAGGGCAGGCTAGTAGGCTTGATACCCATTTCCTAGTGAATTGAGCCTCTGCAGGTAATCAGAAAAAAAATAGGCAGGTTTTTTTTTTAAGCAGGCGGAAGCACCACAACGAAAAAGCCGAGAGGGAAATTCTGCAAATGATTCAAGCAAGAGACATGAACAAATAGGCTGGAATGACAGAAGGAGGTTGTGTGTATGTGTGTGTGTTTAACAAAAAGTGGCAAAGACACAAAAATTATGCTCATTTGTAACTGTGGCTCACCAAGAGGAATTATTTGTTTGCAGTTCAGTTGCATTAGGTTCCATTATATATCTTTTCCAAAAAATGGCAATTTGATGTCACGCTGAACACTGGGGCTATAATCAATTTTGGAATATAGTTGTTATACTTCTGGCATGGGAGTTGTGCAGAAGTACTCATCCTGCCCTCCAAATAAACGCAAAATTGAGATGACATTGTGGTGACGTTTTAAGATGACAGGTGACAGATGAGATTTTGAAATGACAGCTCAATTCAGATGACATTTTTGTCCATTAAAAAGGTTTTCAATCAACCAATCTGACCAATTAAAAGCCAGCACGAACATTGCAGTCTTGTTAGTGTTAACAATGGTGGCAAAGGTGTTTAACAAACAAAAATAGGACTGCAGTTTTCTTAAAACTGGGGCTTTTCAATAAATCTTGTATTGTTTTCATAAGAGCTATTATTGTGCTTATAAATATGTATTTGGGTTAGATGTGTATTTATCCATTTTAATCAGCACCATCTATCTAAAAGAAATGTCAGCATCCACAGGAAATACCTGCAGCAGCAAACTCTGGACAACAGCTTGTCAAGAGGCTTCTATTCATGTTGTGTAGACCCATCCTGGTTAGCAAGGTGAAAGAGAAAGAGGTACAAAATAAGCATGGAAATCAAATATTTACACAGGCGATCACAGAAAACATACCTCATGATTGCTTCTCTTTTAATATAGTTGTCCATAAGGAGTTTTGAAAGAACAGAGACATAAGACGACTTCAAAGTGGCTCCATGGCACAGATGAATGACTGTCAACACCATGGACAGGTGAAAGCTTCAAAGCGTTCAGTTGCTTTCAAGAGGTAGAGAATTGGCTGCCTGTATGGTAGCTTTGCTATGAATGAATGGAACTGTTGTGTCACCAAGGCTGTCAAGCAAGGCATCACCTTTTTCTTAAAAAATGTTCACCTGAAAAACAAAGCTATTTTGAGGTTCTGCGTTGGAGTTTCTGAGTCAAACTTTTCTTTTAGTTCACAACAAATTTCCGTATTCCCAAAAACACCAATCTGAGTGAGTCTTCTTTTAACTTATAGTCCACAAAAGCTATGCAAATAAAACCAGAAAAGTTACTAGTCCACTAACATTGCAAACGGAGCCGGCCCTAAACCAATGTGATCAATGTCGTCATATTGGGCCCTACACTTTTTTTGGGTGGGTGGGGGGGGCGCACCAGCACAGGAAGCAGATTATGTTGCTGCAGCCAGGAGCTCTATGGGCTGTTAAGTCGCTGGGGTGAGCAGAGCAGCTCTACCTTGGGTCCTCCCACCTGTCTCTGCCTCCCATCATCCCAAAATGGGCCTCCTGGAAGCAATTGGCAGTGACATTATCATGTCACCACCAACTGTTTTCATGTGCTGCGTGTGGTACCAAAAATGCTTTTCTTGATGAATGGGGATCCCCATAGGGAGGGGGGTCTCTGTGGGAATGCCCCACATTGGGCCCTGTCACTCCTGGAGCTGGCCCTCATTACAAAGCAACCCAGGCAACAGTGAACTGGGGATGCCTGCCAATACCAGTAAGTTAGATCAGAGTGTCTTAAAGTGCAATCCTAACCTGGAATTAGGCCGGCACAGTTAGGCCAGCAAAGTTTGGCCGGCACAAGGAACACCATAAAGTATATTTGAACCACTCTCAGGGCACAATCCTAAACTGAGTTAGGCCGGCATAAACTAGGCCAGCAAAGTTTGGCCAGCACAAGGGCCACTGTAAAGTATGTTTGGACCACTCTTGGAGTCAGAGAGGCCAGCACACAGATGTGAGCTATCCGCCCTGACTCTGAGAATGGGGGTAGCGTGCCCATTGCATGCTACCCAGTTTTGTCCCGCCCCCCATAAGGCATGGGGCGAGGGCTGGCCAGCCATTGGCTGGCGGAGGCTGGCCAATCGCCACTGGCCTCGCGGGCTCGTTCCCCGCCAGTTTGGGGCTCGCAGTGGTCACCCACCCGCCCTCCCATCCAGTCTGAGATTTTCTGGTCGCCACGGGGCCGGGTAGGAATTTTTTGCCTTTTCCCTGATTGGCTTTGGGAGATGGTTTTTTCGCCTACCCCGGACTGGAGTTAGGTGGAGGCGGGATTGTTAATAGCATAGTTGGTCACTTTAGGCAGAGAGCGTGCGGGTATGGGCTTTAGTTATCAGTGTCCACCATGGAGTGGCAGGGCTCGGGGGTGCTAGCCTGCCATGCCGCGGCACATCTGGCTGGGTGGTGGGCCGGCTAACCTGGGCTCGGGATGTTTCAGACTACCTGGGTACGCCCGGTGACTGGCAACCCGGCCGTTTCAACCCTTCGGGGTGGCGATGAAGGGTGATTCAGGTCAATGACCTGAAGAGCCTGAAGTCGGGTGGTTCGCCCTGAGGAAAGGGGGAGGAAGATGGGCAGCTCCATTTCCCCCAGGGGACCCGCACATCTGTAGTCAACCCTGTTGCCTTTCAAGTTAAATAGTTAATAAAGTGGCCCGTTTTACCATACAGACCTTGTCTGTGTCTTTATTGGGGGGGGGGGTGCGAGGATAATAGTCCAGACACACTTTATGGTGGCCCTTGTGCTAGCCAAACTTTGCTGGCTGAGCTTAGGTTAGGATTGCGCTCTCAGAGTCAAAGATACCAGCACACAGACATATGTCTGGTCCAGCGTGCTTTACAGTGGCCCTTGTGCCGGCCAAACTTTGCTGGTCTAACTGTGCCAGTCTAACTCCAGGTTAGGATTGTGCCCACAGTGCATCAAGTAAGTAAGTAGGGCAATGGTTCTCAAAACTTTTAGCACTGGGACCCACTTTTTAGAACGATAGCCTGTCTGGGACCCACCAGAAGTGATGTCATGGCCGGAAGTGCCATCATTGTGACACCAGAGCCTGCTGCTTTCCTGAGAATGCAGCAATCAGTTAGGTTAGTTCACAGCCATTTTCGAGCAGCAAAGTGAACCACAGAGGAAAACAAAGCCTATTTACAACCTTGACACAAGCAAAACAACTACACAGCCCTCCCCTTTTCCAGCATCCCATCTTACCATATTCTCAATGTGTCTGCTGTAGGCCCACCTGAAATTGACGTGACCCACTGGTGGGTCCCAACCCACAGTTTGGGAACCACTGAAGTAGGGGAAAACCTTCCACCCCATCTGGGGTGATCAAAGGAGAAAATGAGAATAGATACCCTCTAGCATTCTCACTATCTGTCTGCTCCTACTGCTGTTCTCACTGTTGCCTCCTTTAGTGTTCCTCTAGCACGTGATTCCCAAACTGTGGGTCAGAACCCATTGTTGGATTGTGACCTGATATTTGGTGGGTTGCCAAAGGGTGATGGAAAGGTCAGATAACTGCTTCAAGCCCTGAGGCTATTCAATAATTAGATACTGTAGCTACTCATAACCATACAAAGAGCTCAGCTTGCAGTTTGCAAGATTGCTGCTAACTTCCCTCAAGGAGCTGAGCTCCTGCAGTTTGCAAGCTTGTGTAAATAAATATAGGAAGGTAAATGTTTGAGGGTCTTTTTTCTGGTTATTATTTTAAATAAACATATTTTATTTTTCTCTAGATCTCCTTTTTTAAAGTCTGGTAAACCTAGATGGGTCTCAATAGAGTGTCATTTAAAAAAAAAGCAGGTCTAAAACATTTGGGAACCACTGTGCTAAAACAAATGTGCTAAAACATTTGGGAACCACTGCTCTAGCAATTACAAGTCTAGGTTCTCACCCTTTGCTTCCTTTTCTGCAGCATTCCAAAGCAAATGGAAGAAAAGCTGCCTTTTGCAAAGTGTTTTGCAAAGTGTTTGCGAATGAAAAGAGGTTGAGTCATGAGTGTGATCAGGGAGGTTGAAGCCTGTTGGATGAAGGTCTTGGAACTAGCAGAAATGAACAAACAATTTTAATTAAGGAGAAGTCAGTAAATATGTTTAAACAATTGGAAGCCACATGTTGTTTTCTTACAGGAGAAACAGAAAAATAATATAATAGTCTGTGGATTTGAAGAATAAAAAGCAATTGTTAAGAGGAGATTAGGGGAATGATTGGTAGACATGTTATTTCATGAATGGTTGAAAGAGACTTTTATTATGTGCAGTAAAGGCTGGAGTGGATAGGATTGCAGCCTGAGAGTGCAATCCCATACCCCCTTTGCGCTGGCGCTGCGCTCTTGTGCCGGCCTAATGCTGTCGCAAACGTGCCATAAAGTGCCACGGCGGTGCTATGGCACTGGACTGGCGCATGCAGCAGCGCCAATGCTCAGGTGCTGCTGCGACTGTCGGCAGCGCCGGCCGTATGCCAGTCAAGCATCAGCGGCGCTCAGTTGGCACAGGGCCTCCGCAAGGGCATTCCAGAGGCATTCTGGGGGCGTAACTGGGCAGTGCAGTGGGCATAGACCGCGGTTATGACATGGTTGTGACGCAGGATGGCCGTAGTGCCAAATCCTAAACCCCATCCCCAGCCAGGGTGGCCCTGATTCGGGCCGCTCCTGTCCGCGTTTCTCTGTGCCTGCTTATTTGCCAGCGCAGATCCGAGCAGGCCCATAGGGATGACTGGGACTTACGCGGGTGCAAGGGGAAAATCTCCCCTTGTCCTGCACATTGCTGCTGCTGCCACCTCCTAATGGGCTTTAGGATATAGCCCTGTTATGTCAGCCTTACTATGTCGGCCTTACTTAGGATTGCGCTGTAAGTCTAGCCAGCAACTTAGTGCGGTGTGTGCTGAGGATGCTTGAATTGAGCATTAGCAGCACACCCTTCAAAGGCTGCTTTGATCAGAGGGATGATGACGAAGGTGGTAGATCAAAGGGAACCAGGATTTCTAAGATGGAGCCCTCTTGAATTTTTTCTAGCATTCAGAGGACAGAGAACTTAGAAGCAGGAGAGGTGAACAAGCGCTGATCGCCAACAAATTCTGTGGCTTCTTTGTAATGCTATGGATACTTCCAGAGATAGGCTTGCCCTCCCATCTTCTGAGGATGCTGCATTTGTCCAGGAATGTTCCGGTTGGTTACTTTCTTTTCGCAGGAGCTCAGGCATCATGGGAGTGCACAAGACATTTTGGTGGTGAAAAAAAAAACAGCAAAGTTGTCCAAACACAAACAACTCTGCGCAACAATTGTGAGCATCAGCTGTAGCAGTGCATGGGTGTAAGCATAGACACACCCCGCGGTGTCATCCTGGTGGAACGGCCCGATACGCTGTTCCGCTAGTTCCGCGGATGGGCCCGGGCCGCACCGCCTCTCCTGAGGACGGGCGAGCTGCTCCTGGGCCCTCCCGCCCTCCAGTGCGTCTGAATCGCTCTGAAATGGAGTGACTTCAGGCACAGGGAGGTGCAGGAAGGCGTGGCTGGCCTCCGCCATAGGGGCGGAGGGCTGCCAATCATCCGGGCGTTCCGGTTCCTGGCGCGCCCGGAAGACATCACTGGACACACCGGTTACATCCGCACCCCAAACAAGCAGTTACAAATAAAGCAGGCATCCCTAGAGGCGGAGGAAGGCTGGTGGCCATGGCAACAGCCGGGTGTGAAATAGGGCCTTAGGCGCCAAACTTTACTCCCTTGTTTTCAACTTGTTGCTAGTTTGTCAGCAGGCCCAGTAAAGTGGGGGAAACTCTCAAACATTTCAGAAAAGCTTCAGATTTGTATTTTCCCAGGCCAGGCGCTTCAGCTGAAACAGCCCTAAAGAGTGGTTTTGTTTAGCCTGCCAACAGCCTTTTCTTTCAGACTTCAGCCCAACTTATTTATGGGCTGATTAGGAAACACGAGGGGACTTAATGGTGGAGTGGGTGTTTCCTTGTCTATCATTAGCTTTATTTTCATGTTATTATGCTACTATCCTTATTTAATATATAACTTTTTCACACCAATACCATACATTCTAATTGTCCTCGTCTGCTATTCCTGGTATCTGTCTCTATGTTTGGATTCATGCCTTTATCAGTGGGTCCCAAACTGTGGGTCAAGACCCACCAGTGGCTCGCTAGCCAATTTCAAGTGGGTCGCACAGCATCTAGAACAGCCATATTGAAAATATGGGAAGATGGGATGCTGTAAATAGGCATTTTTTTCCCTTTCTGATTCACTTTGCCATTGGAAAAATGGCTGAGAAATAACCCAACTGATTGCAGCATTCTCAGGAAAGCCGCAGGCTCTGGCATCATCACAATGATGGTACTTCTAGCTATGACATCACTTCTGGTGGTCCCAGACAGACTGTCTTTCTAAAAAGTGGGTCCTGGTACCAAGGAGGCCTGTGTCTGGCTCCGGAGGGGAGATAGGATTCAGCGAGCGGCAGTCTCTGCCACTATGCCCACCCGCTTCTGGGCCCAATTCTCCCTTCATTCTGCTCTCCCTTGTACTGATTTGTAATTTGATTATGAATGCCTTTTCAATTCCAATTAACTGGACTAATTTCTGTCGCACAGTGAACAGTATTTGTTGAAGCTGCAAATATTTTTTTATGAACTCCATTAAATCAGAGGCAGATCTAAGGGAGGGCAAATCTCTAAGTTTTGCAAGAAGCCTTACCTTGCAGTGGAAATCACTCCTCTCCTGCACCATTTTAGCCAATCCTCACAGGGAAAAGCAACATCTTGGCGTTGCTTACTGGCTACAGCAGGAAAGGAGAGGAGGGATTTACATGACAGGGTAAGGCTTCTTGCAACACTTAGAGCTTTGCCCTCCCTGTAGATCCGCCTCTGCATTAAATATAAGGTTACCACATCCAAACTGGGACAGAGTGCCTATACCTTTAACCATTGTATAGAAGCGGTAATTTGAGCAGATGCAGCTTATCATGGAAGGGTTTCAAAAGTTGCACCTGCCAAAATTCCCTCTTCTATACAATGGTTAAAGGCAGAGGTGTCATTCAAATGATTTAGGAACAGGAACTCACTTTTGATTGGCACTTGTCGGGAACCCGGAACCAGCCACGGAGCCCGTTAGGATCCGGGACGCCCGTTCTGGTCCGTTCCCCCTGAATGACATCACTGCCTTTGCCCCCCTAGGAATCCGGAGTCGCTCTCTTTAACCCTCTGAGTGCCGGCCAACCAAGAAGAAAAGCTCTTTGCAGAGGAATTGGGAGGGGGGAGGAGGGAGAGTGAAGTGGGCGGAGTCAGCCCTAATTTTAACTAGGGGAACTGAGTTCTCCCGCATTCCCCCTGCATGACATCACTGGTTAAAGGTATAGGCAGTCTGTCCCAGTTTGGATCTGGTAACCCTAATTAAATACCCTATTAAATACCGTATTTTTTTCCAGAGTTTCTGTTGCTAGCTGTAAGAACATTCCTAACCATATTCAAGATTGTAAAAAAAAAAAAAAGATTTTAAAATTGCACAATAGTATTATTGTGAAGGCTTTGGGTTCATCATAGTTCATCAATAACCTTGTGATTGTCTTGTTTACATCAGTATTTTTTAAAGCTAGTCAGATCCAACTTTCCAGGGCTGATGCAGCCATGCCAACGGGGCACTCACTACATCCTGTGATAGGGGCAGTCACAGAGGCCTCTTCAAGGTAAGGGAACATTTGTTTCCTTACCTTGGGGCTGCATTGCAGCTGCATCAGCACTGGAAAGTTGGATAGGATTGGGCCCCAAGTGTACACAAACGCCTCTTTCAGTTAGCAAGCCACCAGAAGATGGTGCTTTGTCATTTATGCTTAAAATCACTTTCTGCTTGCTCTAGGACCCTAGAGCTGTGTTCTGAAACGAGCTTTGTTTCAGCCCCTTAAAAGTCTTCTTTCACTGCTAATTGCTAAATTCTGGCTCTTTGACAGACTCCACCCCCCCCTTTCAAACAGAGACAAATGCAATTTGTGTTGTCTGAAATTTTTCTTTAAATATTGCTCCCTTTTTGGAAGAATGAATAACTTATGGCTAGAGATGGGTTTTTTGGTGATATTTTTTCCAAAATTTCTGGATTAAAATAGCAAATTGCGATGTTATGGGTTTTTATCCATTTTTTAATTGTAGATTATAGAAATAGCAATAAATGTGAATGGACCTACAAAGGCAAGCAATCACTGGCGCACACACCCCATCCCAAAATAACCTGCTCAAAAATTCCCAAGCTACGCTCTGGTTGCTGCTTGGAGCATCAAGAAACTGCTGCTTGCTACTTCCACATTTCATTAAATCACCCAGCATGCACTGTGAACTATAAACATGCGTGTTCATAGTTTAAGCAAACTTCTTCTGTTTCTGTCCACTCCTCCTCCTGATCCCTTACTGAAAACTTTGTGGATTCCTCAAAACTATGTCAAAAATAAGCACAAGCTGTGTTAGCTTGTGACACAAAACTGTGTCAAAAGTAAGCACACACTCGCATGTGTGCGCTCACACGCGCACGTGCACACACACACACTTCCCATGAAAGCAGATGGTTCAGTGCACATATGCTTGGAGTCAAGAAAGCTGAATGAGAGCCTGAATCTGATTAAATATTTTCAGACAAATCACCTGACATGTGTCAGAACAGTGCTCAGGATGCCAAAGACCTATGGCACAATCCTATGGGCCATAACACAAGCGGTACATGCATATCGACCCTGTAATTTTTTGACTTCCTTTCATCAGTCTTCATATGTTGAGCCTTCTGAATTGTATTTCATCAGTTACTGTGGATATTTGAAATGTGGATATTTGTATATACTGTATATTTTTGATCTCTAGTGCATCGCTTTTTCTGTTCCATGGTGTGCTTGGGATAACTTTATCTGCCTGTGCATGTTGTAGTCCTTATGATGGGGTTGGGGGTTAAGTGCTTTGACCTGAAATCCATCCTGGGGCTTTTTGCAGGATTAAAGGCAAGCAAGGCACATACATCTTGTTTCCTTTCAGTGATCTGAAATTTGGGGACCCTCATCCAAAATTTGCCTCTAGTGCATACTGTTTCTTGACAGTAATGTTCCTTACTCCACAGTGGTTGTAAGGATGTTATTGGGCAATAAGACCCCTTGCAATTTGTTTTGAAAAGCACCCCAAGTCTTCATGCTTTAACCAAAGGAAACAATTAGAATAGAACATTAAAGGGAAGCTGTTCATCTCTCTCGTCAGCAAAGTCAGTTTGAACAATTTCAATTACTGGCTATATTCCTGTTAAGTTTTTCAGTTAATTTTACTGATGATAACTGATGTTCCCCTAAATTTTAATTGGGAGGCGTAATGCCTGCTAAATTAGCTTTTCCTAGTTTTAGCTCAGGGAGAGAGATGTTTTACTGTTGGCCCAAATGAAATCATTTTCAGTTAACTGAAGATTTTTCTCACTCCATTTAGCTGCTAAACCCTAGCATATGGACTTTGATCGGCTTTCGTATTCAGGCAGACTGGTGGAGTGCAAGGAAATGGCACACAGTGAAGCAAATATTGACACTTCAGTGTCCGTGTTCCATTGTTGCTTGCAAGGCCATCAAGCAAGTTTTACAGTATGTACAGTGATGTAAGCTGCAATCCCAGTACAGTTGAGAATAAGTTCCATTGAATGCTGCACAAACACAGAGGGAATTGGGCTGCGCACTTACCAATTGGGAAAAACCTATTATTTAAGAATTTCATAGAAAACGTCTTGGGGTAGATTATTATAGCAAAGCTATTCAGCACGTTTATCCTGAAATATCACACTGAGGTTATAAATAGGCCAAGGCCTTATTAGTGGGAAATACAGTGGGCCCTCATTAATTGCAGATTCAGTATCTGGGGATTTGACCCACCATGGGTTCCAAACCTGCAGTGAGAAGATCCACGGAGGACCTCCTGAATGTGACCACTGGTTGCATCCAGCGGTGTTATGCTGCCGAAATGCTGGGCGGGACATCCGGGTGATCGACAGCCCGCCCGTCGCATTCCGAAGCGTTACGCCGTTTGCGTAACGTACGCAAGTGGCGTAATTGGTTATGCAAATGGTGTAACGCTCCAGAACGTGACGGGTGGGCTGTCGATCACCCGGATGTCCCGCCCAGCGTTCTGGCAGCATAACACTGCTGGTTGCATCCAAGAGCAGAACTGGCCTTAAGCCAATGTGACCAATGTCGTCACATTGGGCCCTGCGCTTTGGGGAGCCCCACACTAGCGCAGTGAGCATCTCGCCTGTTGCTGCAGCCAGAATCTCTATGGGCTGTCAATCAATGGGGTGTGCAGAGCAGCTTTATCTTGGGCCCTCCCACCTGCTCCTGCCTCCAAATGGCCCATTTGGCAGTGACGTCATCATGTCGCAACCAACTATTCCCAGGTGCCGCACACTGCACCACAAGCACTTTTCTTGGTGAGGGGGGCCCCCGTGGGGACAGTGGGGGGGGTCTCTCAGGAATGCCCCACATTGGGCCCTAGAAGTCCTCTGTGAGTTGGACTGTGGATTTGATTATCCACGGTTTTCAGCATCCATGGGGATTCTGGGAACCCCCACAGATGCCAAGACAGAACCTGTAAATATATTCCCCCCTCTGTTCAAATAGAATGTACATGCGTCCTTCTTGCAGCTGCAGGTTAGTCCAGTTCTTATTGCGTCCTGGTCCTCTGCCCACCCCAGTGCTTTCTGGATAAAACAGTTGTTTCTAGGGGTTTTTTTCAACACCTGTCAGCTGTAGTACGTTAGTATTGTCAGCAATTGCTGTCTCTTTCCATGGCCTCTGCAAATCTAGCCAGGGCCTTTTGATGGTCTGCCATAAGGCTACTGAGCAGCCATCAAGCCTCAGTTAAACATCGCCTTTCTAATGTAAGGAGTAACCAAATAGCAGCACACATGCCTGGATCTGGTGCCTGCCAGGGCAGCTTGTGAACTTTAGCAGCAGAAGAGACTGGCTGCGCTACAGTGACCTTGATGCTTCCAGTTCACTGAAAACTAAGCATGTCAGACGGGCACTCACCACCACCCCCCGCCGCCACGGGCTTTTGCTTTTCTGAATCCAGATCCCACCCATTGTTTCTGCTGCCAACATGTTGCCGTTGGGGAAGAAGAAAAAGATGCACAAGTAGCTACACTAGCAGGACACAGCTGGATAAATTTCAAAGGGAAAAATCAGCAAGATGCCATGTGCCTGCCCTGTTTACTGCTTCAAAGTAAGCTCATTAAATATGTTGATAAGAACATAAGAAGAGCCCTGCTGGATCAGGCCAAAGGCCCATCTAGTCCAGCTTCCTGTATCTCACAGTGGCCCACCAGGTGCCTCAGGGAGCACAAAAGAGAACAAAATGCCTGCATCCTGTTGCCACTCCCTTGTATCTGGCATTCTGAGGTAAACATCGGAGATAAATTTCTGAGATAAAACTTGTAACCCAATCTGGGCCCTAAGAATAGGGCTACCAGATCCAAACTGGGACAGAGTCAGTGATGTCATCTGGCCAGGACGGCCCGGTACGCCGTCCCGCTTGTTCCGAGCGAGGGCTGCGATTGGGTGCCATTGCGCGGCAGACTCCGCGCGCTTTGCTGCCTGCCCCTGTGCTTGTTTCCGCTCCAATATGGAGCTATTCCGCGTGCAGGGGGGCGTGGCCGGGCTCCGCACGGGGCGGGGAGCTGCCACTCACCCGTGCGTCCCGGTGGCTGCATCCGGTGTTCCGGATGTTGCCGCCGGTAGATACCACCACTGGACAGAGTGCCTATATCTTTAACCATTGTATAGAAGAGGGAATTTTGGCAGGTGTAGCTCAACAAAGGAGGTTTTAAAAAGCAGCAGTTATCCTTCCCTCAGGGAGCAGGGAAGGATCTACTTGTGCAAAAGGGAGGGCATGTGCCTGAATAGGTCAGGCTAATTTACCTTGTAGGTAAAGGTCGCCAGCCTACACCTATACCCTGTGTCAAGCCCCAGCCTGCCCTATGAGGCTACTTGGATCTGTGCCAGCTTATTTAGCTGGCGCAAATCCGAGCAGCATGTGTAAGGTTGCTCTGACCAGAGATGGGGGTTAGGTTAAGGCACACAATGCCGCTGCTGATCCCACCCCCTCCCAGCCTCGTTCTCCTCCCATTCTACCCTCTCTCGCCCACAAACACCCCTCCCTGCCCCTGGAATGCCCAGTGCAAGCTTATACCTCCCCAGCTGGCTCAGGGGCTGAATCTTCCCCTGGCAAGCCAGCACGGTCCTCTCCACTGGCCCAGCCAACTCCTGAGTCAGCGCAAACACACCTTACGTCTAGAGGCATTTGAAAACAGTGTTATTTACCCAGAAATAAGCCCATTGTGTTCAATAAGATTTAAGCTGTAAACCTGTCTTAGAGTCAGTGACGGGATCTGGGAATGAGGAAGTGGAAAGCTGGGCGGGACTTACGCATGATTGGCAGCCCATCCGTTCCGTTCTGTTGCCTGCCCTGGCCTTGGGGGGGCTGCCCCTGGTTGGTGAGCCCCACCGCTGCACCAGGCATCCGGCGCACCCCCACCCATCCCCCTTGGCGAGCAGGCGCCCCGACGAGGCCAGGGCAGCCGCAGAATGGAATGGACGGGCAGCCAATCACGCGTAAGTCCCGCCCAGCATTCCGCTTCCTCATTCCCAGATACCGTCACTGCTTAGAGTGCAATCCTAACCTGGAGTTAGGCCAGCACAGTTAGGCTGACACAGTTTGGCTCACACCAGGGCCACCTTAAACTGCATTTGGACCGCTCTTGAAGTCAGGGAGGATGGCACACATTTGTATGCTGGCCTCTCTGACTCCGAGAGTGGTCCAAACATACTTGATTGGCCAAACTTGTGCCGGCCAAACTTTGCTGACTTAACTGTGCTGGCCTAGTTCCAGGTTAGGATTGTGCTCTCACTAGAAGCAAACACCTGTACCTATGGCATGTTTGCGTGGAGATGACATTATCCTCAAGCATCCTGGGGCGACCAGATAGTGGGACAAGGCTCTTGTGGACCGCATGACCCTGCCGGCTGCACTAGTGCTCCAAAAGCTTTTTCAGTGATAGATAACTGACAGTTCAATCCTATGCAGGTCTACTCAGAAGTAAATCTAATTGTGTTCAGTGGGGCTTACTCCCAGGAAAGGGCATATAGGATTGTAGCCAGAATAAAAATTCTATACATTCATTTCCATCACCTCTTAAAGGGATAGAGTTGATGAATTCTGTTTTGCCAGTGAAATTTGCATTAATGGGCACTCTCATGGTTTGTGTCATTGGCTAAGAGTGGCTAAACAGGAAAGACAAATCTGCTCTCAAACATTAGCTGGAGAGCTAATGTCACCCTCCACCGACTTGTCTTTCAGATTTATGTAATGTTTAGACAGCAAGTGGCCATCATGTTTTTGTTTTACAACCTCCATGTATTAGCAGCTAAAATGTGTGGCTTCAGGTATGTGGAATTCTAAAACTCACTGCTGATGTCCATCGCTAGCCAGATCATTAGTAGTATATCTGTGAATTTCAAAGGGATTAGAGTTATACAATTAATTAATTAGGGCATTCTTTGAGAATCTGAATGGCCTTCTGCTCTTTTGTCTGTGTGTGGTGCAGGCAGTTGTTGCCGTGTTTATTCCGAGACTGTACTAAGGCAATAAAGCCAGGCCATTAATTGACCAGCTTCTGTTGATTTATATTAGGAAAAACTAAGCTTTGGAATGGAGTTACAAACAGAATTGGTTAACATCAGAATATGGGTTCTAGAAATCCATACTAGAATGTTCTCTGTTTTTTGTTTTCTGGTATGCTGAGCCATTTTGAATTATGGTGTTGGAGAAAACTCTTCAGAGTCCCCTGGACTGCAAGGAGATCCAATCGGTCAGTCCTACAGGAAGTCAAGCCTGATTGCTCCCTGGAAGGACAAATCCTGAAGCTGAAGCTCAAATACTTTGGCCACCTCATGAGAAGAGAGGACTCTTTAGAAAAGACCCTCATGCTGGGAAAGATTGAAGGCAAAAGGAGAAGGGGATGGCAGAGGATGAGATGGTTAGACAGTGTCACCGAAGTGATGAACATGAAATTGGGCGGACTCCGGAAGCTAGTGGAGGAAAGGGAGGCCTGGCGTGCTGTGGTCCATGGGGTCACAAAGAGTCGGACACGCCTTAGCGACTGAACAACAGTGCTGAGCCAAACCATGGGAAGTCTTTCTTGTTTGGGATGGTTGGATTCTGTTGCAACACATTATTAGTAATATTCATGTTTATGTGCTTTTTTGTTTTAATAAACATTTTACAAAACAGTTACATAGGAAAAAAATACAAAACCAAAAAGGTTTGTTTTAGGGTGCAATCCTAACCTGGAGTTATGCTGGTACAGTTAGGCCAGCACAAGGGACACAGTCCATAACCATATGTTTTTTGACAATTGACAAGGCACATTATGTTGCTGGCAGGGGGCTCATGCTCCCAATGTGTGACCCACTCCTAACTCCCACAGCAGCCTGCAGACGATTCACAGCATACCAATAAGCCATGGCCCAGTGGCCCTCAGTACAGTCTCAGCACTATTCAGTTAACTGGAAGGAGAAGATGGAGAGGGAATTACACAAGGGACGAATTTCCTTGTGCAGAATCTCCAGCTGCAGTATGACAATCAGCTTTGCTTCAGGCGCTGCCTTCTTGCCAAAACCTTTTTACTTTCAAGCGTGTAAGTTGGTTTCCCCAACTTGGCTATCCTGTTCTCCCCAAGAAGCATGTATTTGCTAATCCAAATTGACTTCTCAGCCCTTAAACTGCTTGAGGGAGATTTGGGGAGCCAAACCCCAAGTGTGCAATGACAAAACAGCAGCTTAATTCAAAGGCACAAGGAAAGGTTATTCAACAAGGAAGTTGCTATTATGAAAGTGGAGTCCCTGGGTATTCAGCTGTTACTTGCTGTCTAGTATATTGGGAAGTGCAGCAAGCAAAATGTTCCTCGTAGCTATGAAAATCTGGCAGGTGCTGCCCAGAAGGCTGAAGGCAGACTCAGATAACGAAATATTAGGTTAGATCATCTTCTCAAGTCTTGTTATATCATTTTCAGTGGGATTAGGTAGGGTAGGTGGGTGTAGATAGCAAGAGTGGGAGGAGAGTGATGGCTGGTGGCAGTAATAGGATCATTGCTGCCTTCTGTTAGCTAAGGCTTGTTTATGTGCATGAATATGGATGGAGACATACTTATAGGGCAATCCAACCCCCTCTTGGGCCGATGCAAGCCACTTGCATCAGCTGAGTGGTGCGCATATGTGCGCCAGCGCAAGGCACATTGTATCGACATAGGCAGCTGCATTGATACAGTTGTGCTGAAGTGGGCTATCAGTAAGCTGCCCCTGTGCCAGGCTGAGTTTGACCAGCGCAGGGGCTTTTATGGGCGGGGGGAAGGCGGGAGGGGGCGGAACAGGGAGGGGTAGGGCATTCCAGTGGGCAGGGTGGCCCTGGGAGGGGGGTGGAGCCTGAATGCGGCTGTAGGTGACCTTGGAGCACAATAGGGTGGCATCTCAGGCAATGTCTCTATGAATAGAAGCACACTCTGTGATCATGAGCTCCCTGCAAGAACATAAGCGGTGTCCCACACATGCAGAGTGTGGAAAGCAATTTTCATTCTTGGGGGGAGCTTGCATTTACACAGGGTGCTTCTGTTTATGCAGGTGTTACTCTGAATGCCACCCCATGTCTCTCAGCCTAACCTTGGCTAGTGCAGTTTTCAGGATAGTAATACTGTACTACAAATCAAAGTGAATTTGGACTTCAGCACATTTCCATCAAGGAAGGAAGCCCATTTAAGTAACTGGTCCCTTTAAAATTGTGCCATTTTGTGATGCTCACAGAATGGGATAAAGCTAGTGACTCATTTTGTCAAATGCTTGATATTTATTGCTTTAATTACACTCTCATGAATGAGCATAAAATATTGCTTTTGTTGAATGCCAGCTCTAAAAGCCAAACACATTCAATGATAATAATAGCATCTCAAGCAGGCATGCAAGGAAGTTGGGATTTAGTGGATCCACTTTAACTGAAACAGGATGGAGAATGGCTAATGCAACGAAGTGGGCATTTGAGTATATACTGTAAGTGTATCAGATTTTTAAAAAAATAATTATATTGATGCTTACTCAGTACCTAGCAATATCCCTCCTTTCTTTCCGCGTTGTCTTGAGCATTCAGTACAGCTGCACTGGAATGCAGAAGGAATTAGTTTCAATTTAGAACATGCCTATGTGGCATCTCTAATCAAAACAAATGTGTTGGTTCACAATCCACAATGCAACAACATTTCAAAAATAATGGTCTGATTGGGTTTACTTTGGGGGAAAAACATTCTTGAGCTGCATGTACCAATAATTATATTATGAATTATACAGTAATTGTTTCTTAAGAATAAATAGTTATACGTGGATAAATTGTTATAAGATTTCCTCTTGTGGAAATCAATACAGAATTTGGATGCAGCGTTAGCACGTTCTTCTGATGATGTTCAGTAGATAATGCTACTCATTCAGCAATGCCTATATTTTTTCAGAGATAAATTCTCATTCTCCATATGATCGAGATTCATCTGTGCAACAACTTCGACCCCTTATTACAGGTCATCTTTTGGTAGGCTTTGTTAGCACTGAACAGTGGTTCAAAGTTAAGACAGATGCATAGAAACCCAGCTCCCCAAGGAGCATGTCTAAGTGTACAATGCGTGTCAAGGCTCTGTGTCAGCATTGAGGGGAAAAGACAAAAGGGCGATTCTCAAAGGAGGTCTGTTTCCTCGGCCTTAATAAATGCGCCAATTTGATTTGTTTACTCAGATCTCTGTTCCCTTCCCCCACACAAACTGTTTGGCTAACCTGTTAGTCTCAACTCAGACTGGTAAAACCAGCTAATCTGATTAGTTCTCTCTCTCTCTCTCTCTCTCTCTCTCTCACACACACACACACACACACACACACAAATAAGGCTGCTGGGAAAAAAGGGGCCTTTATGGCAGGCTTCTACATTACATGAATCAGTAGGTTAGGGGGCCGCTAAATGCATCAGCACAGTGTCACAGCAGTGTAGAGCCAGCAGGCTTACAAGTGGAGGAAGTACAATACTGCAGCTTTCTAACCTGGGCCTTGGGACCACACAAATATGAACCATGTTCCGTGTCACGTTCGATGTGGTGACGGAGAAAGTTACCTTCACCTTGACAGCCTGTCCCTCCATCACTTGGAAGGTAAGTGCCAAAATGTATGAAGAATACAAGTGAATTTTAAGGCGAATAAAGGGCAGGGCACTTAATTAATTAATATTAATTAATATTTCCCAACTTGGTTGAAGATTACTAAGGTGAAAGGTTGCCTATTCAAAGACAACAAAGATAGCTGGGTGGAAATTTAATGTTTGCATTTGGTTTGCGATAGCTCTTGTAGTCCGACCTTCTTTTGGATCACGATCATGTGGTTTGGATAATGGAAAATCCAAATCAATACAAGTGGGAAATGAGGGGACTCTTGTAGGTAAACTAGCCAGAAAGATGGAAATGCCTTAACATTTCTGAAGCACTTTTCCGCATATTTGTGAGAGTTCTTTGAGGGAAGTTTTCATCTTATAAAATGATGATCCAAATAAGAAAAGAGGTTTCCTCACTGTGCAAAGCAGAATGGAGTTTGCTTTTTGGACTGTAAGTTTAGGCTGGGCAGAGGACTGGACTGAAAGACATTAACAATAAGGTCTGGTTTTCCTGCACCATAAATGTAAGGTTGTAAAGTCAACTCCTACTGCAGATCCATTTATTAATTACTAAGACTTTGCCCAGTGCCCTTAATAGCTTGAGAACGTCATTTTGTGAGATACAGATTTTCTTCTCACTAATGACTCTAATTGAAAAATGTTAATCAGGAACACCACAAAACATGTTTGAGAAATGACATTTAGGCATTACATTTTGCCTTGCTTTTTAATGCCTTTTATTTTTAATGCTGTTTTACATGTGCGTTTTTGCATTGTATTTTTAACAATTGAATGTTTCACGTGCACTGCCTAGAGTACTTTATTGCAGGGAGGTGATACAAAATATATGAGTAACCTGTGGCAGATGTGCATGTCCTGTACGACGCTGTATAGTCTGCTCTTTGCATGTCATATATTTTAAGGAGGAGCATTAATTGATGCAAATGTTTCTTGTAGAGAATCAGCCTGTTTTTAAGTAGTGTCATGGAGAGGGGCATATTGATATTTCACTTATGATTCTATAAATTATCCAATATAACCAAACACTATAAATAACTTTTAAGTGACTTTGACCTACCTTCTGCTGGAGGATGATCCATAGCAATTTCCCCTGCCACCGTTGAAATTAACAGGGAATGTGTAAATGCATATTTACATATGTGCATATTTACACAGCCCCCCCCCCCAATTCCATTCAAGAATTTCCTTGGTGGATTGTGCAATTTGCCACTTTTCTTGGAGAGCATGTGCAAGGGTTGTCTCTTCTTGTTTGCACAGAGCCTAATACTTGCAGTAGTGTTGCAGTTGTAGTTCTGGCCTGTAGGCATTTGTGTAGTGTGTGATACAAAATATGAATGTGATGGTTTTGGATACTATGATGCTAGATGGATACTAGGTGTATCTAATATGCAATGATGCCATATTCCAGGGCTTGTCTGAAAATTTTGGAATTTTCAAATCGATTTCAGATCGATTTTGGAATCTGCAATTGCTCCAGTTCAATTTGGAGTGTAGTCATGTGCATGCATGAATATCTAATTCAAGAGGAAGTAGAAATGTCAATAAGGAAAGCTGTAGAGTAGTAGAATTGCTTGGCATCTTAATTCTGGCTACCATGATCTCGAAAGGTTTACTGGGTTGGGCCCTAACAATGTACTATACATTTTAATTATGTACATACATCATAAATTTTTATAATCCAAGAATACCTATGTTAGGGAAAATGTGCTGTGAAGTTAAAGATTCACTTACTTGGAAACAATTTCTTTTTGTTAAAAAAAAAAAAAAAAGGAACTAAAATGTTCCTGCATTTCTACATCAGTTTGCAAGCATCAGCTTGGTTTCACAGTTGAGAGTTTTAAAAGAAATTGGCCATATGAATGTAGAGCAGTGGTTTCCAAACTGTGAGTCGGGACCCACCAGTGGGTCGCATGCCCATTTCAGGTGAGATGCTGGAAAGCGGGAGAAATATGTGGCTATTTTGCTTGTGTCAAGGTTATAAATAGGGTTTTTTTTTCTTTTTTTCTTTCTGATTCATTTTGCTATTGGAAAATGGCTGAGAACATTGCTGCATTCTCAGGAAAGCAGCAGGCTCTGATTTCTCAATGACGGTACTTCCAGCCATGACATCACTTCTGGTGAGTCCCGGACAGACTGCCATTCTAGAAAGTGGGTCATGGTGGTAAAACGTGTGAGAACCACTGATGTAGAGCATTTGCTTTCCATACAGAAAGCCCCAGGTTCAATTCCTGGCATCATCAAATAGACACTGCTTCTAGTTAGCATTGACGGCGCTGGACTTGATGGACCAATTACTCGACTCAGCATAAGGCAGTTTAGAGTGCAATCAAAAGCACTTGATGGGCTGGCAGAAGTCCCTTGTTCCGGCCCAGTGTTGTTGCAAACGTGCCGTAAAGTACATAGGCACCGACCCAGATGGAGGATGGCCAGCACGCAGACTTTCGCTGGCTTTCCTGCACTGATGACCTGGCCTAGCAGCACAAAGGTAAAGCTGAGCTTGGCTGGCGCGGGGGGTTGGGAAGGCAGGGGGGAGATGGAATAAGGCTGCAAGAAGGTGGAACAGTGTGGCAAATGGGCGGCATGTGGGCGGTCTGGTCTGGGGAGGGGGGTGGAGACAGGATCTGGCACTTGGGCTGGATCCTAACCCCCATCCCCATCATCCCTAATCCGGGCTGCTTGGAGTTGTGCAAGCAATTTTGCTGGCACAGCTCCGAGTAGCCCCATTCGGGCTGCTGTGCATTCCCCGTGGGAAGGGGGCTTGATTCCCCTTGCTCCAGGTTGTGCCACAGGCAGTCTCAACCCCAGGCTGGAGATGGGGCAGAACTTACACCACTAGAAAGCTCATTCCAGCAAATTACACACTATTTGGTGTACTGCTACAAGTGACAACTGGCCAGATCTGTGCGCCAGCAGACTGGGGAAGCCCACTGGCACCAGTACGTTGGCTCTGGGGTTTGGAGGGAGGCAGGGAGGGGGCAACATGGGGCAGAACTGTGAGGAATGGGGTGGTTATGGGGTGGGGAGGAGGGCAGATTGGGGTCAGGAAGGGGGTGGTATCAGGGGCAGTGGTGCATGCTGATATCTTAACCCATTTCCCAGTCTTGCTGCCCTGACTCGGGTCTACATGGATTGCACCAGCTGGTGCAGGTTTAAATAGACCCAGCAGGCCATGTCAATGGACTCCACACTGCATGCTATGAGGTGGGGGTGACCAGAAGGCCAATGACAGGTAAGTAAAAAACTTTTATTTACCCCATCAGTAAGCCCTCTGGCTGCCTGTGGGTCTTCTCGGACACACGCCAGCTGTGTAGTGTGTATGTAGCTGGCGTAGATCTGAGAAGAGGAAGGGAACAGGGCGGGTTGGAAAATGGGGGATAGGATTCTGTGTGTACTGTTGCCACTGTGATCCAGCCCCTGCCCCTGCCCACTCCCTGCCCCTGGTTCCTCGTCAACCTGCCCCAATCTTCCCCCAAACCATTCATGGCCTACCCCCTTTTCCAGTCCCTATATGGCTGCAGGGGTGGATTCAGTGGTGATGGCATGCACTGGGTCCTACCCACCTTTACTGCCCATCCCTTTCTCTCCTTGGACTAGCGCCAGCAATTTCACTGGTGCAAGTCCAAGGAGACCCATTATAGAGTGGGAGGCTTATGGAGGTGTAAGGGGATTTAACTCTTTTTTGAAGCCTCCCAATCCAATGCCACCGCTTACTGGATACAGACAGCGCACCCAGTTTTTGGCACGGCTGCGCTAGTGGTGGGAGAAGGAAAGAACTGGCTCCCAATGCAGTAATTTTAAACTCTATTTTTAAATACCTAATGTTTAAAGGTACTGTATATGCACGCTGTCTGTGCTTTGCTTCTTTTCATAAGGTAACTTTGTGCTGAAGTTGCACTGGGTGCGGCCACTGTGTCGGCACAATGTCTGTCTTACCATAAGCCTGGGCAGCACAAAGGGGGAGGGAGAAACGAGAGCCCAGGCAACTCCATGCTGGTATAGCCCTCCTAGTAACTCTGCAGTGTCTATGGAACAGCTCACCAGTCATGGGGTGGTGGCCTATTGTTGATCCCATTTGAGCCCAATGTTGTAAGCCCCAAGAAGCTAGGAGCCAATTGCAGCATCTACCCAGCCCCAATGCATCCAGAGAAGCACTACCAGGTAAATAGGGAGCAGGGGCAGGTGTAGTCCAGTGAGTGCTCAAAGATTTCTGAATGCTGCAGAGACCTTTCAGAGGTTGCAGGGCCCGTCAGAATGGACCAGGGTCCGGTATGGACCCCTTAAACATCTTGGGCAGAAGATTTAGTCGAGACGGTTAATGCCTCCATTTGCCTGAAGATAAGAGCTGAAGATCTGAAGGTCGCCAGTTTGGGACTACCGGAAGTCTCTGTGAGCGGCAGACCTTGTAAATTGCAATGGATTAACAGCTGAGCTATCTTCGGCTGCTTTGTGAGAGGGGGAGTTGTGCCGAAGTTCAGCCGCTTCTCTGGTGGGAGCAGGGAAGCCGCTTATCAGCCAGCAGAAGACAAATGGGTGGCCAGAAAGAAGGACTAAATCCAGAAAAATCCATCTGTATGTGTGTAGTTCTTGGAAGATAGAACGTTTCTGTAAAATTGTAAAAACCTTTGGGTTTACAAATAAAGTCTGCCTATGTAAACTGCCTTGAGTTATAGTCATTAGAGAAATCTGGTGACCTAAGAAAGACGGTATATAAATACAAGTATTATTATTATTATTATTATTATTATTATTATTATTATTATTATTATTATTATT
>JAJKFI010000030.1:10183085-10242343 GCA_029204185.1 Lerista edwardsae
TTATTATTATTATTATTATTATTATTATTATTATTATTATTATTATTGATGATGATGATGATGATGATGATGATGATGATGATGATGATGATGATGATGATGATAAAAAAACATGGCCAGCAGATGCTTCTGCCAGCCATTTTAAAGGGGCCAGTGCTGGTTGCATGTGCCATTCTGAAGGGCCTTGCAACCTTCGGAAGGTCTCTGCATAGTGGATAATGAGGACACGTGCAGATAAAAAGGAAAATAGCAATTCTGCCCCTTTAGATAAATGAGGTCACAGATAGTGAGGTTGCATATAAAGAAGATTGACTGTATATTGTTCTCAAAACTCATATCCTAATAAAGTGGTCAGAATTGTTGATGAACACTTTTGGTTGCTACAGTCTTTGGGCCATGAGGCAGACACATCATTCCTTTGCAGTGCATGACCTTTTGCAGAATTTTGGTGAAAGCTCCACCTTGTGGTAGATACCTTTTTTCTTTACTAGTTTTATCCCTTACTCATGTGAGTTCTGTTTCTCCAAGTGATCTAATATTTCATGGAGTCCATTGGAGTAGTTCAGCATGGTACTGTGATTGTGAGCATGTGTGCTTTTCTGTTTTGCATGGTGTGAGCTTTAGGAATAAATCTGTCAGTGAAGTGCAGGTAAAATGGTGCTGTTTCATGTGGCATCATCAATGCTGTGCCTGCGCATGGCATGCTACAGAGTAAGTGAAAAAGACAGGTCCCATAAAGTTTGTTCTCTAACTTTAGACAGTGCAAGGGAGAAAGGCAACAGAGGGAAAGGAGAGATAAGGTTAACAAGGAATGAATACAATCAAATGTTGTGATGCAGTGGTTCTCAAACTTTTTAGCCCCTAGACCCACTTTTTGAGAATGACAATCTGTCCAGGACCCACCAGAAGTGATGCCATGGCCAGAAGTACCGTCATTGTGATGCCAGAGCCTGCTGCTTTCCTGAGAATGCAGCAATCAGTTGGGTTATTTCTCAGCCATTTTCCAATAGCAAAGTGAATCAGAAAGAAAAAAGCCTACATAGGCAAAACAACCACAGGCAAAACAACCACACAGCCTCCCCCCTTTCCAGCATCCCATCTTTCCATATTTTCAATATGGCTGCTCTAGATGCCTCGCAACCCACTTGAAATTGGCTTGTGACCCACTGGTGGGTCCTGACCCACAGTTTGGGAACTACACCTGTGATGCCTTCTTAAACTTTGCTTGGACTTTCCACTGGGAGTGAGGACAAAGCAGTAGCATAGCCAGAGGGGGTGGGTGGATGCGGTACATAAAGCAGGTGTCACAACATGCTGTGTAAGTAACCTCTCACCCTCGCCTTCTGAGCTATTCGGGGCAGCAAATGGCAACGTCTGCACATTGCCGCCATTGCCCTGAATGGCTTTGATGGCGAGAAGGAGGGGATGCTTACACTTAGTTTTAGCGCCTGCTGTACGTCCACGCCAATCCCCCTCTGGCTATGCTTCTGGGATAAAAAGCCAAGGGTGTCAATGAAAAGTAAAATGTGAAAGAAAAGACTGAGGTGGTGTCAGATAGATGATCTTGGGAGGTCATGCCATGTATATGGGCAGAAGATTTAGCCGAGAGGGTTAATGCCTCCGTTTGCCTGAAGATAACAGCTGAAGATCTGAAGGTCGTGAGCTCGAGACTACCAGAAGTCTCTGTGAGCGGCAGACCTTGCAAACTGCGGCTGATTAAAAGCTGAGTTCCAGCTGCCTCGTGGGAGGAGGAGTGTGCTGAAGTCAGCTGCGTCTCTGGTGGGAGCAGGGAAGCCTCTTGTCAGCCAGCAGAAGACAGACGGGTGGCTAAGAAAGAAGGCTAAATCCAGAAAGATCCATCTGTATGAGTGTTGTTCTTGAAAGATAGAACGTTTCTGTAAATTGTAAAAACCTTCGGGTTTGTGAATAAAAGTCTGCCTATGTAAACCGCCTTGAGTTACAGTCATTAGAGAAATCTAGTGATCTTAAGAAAGGCGGTATATAAATACATGTATTATTGTTATTGTTATTGTTATTGTTATTGTTATTGTTATTGTTATTGTTATTGTTATGAGGCAGCAAGGGAGATTGGGCAGTTTCATTTAACAAAGCCAGAGAGCTTTCAGTGGTTGGAAGTGATAGAACTGGAAGATCAAATGCCATGGACTGGAATGTATTGGAATCTGAGAGTAGAAAGTTGGGGTTCCTGGAGAGCATCAAGAGATTGACAGATATGACCAAGAAGAAGCCTAAGAGCACAATCCTCACTGGAGTTAGGCTGGCACAGTTCGGCCAGCAAAGTTTGGTTGGCACAAGGGCACCATAATGCAGGTTTGGACCACTCTCGGAATCGGGGACGATGGCACACATCTGTGTGCTGGTCTCTCTGACTCCGAGAGTGGTCCAAACATACTTGATGGTGTCCCTGTAGCCTAGCTGTAGCTAGGATTGTGCCCTAAATCCTCTTGCTATTAGGGGATGTTGCTCTGTGTCAACCCCCAAATAATTTTGGTACCTACTAAATGACAAACATTCAAGGCTCATTGCTTCTCTTTTCAAAAAGTAAGCATGAGCAACTTCAAAAGTAATTGCTTTTCATAGTAGAAAGAGTCATTGGGTAATCCTAACATAAATTCCTGAGGAGACCAATATTACACAGCGGAGTTCCATAAATTGTTACAGATGGATCATTGCACTTTGAAGTTGTAGAACAAATAGCGTGCTAAAAAAAAATGTAGGAAGAACAGAGAATAGAACAAATTTAATTATTCACAAGACAAAGACATCAACAAGAATGGCAGATGGTACAAAATTAACTTCTTATGCCCTGAGATTTATGGCATCAGAAACTAACTAATGTAGGGTGACTACATAGATTGTGGTGCTAGAGAAACAGCACAGAACATTTTGAGTGGGATCGATCCATCAGTTTCAATGAATGAGCTAAGTGTGTGCTTAACTTTTTCCCAGGGCAACTCAATCATGCTTACTTCTTGGCTGGATTGTACATTGGTCTGTTAGCCATGTTGCAGTGTCACTGGTGTTACACACTGATACGCCAGAGAAATATTTACTGTTAGGTAACTAACAAGTCCTGCAGATATGAACCAATATTGCTATATGCCAACAGGTGTTATTGTAGACTTCTGAGCTGAGCACACCTAAACACACATTATTTTGGGGAAAGTGACTTTCATATGTTTATGAGGACCATCAGTTCTATTCTTCATGAACAGAATGAAGAATCTTGAGTTATAAACTTCATGATTTTCTTCACCATTACCCTTTTCTTGAGTTCCTTTATATGAATGTAGTCTACTGTACAGGTTGAGTACCCCTTATTCTCAAAACACGAAATATTCCCAAATATGGAACTTTTTAAAGTGCCAGCATGACTTTTTTTTACTCTTTTGCCTAAAGAAATAAAATCACAAACTGTGCTTCATGCACAAAGTTATTAAAAATATTGTATTAAATTACCTTCCAGGGTTTCTGAAACATAAATGAATTTGTAGTTAGGCCCCATCCCCAAGATCTCTCATTGTGTACATGCAAGTTCTTTATTCTGAAATACAGAAAAATCCGAAATCCCACACACTTCTGGTCCCAAGCATTTCAGATAAGGGATTCCGAATCTGTATCCAGGCATGCCCTGGCATTCTCTGGGGTTCTGTTCTGGAGCCCTTCCCCAGTGGGTACCTGAAACTGTGGATACTGGGGATGCCTTTTTAAAGATAGGGGAACATCAGTGGTTTTGCTGCAACAACATAAAAAAGAGCAATTCCCCTATCCTTTCAATAGGCATCCCAATATCCATGATATCCATGGATAACTGGAACAGTGGATTCCAAATCAGTGGATTCCAGGGCATGCCTTGAGAGGGTTTTTTTATAGAATGGATCTTTCAGTATCTTCATCTGGGTCATCCCTTTCAGTAATGCAACATTTTGTGCTACTCCTGGAGGTGTTGATTCCTGGTAAATGGTTCTAACTAGCAGGTAGACTATGCAGACTACCACATAAAAAATGCAAACCTAGATAGATAGGTATAAATTTATTTCTTTGTAAATAATGTTTCCTGCATTCATCCCTTTGGTTCTGATGGGCTATAAATCTAAATGATACCTGAAATCATTACGATGACATGTTTGCAAGTACCATGAGACAGAAAAATAAAAACATATAATTATCCAGCATTATCTAATTATCTAAGTGTTCCTGATAATCACAATGGTGCGGTCACTGAGCTCGAATCTGACATCCTGGAGTGTGAAGTGGGCTTTAGAAAGCATCACTCACAACCAGTGATGTCATCCGGGCACGCCAGGAACCGGAACGCTCGGATGATTGACAGCCCTCCGCCCCTATGGCGGAGGGCTGCCACGCCTCCCTGCGCCTCACAGCGCCTGAATCGCTCCATTTCAGAGTGATTCGGGATGCGAAGGAGGGCGGGCAGGCCCAGGAGCAGCTCGCCCGTCCTCTGGAGAGGCGGCGCGGCCCGGGCCCGTCCGCAGAACTGGCGGAACGGCGTACCGGGCCGTTCCACCTGGATGACGCCACTGCAACTGTCACTGTGGAGGTGACAGCATTCCAGCTGAGTTACTCAAAATCTTAAAAGATGCTGCTGTCAAAGTGCTGCACTCCATATGCCAGCAAATTTGGAAAACCCAGCAGTGGCCACAAGACTGGAAAAGATCAGTTTACATTCCAATCCCAAAGAAGGGCAATGCCAAAGATTGCTCAAACTACCGCACCATTGCACTCATTTCACATGCTAGCAAGGTGATGCTCAAAATCCTAAAAGCTAGGCTTCAGCAGTACGTGAACCGAGAACTACCAGATGTACACGCTGGTTTCCAATGAGGCAGAGGAACGAGAGATCAAATTGCCAACATTTGCTGGATCGTGGAGAAAGCAAGAGAGTTCCAGAAAAACATCTACTTCTACTTCATTGACTATGCTAAAGCCTTTGATTGTGTGGATCACAACAAACTGTGGCAAGTTCTTGAAGAGATGGGAGTACCAGACCACCTTATCTGTCTTCTGAGAAACCTGTATGCGGGCCAGGAAGCAACAGTTAGAACTGGACATGGAACAACTGATTGTTTCAAATTGGGAAAGGAGTACGACAAGGCTGTATACTGTCACCCTGCTTATTTAACTTATATGCAGAGTACATCATGAGAAAGGCTGGGCTGGATGATTCACAAGCTGGAATCAAGATTGCTGGGAGAAATATCAACAACCTCAGATATGCAGACGATACCACTCTAATGGCAGAAAGTGAGGAAGACCTAAAGAACCTTCTGATGAGGGTGAAAGAGGAGAGTGCCAAAATTGGCTTGAAGCTCAACATTAAAAAAACTAAGATCATGGCAACCACTCCCATCACTTCCTGGCAAATAGAAGGGGAAGAAATAGAAGCAGTGACAGATTTTATTTTCCTAGGCTCCAAGATCACTGCAGATGGTGACTGCAGCCATGAAATTAAAAGATGTTTACTTCTTGGGAGGAAAGCTATGGCGAACCTAGACAACTTAATAAAAAGCCGAGACATCACCCTGCCAACAAAGGTTCGCATAGTCAAAGCGATGGTTTTCCCAGTAGCAATGTATGGCTGTGAGAGCTGGACCATAAGAAAGGCAGAGCACCAAAGAATAGATGCTTTTGAATTATGGTGTTGGAGAAGACTCTTGAGAGTCCCCTGGACTGCAAGGAGATCGAATCGGTCAATCCTCCAGGAAGTCAAGCCTGATTGCTCCCTGGAAGGACAAATCCTGAAGCTGAAGCTCCAATACTTTGGCCACCTCATGAGAAGAGAGGACTCTTTAGAAAAGACCCTCATGCTGGGCAAGATTGAAGGCAAAAGGAGAAGGGGGCAGCAGAGGATGAGATGGTTAGACAGTGTCACCGAAGCGATGAACATGACATTAGGCAAACTCTGGAAGTGGAGGACAGGGAGGCCTGGCGTGCTGTGGTCCATGGGGTCGCGAAGAGTCGGACACGACTTAGCGACTGAACAACAACAACATCTAATTATCCAGAGTCTTTCTCCCTCTTTCTGCTTGCTTGAGTTTGTGATTCACCTGCAGGTTGTATACACAGATCAGAGACTGAAGTTCATTAAGAGGTCTGTTATTTCAAGACAATGAACCATTTAAATATAGACAGTGTGAGAGCGTATTTTAAATCAAGGCATAGATTTTATCCGTTTTCTGCTACTTGTGGCCAACAAAAACACTGCAGCCCAATTAACATATGGAAGCCAATTTACTTGCATGTGAGATGATTAATCATCTGCTGGGGCGACACAACACAGCTTGCAGCTAATAGCTTATTCCTATCTCAAAGAACAAACCACCAGTCCAGATACAGGGAGAGGAGGAAATCCCTCCAGATCAGTGGATTTTAAGCTTATGAAGGTTTTGTAATGAGAAGATCAGCTGTGGGGGACAAACGGCTGAAAATGCAGTTCATTGTTTGTTACAAGTTCTCTCCTGTGATGTGCAGCTTCTGCAGCCAGTACTTGGCCAATTCTACAGCAGTGTTATTCAAACTGTGGGTCTGGACCTGATGTCAGGTGGGTTGCGGAAAGCTGGGAGCAGCCATCTTGGAAACTGCAGACCTTACTCTTGTATTATTTCCTTTGTGAGCATTAACAGTTTGAATTTTCAAGTGAGGATTTTTTCCTCACTTCCTGCCACAACATCACTTCCAGGTTAATGACATCATTTCCGGTGGGTCCCCACACAAGTTCCATTCTAACAAGTGGGTCCCGGTCTAAAAGGTTTGAATACCACTGTTCTACAGCACACAGCCGTCCCCACATATCCATGGGCCTTCCATTCTGGACACTACCACCCCTGCAGATACTGAGAATTTGCAGGTACCAGGGACCACTTTAAAAACATGTAGAAAGTAAATTTTAAAAGGCCCAAGTAGCTTCTCCTACGATTGCACCACAAAATCTCTGCATTTTGAGGGGCCCAGGCAGTCTTCTGATCTCGCTGTAGTCTCCTCTGGGACAAACAGAGGCCTTTCTCTTCAGCTAGGCTCACCCCAGAATGGATCACTGTTTGGGGCTTTTTTTTTTACTTTCTACCCGTTTTTAAATGGACCCCCAATATCTGCAGAAACCGTGAATAACAAATCGCGGATGCTGGATCCACAGATACGGGGTGCAATCCTAGCCTGGAGTTAGGCCGGCACAAATTAAGCCAGCACAAGGGCCACCATAAAGTATGTTTGGACCACTCTTGGAGGCAGAGAGTCCAGCACAAAGACGTGCTCCATCCTCCATGACTCCGAGAGTGGTTCAAACATGCTTTACGGTGGCCCTGGTGCCGGCCAAACTTTGCTGGCCTATCTGTGCCGGCCTAACTCCAGGTTAGGATTGCACCCTCAAGTTGTGGCATCAGAGTCTCCCTCCATGGCTCCATGGCTGTCATGGGACTTGCAGCATCCTGGAAATCTATGTTGAAAATCTAGTCATTTGACTTGAGATTTTCAAAATGGATTTTTAGCTTACTGCGTGTCCTATGGCAGACAGTGGAGTTCTCCCAGGAGCTCTCAAGAGCAATGGCGTCTCATGAGGGGTGGGGTGGGACCAGCAATGGGATCTGCAAATTGAGAAGGGGAACGCTGGGCGGGACTTCCACGTGATTGGCTGCCTGTCCGCAGCGTTCCGCGGCTGCCCTGGCCTCGGGGGGGGCTGCCCCTGGTTGGCGCGCCCCACTGCTGCTCGCCCAGGCACCTGGCGTGCCCCATACCCATCCTCCGCGGGAAGCAGGAGCCCCCCCCCCTGAGGCCAGGGCAGCCGCGGTACGCTGTGGATGGGCTGCCAATCACCCAGTCCCTGGGTGGGACCCATTTAGGGTGGGACTCATTTTGCATGGCTCTGCAACTTGTTGCGTAAGCCACCCCTCCCTCGTGGGGCCATTCCATGGGGTGAGAGCAACACAGTGGAGATGCCTCCACTTTGCTTTTGGCCCTTGAAATGGCCCCAAAAATGAAGAGGAGGGGCAGCTCACCCAGCAAGTTCCAGAGCTGTGTAAAACTTTGTGCCTTGCCCCCCTTGTGGGATGCCACTGCTCCAGAGCCCCCCAGGAACACACCCTTGAGCATTTGCTTCAGCATGTGAAAGACGGGATATAAATCTTTAAATGAATAAAAATAAATAAGCCCTATTGACTGCTGGGGAGCAACCATTTCTATCTTCTTCCTATCCCCATTACACTACCTGGGAGCATTGAAGGATGGGAGAGGGAGGAATATGTGCTTGGACTGCTGCCAAAATTGTAAGGTAAAGGTTTCCCCAAGACCAAATGGTCTACTCGTGACCGACTGTAGGGGGCAGTGCTCATCTCTGTTTCTAAGCCTGTAGAGCCGGCGTTTGTCCTGAGGACAACCTTCTGTGGCCATGTGGCCTGCATGAACCTTACACTGTAGCACATGGAACGACGTTACCTTCCCACCGAAGTGGTTCCTATTTATCTACTGGCATTTTTATGTGCTTTCGAACTGCTTGGTTGGCAGGAGCTGGGACAAGCGACAGGAGCTCACTCCGTCACATGGTCTTGAACTGCCAACCTTCCGGTCAGCAAGCTCAGCAGCAGTGGTTTAACCTGCTGCACCACCACGTCCCAGCCAAAGTTGTACCAAGATCTATATCTAAAGTCACAAAAGCAAATAATAAAGTATGCAATAAATTGGACACTAGCAATTTGTATTACTGTCACTAGAGGTCAGAAGAGAACACAACCAGAAAAGCTGCAGGTAGACAGCCCCCTCTTCAGAACTTCATTTTTTTAGCTTACATTCTCAGAAAGTAATTTTACGTTCCATTGCTTGGCAACCAAGAAGCACATTGTAAAATGATGCATATGCCAGGATTTGGCATTGTACTTATTCTTGTTCATAATAATACAGCTTGTTGAGGGGGAAATCCTGACAATACTGTTGACAATAGTAATCGATTGCAATTATGCACTGAAAGAGTGGAAACCGTGACTACAAAGAATAGTGGTAGGGTATGGTAAGGTATGTTAAGATGTGCATAATGGCCCAATCCTATCAATCCCGCTGATGGAGCACATGTTGCATGCTTTGGGAGGATGACCAGACAACCCAGGAAAAGGAAGTAAAATTCTTTGTCACTTACCTCCCCCAGTGTAGTGATCGGATCTGGGAATGAGGAAGCGGAACGCTGGGCGGGACTTACACGGGATTGGCAGCCCATCCATTCCGTTCCGCCACCTGTCCTGGGCTC
Source organism: Lerista edwardsae (assembly GCA_029204185.1). NCBI lineage: Eukaryota > Metazoa > Chordata > Lepidosauria > Squamata > Scincidae > Lerista > Lerista edwardsae. The sequence goes on from JAJKFI010000030.1 coordinate 10,192,354, forward strand.
GGGGGGGGGGGGCTGCCCCCAGTTGGTGCGCCCCACCGCTGCTTGCCCAGGCACCCAGCGTGCACCCCACCTGTCCCCCCTGGTGAGCAGGTGCCCCACCGAGGCCAGGGCAGCCGCAGAACGGAACGGACGGGCAGCCAATCACGTGTACGTCCCGCCCAGCATTCCGCTTCCTCATTCCCAGATCCCGTCACTGACCTCCCCATAGGTTGCCTGGCCTCAAATGGGTCTCCTTGGACCAATGCCAGTTATTTGGGGGATGGTTCAGTGCAGGCAAAGCAAGATGCGACCTCAGCATGCATGATTGCTGCTGAGATGCTTCTATTCTCACCCCCTGCCCGACCCATTCCTCACCCTGAACTGCCCCAATCCTAAACCTCCCCTGCTGCCAACTTATCTGTTCTGGGGCGGGGGGCGCAGTCTGCAAAGTGCTGTCATAGCAGTGCCGCTCTCATGTAGTCGGTCTGGGAGTCACAGTAGACTGGCAGATCAGAAGATCCATCACTGTAAACCCTGGATAACTGGATTACTCATGTGTAGGGGTGTAGCTAAAGAAGGGCAGGGCAGTGCAATTGTACCAGGCAACAGGCTTTAGGGGGGCAACAAGCTGAGCTTGACACTAGTGGCCAAAATGGTGAAAAACCTTGGTATGTATGAATAATTCCATCATGTTATATATCATTGAAAAGGTAATTTCATGCAGAATGCAAGGAAACAAACAAGAGTGCAATATCTTCATTCTATCAAATGTTGTGGCCAAAAAACCCCAAGAAAATGAAAATACAACCGTTATGTCACTTCCTGTTGTGACATCACTTCCCAGACATCATTTTGTCCTCTGCACCGGGCTACACTTTCAATAGCTACGCCAGTGCTCACGTGGAGTAATTTTTACTATGAATCCTAAAAGTTTGCAGGATTTCTAAGGCTTTTTATTCACGTTAGCACAGATGTACTCTAAACCTCTTTCTGAGTAAAGCCCACAGTGTTTATTTCTCTGTGGAGATACCTTCTCCAGATGAAGTTGATTTGTTTGTTTTTGTTGCAGTTGACTTTTTCATGTAATTTTTGTTTGGTATTGTGAAATCCTATTATTTAATATGAAGTGCATAAAATTAGCACCCACCACAGACCCATCTGGATATGAGTGCTTTTTCTCCCCACTTCAATCTGTAGCCTCGAAACCATTTGGCAGCAAGGGAGAGAGGTTTTGTTTCAGAAGAGCAATAACTGTTCCTTGTTTCTTTAAGCAATGCAGTGTTTCCAGCTGAATGCAATCTACAGCCATTACTCATCCTCACTGAATGAAGGTTGATCTGCCATGTATTAGGATTACGACACAATAACCGCAAATGCAAAAGAATTAAAAATTCAGCTACACCACAGACTACGAACATTGTTCCTAAACTGGTAGACAAATGTTTCGTAGCAATGCTGCATCTACTGCAACCTCAATTATCCCAACCGTCATTTTATGCAAGTTTGCTTATATGGATATGTGCTAGAGCAGTGGTTTTTACTGTGGGTCTCAAGCCAATGTCAGGTGGATCACAAAGCACCCAGAGCAGCCAAATTGAAAATATGGAAGGAAGGGATGCTGGAAAGGGGGAGGGGTGTGTGGTTGTTTTGCTTGTGTCAAGGTTGCAAATAGGCCTTTTTCTGTCTGAAAAAAGGTGTCAAGGTTGTAAATATCTTTCTTTCTGCCTGCTTGCCTGCCTGCTATTGGAAAATGACTTAGAAATAACCCAGGAAAGCAGCAGGCACTGGCTTCACAATAATGGCACTTCCGGCCATAACATCACTTCTGGTGGGTCCTTGGACAGTCTGTCATTCTAAAAAGTGGGTCCTGGTACTAAAAAGTTAGAGAAGCACTGCACCAGAGACAAAATTCATTACCCTCACATCTCCTGAAGGATTCTACAAAAGCTGGAAGGAGCTGAAAGCTGAAGAATGATATATTTAACCCAAAGTAACAAAATGTAAAGAAGGCAAACAAATAAGAAAAGTGGTTGACCAGGTCACAAGGGACAGAGGGGGGTATATGTAATCATGTATTGGAATACTTTGTAGAATACACAGCGCAATCTAATGCTGGTGCTCTGCTGGCGAAGAAGCTGCTCAGCTAGTCAAGGATGTCGTGAACATGCTATCTTCCCTGCTGGGGCCAGGCAGACTTACACGGGGTGTCTACACTGGAAGTGATGCCACTAATCTAGAAGTGATGTCATAGCCAGAAGTGACATCAACAAGCAGGAAGTGCTGACATTGTGACATAATCAATACATTATATACTGTACAGCTGGAGGAGATCCTAGTAGCACCATAGGCAGGGACGAACGGAGGCCCGAGCGGGCCCATGGCAGGCAACGAAACCGCGCCCCCAGGATGTTGCCCCGCCCCCGTGCGTCACCACGCCTCGCCTCCCTGCGCCCGGAATAGCTCCATTTTGGAGCATAACAGAGGCGAGGGAGGGCAGGTGGGCAAAACAGTGCGTGATTTCCTCCGCGGACTCTGCGCAATGGTGCCCCACCGCCCTGCTGCTGCCCAGTGCCCATGGCTCACGCCACCCCGGGCTACAGGGTAAATACGCCTCTGCCCATAGGACAGGCTGGGCATTACTTGGAGTAAGGGGGAAAATATTCCTCCGGCTGCCTCCTAGCCTGGCTGGATACAGCACAGGCCATGTGACCTGGCTGTAGCAGTGCAGGTTAGGATTGGGCTGCCCAGATCAGTAGTTTCCAACTATAGGTATCTCTGGTAGTTCAATAAGCCTTCAGGGCTGTTGAGAGGAGGGAAAGGGGACACATGCATAAAAACGGAGCCATTGGTGGGCAGCATCTGAAGCAAAAAAAAAATAAAATCAAAATGAGGCGCTTTGCTTCTAAATTGTCACAGAGAGATAGAGACAGGAGTCAGGAAAATAATGCTGCATCTGAGGGCACAATCCTAACCTTGAGTTAGGCTGGCATAGTTAAGCCAGCAAAGTTTGGTTGGCACAAGGGCCACTATAAAGTGTGCTTGTACCACTCTTGGTGTCTGGGAGGATGGTGCACGTCTTTGTTCTGGCATCTCTGACTGGTCCAAACATACTTTATGGTGTTCCTTGTGCCAACCAAATTTTGCTGGCTTAACTATGTCGGCCTAACTCAAGGTCAGGATTGCGCCCTGAACTCTATTCAACTGAATCCTTCACTCAATCCTCAGTCCCAGATGAAGTCTTCACAGTGTGGTTCTCTCCTCTGGCTGTGTGCCATCGAGCTTCAGTTGCTACTTATCAGCAGACGTGATTCTCCCAGCTTTGCAATCTTGTCAAATGTGGGAAGTGTCTCTCATGCTCCAATAAAACGCAAACCAGGAAGCAAAATATTATCTCATCCACCCTGCCTGATAATAAATGTGGTAGAACCAGTTATAAGTTATCCACTATTGGGTCTCCAGTAAATCATGGTAACGTCCTTGTTTCCTGCCATAAGCTGCCAAACTGGCCTGACAAGGATCCTAGTGTGGCCCAAGTTTCTGTACAACGGACTGTGTTATGAATTAGTAATGGAAGGTTACAGGCCTTCCACTAAGTATATCAGGAAACAAGTACAGTAATTTCCAGTTACAACAGAGTACCATTATAACAGAACAATGCATTGTGCTTGTGGAAGTTTTGAACACTGTTCTAATATGTTCAATAAATACAGTATTTTCATGACTATTTAACAAATACAGTATGCCCTGGTTGGAGGACTCCCCTACCCATTGCTGAAATTATTTCCCACCAGTAAGTCACCACTGCTGCCGATCAGTGGTGTAGCTAAGGCATCTGCAACTTGGAGCAAAGAAAATGTTGTAGCACCCCCCCCCATGAAATCAAATTCATTAAGTAAATAAATAAATGTTGATAGAATACACATATTCCCAACGCAGTTCGTTTCATAGCATTCAGTATTAATCTGGTTAATTGGCCATAGCGTTTGATAGAATTCAGATATTCTAAGGTAGTTTGTTTCATTGCATTCAGCATTAAATTACCTTTCCAATGATATATAACATGATTGTATTATTCATACATATCAAGGTTTTCACAGTTTTGGGCACTAGTGTCAAGCTCAACTTTGTCCCCTAAAGCTTGTTGCCCAGTGCAATTGCTACCCCCTGCACCCCCTTAGCTATGCCAATTTCTTGCTGTGGTTCTAGCCTTGATCTCACTTGCTTCTGAGGAGTCAGAGCTGCCTATAACTCTCTCTGTTTGCTTCTGTATAAAGAACACAGCTCATTCTTTTTTCAGACATTCAGAGGAGAAGAAGAAATGAAAGCCTACACATGCTCAATGGAAAAGGTCTGGGGCACAAAATTCTGTCATTCAAGAGACATACAGTACAATCAATCCTCATTATCCGCTAGGGTTAGGTTCCTGGAAATCCTTGCAGATAGCTAATTCACAAATAATGGATCATTGATCCTATGGGATCAATGGGGTTAAGTGTAAGGGGTACCTTATCTGCCTTCAGAAGAATCTGGCAGAGCCCCTCAGGAAGCCAGCAGAGTGCAGCAGGAAGTGCCCAAAGATCTCTGAATGCAGCAGAGACCTTCCAGAGACTGCAGGGATGTTTAGAATTGCACCTGCAACCAGCATGGACCCCTTAAACATGGCCAGCGGATGCTTCTGCCAGCCATTTTAAAGGGATCAGTGCTGGTCGCAGGTGCCATTCTGAAGATCTCTGCAGGCTTTCGAAGGTCTCTGCAAAGTGGTTAACAAAGACAGAGATGCAGATAATGAGGAAAGTAGCAGTTCTGCCCCTCGCAGATAAGTGAGGTCGCAGATAGCAAGGTTGCATATAAAGAGGATCTTCTGTACATATGCCACCATTTCATTGGAAATGGTAGCAACTTGGTTGACACCAAAAATACTAATCTAGCTGCCCTTACTGTAATAAAGAGGCTCACCACATTGATAAAACAATACAGATACGTACATGTGTGTGTACAGGCACACTCACTTGCACATACAGCCTGTTCTCTGCTTTCAGTTACACTTTAACGTCATACTCTAGTAGCGTTTAGTCATTTTTATTGTTGCCTCTCAATAAAACTAGCTATAAAATGATAAGCCTTCTTATTCTTTGCCTAAAGGCCAAATTACACATGATGCTCAGAGTGCCATGTCAGAGGCAGAGGAGGGGGTAGCCCGGGGTGGCGCGAGCCATGGGCACCGGCAGTAGCGGGGCGGCGGGGCACCATTGTGCGGAGGCCGCAGACTAACCCGCACATTGTCTGGCCCAAAATGGCTCCAAAATGGAGCTATTCCTGGCACAGGGAGGCGTGGCTGGGCAACGTACGGGGGCGGGGAGATGTGCTGGAGGCATGGTTTCGTCGCCCTGCCATGGGCGCACTCAGGGCTCTGTTCGTCCCTGTGTCAGGTGCTCCTGTCTTTTGCTGAAAACAGCAACAGCAAAGGTTTTGATGATCTAGATCAGGAGATGTAGGTGAAGGTTACTCTTCCACGAACTGTCCCACAGCTGATTTGCCAGGCTGTTTTCTTACCTCCCTCCTCCCAGAACCTCCCCTGCACCAGTCAAGTCCAACGGATCCCCGTAGGCGCTCTTGAGCCAACGCTATGAGTAGCATTGGCCTGAGCTCTGTAGCGCCAATCCGGAGGGCCAGTAGCACCCCCAGCACTACCGATGTTGCGTCAACACAACAATGTTCCATCGACGCAACAAGGTGCCTGGGATAGTGCCCCCACTGATGATAAAGATAAATGCTCTCTAGATGTGTACTCAGTGGCATGCCAATCTATTTTTATTTTGTATGTCTCAGAGTTTATATAGTAAAGTTTATAAGTCCGTTTTGATCCTCAAAGTCTCAAACAAGAAGAGAATTTTTTTTTTTTAAAAGTATTCATTAACACAATACAGGCTAAAATGTTGCACCTTTGCAGTGAGAACAGATGCCCTGGCACAAATTAAGGCTTGTACAGACACCTACAGGCTGAATACTGGTTTCAGATCTACTCGGCAGGTTGCTTTCCCATGAGAAAAAATTCTGGGCCATTAACTCCTATTGAGAAAATGTCGAGTAATCATCTCTGGCCATTGTTGTTGTTGTTCAGTCGCTAAGTCGTGTCCGACTCTTCGCGACCCCATGGACCACAGCACGCCAGGCCTCCCTGTCCTCCACTAGCTTCCTGAGTTCGCCCAATTTCATATTCATTGCTTCGGTGACACTATCTAACCATCTCATCCTCTGTCGCCCCCTTCTCCTTTTGCCTTCAATCTTGCCCAGCATGAGGGTCTTTTCTAAAGAGTCCTCTCTTCTCATCAGGTGGCCAAAGTATTGGAGCTTCAGCTTCAGCATTTGTCCTTCCAGGGAGCAATCAGGCTTGACTTCCTGGAGAATTGACCGATTGGATCTCTTTGCAGTCCAGGGGACTCTCAAGAGTCTTCTCCAACACCATAATTCAAAAGCATCGATTCTTCGACGCTCTGCCTTTCTTATGGTCCAGCTCTCACAGCCATACATGGCTACTGGGAAAACCATCGCTTTGACTATGCGAACCTTTGTTGGCAGGGTGATGTCTCGGCTTTTGATTAAGCTATCTAGGTTCACCATAACTTTCTTCCCAAGAAGTAAACGTCTTTTAATTTCATGGCTGCAGTCACCATCTGCGGTGATCTTGGAGCCCAGGAAAATAAAGTCTGTCACTGCTTCCATTTCTTCCCCTTCTGTTTGCCAGGAAGTGATGGGAGTGGTTGCCATGATCTTAGTCTTTTTAATGTTGAGCTTCAAGCCAATTTTGGCACTTTCCTCTTTCACCCTCATCAAAAGGTTCTTTAGGTCTTCCTCACTTTCTGCCAGTAGAGTGGTATCGTCTGCATATCTGAGGTTGTTGATGTTTCTCCCAGCAATCTTGATTCCAGCTTGTGAGTCATCCAGCCCTGCCTTCCTCATGATGTACTCTGCGTATAAGTTAAATAAGCAGGGTGACAATATACAGCCTTGTCGTACTCCTTTCCCAATTTTAAACCAGTCGGTTGTTCCATGTCCAGTTCTAACTGTTGCTTCCTGACCCGCATAAAGGTTTCTCAGAAGGCAGATCAGGTGGTCTGGAACTCCCATCTCTTCAAGAACTTGCCACAGTTTGTTGTGATCCACACAATCAAAGGCTTTAGCATAATCAATGAAGCAGAGGTAGATGTTTTTCTGGAACTCTCTTGCTTTCTCCATGATCCAGCGAAGGTTGGCAATTTGATCTCTAGTTCCTCTGCCTCTTCGGAAACCAGCTTGTACATCTGGTAGTTCTCGATTCACATACTGCTGAAGCCGAGCTTGTAGGATTTTGAGCATGACCTTGCTAGCATGTGAAATGAGTGCAATGGTGCGGTAATTCGAGCAATCTTTGGCATTGCCCTTCTTTGGGATTGGAATGTAGACTGATCTTTTCCAATCTTGTGGCCACTGTTGGGTTTTCCAAATTTGCTGGCATATGGAGAGCAGCACTTGGACAGCATCATCTTTTAAGATTTTGAGTAATTCCGCTGGAATGCTGTCACTTCCACTAGCTTTGTTGTTAGTGAGGCTTTCTAAAGCCCACTTGACTTCACTCTCCAGGATGTCAGGTTCGAGCTCAGTGACTGTACCACTGTGGTTATCAGGAACATTTAGATCGGCCTTATAGAGTTCCTCTGTGTATTCTTGCCACCTCTTCTGAATCTCATCTGCTTCTGTTAGGTCCTTGCCATTTTTGTCCTTTATTGTGCCTACCTTAGCATGAAATTGTCCTTTGACATCTCCAATTTTCTTGAAAAGATCTCTAGTCCTCCCCATTCTGTTGTTTTCCTCTATTTCTTTGCATTGCTCATTTAGAAAGGCCTTCCTATCTCTCCTTGCTGTTCTCTGGAAATCTGCATTCAGTTGGGTATATCTTTTCCTTTCTCCCTTGCTTTTGGCTTCTCTCCTTTCCTCAGCTATTTGTAAAGCCTCGTCAGACAGCCACTTTGCCTTCTTGCATTTCTTCCTCTTTGGGATGGTTTTAGTTGCTGCCTCCTGTACAATGTTACAGACCTCCGTCCAAAGTTCTTCAGGCACTCTGTCTACCAAATCTAAGCCCCTAAATCTATTTGTCACCTCCACTGTATATTCGTAGGGGATCTGATTTAGGTCATACGTGGAGGGCCTAGCGGTTTTCCCTACTTTTTTCAGTTTAAGCCTGAATTTGGCAAGAAGAAGCTGATGATCTGAGCCACAGTCAGCTCCAGGTCTTGTTTTGACTGCCTGTATGGAACTTTTCCATCTTTGGCTGCAAAGAATGTAATCAATCTGATTTCGATGTAGACCATCTGGTGAAGTCCATGTGTACAGTCGCCGTTTGTGTTGCTGGAAAAGGGTGTTTGCTATGACTAATGTGTTCTCCTGACAGAACTCTATCAGTCTTTGCCCTGCTTCATTTTGTACTCCAAGACCAAACTTGCCTGTTATTCCTCTTACCTCTTGACTGCCTACTTTAGCATTCCAATCCCCTATGATGAGAAGGACATGTCGAGTAATCATCTCTGGCCATTACCAAGGAATAAAGCAACAAAAGGTGATCACTCAAGAGCTGTTTCCTGACTGCCTTCAGAGGAAGGGCTCCAGAATGTCTTTAAAAGCATAAGAGAAGGGTAGATGGAAGGGACTTCTAACCCAAACAGGCTCTTCTTAAGCTGACTGAGCCATCAGTTGTTGGAGCTGAATGATGCTGTTGAATCCAACTGAGAGTGCAATCCTAGCCTGGAGTCAGGCTGGCGCAAATTAGGCCAGCAAAGTTTGGCCCTCACAAGGGAGACTGTAAAGTATATTTGGACCACTCTCGGAGTCAGAGAGGCCAGCACACAGACGTGCGCCATCCTCCAAGAGTGGTTCAAATGGGTTTTACAGTGGCCCTTGTGCCAGCCAAACTTTGCTGGCATAACTTGTGCCGGCCGAACTCCAGGTAAGGATTGCCCCCTGAATCATAGCAGTTTCTGGTGTCTTTCTACAATGACATTCAATTTGTGAACATGTCTCTGAATCAGAAGACTCTGAACACTAGTCTACGAGGGGGGAGGACTGTTGGAAGATTGATATTGTACAACTTTTCAAATGTGGTCTTGGCTACTTGGATGGTTCATAAGACAAAAAGAGAGTGACTTTGTTCTGGCTTGCTACAGACTGATCTGGGCTGAACAGTGTGCGCCACCAATAGGATCTGTGTTGGAGTAATGAATTTCTCATTCACTATTTTTAAAAAATCCTATCCTTCCTCCCACGAAGTTCACCTTTTATCTTCCCAACAACCCTGTGAGGTAGATTGTGTTGAGAGATTGTGGGCAGAATCCTAACCCCCTTTCCAGCACTGGAATAAGTAAGGGCAAGGCAGCTTGGAGGTAAGGGAACAGATATTCCTTTACTTGGAGGAGGCCTCTGTGACTACTGTTCCGCTGTAGAATGCAGAACATGTCCCTTTGGCACAGCTATGTCAATACTGGAATATTGGTTAGGATTGCGCCCTGTTTCAAGGTCAGCCAATGAGCACCATTGCAGAGTGGGGACTTGAACTTTGGCTCACACTTCCCCTTTCCAACACACCACACTGGCTGTATAGCTGGTGCAGGTAACATTTTGCAGGTGGCAAGTGCCCCAGGTGCCTGTGTTAGCTACCATGAGCTGAGAAGTCATGAGAACACAACCTTTGTTTTGCACAACCCCTTTTAAGGAAAAAGGGTATCTTGTCTCTCTCTGTCAGTAAGCACATGACTAATCTTGTGTGGTTTTTTAGGACCATAATGGCTATTCAAAGGAAAGGGTCTTACTGAGGAGTTGTGAAATTCCAATGGCCTTATTCATATGGGCATTTGGCAGTTGACACCCGCTGGTCCCTCTAAACCCTGCACAAAAATGTCCCATCGATACTAATAGGGCTCAATGCCAGCTCATGTCTTTAAATACCAGCAGCAGAGCCTTGTCTCTAAAGGGGACAAATTGACTTGAATGTCAAGGTTTATTATCTTCATAGGAGGAAAATATTTTACAACAGAAAAGAGCTATTCTAGATGGACCTCCTCCAAGCCAACAATTAAGAACAATTCCAACCCAGTGAGTCACGTTTTTCTCCCCTTAAAATACAGAAGGACGTTTTAAAAAGTGGTTTCACCCCAGATTAGTGCCAAAAAAAAAAATGCTGTGTGTGTGTGTGTGTGTGTGTGTGTTCTGCGGGGCAGCTCAAGCTCTCGTAAAGTCTGTAGCTAGTAGTTCCTATGCTCCACTTCTGCTGAGTCTTTCCCACTGAAGGATTGGGGGGGGTAAGGGGGGGCCATGAGACACACTGAATCAACACAATCACTGCTAAAAAGCCCCACAGGATCTGAAACCACTTGTCAAACACAGCAGATGGGGCGGGGGAGGGAGGGTGAGATTAGCTGAGCCAGTTTAGGTGGCCCAGTCCAAATTGTCTCAGAATTGTGTACATGCCCTGATTGTGCACTGATACAGTGTTTTACTTTCTTTTCCATTATGTGCTCAAGGCAATCATGCACAACAATACAAAACAGCATACCTCTCTCTACCAAACGTTAAAATAATAAAACAATGAAAACCAACCCGCAAAATACAATGAGACGGTGTTTAAAACCTTTGGAAACCCACTGGCAGTGTTTCTCACAGCGCAATCCTACGGACTGCGTAGAGTCGGCGCAACAGGGTTGCACCAACGCTGCGCGCTTAGCGCTGGTGCGGGGGCGCCAATCGGCACCCCCACGGGCAACGCCAGCCCTTTTGTGCCTGCGCAGCGCCTCCCTTGCGTTGGCCAAAGCCGGCCGGGGCAAGGGAGTTGCCATGATGGGGCGGCTCAGGGATTGGTGGGAGGAGTGTGGGAGGTGGGCGGGACGTAGGCAGGATGTGGGCGGGTCCAGGATTCAGCCATATGGCCTAATCCTAGACCCGTTTGAGAGGCTGTATGGCCCCGATTCGGGCCACGTGGTCTCCTTGGATCTTAGCAGGTGCAGACCCAAGGAGCCCACAGGGGAGGCTGGAGCCTCCCCTACAGTAAGGGAAGCTCCAGCCTCTCCTATACTGCACTGGATATGGCATTGGCCAGCCAGCCTCGCCATTCCAGCGCAGTATAGGATTGTGCTCTCAAACTGTGGCTTCGGACCCACTTGGTGGATCACAACCAGATGTCAGGTGGGTTGCGGAAAATTCAGAGCAGCCATCTTGGAAGCTGCAAACCTTACTCTTATATTCCTTTTGTGAGTGTTAACAGTGTGAATTTTCAAGTGAGGGATTTTTTTAAAAAATTTGTTTTTAGATCAATGTTTTTACATAAAATTTTCTCCTAAACTTGCTTTCTGTCAGGCATAGCTAAAGAAGTGCAGGGGGGTGCAATTGCATTGGGCAACAAGCTTTAGGGGGGCAACAAGCTGAGCTTGAGATTAATGGCCAAAATTGTAAAACCTTGATATGTACGAATAATACCTTCATATTATATGTAATTGGAAAGGTAATTTAATGCAAAAATGCAATGAAACAAACCAGTGTGTAATATTGTTTTGACATAACTTTTGATAATGTCCAAAAACCTAAAGAAAACAAAAATACAACTTTGACATCACTTCCTGTTATCACAGCATTTCCTGTTCTGACATCACTTCTGGGACAACATTTTGCCCTTGGCACTGGGCTGCACTTTCATTAGCTATGCCCCTGCTGTCAGGGATGTTTCATGGTTGTCCAATTGCTGCAGTCCCAAATTGCCAGTATGCATTCCAGGAGTGTCATTTGATTATGTCACAATGACTGCACTTCCTGCTTGATGATGCTAACTGGGCAAGAGGCACTTTTTCAAGTGGTGTCCTCTTATATTTAGCAGGGGGAGAGCAATTGTCCCTCTTCACCCCAGCACAGTGTCTTTCTCGTGGCTGTCGCTGGTGGTGTTCTCCATTCTTTTAGATTGTGAGCCCTTTTGGGACAGGGAGCCATTTAACTTTAATGTTATTATTTGCCTGTAAACCGCTTTGTGAACTTTGTGTTGAAAAGCGGTATATAAATACTAGTGATTGATTGATTGATTGATTGATTGATTGATTGATTATGTCACTTCTGGCTATGACATCACTTCCAGATTAATAGCATACTTCCCGTGAGTCCCAACACAAATACTATTCTAAAAAGGGGGTACCAGTCTCAAACGTTTTGAGAATCACTGGACTATAGAATATATGCTATGAATATTGCTGGTAGTTTTCCCAGGGGATCATGGATAACAGGGCTGAAAAGGCCTCTGCCTATCCTCTTTGAAAGCCATTGGCAGTATTGTCAAAATGACCACTCTGAAGTAGGTGCAGCAGGGCTGTGCTTTGGAATGGGGCAGCTCCAAATGTTCAAACTAATCAATCTCCCAAGTGTTCCCGGCCACTGTGAGAAAGCTGTGACCTAGGCTGCATGGAGCATGGTTACGCAAACCCTCACCAGTCAGAGGACACTTCCTTTGTTTTGAACAGGAGGGGTGCAAATGGGACCTGAAGCAACCCAGGCAGGAGTTAATTAAACAAAGATGAGTTAGGGGATTCCATCTTCCTTGTTTGGAGAATATATTAACTGTTCATTGCAGCACTCTTGGAGGTGTCCTTCTCAGTCGTTGCCCGTAGAGTGAAGTCACAGTGCCAGGAACACTCACCCAGAGGCGGATCTGGGGGGGGGGGAATCTATAAGTTTTGCAAGAAGCCTTACCTTGCAGTGGAAAACACTCCTTTCCTGCACTGTTCTAGCCAATCCTCACAGGGAACAGCAACATCTTGGCGTTGCTTACTGGCTACAGCAGCAAGGGAGAGGAGGGATTTACATGACAGGGTAAGGCTTCTTGCAACACTTCTTGCAACACTTACAGATTCCCCCCCCCTTAGATCCGCCTCTGCACTCACCTGGTGGCATTAATAAAAACGCATTGGACTTTTTTGCGGCATCAAGGCGGCCCTGTGAGCATAGAGACAAAGAGATGTCCTTGCAACCCCATCAGCGGCTTTGAAATTCTCTAGCCAGGCAAGCATTCATCAGAGTGACACATGTGTTGCGCTGTGGCTAAAAGCATGCTGGAGTCTAATCCCTCGTGTACTTCTGTCTCCTCTGTTTACAGTGCTGTATATCTGGGTTAAGTAATCGGGTACACTCAGGTGCTGGTGGCTGGAAAAGTGCAGAGCCCCAATTAAGATCCCAGCCAGCCGGTCCACTCTGACGGTTCTGCGGCACTGGGTGATGGACTGCCACAGAGCCTGTTCATGCTGCTATGAACAAATCCACTCCTACGTATGTGATAGCGGTATAATAGTGCAGGAGCCAGAAGGTTTTCTTGGCTTCTGCTTTGAGTAGTATTTTTTCTCTCTCGCCACAGGAAAGAAAAACAGATGGGGATTAAAATTTTGAAATTTTAATTTTTCCTACCCATGCCCAGAAATTAAAAGAGAGAAAAGAACCTATCATTTAGCAGTGTGTTCTGAAGGGGGAAGAAAACGAGGAAGCTAAGAGTGGCATATTAAGGGATTTGAATGCTGTGAGGCTACCCCTTGCAAGAGGGTTGGGGCAGACGTTGTCCTCCTCTCAATTGGATTAGAATCACCAGAAATGCTGCTATTGCTCTCTGTTGTTTTCTTGGCACTTCCAACTACTAGACCAACACCAGAGGGGGGTTATACAGGTGCCTCCTAAAGCTCCCTCTTCCACTTTGCCTCCCCAAAGGATTATCCCCCATAGGCTCACCTGCCATTACATCATGCAGGTGGCCCCTTCAATCTCAAACTGAGAACAGATAAAAGGAAGCCCAGTGACACACCATCGCACATTGCTGCATTTGCCCCGTCCCTGCATGCTCACAAGGACGGGGCTTGACAGGCGCAATGGGGATCGCCATGTTTGGTGGGGGCGGGGCTTGTGCAGAAGGTAAACGCATATATGCTGCCCCCAACTCAGTTCGAGCTCCTGCGGCGATCTCCCGCCCACCCGCCCTCTTATCAGGCTGAGATTAGCTGGTCGCTTCGGGGCCGGGTAGGAATTTTTTGCAACCGGCTTGATTGGCTTTTAGCTTGGTTGTTTTTTCGCCTACCCCAGCCTGGTTTTTGGGTTGTGGTGTCTGGTTAGGGGCACTCTTCATGGTCACTTTAGCAGGTAGCGTGCTGGGGGTAGATAGGGATCCTATGGTGTTCACCTGAGTCAGCACAGCTGGGGATAGCCTACCACTTGTAAGATGCTTAGCTGGCTCGGTGAGATGGTGGTTACCCCTGGTTGGATTTAGCTAAGGCTACCCTTCGGCGAGGTTGGGGTGAGCTGGCGCGGTCAAGCTGTCTCGACCCTCAGATTGGCAATGACGGACTTAACCTGTCTATGATGGGCTAAAGTCTGGAGCCAGGTGATGTGCCCATGGTCATCCAGACCAATCAGGGGAGGCAGACGGCTAGGACCGTTTCCCCTTAGATCCAGCATGCTAGAGGTGTTTAGACCTAGCTGCAAGTTAAGTTATGTTATTTCAATAAAGTAGCCCATAAGTCCAAGCTCTGGTCTCGTGTGCTTATTGGGGGGGTGCGGGGTAAATACTTCTTTACCCAGCGGATAATTCCACTGGGTAATTTACCCAGTAGAACTCCTTGCCACAGGAGGTGGTGATGGCATCTGGCCTTTAATAGGGGTCTAGATAAATTTTTGGATTAAAAGTCCATCTCAGGCTACACACCATGATGGGTGGTGCCACCTCCTTATTTTAGAAGTAGGCTTCCTCAGAATGCCAGATGCAGGGGAGTGGCAACAAGATGCACGTATCTAGTTGTCTTGTGTGCTCCCTGAGGCACCTGGTGGGCCACTGTGAGGTACAGAAAGCTGGACTAGATGGACCTTTGGCCTGATCCAATGGACTCTTCTGATCTTCATATGTTCTTAAACTGGCAACCCAATCCTAAACTGCACTGGAGAAGGCAGCCAGTGGGCCTGCGCTATCCAATGCAGCCCGGGAGGTACCAGGAGCCACCTTAGCACCAGGGGAGGCTCCAGCTTCCTCTATGGGTTCCTCTGATCTGCGCCTGCATAATCGTGGCCATGCAGCTTGGGGACAAGGCCTTACATGCAGCCTAACAGTATATCCTAGTGTCTGATGATTCTTTCATATTACTTCCACCAATGCTACTGGTTGGAGGAGTGGATTGCATGCAGTTGAAGCCAGGAAACAAATACCAGTGGCTAGAATCTTCCGGGTTCTTGCAATTAACCGATCCTGGAGAGCTACTGTCATGCCATTGCTTGCTATATAGCTCCAAAGGCTGAAGTTCTCCTCAGTTTGAGCAACTTGTTGATGAGGAAAGCCACTCACCTGTCCCTGTGTGACTGCCCCCACTGGAGATACTTTCTGACTTTCCAGCGAAAGAGGGTTGGATTTTGCTAGCAGACCCAGACACCTGACAGGTGGCAACTGTCAGCGCAATCCTATCTCCCATGCAGCGCTGGCATAGCAGGGTTGAAGCCGGCTGGCATAAGGGAGGTGTGCTGACAGAGCGCCCCACGGATTGGAGGGAGGAAAGGAGGTGGGGGGCAGGACTTGGGCGGCCCCCACCCTTCCCCCCCAGGCAAGCAGGTGCCCCCTCCGAGGCCAGGGCAACCCGCGCGGCGAGCGGGGGGGGGCGCGTCGGAACAGAGCGGACGGGCTGCCAATCAAACGGTAGTCCCGCCTAAGTGCCGCCCAGCGTTCCACTTCTTCATTTGCAGATCCCACTACTGGTTCCCAGTCTAAAAGGTTTGAATACCACTGTATTACCCAGTTCCAGAAAGTTTGTGTGAAGTTGCTGTTGTGTGGAAATCACCCTACAAAGAGAGAGATTCCCCTGATGCTTCTGTCCCTTTAAGGAAAGAGACAGAAGCCTGCCAGATTGAGCGTACGTTGTCTCCTGTGAAAGTTAAGCCAAATCTTCCCTAAGCCAAACCTTCCCAAAGCAAACCTTCCCAAAAGTTGGAAGTCAACAAAAAGAATGCCAACTGGGCTTTGATGTTTCCAAAGAAAAATAATTTTATTACAATAAAATGACACAGGATGCAAGCAGCATAACATGCAGGAAAAAAAATGACACGGACCTGTGTAATGATACACAGTTGCAACAGACATTTATACTGTTTAGCATGTAAATGGGGGAACAAACATCCAACCAATAACATGCACTTGATTATTGCAGGCTGGATTATTGGTGGACCTGGGATTTTGGGGGCCCTGGTTGGTTGTTCAGGTCGTTATGACTTTTGATTGTTTGTTTGCTGCTCTCTCCCCCACCCCCAGGTCGAGCAAGGGGAGATTTATGATAATCAATGGAATGTGGGTATGGCACCATGGTGATAAAGAGGTTAATCACTGGGATAAGACCGGCTGAAGGCTAAGACAATAGGTGAGAGGTAGACGAAGGGTTTGGAAACACCCTACAGTTAAAAGAGGTTTCAATGGGTGATACTGGTGAGAATGCCTGACATGAGGGCTAAGAGGGATATGTGGGGACATCTTGATTAAGATAACTATACAGACAAAGAAACACTATATACAGTTCATGTCCTGTCCATACAGGTTAGGACATCCTTCTGCTTACTTTGGTTCTCTTCCCTTTGCCCAATCTTCTGACGTCCATTTTGTCAAGTTCTTGAGATGGTTGTGAGGGGAAGGGTGATGGGTCATGGCAGGAGATCCGCCAGGCACGAAACTCTTAGGGGTCCCCAAGATGGAGGAAGGGCTGGGGAGGAGAGAGAGAGAGAGAGAGAGAGAGAGAGAGAGACGTGGACCTGGTTGCCGCTTGCATCATAGCTGTCACGCATAGTATTTTGAGATTTCTCCACAAGCACCAAAGGTGGCATTTCCACCAGAATATGCTTCAGAGAACAAGGCTTTCTGGAAGATTTCGGGAAGATTTCGGGAAGAAAAGTCCATCGTGGGCTATAGGCCATGATGGATTGTGCAACCTCCTTACATTAGTAGTAGGCTACTTCAGAGTACCGGGTGCAAGAGAGTGGCAACAGGATGCAAGCATCTTGTTGTCTCATGCTTCCCCGGGGCACCTGGTGGGCCGCTGTGAGATACAGGAAGCTGGACTAGATGGGCTTTGGCCTGATCCAGCAGGGCTCTTCTTATGTTCTTATAAGGCTGTTGCAGCCAAAAACTAGCTGAAACTTCCTGAGCACTTTTTGGGCCAAGCGTGTGAGCAAACCAGAGAGTGAGACAGAGAGAGACAGTGTCTGCGGCCCCATGTGGAGAGGAAAGTCAGACAGCTGAATTGGGTTTTTTTGACTGGAAAACAGTCTGTTTTCACTCCCCTCTGTGAATGAGTGTTGTTTGTCACAGTGTTAAAAGGTCAACACAGCCAATAAATATCACTGAGTGGCCACTGTGCCCCTTTGTGATCTTGACAGATTATTTAGAATCTGCCTGAATAGCTCTCTCAGGGTCCCTGGAAGATGTTATCTAATAAAGACCAAAAGGGCTTGCACTAAACTCCAGGCGTATTGAATATTGAGGACTAAACATGAATTGTAATGGTGAAGTCTTTGGTGGGCAGGTCGCCTGTCAGTAGGACTGCCATTGACTTCTATGTGAGAAAGTAAAGGGGTGGCCATTGGGACACCACTGAAGAGGGGGCAAAACCTGCCCCCAGTCTCCAAGGCCACAAGTATTTGTCACCACCTCAGCACTGTCCCTGATGGCAAGCCATTCATGGACTCCATTCACGGACTCTTTCTACAAAAGAAGACACATATCTCCAGTGACCTCTGTGTCGAGGGATAGGAGCAGGTTATGCCCTGTCTACAGTCCTCATGACTATAAGCCAATGGAACCATTAACTGATGGAAGGAGAAGGTTTATGACAATTATGGGAGAGGATCTGGGAAGATCCCTAGGAAGCAAAAACTGAAGAGATGGAACATTTCTTCATGAGCCTCTGGAGCTGCCAATTTTTCATTTCAAAAATACTTGACCCTTGGCATTGCTCGGGTAAGCAAATTGGGACAGAAACTAACAGGAAGTAGAGAGTCATGGATGATGATTAAAAGTATTCTTCGTTTATTAATTATGTCCAGCGGCGTCATTCACCCGGTACGCTGGGTGGGACTTACCTTTGAGCGGCAGTCTGCCCGTTGCGTCACGCTGCGTTCCGCCGCTTTCCCGCCTGCCGGGGCGGGCGAGAAAGCGGCGGAACGCGGCATGATGCAACGGGCAGACTGCCGCTCAAAGCTAAGTCCTGCCCAGCGTACCGGGTGAATGACGCAGCTGATTATGTCATCTGCCTTATAACAGCTCATCAATTTATGGCCCAATTCTAATGGGTCCTTATCCCAGGGTAATACACATTTTGTCATGTAAACTGCTTTATGGCCTTTGCCTTTTCTTTAGGCCAGTGTGTGGGTACGGCTGCCAGTGCAAGCAGCGAGCAGCCGGGCCCGCATAAATGATTAAAAGTACCTGGACAGGTGCAGGTAAGCCAGCACAGGAGGTTGGAAGGAGGAAGGAAAGGGATTTAACGTGGGTCTACACTTGGCTGTTGCTGAGTGCTTCCCCACGGCAAGGGCACTAATGTTCCCTTACCCAAGAAGGCCTCTCGTGCAGTGGTTCTCAAACCTTTTAGATCGGGACCCACTAATTAAAATGGCACTCATGTTGGGACCAGCGGTGTTATGCTGCCGGAACACTGGGTGGGACATCCGGGTGATCGACAGCCCACCCGTCGCGTTCTGCAGCGTTACGCCATTTGACTAACCAATTACGCCACTTGCGTACGTTACGCAAACGGCGTAACGCTGAGGAACGCGACAGGCAGGCTGTCGATCACCCGGATGTCCCGCCCAGCGTTCCGGCAGCATAACACCGCTGGTTGGGACCCACTGAAAATGATGTCATTAACCTGGAAGTGGACATGACCGGAAGTGACATCATCAAGCAGGAAGTGCTATCATTGTAACATAATAAAATGCCACTCCTGAAATGAATAACCAAAAAGGTTAGATTAACAGGAGAGGACATTATATTATTTTCTTGAAGCCATGGGTATACAAATATGGCTGACTCAGATCTTTCCCGCCAAGGAGGAGGATTGCCGCGAATAAAAATCTCCCTGCACGCGTGTAAAAGTTAATCTCAACGTCTTTAATCATGCCTGCGTGTTCTGCATATGGGTGTGCGAATCGCTGTACGAAAAATGGGACTTAATTTCCATGGAAAGATTCATGTATTCTCATTACATCGGTTCAATAAAACTACAGTTCACTGAAATAGTGCATTATTTTTGAAGCTGTGTAATTTCTTGTTGTTCCTAGCAGTCTTATTCACCATTTTCTGACACCCACTGTTAATGGTCTAGAAGGTAAAAAAAAAAAATATTTCCCCCCTCCTTTTTCCCCCCTTCCCGTTTACACATTTTTTCCCACCTTCCATTTTCTACTGTAATATTTTCGAAATTCTGAACATTAACAGACATTTTTTTTATGGGGCATGGCCGTTTTATTTTTGCTTATGTAGATTTCAAAAAATAAGTCTGTCAAAACAGTGCAATCTGAGTTTAAATAGATAGCAAGTAGCATTTCGTCCGGTATGTTCAGTAATATAATTACGCGGAATTAAACCTTGGAATTGCATATTAACTCATAATATGGTTACCACTGATGTTTCTACATGATCACACGTTGTTATTTTCATACATTTTTATTTCAGGAGTAAACTATTAAGTCCTAAACATCACGCGAAAACCAATCTGAAATGCTTGGAATCAGCATTGTTTTGAGTACGCCAACATGGCTGCTAAGCCCGCCCCCTGGCTTCAACCTGCTTGTATTAATTCTTAAGGGATGTCCTCTCCTGTTAATCTAACATTCTTGTGAATAACACTGGATTGATAAAAGTAGGCCTCAACTCCAGAGTGAAGTACGTGGCTCATCCTGTTTATGTTAGAAATATTTCTCAAATACTTAGATGCTGGACGTAGAAATAGGTATGCAGATATGGTCTGTTCCTGCATGCTTACAATGTTTGATTAATCATGTATATCCTGCACTTCCTCCAAGGATTTTACCCTTACACCAGTCCTCTGCGGTGGTTGGCTGAGAGACTGCCGCAAAGCAAGCCATTTCTGAATGGGAATTTGAAGCCAGGTCTCCTCAGTCTGTATCAAGCCCTTTGCCTCCTACACTGGTGGTCTGCAACTTGTCAAGAGGTGAAACCCATCACAGTCTCCAACCTGCAACATGGGACCACCCTACACAAACTCAGCAGGCCAGAGGGCAGACACATGACCTGCCACAGGTCCTCTTCTTTTCTTATCTAGTGATGACCAATCAGTATGCCGCGCTGCTGTCGTTCTGCCTCTTCCTTCCTTTCAGGCCAATTGGAAGAAATGAAAGGGCAGCGACTGGCATGGCAACAGCACGTGCTGATTTTGAAAAGTGGAGAGGGGGGAAGAGGAGGCGTAAGGAGTTCAGAAGAGAGCAGAGGGTGTGGTGCAGCAGGGTGGGTGCCCAAGGGTGCCCACTGAAGATTGGGGGGAGAGGGGCTTGACCAAAGCAATTCAATCAAAATTAAACTCTCTAGGGGGATTTGCTTCCTTTGGGACCGCTAGCACTGTATATCATTACAAGTGAGACCTGAGCTCCAAAGCAAAATGACCTCTGTACTGCCATATCCCACCCAAGTTGGACATATTTTTGGGTCCAGGCAAGCGGCGTCATGCAGCCGGAACACTGGGCGGGAGGAACGGGTGAGTGGCAGCCCGCCCGTTGTGTTCCGGTCCGTTTCGCCATCTTCCCCGCCCCGGGGAAGTTCCGGTCCATTGCGTTCCGGTCTGTTTTGCCATCTTCCCCGGGGCGGGGAAGACGGCGAAACGGACCGGAACGCAACGGGCGGGCTGCCGCTCACCCATTCCACCGGCTGCATGACGCCGCTGGTCCAGACCCATATGTCGAACTGCTCTGTTACACTGGCTCAATGCATGCAGAAAATGAGGGAGGGTCAGCATACATGTGGCAGAAGCAGCCATGCTGGTTTTAATCAAGTGTCGGTGAGTGGATGAGGGGAGATGACCTGCCCCCACCATTCTTCTCCACCGGCCATTTCCTCAGACACTTTTCTCCCAGCCACTTTTGTCATTGGAACTAGACTAAGGGGAACTGGAGTTTGGACTAACAAAGGATGGGGTGATTTCAACCCCCTCTTCCAGTGGTGTCATTCAAATGATTTAGGAACAGGAACTCACTTTTGATTGGCACTTGTCGGGAACCCAGAACCAGCCACAGAGCCCGTTAGGATCCGGAACACCCGTTCTGGTCCGTTCCCCCTGAATGACATCACTACTCTCTTCTATTTGCCGCTTTTGGTGCTAAAATTGGGCATAGATTCCTTCCCACTTTATATTTCAGTGAAGAAGGCACATGATTA
The DNA here is from genome assembly GCA_029204185.1 of Lerista edwardsae. NCBI lineage: Eukaryota > Metazoa > Chordata > Lepidosauria > Squamata > Scincidae > Lerista > Lerista edwardsae. Next base: position 10,213,784 of record JAJKFI010000030.1, read on the forward strand.
AACAAATGCAGCTGGTTCCTATCACATCTAGTTTGGCCCTGTGAAAAGTAAGAGATAAGAACTGAGAGTTTAATTTTATTCTAATGCTATGAGATTTTTTTTTTATTGTTAACTACTGCTAATAAAATAATGGGTTTACAATTTATTAGTAGCATTGATGGCAATATTCTGATAAAATACTGTAAGTGTACTGGCTTACTTCCACACAAGTCTGAAAAGCCATTAAGGGTGCAATCCTAACCTGAAGTTAGGCCGGCATAGTTAGGCTAGCAAAGTTTGGCCAGCATAAGGAACACCATAAAGTGTGTTTGGACCACTTTCAGAGTCGTGGAGGATGGTGCATATCTGTGTGCAGGCCTCTCTCTGACTGCGAAAGCGGTTCAAACATATTTTATGGTGTCCCTTATGCTGGCCAAACTTTGCTGCTGCTGATGGGCGTGTGTAGAAATGAAATAAATCGTTCGAGATCTGTTTGAGAAATCTTTCAAATAGGCACATAAACTTTGGAGTTAATCCAAGGAAACTGGATGGCAACATGAGGTCCTATTGAGTTTTCATTCATACATGCTGCATGCAATCCTGTTAATGAAGACAGGAGGCCCAATATTCCTATGAAGTAGGGCTTATTTACAGTATATGTAAATATATGAAATCAAAACTATGCTGCACTGACATTTTATGTGTTGCTATTATGAAATTTTGTGTCTTTATTCTGTTTTTGACTAAAACCCATCACAGCTTTTAATATGTAAGAATTGGGGTGTGTGACCTCGAGCAGTCATCCTTGGTATGAGAATTGGAATGTTACTCGTCGCAGGTTCCTTTTTTTCACCTATTGGGTGTTTTGAAATGACATCAAAAGTTGAGGTTGCAGTTGCAGTTGGGGATCCACACTTTCATTTGCTTGCCACTGTAAAATACAAGTAACTGGAGAGCAAGCTCAGGGCTTTGGAAAAAGAAACACTCGTCCTTACATAAACAGTATTTGTTAGCTTTAGGAATGGGCGAATTGATGGATGAGGAGGTTTGGGTGGGAATTTGTATTCGTGTTGATTCTAGCGCATCCCCAAACATTGCACAGTTAATTGCTGAGGAAAATTGTTTCATCCTTCTGAGGAATGACGTGGGGACTTAGTGTGAAAGATTAAGAGTGCAATCCTAACCTGGAGTTAGGCTGGCACAGTTAGGCCAGCAAAGTTTGGCCGGCACGAGGGATACCATAAAGCACATTTGGACCAATCTCAAAGTCAGGGAGGATGACGCACGTCTGTGTGCTGGCCTCTCTGACTCCAAGAGTGGTCCAAAACATACTTTACAGTGCCCCTTGTGCTGGCCAAACCTTGTGGATATAACTGTGCTGACCTAGCTCCAAGTTAGGATTGTGCCCTAAGCATCTAGGTAAAGGTTTCCCCAAGACTGAATGGTCTAGTCGTGTCCGACTGTAGGGGGCGGTGCTCATCTCCATTTCTAAGCCTGCAGAGCCAGCGTTTGTCCGAGGACAAGCTTCCGGGGTCATGTGGCCAGCATGACTATACGCCATAGCGTATAGCCCACCGAACTTCCCACCGAATTGGTACCTATTTATCTACTTGCATTTTTACGTGGTTTTGAACTGCTAGGTTGGCAGGAGCTGGGACAAGCAACGGGAGCTCACTCCATTGTGTGGTCTTGAACTCCCAACCTTCCAGTAAGAAAGCTCAGCAGAACAGCGGTTTAACCGCAGCGCCACCACATCCCCCCTAAGCATCTAGAAGACCTCATGTTTGAGGTTGTAGTTGAGTTTTTATGCAGCTCCAAACCTTAGGCTGCTAATTAGAAATACCGTGGTTTCAATTCAAGTGGTTCTAGGTCTGGCCAGTGCCTCTAGGGACACCATATTCACAGCCTGGTGTAGAGGTGAAAACTGGAGGCTCCTAGCGGGGAAAACAGGCATGGTAAAACTGGTTTCTGTAGTCACCAAAGTGACCAGCAGGCAAGTTGAGGGGAGTGTGGGTTGAGATGCTGCTTCACTACCCCTCAATACTCAAATCAACTCCCCTGGAAATTGAGCTGTTTGCCTGAAGTCTGTGCTTTTGCACAACTCCCATGCATCCCAGTAGGTCTTGTGGAGTCCCTTGCTAAACCCTTGCTAGACTGTGTCCCCATCTACTTGGAACACTAAATAGGCTTCCCATAAACACTCAGGATGCAATCAAGACTGATTGGTCCCTTTAAGGTAGGGTTACCCGATACTAACTGGGACAGAGTACCCATACCTTTAACCATTGTATAGAAGAAGGAATTTGGGCAGGTGCAGCTCATCATGGAAGAGTTTCAAAAGCTTCACCTGCTAAAATTCCCTCTTCTATACTATGGTTAAAGGTATAGGCACTCTGTCCCAGTTTGTATCTGGTAACCCTACTTTAAGGTCATTTAGAGCACAATCCTAACCTGGAGTTAGGTCGGCACATTTAAGCCAGTAAAGTTTGGCTGGTACAAGGGACACTGTAAAGTATGTTTGGACCACTCTCAGAGTCAGAGAGGCCAGCACACAGACGTGAGCCATTCTCCCCTGACTCCGAGAGTGGTCCAAACGTGCTTTACGGTGGCCCTTGTGCCGGCCAGACTTAGCTGGCCTAACTGTGCCGGCCTAACTCCAGGTTAGGATTGTGCCCTCAGACTCTTGAGTGCTCACCCAAGGTTTTATGAGGCTAATCCATTGCTACTGACAATGGCATAATTCTTTTTCTGCTCTCCAAAAGGCGTTCCCTCATGGCCTCTACCCCATTAAAATTCTTACCTTTGGCAGTCCTTGAGTGAGCCCAAATGAGACACCCTGCCATTTTCTGACAGTCTCTTTTAGCAGGCAATCCAAAAAGTTTTCATAGTTCATTTTTCTTTGCTCCGTTAATTATCCTCCCTTGGTGGAGAGATAACGCAGCCCACCTACGCTCTGTCTTAGCATGAGATATTGCCACTTTATAAAAATATAGGAAGACTGCATATTCTAAGAAGACCAAGGCAAGGGAATGCTAGGTCTCCATCTGTCTATTATGAGTTTTACCATACCTACAAGTTATAGGGTTTCCAGTTCTCAGCAGGCTAGGAAAAACATAATTTATAAAATGACTCAGAAGTATGCTTGTTATGCCATACAGTGGATTTTGTGGGATTTGCTGGGTATTTGAAAGGTATTAAGTGTTAATCATGTGGAGCAATACTCAGTCTAAACCTGGTAGGAATGTGTCCCCACTGGTCTGATTTTCTATCCTTTCTAACATATACTTTAGATATGTCTGTGATCATACTGTCTGTCTTCGGTAAATCATTGCCCCATCTTTGTTTTTTGGAGATGTCTTGTTAATATTTTTATTATGATGTGGGTAGTGTTGTTTTTTAGGGGGAGGGCTTCAGCCTGAACTTTCCCCAGCGTCTCTGGACATGGAATTTCTGTGGGAAAAATGCATCATGTGTAGTGCACGGGCATATAAATGCATGCACATGCACTAAGGCAACACGCAGTGTACACTCTGCTGTTTGACACCCTGGCTTTTTAAATCAGTGGCAGACAGGCCAATGGTTCTCAACCTTTTGAGCACCGGGACCCACAATCTGTCTGGGACCCACCGGAAGCGATGTCATGACCAGAAGTGCCGTCATTGTGACTCCAGAACCAGCTGCTTTCTGAGTAAAGAATGCAGCAATAAGTTGGGTTTTTTTCAGCCATTTTCCAATAGCAAAGTGAATCAGAAAGAAAAAAGCCTCTTTACAACCTTGACACAGCAAAACAACCATACAGCCCTTCCTCTTTGCAGTGTCACATCTTCCCATATTTTTATTATGGCTGTTCTAGGTGCTTCATGACTCACCTGAAATTGGCTTGTTACCCACTGGTGGGTCCTAATCCACAATTTGGGAACCACTGGGATAGGCAATTAAATTGCTGAATAAATGAATGCTATGTATAACAGATAGAATAAAACCTTCAGGAATACATAATGGGGCAAGGGGAGGGTGGTGAGTGGATGCCTTCACGCTTCTGAGTGATTTATTTAAAAAGTGTTATTTAACAATGGCATCACTTCCAGCCCTGCTGGCACAATGATGTCACTTCCTGCTTAATGACATCACTTCCAGTCTTCTGTGGGGGGGGGATGTTCAACAGGTTGTCAGACCTAAAAAGTTGGTCCCAGTGCTGCAAAGGTTGGAAATCACTGTTATAGACCAACAAGTACCCAATCCTGGCCCAATTCATGGCCCAATCGTATTTCACCCCTTGCCCCACCAATGCAATCATGCCAAGAAGGCTTGTGCAGCATTTTATGGGGAGGGTTTACCCATAAAACTTGATTCCCCACCCTGTTGGTGCCCCATTCTTCCCTCCCCTCCAATCCCACCCCCACTGACTGCCTGGGTTGGCAGGCCAGTCCCAAGCCATTGCCATGCACAGAGCTGAAGCACAAGATGGCAGAGACTTTTTTGCAACTCTCGTAAGGTGGTCACTGCTGATGGAACACCAGTTTCACCAGCAGATTTTCCATTTGGATTGGGCTGTCACTTGAGTTACTCTTCTGATGTTGGATCCTCTATGATAAGTGTCTTGTTTAGCTACTGTGGATTCAGCCTTCAACCTTCATGGCCTTGTATGGTTCCAGCTCTGTCCTACCATCTGAAATGGTGCACAGGAACTGTGCCTGCCTGATCTAAAGTTGCCAATGGTTTTTTTTTTGGGGGGGGTGGTGGTCTTTTTTTGTAGGTACAATCCTAACCTGGAGTTAGGCCGGCACAGTTAGGCCAGCAAAGTTTGGATGGTGCAAGGGCCACCGTAAAGTGTGTTTGGACCACTCTCGGAGTCAGAGAGGCCAGCACACAGACATGCACCACCTTCCCTGACTCTGAGAGTGGTCCAGACATGCTTTACGGTGGCCCTGGTGCTGGCCAAACTTTGCTGGCCTAACTATGCCGGCCTAACTCTAGGTTAGCATTGCACTCTGTATGTCTTTTCTCTAGAGAATAGTAAAGGACTTTTAAAACACACTTATATAGGTAAGAGAGTTGCTTTACAAGTGAGATCTGTCATTACGAAAATAATGAGTTGCCACGGGGTGCAGATTTCCATAAACAATGAGTTTTCAGGTGCCTTGAACACATAGCTGCAATGACTCACCGCAAATGGCTTGCCAAGAAAATTCAGTGAAAGCTGATGAATTGATTGCCAGACACAAATTAACCTTGTTGTGATAGCGTCCTCCACTCCCATAATTTAATTATGCTCATTTCACAATCAAATGTGCCTCCCTGTGCTTGTTATCTTGAGGTTTATGATAACTTTTATCATGGGGTGTAGTCAGGGGGGAGTGGCACTCCAGAACTTTTCCTGCAGCAGAAGCAGTTATGTCATCACTAGGAACAATCAGCTGCTGCCTTTGAAACGTTCTCAAAAGACCTTACTAAGAAAAAGCATCAAGTTCAGAAGGAGGAAAACTGAGAAAGTTCCCTAAGGGCAAATTAATATCTAAACCAACAATTTTCAATCTTTTTCATCTCATGGCACACTGACAAGATGCTAAAATTGTCAAGGCACACCATTATGTTTTTGTCAATTGACAAGGCACACTTGTTGTTTGTGTGCCTGCTTGTTGCTTGTTGGGGGCTCACATCCCTCAATGGACCTACTAATAAGTGACCTTTCCCCAAACTTCCATGGCACACCTGTGGACCAGTAGCTGCACAGCAATGTGCCATGATACACTGGTTGAAAATAGCTGATCTAGACCATTATCTTTCACAAGAGGCAGTATATGTAGTTCATGTTATAGCAAGACTTCAATCTTAGGCAGATTTGCTAGGGAGCATGTCCTATTGCTGACAGGTTGACGAAACACGCACTTCCAGCTCCTTCCTGCAGTCTCCTCTAAACCAGTGGTATTCAAACTATGGCTCAGGACCCACTTGGTGGGTCACAGCCTGATGGCAGGTGGGTCATGAAAAGCTGGGAGCAGCCATCTTGGGAACTGCAGACCTTTCTCTTGTTATATTCTTTTTGTGAGTGTTAACAGTTTGAATTTTCAAGTGAAGGTTTTTTTCTTTAATTTTGTTTTTCATTCAGTGCTTTTACATCATATTTTGTCCTCATCTTGCTTTCTGTCTGGGATGTTTCATGGTTGTGCCATTGCTGCAGTCCAAGAATGCCAATTTGCATTTCAGGAGTGTCATTTGATTATGTCACAAGGATGGCACTTCCTGCTTGATGATGTCACTACTTGCCACAACATCACTTCCAGGTTAATGACATCACTTCCAGTGGATCCCGACATGAGTGCCATTCTAAAAAGTGGGTCCCAGTCTAAAAAGTTTGAATCCCAATGCTCTAAACACTACCTTTAGCCAGCAGTCCTCTGGGCTGCTTGACCAAACTCTCAAAATGGCAACCCATGGCAAGAAGGAGGGTGGCAAAAACAATGAGACTTAGCAGCAAAGGACTGCACACTCATATGGATTTGGTCTTTTTTCTAGCTTCAGTTGCAGCACAGACCAAAACAGCAATACAGGACCTTGTTGTTTGCAATAGTTATTGCTTGCAAATGACACAGTCTGTATAGTAGAGTAAGTTTCAAACATGATCACAAAGTACTAACATAATTGGGAAGTTTCCCCAGTAACTAACTCCCCTTTGGGGAGAATCCCCAGTTGCCGGGACCCTGTAACTTGCCAGAGAGCCCAGCTGTCTAAACAGAGGCAGCGAGGCAGGGCAGTGGAAGATTCAGCATTCCAGCACAGAGGTAAAGAGACACAAACATACAGCTTTACCATGTAGAGAGTTTGTATTAGGATTTCTTCAGAAGTCAGGCAGATGCAGTTAGTCAAGATACACAGTTGTTAGGCATATATTCTGACTCCAAATTTATGGTTCAAGAGAAATATTTATTTACGTATTTGCAAACACAGGTGACGAGGGAAAAACCACAAATCCAAGCCCAAGCCACAAGCTTGTACAATTGGGTGTAACATTTTATACCCCTCAGGCATGGTCTATTATTTTGCATCTATTGGTCTCAGCTTAACCAATCAACAATACCCAAACAGAATATCTTAGACTTCCCCCTCCTTAGCTCCTTGATATGTACCCCCCTTTTGTCCATACTTTACACCCAACATATGTTCATGCAAATCTAGACTTAATTAGTTAGGGGTAGAGCCTAATATTTATGAGAGCTATTTACACAGACTCAATGCAGCCTCTCTCAAGGCTAAAGCTTGCCTGCTGATGGTCTAATATAAAGCAATTTGCTACTCTTATCTGGCTCTGAAGGAGAAATGAAAGCTTTTGGGATCTGGAATGCTTACACCCCCCCTCTCCCTGGTTACTTTCCTCTGTAACTTTCTTCTGCAACTTCCCAATTCATCCAGCTAGCACCAAAGTCAGCTTGAAAACACAGGCAGATTTCTTACCAACCACCATCCCTTGCTCTCACACATTACAGGCATTCTGTTTTAATTTCAGTGTTCAAAATCATGGCTCAATATTCATATCCAACAGAGTCCAAGGTCAAATTTCCAGTACACAGTTCAGATAGTTTGCAGCAGATAGATCTTACAGCTGTTTCAATCCAGCAGCAGCAGCATGTGCCCCTCATTCTACCTCGACCCACACTGAGGGTCAGCTGCCCAGCTCTTAAATACTACTGTGGGCCCAATCAGATCTTTACAACGTGCAGCCTTGAGATGTGCGAAGTTGCGTGTAGGCACTTTCCACAGTTGCTAGCTGATTGCTGCTCTGAGGCTGATGCACACAGGTGCCTCTGAAGACCGGCCTCATGCCAAGGCTCTTGTACCCCGAGCAAGAAGTATCCCAGGTCTGGGCTCAACCTGAGCCAGCTAACCTGACAAGTACTATGTGCTTCTAAGTTGGGACCTTCCACAGCCATTGGTTATATAACCATCATGCTGTTTAGTTCCCTTAAATGTGTATTACTGTCAGTAGCATTTCTTTGTATGGCTCCCTTCCAAAGAGAACAGGGAAATTCCTGCAGTCCGACACACAGGAGCAGGAATATAATTGACTTTTTCATATTTCAATTGGGTAAAATGCATTTCATTTTTAGGCACCATGCTTTGTTTGAGTCTGTCTCTTTTTCAGAAGGTTTTCTACTGCCTGCTTGTGAGCAGGGTAATTATTCTGATTATTATACTTCAAAGTATTATTATACTTCAGGATATTTGGCAGTAGCTTCAAGTATACATGCAGATTCCATTTGCGACCAGCTCCTTTCTGTACAGCTCCAATTCCCCTGTGAACGTGGCAAATGGACTGTCTGAATTGCTGGGGTGTTTTGTTGGGTGTTGAGATTCAAACCTAAGAAATTGACAGGCCTGAATGGCTAAAGACCCAGTCACAGGGTAAAAGTGCTGAGCCATTAAACTGTTGAATTTGTAATTATGCTGAAGTGACTTGGAGTTTGAGGCAGTGTTTTATTCTGAATAATGCCCTTATTTGTTTTGTGTATTTATTGTTCATTATGTATGTGTAGTATTGTATGTATGTAGCCAGTAGCCGTATCAAATTCCAGGTATGGTTTACATACTTGGCCAATAAAATTATCTAATCTAATCTAATTTGGCCAGGACAGGGACCCAGGAGTCCTGAGTCTCACACAGCTGAGAAATCACTCAGCAGTAATTATAGAGGATAAGATCATCCTATTTCTGATTGGCCCTGGGGAATATTTAAGCAGAGCCAGGGTCAACTGTATGGTGTGGGGTAGTTGTTAGAGGCGCGAGCTGAGGAAATTTTCTGAGCTGTTTATGCTTTGTTGCTGGAAACTGTTTGTTAATACAGGTTTCTTGCAACCTTATCTCCTGTGTCTGCATTTTTCTTCTCCGGAGTGCTGTGACCTTGAAGGCTCTCTATCTCAGAGTGGTGAGCTGCTTCCTACAAACCCTTTATCAGGTTATGGGCCCAGCAGCCAACAGGCTCATCACCTGGAAAGAGATGTGGGAGATGCTGAGCCCAGGAGGGGTAAGAGGCTAAATTTTGCAGCAGGCGCCGTGCAGTCAAATTTGAGTATGCCGGTTTTTTCCATAAGCCGTTTGACAGAGACTAACTACCTGGCTTGGAATATTAAAATGGAGGCATTCCTATGCAGAGAAGTCTTATGGGATGTCATCCTTGAGACCCCTGATGAGGATGTGTATGATGAGGAAGAGGCTAAGAAAAATGACAAAGCCCTTTCTACTTTGAGTCTGTGTCTGGACGAGAGCCAGCTTGTACATATCCATGGGCTGCAGTCTGCCAAGGACTGCTGGGACACTTTAAGAAGCATTTATATCAGGGAAACAGCCACCTCCAAAATTATGCTGTCCAGAAAACTCTACAGAGCATGTCTTCAGCCGGGAGGGGACATTAAAGAGTACCTGAGAGTTATGAGGCAAACATTCCTAGAACTAGAAGAAAAGGGAATGCACTTTCCAGAAATTCATAAACCTTGCATTCTACTCAGTTCATTAGATGCCAGTTTTGACATGCTTGTTTTAACAATGGAGGCTTTGCCTGAGAAAGACCTCACTGTGGCATTTATTTCTGGGAGAAATACAGATTCCTTGCAGCCTTATCTCCTGTGTCTACGTTTTTCTTCTCCGGGGTGCTGTGACCTTTTTTTTTTTTTTTTTTAAAGATAATTTTTTATTTCTACTATACAGTAATGGGAAAGGAAAGTGATTATACATAAGGAAATGGGAGAACAAAGGTATACACAATAGGTAATGGAGAGGTGACATCAATTCATTACAATCTCTCTTTACTACATTACATTTCTTCTAAAATTGTTAGTCGTTACAAAAACATCTGATATATTGTTTCTAATCCTATAAGTCTATTAAAATTAATTTGTTAATCTATATTAATAGCCTCTTGTATTCTATTGTCTGTCTGTATAATCCAGCCTTACAGTTTATTTAGAGCCAGTAGATTCCAGTCACAGAGCAATTTAATTGTCATACTTTATCTTACATTGTTCCTGTTCTCCAATGGCTCCTTTTCCCCTCCTTCAGGATGCCGTGACCTTGACGGCTCTCTGTCTTAGGGTGGTGAGCTGCTTCCTGCAAACCTTTTATCAGTTTGCATGTCAATTACCATTTGGTCATTATTGCCTTGGAAGCCAGGGCAGGAGAGTATCCATTGGCCAAGGAAGAAGCAACAGCAGGTTGGATGGATGTGCGCTGGCTCTCATTGGAGCTCTAACTCCCTAGAATTCAGCTAAGATGGAGCATTTGGGCTGGCTCAAGAGGTGCAGTAACCCTGGAACACCCCAGAGCACTGCACCCCCAGTTCTTTTGGCAACCTAAGTAAAGGACCATGTGCATGCCAGCCTGTGGGGGCAGGGAAGAAAGTCAATCTGGGATGGTGGATGAATGGAGATCTTTTGCATCTCATTTTTCAGTGGCAAGGCAAGGCAAGGCAAGTTAGGCCGGCACAGTTAGGCCAGCAAAGTTTGGCCAACACAAGGGGCACCGTAAAGTATGTTTGGACCATTCTCAGAGTCAGTGGCGTACAGACACGCACCATCCTCCCTGACTCCGAGAGTGGTTCAAACATGCTTTATGGTAGCCCTTGTGCCAGCCAAATTTTGCTGGCCGAACTGTGCTGGCCTAACTCCAGGTTAGGATTGCGCTCACAAAAGGCAGCAGGAGGCTCAATATGGCAAGCAGAGCTCCTGTATGTGGTTTTCACATGCTGAGAAAAGCCCACCTGCCCAGAGCCTCTTACTGGTGTTTTTTGGGACGCTGCAGGTCTTCAAACCCAGCAGTGAATGGCGGTGACATCATCTCAAGGCATGGAACGCATCATCACCATTCACTTATGGCTTCCAAGGACTAGGGAAGGGTGTCGCTGACCAGGTAAATTGGGAAGAGCTTGGCTAAAGTTAACTTACAGTGGTGACCAAGGGCAGCAACACACACTCACACACCACAGTTGGCATGGCTCAGTGATGATTTACAAGTGACATCATAATTGCACCTCTGCTTAGTGAGATCATTTATTCCTAATATCATAAGAAGTGGGAGGAAGAAGTATGTGGGGGAAAGTGTGTGTGGAAGAAGTGTGTGGAAACAGGAAAACCAGTGAGATAGATGGAAGAGAATGGAGCCCAGAAGAATGGAAGTGATATTGCCTCAGGTGTAACAACCCATGGATGTTTTCCAGGTATGACACATTTATTACAAGAATTAAAAAGGGAGTGGTGAGTGTAATAAGATGCTTCTTCGTGATCAACCCACTTTGAAATTTAAGGTTTCTTTTCATCTGTTCTTAAAATGGAGCTGGAGCTGGCACACCTTATTTGAAGGACGAGCTACGGTTTGTAGCATGCAGGTAAAGTGGTTTGGCTTTGTCCTATCAAGCCTGCTTTTTAAAGTAGAAAAGAATAACAAAACCTCAAACTGGGTACTTGGAAAAAACTCTTGACATTTGTATACTGTTGGCTGGATTTCTGCACTATGGTGGTGTATCCCAATTAGCTTGTTGGAACTGCACAGTGAGATAAGAGCTGAACTATTCCAGAGCAGGCCGCCTGATCCTGGTTTTTGCATCTGGTTCAGAAGGATATTGTGATGGAGGATATCAAAAGCTGTTGACAGATCCCAAAGGATCAGCAGGGGCACACTCTCCCTTTCCTCTCGCTCTCTCAGCACAGACCATCAGCCAGGGTTACCAAGAAATCTAAGAGTGAATGGAGCTGCTTTGGCACTGAAAGCGCAATCTTTGTGCTCAGCCATTTTGTACAGTTAAGTATTATGAGCAGCGCAATCTACGTGCTGCACAAGCGGCTTGTGTCGGCCCAAAGCTATTGTGCACGTGCCATAAAGCACATGTGTGCCAGTGCTGCTGCTGCGGCGTCGACGCGAGAAGCTTGTGTTGATGCTGCAACACGAGCTGCCCATGCACCACTCCTGCGCCAGCCGAGTTTGGGAGGGAGGGTGTTTCTGGGTGGGGGCGGCTGCCTGGGAGATGTGCTGGCCCGGGGAGGGAGGTGGAGCTCGGATGCAGCATCCAAGCCTCCATCTCCGGGCCACATGGCCCCAATTCGGGCCGCGTGGCTTTCTTGGACCTGTGCCTGCTCTCTAGCAGGTGCAGATCCGAGCAAGCCCATCGGGGCAGCTGGCACCTACCCCAAGGCAAGGGTGCAAACGTGCCCTTGCCCCATGGAGACTTCAGCACAGTCCCAACCTGCGTTCGATACAGCCGTTCCCACGCAGGTTGGGATTGCACGCTTAAAGTGCCTTTGACTTGCATATAAATGACATATCTCTCTCATGCTGCACCAGTTTGGATGCTACCTTATCATCCCAACCAGCCTTACCTGATTAAGGGCACAATCCTAACCGACTTTCTAATACTGACATAGCTGTACCCATGGGACATGCGCTGCATTTTGCAGTGGAGTCGCAGTCATGGAGGCTTCCCCAAGATAAGGGAATGTTGTTTCCTTACCTCAGAGCCACATTGCCCTTACCCCAGTGCTGGAAAGTTGTTTAGGATTGCGCTCCAAGGATGTGTGTGCTCATGGTACATGCACGTCTCGTGTTTGGTTGAGTTTGCATAATGGCGTGGACATGGTTCATCCAAACTGCCCTTTTACACATGCCAATACTACTTAGCAGTGTGTGTCAAGGCAGGCAAACCGTCCCCATGCAACTAAGCAAACATACCTGGATGTGAGGGAAAGTGCCAGGACATGAGCTCACCATCAGTAGCGTAACTAGGGTGGGGCCAGGATGGTACACACACACACCCCACTATGGAGTGAGTTTCCTGCCATCTCAGCTGAGGCGGTACAACGTTTACCTCAGTCGCCCAGCAAGCGCCACAAAATTGACCCTCTCACCAGCCCTTGGCTCTGTATAGCTCTGTACATGCCTGACAGAGCAGGTGTGAGGGATGCCACACTGCTCTGTGACATCAACTGTCCTAGAAGCCCCTGGGCCTGGCAATGCAACTGGGCCTGGCAACCATGAGATGCGCAAGTGTCTAATCACCTCAGACTGATTAGGACTATAAGGTATTACTTGAGTTGGTCCTACACAATTTAAAAAAAATTGGCAGAGAAATACAAAGTAACTTCTAGTGATAATGACAAACGTTTCTAGAACTTTCTAGAGCTACACAGCTTTTGCTGAATGCAGATTGGAATATGTTGTTTGACGTGAAGTTATAGGTGACAATGATTGAAATGACCACATAGATAAAATGTTTTGAGACGAGGAGAATTTCTCTCACACTAGGGTGATGTCAGGAGGAAAAAAAGGAGTCATGGAGGTCAGTCAGCATTCAAAGTACAAAGTGGGAAATTTGTCATTTGTGGGAGGAAAGGGGCCCTCTAGGCTCCCCCTCAGAAAGGGACATTAAACCCTCCGTTCTTGTGTTTGATCTTTTCTTTCTTGTTCTGTGCCTGTTTTAGTGGCAAAAATCTTCAAAAAACACATTTTCTATTGAAGCTCTCCAGTATGCCACACTTCAATAATGTTAGTTACTAAATAAAACAATGGTGGGCAGGGCTGAATTAATTATGTCAAAGATGCTACAGAATAGGGCTGTTTGGTAGTGATTTTGTTTTTAAGACCTCCCTGCAGCAGAGACTGTGAGCCTGTACCCTTAAAACATGCCCTCAAAGCAGAGAACATGCTATTTCTTGATGCCATGACAGAGAATATAGCAACCATATTTCCATCTGTGGATAACTTTAAAGTATCTGTGGCCAATTTGGGATGAGAAAGTGGGACGGGCCATGCCACAGAATTGGAGATTCCAGGTGGGGGCAGGGTGAGCCCAGTGGTGTCATTCTATAATGAAGTGCCGGAACGGTGGGCGGGACTTACCGCGTGATTGGCTGCGCGGTTCTGACGCGTCGCCACCGTTCCGAGCCCCGCGTGGGCACCCCTGGCTTCGGAGGGGGTGCCCGCTTGCCTGGGTGGCGCGCTGGGTGCTGCGGAGAGCCGCGGAGGGGCGCGCCACCCGGAAGAAGCCCTCCGCGGCGGAACAGCAGGCGGCGACGCGTCGCGGGGCCCCTGTCAATCAAGGGGTAAGTCCCGCCTGCGTTCCGGCACTTCATTATAGAATGACACCACTGGGTGAGCCCATCCATGAGTCCAGTATTGTAGAAACAGGGGGGGCGGTACCAGAAGCGTTCCTACAGGGGGGCAGAATGCTAGGTTTTGCAAGAGCCTGAGCTCCTGTGTAATGTGGCCCCTCCCCCCTTGCCTCCTTCTTCTCCAATGCAGTTTTCTTCTCCGAGCCGCGAATGGTTCTGGTGGCAAGGGGGGGGGCGTGCATTACACAAGAGCTCAGGCTCCTGCAAAACTTAGCATTCCCCACCCACCCCCATAGGAAGGCCTCTGGGTGGTGCAGGGAGTATTGCAGGTGATGCAACAGGCCATGCACGCGGTCCCTCCCAGTCGCCGTCAGAACCATTCTGGGCAGTGATGGCAACTGTGTTGCCATCACTGCCCAGAAAGGCTCTGAAGGCAACTGGGAAGGACTGCTTAGCATGTGACCAACTGTAGCAGTCACTTCAGGCAGCAGGTTGGCGGGGTCACATTCCTTCTGTCCTCCCGCTTGCCTCCTCTGATCCTCCTTATCCCACTCCCTGGATTGGAAAAGGAGGAGGGGAACAGACAGAAGTATGGAGGAGAAGATTGCTGTGGGCTAGAGTGTTGGAGGAGGAGAAGCTGGCACACTACCAGATAAGGGGGGCAGCACCTGCCATGCCTCCTCAGGTGCCAGGAGGTCTTAGGCTGGCCCTGGGTTAGTTGAGCTTTCTTAAAAACCATTTTCTACCAATGATGCGTTAGAGCAACACAAGTAGAAATGCAATCTCCAGCACATCATTGGTAGAAAATGGATGTCTGTTGTGTAATTTTCTGGAGCTATAGGAGGGCAGTGGATCTTGCAGAAGAAATCAGTATTTCCAGAAGAAAAGGAGAAGAAATCCTCTTTCTGAGGATGTCTACTCACATTCCGTAAGCATTTGCATAGCCGGGAATCCCAGATGCCACTTTTCTGGGGCAAAGTGGCAGCAGGAAGAACTGTTCATCCTCCCCACCACCACCTGTTGCTTTCCCCCACCCCACCCTCTGATGTATCTCCCTTGCTAAGAGACTTGCGTTCGCATCCTCAAGGAAAGAGGAATGAATGGATCACCCCAGTACCTTTTCTTTATCCTCTCATCAACTTGCTAAATAGGGAAGCGGACTGAGGGAAACTGGGATTTGAATTTGTGAGGAGGATAAAGTGAGAGGTGATTTATAAGAGTAGTTCGTTCAACATTGTGTGTATTTATCTGTTTTAAAATGAGTACTAGTGTGCCCCAGGATCCACTGGGGATAGGTTCCTGGACTCCCCCACAGATACCTGAAACCGCAGATAAGTGGGAACACTATGGTAAGTATAGGGTTCTCTCCCCTGCCCATTACCTTCCTTTGTTCTTCCTTTTACAGGTAACTAAACAGGAATACAACCACCATTCTCAGGGATATTACTTTAAAAGGAACATTAACAGAAAGCAGCTTCCTGCTTAATTTTGGTCAGTCTCTTGTGCCTTCTGCTGGCCTTGTCGTTGTGTTCCCATTTAGCAATCTGTAAAAGCAAGAAGGTTGCTTAGTGACCCAAAATAAGAAGAAAGGAAGGTAAGGGAGCCCCCAATCGGTGGATAATTGAAACCATGGATATGGGATCCATGAACCCGGGGGGGGGGCGTGCCTGTATACTGCTCTTCGGGATATGTCTTGGGGATATGTCAGGATAAAAAAGATAAATCCAGTGTCTAATGTATGCCAATGCAGGGGCATAGCTACAGTGGTGCAGGGGGGTGCAATTGGACCAGGTAACAAGCTTTAGGGGGGCAACAAGCTGAGCTTGACACTCGTGGCCAAAATTGTGAATGGTAATTACAAATAATACTATCATGTCATTGTAACAGAATGCAGAATGCAATGAAACAAACCAGAGCGTAATGTCTTTATCAAATGTTATGTTCATAAAACCAGAAAACGAAAATATAACTGTTGTGTAAAATTGCGGTTTGTTAAGATCACGATTTGTAGGAATAATACTGTCATGTTATGTAACATTCAGTGCAGAATTTCATGCAGGATGAAATACAACAAACTGGAGTGTAATATCTTCATTCTGTCAAAGGCTATGGCCAAAAAAAACCCCAATAAAACAAAAATACAACAGTGATGTCACTTCCTATTGTGATGTCACTTCCGGAGCATCCTTTTGCCCTCTGCACCAGGCAATACTTTCATTAGCTACGCCCTTTTGCCAATGTACCATTTGAATAAGATTAGTCACATTCACATGCTGCTGAGGGCAACACCGTTTCCAAATATAGAACATTATTTAGCCTTGGGGTTGGTATATTTGCTATCTAGCTGATACTCTTTGCCAGTACTCACAGTCAGTCCTACACAGGGAGGCAAGTTCTGTGCCAGAATGTGACTTAATCACAAATTACGTACCACATACACGATACTGAATACACTGTATGCTGATCTTAGATAAGGCTAAATCGACCCCTTCTAAAATGATTTCCCCCTTCTGGCATTTTACATTTTTGTCTTTGCAAAGAATGTGTTGTAAATAAGGCACAGAGGAGAATGAAGAGTCCAATTCTTTGAAGCACCGGATACTATTTCAGATTGCTTCCAGTGTCCGTTTAGGATTTGTCTGGCAACACTTGGGTTTGGATTCTTAGCTAACAGTAGTGTTTCCTTTGTGCGGTGTGGAACAGCAGCTCTTCGGTTTCACTCTTCAGATGTGTGTCCAGCCCTGTGACAAAGTCTGGAAATGAGCTTCTGCTGATGAAACTTAGGGGCTTTTCAGAGCACTTGGATTTGATTGGATGATACAATTTATTTAGAAGATAAGAAAAAAACCTAGAACACAATGTATACAAATACTGCGTTTGCCATCTCATTATAGTGCAACAGTCCATTTCAGACTGCCAGGTGCAGGGGAGTGGCAACAGGCTGCAAATACAGGTGCACCCCAGTATCCACTGATTCGGTATCCAGGGTTTCAGTTATCCACGGATACCATGGATATTGGGATGCCTGTTAAAAAAAATTAACAGCTATTTAGGAGGCACAGCTCCAGGAAGCCGCGTGGCCCAAGAGCTTGAATAATGGCAGCATCCCAGCTCTGCCCCCTCCCCAAACCGGCCCGCTTCTGGGCCTGCCCAGTTCCTCTTTCCCTCCCTCCCTCCCCCCGCCCAGTACTGCTCTTGCGCCAGCCAAATTCAGCTTGCCACAGGAGTGGCGCAGTGCAGCCTTTGGCCAACGCTTCTACTAGCACGAGGGTGCTGGTCGATGCTCTTGCACCAGCGCTGCTGCCATTGGGCCAATGCTAGCAGCTAGTGTTGGCCAAACAGAGGGTGAAGGATTGCGCTCTCAGAGGCATACTTCCTCTAGGCACTATGGTAAGCATCCATTGATAGACTTACAGCCCAATCCCATCTAAACCGCACCCCAGCTGAAGCATCTCTGCCAGCATAGCATGTGCTGCGTTCCGCAAGGGGTGGGAGGCATGGAGGTGTCTTCAAAGGGAAGGGAACATTTGTTCCCTTGCCTCAGGATAAGCTTCAGCTGTCCTCATGAATCTACTCAGACTTGTGCCAATAATTTTGCTGGTGCAAATAGGTGGATTGAGGCCAGGAGGGAGGTTAGGCTATCAGCAGAGCAGCTGCCACAGATAACCACTCCCTTCCTGCCCTTGATACACCCCATCCCTGCCCCGTTCCACCCACCCATGTTCTGCCATCCCGTTCTGCCCACTGTCTGCCCTATTACCTATTTACTCATCTATTTAAATTTTCAGTATGCACAGTCAGCTTCATTTCTGGAGTTCCTGCAGACACACTGTATCAGCCTAAAGCCATATAATCTCTGGGTCTTAATCACAGGGACATAAATATGCCAGAGTCGAGCTACAGCATTAATTTAGTGCTGGAAAGTGAAGACTTACAGATGCTTGCTGACTCTCACAGATGAGCAATTCCTGTGACTTTGGTGCACGTGCACATGTGTTGGGGTGAATGGCTTGTACCTCTGATTTACTCTCAGGGCTCTAAGCATCGCAACTGGAATTCTGGAGGATGACAGATCATAAGAACATTAGGAAGCAAACCGCATGCATGAGCCATTCCTGGATTGTGAAATCATTCTTAGATTGCAATCTTATGCACACTTACCTGGGAGTCGGTCCTGCTGAACTCAGTGAGATTTACTGCTAAGTGGAACTGTGAAGGGTTGTGCTATGAGTCTCCCGGCTGTCTCTTTGTAAACAGAAAGTGTAGATCAGCATTTCCCCACCCCACCCGCAAAAAAGAAAATAATGAAGAGGAGAAAGATCATGGGAGACACCAGAATGAATCCAGAACAGCTGCCCTAAAATCATTACACAGTGATTTTAAAGGGCAGCAGCAGCATAATGAGCTGTAGGAATATACAGTAGTTATATTGTGCATGCTTAAATTTAAATAATCAGTCAAACAGTATTTATATACCACTTTCAACAAGAAGTTCACCAAGCGGTTTACAGGCAAAAAAATAAAGTTAAATGGCTCTTAAATATGCTCTTCACAGCACAAATTTATCTTTCGCTCAGGATACACAGGGAGAAATACTGTAAATATTCTGGGCTTCGGTATCCTTACCTAACGAGTGTGTTAATTTCAAAGTTTTACAGGTTTTTGAGTATAGTTATGTAGAGTAGAGATAAGACAGCTTCAATATACAGGTGGGTTTAAGAAAAAGGAGGCTCATAAAGTTTAGCCCACAGTGTCAAAAGTACTGAGCTAGACAGACCAATGAACCGATTTGCTACAAGGCAGTTTCATACAGGTTGAGGCTAATTATCCGGATTTTACATTCGCATATTTGACTCAACGCGGGTCCCAACCCCGCCCTCCAGATATGACAGAGCATCAGCTGTGCTCCGCCATGTCCAAAGGGTGCGGGGGGCGGGAGGAAAATCCCCTGTTCTCAGCCCTGGAGAAGCCAGTGTGCAAAAACGTCTCTCCTTTGTAGCTTGTAACAGTGCAATCTTATTGCATTCTGCTCTACTGTTCCCATGTTCTTTTCCTCAATACCATTTCTTTCTCACAGTTCAGATATATGTAACAGGCTCATAAGAAAAAGAGGCATGCTGGACCAGTTTATTTAGAATGTGTAAATATTCCAGAAGTTTGGATTTGCATAATTAACTTGAAGTGCAAATTCTTTGAGCTTTTTTTTTTTTGGCAAAGGTGTGGGCTGCAGAATTATGGGCTAATCTCTGTTCTGGCATACAGTATGAGCAGCTGTGTCCAAAACGCAGCTCCTCCTGTGTTGTTTACTACCCTACGATGGTCCTATGGCAATCACAGTAGTTTTGTCCCAAATATACAAATGATCTCTGTGGCATTGCACTACCCAGAATGGCTCCGACTGAGTGGGAGGGGCTGCTTGCACAGCGCATGGCGGCGCCTGCATTGCTTACTGTAGCAATAGGACTGCTCTTTATAGTAAAATTCACTTTTAGGGGGAAAGGTACTTGCTTTATCCCCCTTGTAAAGTCCTGGTTTTGTCCTGATGCATCAGACCATAGAGTAGCTGTCTGGATGTGCCACTCAGAAAGCCCATCAATGCAGTAATTATCCTATTAGGTTCCAGTAACTATAAAGGCTGCAAAATTGAAAAGTGCATGGTCTTGTTTTCTTCTGCTTTACCTAACAAGTGAGTATTGCCATTTTTAAGCAATGAATTTTCAAGGCAAGTGGGATCCTCCTGCTTTTGGATTAGGCATCCTGCTAAAGTTCTGTCAGGAGTGCCTGCCTGCCACTGGGGTCCCCACCTGTAAAGGGTCGGTAGCAGTGGAGTCATCCGGGGGAACGCGCCGAATGGCCGTTCCTGAACCTAATTAGGATAGCTCCACCCACCCGCCACCATTCGTCGCCGCCTCTGTGATGGACGCGATGCTGTGACACGCCCCTGGCCTCGGGGGGGGGGCCTGCCCCCGGGGGGGTGGGGGGGGGGGCACGCCGGGTGCCCGAGTGAGCGGTGGTGGGGCGCGTCCACCGGGGCAGCCCACACAGCAGGCAGGAAGGCGGCGGAACCAACGGGATGGGCTGCCAATCAAAGGTGAGTCCCGGTCACCGTTCCGGTTCTTGGTCAGTAGTCTACATAAGACATACCTTCTTTCACTTCACTTCAGTATCAGCGAAGTATTACTGCTTGCCCACTCTCTGCAGCCATTGGAATGACTTTTCAAAAGGTCAGATAGGAATGTGTGACACACACAGCTAGCATGATCTGTTGATGGGCGGAGAATGCTCTGAAACAGTGGCTCCCAAAGCCCTAGTCAATCAATCGAAAATGAAGGGTGCTCCAATCACAAATCGGGGCTTTTGTGGCGTTCCTATGGGGGGGGGGAAATGCTAGGTTTTGCAGGAGCCTGAGCTCCTGTATAATGCAGCCTTGCCTTCAGAGCCATTCATAGCTCTGGGAGCTAGCTTGGAGGCTTTGATCTCCAAGCTGCGAATGGCTTTGAAGGCAAGGGGGCGGGTCACGTTACGCAGGAGGTCAGGCGCCTGCAAAACGTAGCATTTTGCCCCCTTATAGGAATGTGAGTCTCCCAGACCCTTCCAGACACCAGTGCAACACCCCCCCCCAGGTAAACGTTAAAGCCCCTGCATGCCCGTGGCACTGCAATTGCTGTGGCATAATCAGGACACCCATTCCTGGGCCTCAGTGGTGGACCACGACCCACCACTTTGGGAACCACTGCTCTAGAGAGCTCTGAAAACTCTTAGGCTAGCTCCTGAGGTTGCATCAAGCAAAGATGCCATGAGGTGAGCAATCTATACTAGTCTAGTCAGGACTAGATGAAGAGCTCTCATTTCCCCCAAAACTGAGCTCAAACAATTTAGTCCCCACCCCAGTTTGCTAACTAATTAGGTGCTTTAGGCAAACTTGCTTTTAGACACATACAGGGTTTCTGTCACTGGTCAGACAGCACAAGAATAACATTCCCTTGACTTGAAGAGGGCTCCATGACTCCCAACACACCCACCGGAGGATGCAGGGCACACCCCATTGCATCAGTGCTGGAAAGTTGAATCGGACTGGGCCCTTGGTCTCTGATCATCCAACTCCAGAATGCATTCCAGAGATGAGAGCTCTCCACTGAGAATGCCATGTCCCCAGCTGAGAGCCGTGTTATCTAAGAAGTATTTGCAAAACGCGGAATGTGAACCATGCCAAGCACTTCTGTTCCTTTAATGCAATGGTCATTATATATATACCATTGTATATAATGGCCAAGATTTTAAAAAAAATCTTTCTGTAGTGTGAACACTAGAAGGTCTTGTGCTCATTCCCACTGCATTCCCAGTGCAGGTACAGACAGAGTGCAATCCTCAGCTGTGCTGGAACAGTGAGGCTGGCGGGCATGCACTGTATCCTGTGCAGCTTTGGCGCTCTAGAGAGCCTCCCCAGGGCAAGGGCACGTTCGTGGGGGAGGCTCCAGCCTCCCCTATGGTTTCCTCGAATCTCCACCTGCTGTATACCAGGCACAGAGCCGAGGAAGCCACGTGGTCCGAATCGGGGCTGCACGATCTGGGGCCACATCCCACCCCATCCTCCTCCCCAGGCTGGCATGCCTCCTGGCCTGCCCACCCCCTGCCCAGTTCCTCCCTCCCACCCACCCTCCCTTGGCCCAGAGCAGCTCTTGAGCCAGCCGCGTTTAGCTGGTGCACGAATAGCGCAGCAGGGCCTCGGCCCAGCGCCCTTTGGCTGCTGCTACTGCTACCGTCGGCCCAACAACACTAGCGCTGACTCGGGGGTGCCAATTAGCACCCTTATGTCGGTGCTAGTGACACTGAACCGAAGCAAGTGGCTAGTGTCGGGCCAAGAGCACCTTCTGGATAGTGCCCTTGCTTCTGTTCTCTGCTTTGTGGTGTGTACCTGTACAGAATTTGTTGAAAAGTGTCAGAGGCCAGCAGATACCTGTATGGGGGACAGTGAAAAGAGCAAGAGGAAGCATTTCTCATCGTATTCATGCAATCATTCCAAAATGCAGAGAAATCCCAAATCCAGACATCTCCCCCTATTAAGTAGTCTGGATAAGGGATTCTCAATCTGGAGTCACTAAGCCTGAGACGTTTCTGAATAGCTGGGCCTGTAGTTTTTCTCCTCTGGCTACTAGCTGAGGAGACTTTCCTTCCCAGAACGGAATTATTGCAGATGACGTTGATGACAACAGATATTTATACGTATATAAAACTAATCAGGTTTTTACAACAACAACAACGGCCATAAAGCAGTTTACACTGGTAAAGAAATGAGAACTTGGGGCCCCAGGAGTTGCTGAAGGGGGGCATGTGGTGACCCTGAGTGCGAAGGGATAAAAACAGCACCTTTCATTTAAGGTATTTTCTGGCGTTTTTAAGTCACTCCTGCATTTGATGTTCTGTTTGAAATACATCTAAACAAGTTCAACCTTGTACAAAGTGACTGAGGGTGCAATCCTAACCAACCTTCCAGCACCAGGGTAAGGGCAATGCAACTCTGAAGTAAGGTGGCAAATGTTCCC
Organism: Lerista edwardsae; assembly: GCA_029204185.1. Lineage (NCBI taxonomy): Eukaryota > Metazoa > Chordata > Lepidosauria > Squamata > Scincidae > Lerista > Lerista edwardsae. Next base: position 10,236,393 of record JAJKFI010000030.1, read on the forward strand.
TGACCTTGGGGATGCCTCTGTGACTGCTGCGCCGCTGCCAATAGCCGCACATTCCCCATTGGCACAGCTAGGTCAGTGCTGAAGGGTTAGCTAGGATTGCGCCCAGCGGCGTCATGCAGCCGGAATGCTGGGCGGGAGGAACAGGTGAGCGTCAGCCCGCCCGTTGCATTCTGGTCCGTTTCGCTGTCTTCCCTGCCCCCGCGGGCTGCCACTCACCCGTTCCTCCTGCCCAGCGTTCTGGCTGCATGATGCCGCTGATTGCACCCTAAGGGCCAAACCTATCCAACTTTCCAGCAGCCACAACACAGCCCTGAAGTAAGGGAATACATAGTTCTTTACTTTGAGGAGACCTCTGTGAGTGTCCCCTCCATTGCAGGACTATAGTCCTTGCCCTGTTGGCATGGCTGGAATGTTGGATAGGATTGAGCCCTGAACCAGTTCCTGAATCAGTGGCATCTCTACAGGGAGGGCAGAGCTCTAAGTTTTGCAAGAAGCCTTACCTTGCAGTGGAAATCACTCCTTTCCTGCACCGATTTAGCCAATCCTCACAGGGAAAAGCAACATCTTGGCATTGCTTAATGGCTACAGCAGCAAAGGAGAGGAGGGATTTACATGACAGGGTAAGGCTCCTGGCAAAACTTAGAGCTCTGACCTCCCTGTAGAGACGCCACTGTCCTGAATCACATGTTGAAATTGGCATCTGAGCTGAACCTGAATTGGAGACTTAAAGTACAGATGAACTTGAACAGTAACTGAACCCACTTTTTTTTTTAAATGGCCCTGCATTAGGGTAGTTTTTGAACACACAGGATGTTTTGAGCACACAGGAGACGGACTCTTTACTTCTCAGCTAAAAGAGTCCTGATACGTGGGTTTCAGTCACACACATTCCGGAACTGTCTGGCTGAACCACTTGATAGCATATACTTTATTAGGGTTCAGCTCTGGGGTAAAAGAAGGTAGAGATTTGTGCTTTTAAAAGATATGAGATCTGATCAAGTAACAACATCCCACAACAGGGCATATGCCTGGGTCACCACACAACCTGAAAATAGCTGGTTTTTATTTTTTTTAGGCTGCGGAAAGAATTCACAGCTAAAGGAGAAATTAAAACCCACCATATGAATGAAAACTGGTCTTACCACTTTTCAGGCCAACTGGGCAAGAGCCCTGGAACTTTAATGTCCCCCAAAAAAAAAAATGGTTTTCAATTTGTGAAACTGGACAACCCTAAAGGTTTTTGATGGTTGATGTCTTAAATGATGCTCACATAGAACGTGTATGGTATAATAGTATTGTTGTTGTTGTTGTTTATATATTGCTTTTCAACAACAAATAAAGTTCACAAAGTGGTTTACATAGCAAAATAAACAAGTAACAAAGCAATCCAGACCAGCCGGTACTTGTGACTCCAGACCAGCACACTTGTGACTCCGGCTGTCACAAGTGTGCCATAAAGCCCATGTGCGCCAGCCTAGGGCACATTAGGCCAGTGCTCAGATGTATGCTGGCCTTGCTGCCCTGCTGCCTAGGCCCGGAGGCCAAAGGCTGGCACAGGGACTCTGGGTGGTGGGTGGGTGGCTTATTGGGGCTGGGGGGTGGGTGGAACAGGGCGGAGGCAGGCAGGGAATGAGCAGGCCCATGGGCGGCCTGGCCCGGGGAGAGGGGAGGAGCCAGGAGCCACCCTATGGGGTGGATCCTACACAGTGGAGGAATCTACCTGCTCTAACAACCGGAACGCAGGAAGTAGCTACCGGGACGCACGGTTGATTGGCAGTTCTTCCGCGCGTCCTCACTTCCCCCGCGGTCCGCTGCCTGCCTGCCTGCCTGGCTGGCTGAAACCTCCGGCTGCGGGCGTGCAGGGCGCAGGCGCGGCCAGCCCCATTCGCGTATTGCAGGGGCGCACGGCAGCGACAACTGCAGTGGGCGGAGCCAGCCCTACATGGAATAACCGGAACGGCATTCCGGAGCGTCCTGGCTACATGACATAACTGATCCTACACCTGGCTCAGGCGGCCCCGATTCATCCGCTTGAAGTTGCACCGCCGATTTTGGGCCACTGTGCACTACCTGGGGGAAGGGGCACGTAGTCTATGTTCCCCTTTCCCCAGGTATCATGGCAGCTGCTCTGAGCCCTGGGCTGGATATGGGGCAGGCGCTGAACCAAGAGGATATAAGATGGGTTCAGCTCGTTTGGCCTTTACATTCTCAGTAGCAAGGACAGGGAGCAAACATAGCTTACTAACACTGGCACTGTTGTAAAGAGGGTAAAACCTTGCACCCAGTGATTTAATTCTCATGGAATGCCAAGGTGCAATCTGTGTTTGTGCACCAAGGATACAAAGTAGCACTGCACATAACTGTGCGCACAAGTGCATGTGCACACGTGCATGCATGCATGCGTGCACACACACACACAATCTTACACCAGTGTTTCTCAAACTGTGGGTCATGACCCACTTGCTGGATCTCAACCTGATAGCAGGTGGGTCGCAGAGAGCTGGGAGCAGCGATCTTGGAAGCTGCAGACCTTATTCCTGCTATATTCCTTTTGTGAGTTTTAACAGTTTGAATTTTAAAGTGAGGGTTTTTAAAATTTTTGTTTTTAGTGCTTTTAAATAACATTTTGTCCAAATCTTGCTTTCTGTCAGGGATGTTTCATGATTGTACAATTGCTGCAGTCCAAAAATGCCGGTTTGCACTCCAGGACTGTCATTTGATTATGTCACAATGACAGCACTTCCTGCTTGATGATGTAACTTCTGGCTATGACATCATTTCCAGGTTAATTGCATCACTTCCAGTGGGTCCCAACACAACTGCCATTCTAAAAAAGTGGATCCCAGTTTTAAAAGTTTTAGAACCACTGCCTTACACTGTTCAGGCTCTTTCCTAACATGTATTCCAGGACTAGTTTTTAAAAAGCAGAAACAGTCAATGTTTTTTTAACACCATTTTAAAAGAGAACACATTTGATGAGCACATTTATATTTATATTTATATTCTTGTAAAAATTAAATAAAAATTTTTTAAAGGGAACAAAATATAAAAAACCCTTCCTAAACAAATTCTTGGTAGTTACTTAATCATTAACATCTTTTCATTGGTAGGGTGGGGGTTGGTTGGTGTTTTTTTTTAAAGTCACCATTCAGACTTTGCCCTGAAAGCCTTAAACAAGTAAACACACTTTTACTTTGCTGTTTGGATGATGAAATTGGATCCTGCTGGATAACTGTGTCCAATTTCCACCTGCTGCCAAGAGTTCCAGTATATTCCCACTTCCTTGGTTGTCTCCTAATGGCCCAATCCTAATGGCATTAACATTGTTGCACCTTGTAAAAGTTGTGAAGGCACGCTGGCTGCACGCTACTCAGGGGCACGTTGCTGCTGTTGCACTGAACGGCTCCAACAGCGAGTGGGAGAAGTCACTTACATGGTGCATTGCAGTGCCTGCAGTACTTAACGTGGTACCCCCCCCCCATGCCACAGGCTGCTCAAATTTTTGAGTTGGTTCACACAGGGGAATAGGGGGTTGGCTGAAGACCCCTGTGGTCATGCTTTGGTTTTTGCAGGGAAGAATCTCTGGGCAGAGCCAATGTTCCTGCTACATCAGCTCCATTTAAACATGGAAAAACAGCACAAAAATATTTGAATAAATAAACATGATTCAATTAAAAACAAGCTGGGAAGCAGGGGCCTACTTCCTCGGGAGCTTGAGCTCCTCATTTCATTTAGTTTATGATTAATTTAGTTGAATGTATATATTACCTTTCTATTACATGCATCTGAGGGGGGAGATCATTATCTACAAAAGTCTTTAAAGCAGTGGTTCTCAAACATTTTAGCACCGGGACCCAGGGGCTTAACTAGGGGGTGGCAGGGGGTGGCACGAGCCATGGGCGCCATCTTGCAGGGGGCGCCGTTCGCATGGCGCCCGCCCCCCCCCAAAATGGCGCCCACGGCCCGTCCGCTCCCTGCGCCGCATTCTCCTCGCTCGGGCTGGCCTTAAAGAGCCAGCCAGAGCGAGAAGAACGCGCTGCCACCTGGCGCCCCCTCCTGCTTCTCAAGGGGGGCGGGGCGCTGGGCGGCGCCGCGTTCTGTTTGCTCCTGCTGGCCCTTTAAGGCCGGCACGAGTGAACAGAAAGAACGCGGCCGGGGCACCGCATTCTAACGCCCCCGCCACGTTCTGTTCGCTGCCGCTGGCCTTAAAGGGCCGGCAGCAGCGAACAGAACACGCCTCTTAGAAGGGGCGGGGTGCTATGTCATGACGTCATGATGTGACGTCATGACGTTGCGTGCCCCTAGGGGTGCATTTTCATTGGGCGCCATGGGTGCCCTTTCAAACAGATTCGCCCCTGCCGGGACCCACTTTTTAAAATGACAATATGTCTGGGACCCACTGGGAATGATGTCACAACCTGAAGTGCTTTCATTGTGACACCAGAGACTGCGGCTTTCCTGAGAATGCAGCAACCAGTTGGATTATTTCTCTGTCATTTTCCAATAGCAAAGTGAATCAGAAAGAAAAAAGCCTACTTATAACCTCGACACAAGCAAAATAATCACACAGCTCTCCCCCTTTCCAGCATCCCATCTTCCCATATTTTCAACATGGCTGCTCTTGGTGCTTTGCAACCCATCTGAAATTGGCTCGCAACCCAGTGGTGGGTCCTGACCCACAGTTTGGTAACCACTGCTTTAAGGTATCACTTAGCTATCTTTGTTCTGTGCTGCCCCTGGACTATGTCCCATGAAAGAGTTAATTTCTCGAAGGTCACAGCTTTGCAACATTTGGCAACCAACTGTGAAATGGCTCCAGGCCACAGTTCTACAAATAGGAGTCAATCTTGATGATGTAATACTTGTAATTTGATAACCTGCGCTTAACAATTTCTGGGCAACAAAAGGAGTCAAACTTGTTCTTCTCGGACTTCCTCGTGCAGTTTCACTTAAGCAGGGTTGCATCAGTGTCTGAAGGAAATCAGTTATTTGCCTTGGGACTGCTTAAGTGCAAACCGAGATCTCTTTGCTGTGGGCCTGCAGCAGGGTGAGTGAAACTGCCATTGAAACCGAAAATAATTCGGTTATTTGAGCAGAGGAGAAAAGAGGCGCAAAAAGAGTGATAAACGTTGATATTCCACAAACATAAAAAAGCAAACATTGCAAGTGGCTTCTTTCATCTCACTCTATTTCATATTCACAGGGGTTGCCCACATCTTCATATAAAGATTAGCACAGGATAACTTTGATTATCCGAAGTGTGCCTAAGTCTGCCTAACTTTGGCCTAAGTGTGCAGGCCTAACTCCAGGTTAGGATTGCGCTCTAAAGATTTTGACAAATCCAGTTGAAAGTGCCATCTTTGGATTGTTCAGGAGGCCATGCTCAGATCTTAACGGCAATGACCACCATCCAGCAAAGTGTCCCCACTCACGCAATAAGTACTTCTTCTTTACTTGTTATGGAATGAAAAAGAATCCTGGGGGCTCCCAAAGCACATTATACTAGACTGACAGCCTAGGAAAGTGTCAATTGCAGCCATCACCTTTTAAGTGCATCCTTATTTTTCTCCTTTTTCGTATTCAGTGCTAGTATTGTGGTTATCTTGAGCCAGCCCTGAATCATTCTTTTCTCCTTGAGTTTTGAATTATGTGGAATTTATATTTCATGTCACCTGGTAAAATATAGATTATGGTTAAGGTACATTTGTTAAAAAGGCCTGGAAAACACGTGTGGGAGTGAGACTGCTATGCTATGCTGAGGAAAATTATTTGTAAACCAGGAAATCTAAAGACAGAATGTTTTACTTTGGCAGAATCATAGCAAGGATCATCTTAAATTTCAATGTACTTTGTTGGTTTGCCAGAAAACTTTTAATCACTTACAGCCACAAACAGGAAGGACCATCTCTCTCTCTCTCTCTCTCTCTCTCTCTCTCTCTCTCTCTCTCTCT
>JAJKFI010000030.1:10242353-10269631 GCA_029204185.1 Lerista edwardsae
CTCTCTCTCTCTCTCTCTCTCTCTCTCTCTCTCTCTCTCTCTCTCTCACACACACACACACACACACAGTCTTTTTACTGTGCTGCCTCCCTCACTACACTACTGCATCCAGGTACAGTCAATCCTCTTTATATGCGAATTTCCTATCTGTGGATTCACTTATCTACAAGAATGAGGATAGAGGTGCAGTTATCCGCCCCTCTGTCCTCACTCTCCACTGTGCCTTCTCCAACTTCTGAAGGCTGCTGGGACCTTCAGACTGGCATCTGCAACCAGCGTGAACCCTTTTAAAATGGCTGGCAGAAGCATCCACCAGCCTGGTTTAAGGGGTCCATGTTGGTTGCAGGTGCCATTCTGAAGATCCCTGCCGTTTCTGGAAGGTCTCTGCAGCATTCAGAGATCTTTTGGCACTTCCTGCTGTACTCTGCTGGCTTCCTGAGGGTCTGTATTGGATTCTTGGCAGATATCTGGATAGCAGATAAGGTACCCTTTGCACCTAACCCCATTGATCCCATAGGATCAGTGATTTGTTATCTGCAATTTGGCTTTCCGTGAGGATTTCCAGGAACCGAAGCCTAGGGGATAATTGGGATTGACTGTAGTTCACGGAGTCTGGGCCCTCAGAAACTTCCCAACTATGCCAATCAAGTGATCCTCCAAGCATTGTCTTCCCTTTTAGAGTGGGCACGGCATGAAGCGGCAGAGTTGAAAATCAGTAGATTCCTCCTGGTGTTTTGGTATTCTTCATAATACAGGGCAGGAGTGGCGTGATCAGGAGAGCAGCCCCACACCAACGCCGTAGCCAGTGATGTCATGCAGGGGGTACGCAGGGGTACGCGAGTACCGGTTTCTAGGATTACAGCTGGCCCCGCCCACTCGCCCGCCCACTCGCCCACCCACTCGTTGACTCTGCCCTCTGCAACGTTTGAATTTCCTGCATGTTTGAGTTGCCTGCATGTTCTCAGAGCCAGGCAGGCAGGCAGGCAGCGAGCGGAGCCTTTCCTTTCCTTGCCACTGAAAAATGAGTTGCTCTGGGGTTTTAACATGATGCCAGGCCTCCTTAACATGTTCTGGGGGTGTTGTGGAATACTGTTGCAACTGTTGGGTCAGTTGAAAATCATCTGAGGCCTCAAAAAGGGCTTTTTTCATGTCACTTCCTGCCACGACATCACTTCTGGCTTATGATGTCACTTCCGGTGGGCGGGTCCCGACACGTGCCAATCAAAAGTGAGTACCTGTTCTTAAATCATTTAGATGACACCACTGGCCATGGCTACCACCTCTGTTGCAGCACTGTAGAAAAACTAAGCCCCTTGCCGTGCTTCTCATGCAGTTTCCTTGAACCTGGAAGTGCAAAGCTTTGGGTTTTATTTAAAGGGACAGTACGCGCTGCTCCTGTACATAAAGCCAGAAGTCCTGCACTTTTGTTCTGGCTTTTAAGAAAAACTGCACATGGAGCAAAATAAGGGAAGGAATCATTGGCTTCTCGCTCCTGCTGTTTGGAAGCGGAAGCATTAGCATTGGACTGGAGGGAGGGAACAGCAGAACCCGGGGTAAGCGCACCCTGAATCATGACCCCTTGCAATCGGTCTCTGATGCAATCCGCTTCATCACATGGTTGGGCTGGCAGTGGTGCAGGTGTGGGGCGCAGGGGATGTTGTGCATGGCTCCTAGTGAAATGGAATTGCTTTCTCGTGTCGGTTCCAAGGCACATATTCCCTGGGGCTGGTAAGAAAAAGGTAAACAATTGTAAGTACCATGTTTTGGGCGAAACCGGCTCTAGATAAGCAAAACTAACATTGAGCACAGCCCCACTATGTATTTTTCACTGGGAATGGTATGTTAAGCAGACATCTAGTAGCATCTTATAAAATACCTACACGGGACTGTCTGTGCTGGCACAGAGAAAAACTTGGTAAGCAAGATAAGCACTGATTTTATTGGGATTCTAGAATTGACAATATACAGTATAAATATATTAATTCACAATATATAAATATTTAGCAATAATAACTTCTTTAAAAAAAAACTCCACCAATTTCAGTAGGAAAAGATTTAAGTAGGATGTGTTTATGTCCTTGTTACGTTTTTATCCCATCCTTCCTCCAAGGATCTCTGGGTGAAACACACTCCCCATTCATCATAGTCCTATAAGGTAGGTTAAACGGAGAGAAAAACCACCCAGACTAAGGTCACCCAGTTAGCTACCTGGCCAAGCAGAGATTAGAACCCAGATCTTTTCACTCCTACAGCCTAACCCTATGCTTCCCCCACCTCCATCAAAGGTGTGTGGGATTGACGGCGCAATCCTAAGTAGCACCGGAACAGGCAGGCCTGTGGGCTGTGCTGTATCCAGCACCGCTTAGGAGGCAGCAGGAGCCTCCCTCGCTGGCCTCTTCACGGGGGGGGGGGGATGCAGTTCTGAAGAAACCACGTGGCACAAATCAGCGCCGCACAGCCTGAGGACGGAGCCTTGGATGCGGCCTATCGGCAGCATCTCAATCCCTCCCCACTCCCTGGGCCAGCATACCCACCAGCCCGCCCACCCTCCAACCAGAAACACCTCCTGCCCATCCTTCCTCCTCCCAGAACCACCCCTTCCCCAGCCGAGTTTTGCGGACGCGAGGGCGGCTCTCTGCTGGTGCTCTTGGGTGGACGCTCCTTGTCACCAAGCCACAATTCAGCAGCTGTAACAGCTGTTTTTGGCTGCCCCTGCTCACTGCAATCATTGTCACAAAGATACTACCTTGCATAAGGGGCACCGGCTTTACAGCGCCATCCTAAGGTGCCCGTTGCGCCGACGCTACGCCATAGCATCGATGCAATGTCAGTTGTGCCGACATGGGAGCGCTGAGCAGCACACCTGCATCGGCGCTACTGCAACAGGACTGGCGCTGCAGGGTAGGCCTGCGGGGGGAGAGCGTTTCTGGGCAGGGGGAGGGCGGGACGTGGGAGGGCTCTGCCTGTCCAGGAGGCCATGCAGCCCCAATTCGGGCCACGCAGTCTCCTCGGATCTGCTGTTTAGCAGGCGCAGATCTGAGGAGCATATTGGAGAGGCTGGAGCCTCCCCTACAGTAAGGGCGCGAATGTGCCCTTGCCGCAGGAAGGCTCCAGGCTCCCCGACCCAGCAATGGATATGGTGCTGGCTGGGCAGTCTCGCCATTCCGGCGCTGGGTAGGATTGCGCCCTTAAAATCACTTAATTTAGAGCACAATCGTAACCAATTTTCCAGCACTGACCTAGCTTGGATCCTGTTGCCACTCCCTTGCACCCAGGACTCTGAAGTAGCCTACTACTAGTGTAAGGAGGTTACAACCCATCATTGCCTATAGCCCACAAGTCCATCGTGGGCTATAGGCAATGATTGCCTATAGCCCACAATGGACTTGTGGGCTGTAGGCAATGATGGGTTGTAACCTCCTTACATTAGTAGTAGGCTACTTCAGAGTCCTGGGTGCAAGGGAGTGGCAACAGGATGCAAGCATCTTGTTGTCTCATGCCTCCCTGGGGCACCTGGTGGGCCGCTGTGAGATACAGGAAGCTGGACTAGATGGGCCTTTGGCCTGATCCAGCAGGGCTCTTCTTAGGTTCTTATGGAGTTGTAATCATGGAGGCCACCTCAAGGTAAGGGAATATTTGTTCTCTTACCGCCAAGCTGCACTGCCCTTACCCCAGTGCTGGAAAGTTGGTTAGGTTTGCGGCCTTCGAGGCAGATGAATAATCTCCACATTTCATTCATTGCAACTGCTTACATAGCTTTATGACAGATGGATACAGCAAGCAGGGTTTGGCTACTGTGCTTTAAATAATTATACTTGTGCAAAAAAAAAAAAAGCCTTAATTGGGTGAGAAAAAAGGAAATGGGTATTGCTGTGCCTCTGAAGAATGGACAGAATGTTCTGATCAGCCGACGTTTTTTAGAAACACAAACAAGAGTATCCAGAATAAATTGCAGAGATTAGCATGACTTGTGCTCTGTGCTTCTGACTGCTAGCATCAGCACCAGTCCTGTATTTCTACCCCAGTGCCTGCCTAAGGGTGTGCCTCACGCGCAACGGATATATGTCACCCCAAAATGATACTTTCTTGCATTTGAATCACGCTTATGCGTGCACATTGTAATGCAACCGTACAATGATAAAGTGGACACTCTACTACCAGGTGCTTCAGAGGACACTAGGAAAGACCTGTTTTGGGACCATAGTCTGCTCATAGATGGGCAGGAATGTCATCCCTTATTATAGCAATGTCAGGATTCCTCTCTTATGGCATCAATTTTAATCCAAGGAAATGTGTTCCAAGGCTGGCTGCCATCTTTTGCACGCTTCTCGGAAAATAATTCCCATTGCACACAGTGGATCTTACCTCCAATAAAGCATTCCTAGGATGTGCCTGATGGGCATGAAAGCTCAGGCTGAAATATTTGACGGTTTTGAAGGTGCTCCATTGTACCTGCACCAGAGCGGCCGGGGGGGGGGGGGGGGGGGGCTCCGTCCACGCTGTAACCAGCACTGGGAAGGAGCGGGTTGGAATATCCCCTTACCCTGTGTAAAGTTCCAGACTGTGCAATGGGGCTACATGGATCCATGCCTGCCAAATTGCTGGCACAAGTCCAAGATGCCTGTATCGGGCTTGGGAAAGGGGATAGGATTTGGCATGCACAAGCACCAACAGTCTCAACCCCTCCTGGGCCTGATCTGACCCATCTTTGCCTTCTGCCACCCTGTTACACCTCCATCCCACCCTCCCCCAGCTCCTGGGCTGCCCAGCAGAAGCTTATCTACTCCATTGGGTGCTCCTTCTGGATGGATGGCGGGATGACACAGGCCTCCCACTGGCACTGCTTACTTGCCATGCTAACTCGTCACAGAATGCTTTACGGCACTTTTGCAATTCCCTGGGCCTGCACAGAAGTCACTGCGTCTGCATTAGTTTAGATTAGGATTGCGCTCGCAGTGTGCTTTGCGTTGCAGTACTGTGGCTACCCTTCTGGAAGATGCATAGATGGGATTATGCAACAATCCTCAACTGTTTTGGAAACTCTGCCCTACACAGTTCTCACTGCCACTGTGGCTGTGATTTTTAGAGCATCCTAACCTGGATTTAGGGTGGCAAAGTTTAGCTGGCACAAGGGCCATTGTAAACACGTTTGGACCACTCTCAGAGTCAGGGAGGATGGTGCATGTCTATGTGCTGGTTACTCTGACTCTGGGAGTGGTCCAAATATACTTTACGGTGTCCCTTGTGCCAGCCAAATTTTGCTGGCCTAACTGTGCTGGCCTAACTCCAAGTTAGGATTGTGCCCTTAATTGTGTTTGCAAAGGAAATGGCTATTGCACGTAAACACGGCACACATTTTAGTTTTATTGTTTTGTTGTGGAACGGCCTTCTTTCCATCCAAAAGAGAACTCAGTGGTTGTTATCCATCTTGAACCCTTTGTAAAGAAAAGCAGAATACAAACGTCTTAAATAATATAAAAATGGCACTGAACGCCTGAGCTCATGTGGCATTACTCCCAAATGGGATAGACTATATTTAGCATTCATTGTCATCACAAGCTCTTTTGGGCACCTCCCCAACCAAACTAGAAGTATGTTCATGGAAGTACCTATTTGGATTTGCATATTCCACGGCACCTGGGCCAGGGATGACCAAATCCTGGAGCTGAAGACAGGAGGAAGATATACCTTTCTTAGGTTGGAATCCGATAGACATTTACCTGAGAGTAAGCTCCACTCAACATCTTACTTCCAAGTAAACATGTATAGGATTGTGCGGTTGATTTAACATTTTCTCTTATATAAGATATAAGAGATAAGATCACACTTCTGATCGCAGCATTGATTAATTCAAGAAAAAACGATAGCCATAGCAGCACCCGGGTTCAATTAACTGCCACCAACGTGGATTAGAATAATTGCCGCATGGGGAACAAATCCAGCCTCCCCAAGGAGGAAGATGCACGGACAAGGAGGAAAATCCCACCCTCTGTCCTAACTGTGAGTATAAGGGGGATCGAAGGGTATTAAGGCACATGCAATTTGCCTTAAATAGTCTTGAGAGTGTGCTTTCAGGCAATACTTCTAAGTTCAAAGACTGAGAATTTCATTCAGAGATGAACAATTTCATGTTCAAAGACTTGAGAGCATTTATGTAGGAGAAATGTCCTCATCCACACTGGATAACTTGATATTATTTATTGGTGCTTAATCTTTTCCTTCTATAGTATCATTTGCCTGGTATCTCTTTTATTCTCTAGTATTTGTGATATTCTTTTTGGATTTGTAATGTAATGTGATCTCTCATCTTCAGGAGACACTGTAGGAGTTCTAACTGGAAAGAAATGCTGTACTGGTGTTGGGTCCCTCTAGTCCTGCAGAAAAATATTAAGTGTGTGTGTGTGTGTGTGTGATTGAGCAATCCTAACCTGGAGTTAGGCCAGCAAAGTTTGGCTGTCACAAGGGCCACAGTAAAGCGATTTGGACCACTCTTGGGAGTCAGGGGGATGGTGCACATCTGTGAGCTGGCCTCTGACTCCGAGAATGGTCCAAACAACATATTTTACCGTGTCCCTTGTGCCAGTCAAACCCTTGTGCCAATCAAACTTTGCTGCCCTAACGGCAGATTAGGACTATGCCCTGTGTGTGTGTGTGTGTGCCTGCATGTGTGAGCTTGTGTGTGTGTGTGTGTGTGTGTGTGTGTGTGTGTGTGTGTAAAAGACATTGCTTCCCCTTCCAGACCCCCCCCCCCTTCTTTATTCTGTCTCCCATCGCATTTGCAAGCATAAGACGTCTTTCCAGGCTGTTGCAGGCAAAGACTGCAATCCTATACACACACTTTCCTGGGAGTAAACCTAATTGAACACCACAGGCCTTACGTCTGAGTAGACATGCATAAGGTTGTCCTATAAATCCATATTTTCCATAGCGGCTTCTTTCATGCAGACATTCTGGGAAAAGAAAGAAAAAGTAAAACCGCGTTTTACAAATCACTGTATCTACGTCTAATTTTCTGGAGGAGGAGAGCTCTGCAGATCTCAGCAGAGTTTTGGAGGAGGAGAGTCTGAGGGCTACAGCGCTCGTTAGCGGCTCTTTGGACCCTCGTTCTCGACTCTTGCCTCCTACGGCGGAGAGCAGCAGGGAGGGGCCGGGGGAGAAAAACGGGGAGGAGAGTCGGCCTCCAGGCCTCTGATTGGTGGACTCCGCCGCCGCTGACCGCGGTGGAGTGTGCTGAGCACTCTGAATCCATTTAAAAAAGCTTGAGATCCCCACTGTACTTCGCCCGAGCTTAGGAAGGGTAAATATTAGTCACCCAAAAACAGCCTCTGTGCGGGGGCGGCTGGAAAAAAGGCTGAAACTTTTTTTTGGTCTGGAGGGGGGAAAAAAGCCATTCGGGACCCGTTTCTTTCTCGCCTCTCTGAAGGATCTGCAGCAGATGCCCGGAGTTCTTCCTGCTATAGTCACAGACAGGTACGGCTGCTCACCTGGACGCCTTGTTACCTTTTCATTCGTTCCTCGTTGGCTTGCTTCTGGTGCTCGCGGGAAGGTTAGAACAGTCATGCGAAAGGTGTGGCCCACACGGGCTTCTGGTGGGGTGAGCAGCAATTAATTATAGGATCTCCATAAAAACTGGCACTGGGTGCATTAAAAAAATGCCACCAAGCACTGGGATCTTTTTATTCTATGAATCTTTATGCGAGAGAGCCTTCCGTGTGATGTGTCACATTGCTTGGGAAGTCGGTGTCCATATACTCTGTGGGACTTAATTCTGAGCACACCTGCGGAGGAATGGGACAGATGCATTTAATTTTTTTAACATATTGTTAGCCGCCCTGTGTACCTCTTTTTTTTTTTTTTAAGAGGGGAAAGGCGGGTATTGATGTTATAAAAACAATAATCTTTAAAACAAAGGTTTGATTTTTAAAAACAGATGCAGATTTCAGCAGGCTGATCCTGATTCATTGTATTGGTAATGAGCACAGTTTGGTCTTTGAAGGTTCTCAAAGTTAGAGCTACTGAATGAGGGGGCAGAATGTGGGGGTGAGGATTTGGATACTTGTTTGGTTGCCTGTGGACACAACCCTGTACATACTTACTGTATTTGAGAGCCACTCAGCCAATGTTCCTGATTTTACTTCTCTCTGTGTGTATGTGTTTGTTCTTTTTATATCCCTCCTTTCCCTAGTTGCAATGGCTCCAAAGCAGTGTTTGGTGGGGGAGGGGGGCAACTCTGGCAACTCGGTAGAGCCAATGTTCAAACTGAGCGGCCCGATCAAAAGCCAACATAAGAAGAGCCCTATTTACTCAGGATTGCCTTGACATTAGGTCTATACCAGGGGAGGAGTGGGAAGTGCTTTCTGAATGTTCAGAACGAAGGAGTGCAAATACAGTAATAATATCTAATGGATCGAGTTGGGGGGGAGCCATACTGTGGTGTATGCTCAGTTATGTATGCGCACAGGGCAGGCTGTACGTGAGCAGGAACTGTACATGTGTGTGTTCTATACATGCGATTGTCCGACCCTGCAAAAATCAGTGAACATTTATGATAGGTGTTATCTTTGTGTACTTATGCTGCTGCTCTTAAGAATTTAGTGGCTGTTAGGCAGCCAGAATGTAAGGGTCTAATTTTTTAATCCCCCTTTCCTTTGATATTCATATTTCATCTGATATCAAGCTAGTCATGTGGGAGAACAGATTGGATGGCAGAACTAAGAGAACATAATATCATCAGTTAAGAATATCAACATTTAAAGGCACTGTTGAGTTTTATCAGCTCAGTCATTCCTACCTGCAGCTCCCGGTTCGTCCCATTCTGCGTTGGACACAGTGTAGTTTGCGCCAGAACTGACGAGGAGGACACTGCCTCCAAAGTTGTTTTCTTGATGACATGGAATATATGCAGTCATACTCATGCAAAGCACCTTTGAACATGTGCAGAGTTTATGGTGTATGCCAAGTCTATCTTTGGAAACTCAGGGTTAAGTAGCATTTGGGGAATGCTTCATTATTTGCCTGTAAACCGCTTTGGGAACTTCGTGTTGAAAAGCGGTATATAAATATTGATTGATTATTTATATGGAGTAAGCTGCCTTGAATGCAAGAGAAAATGAGATGCAAATATAAAATTGAATGAATGAATAGATCAATAATAAGGAGTCGGAGCTTGTGAGGCATGTGTCATAGGTTCCTAGCAGAGCCCAGAGCCCAGCCCATTTCTTTTTCAAAATGAGAAACTGGTACAGGACTCTGTGAAAATTCTCTATAGTTTATCGAGCACTATTATATCCTTTTCTGCCCACCCACCTGGTGCAGTGATGCCAAAATGGCTACTGCTGCATCCTGCATGGGCGGGGGGGGGGGAGTCGCAGAGGTCTCCTCTGAATAAGGTAACATTCATTCCTTTGCCCAGGGATAAGCCTCTGTGGTGTGGATGGGTCTACCAGCTAAATTGCTGCTGCAAGTCTGCATGGACCCATGTTGCAGGATTGGGTCTGGAAGTGGGGCTTGGATTCAGCAGGCGCTGCTGCTGCCAAGCCCACCCTCTTCCCAGACATGATCCGCCCTCCCCCTGCCCCTTCACCACCCTCGTTCTGCCCTCATTCTGCCCTCGTTCCGCCTTCTCCTGTTCTGTTCTCCCTGCCCCATCCTGCGTCTTCCCCTATCCTACTTATGCCAATGGGTCTTTGCAGGTCCACCAATGTGTGGGGTTATGCTCCAGCCTCCCCATTTTTGAATGGCTGTGTCTGCAAGCGATGGGAGGAATGAGGGGGAATTCTTGGCAACATCAGGGTGAAAGAAGGAAGAGAACCATGACGCATTGAGTAGGCTCAGACCTCCTAGAAGCAGCTTTCCTGAAGATTTGCTGCCCTGGTGTTGAGGCAGCGCAATCAGCAACAGAAAATAATGATGCTGTGCCTCTGTGCTCAAGTCACAGAGGAGATGATGTGAAGACTTGCAAATCCATGCTCAGGTGGAACAACTCTTGGGCCTTCTGAAGGAGCTTGTCCTTCACTTCCCCAAGTTGTCTGCAAAGAAAAGGAGAGGGGGGGTGTTCTCTCTTTCTGGCTAGGGTTTTGCAGGAGAGCATAGACTCCTTCCCCCACTCCAAAAATCTAGCCCTAGTTTTTTTTTTTCATATTTTGCACATTATATAGTTCAA
Source organism: Lerista edwardsae (assembly GCA_029204185.1). Classification (NCBI taxonomy): domain Eukaryota; kingdom Metazoa; phylum Chordata; class Lepidosauria; order Squamata; family Scincidae; genus Lerista; species Lerista edwardsae. Next base: position 10,252,516 of record JAJKFI010000030.1, read on the forward strand.
GATCTCTGATACGCCACCCAGTGCAAACAAAGAAGGAACCATGCAGATAGACACAACAGGCCTTCCCTACATGATAACAGATAATCAGGGATGGCTTTAAGCCAGTGTGACCAATGTCATCACATCGAGCCCCCCCGCTTCAGGGTGAACATATTGCCTGTGGCTGCAGGTGGGATCTCTATGGGCAGTAAGTCAGTGAGGTGAGCAGAGCAGCTTTACCTTGGTCTCTCCCACCTGCCTCTGCCTCTGAACAGCCCAAAATGGGCCACCTGGAAGCAGCTGGCAGTGATGCTATGATATCACCACCAACTACTTCCACATGCCATGCTTTGCACGTGGCACAAACAAAGCTCTTCTTGGTGAGTGGGGGGCCCCTCAGGGAGGGTTGGGGGCCCTGCAGGAATGCCCCACATTGGGCCCCACTGCTGCTAGAGCCAGCCCTGCAGGTAATTACCATAAGGTCCGATAAAATAAGCAGGACGCATTCTCTGCCATATAATATGTCTTCCTTGTGGTTTCGGTCATAATAACGGAGCATCTTGGAGAGATAGTCCCCAAGAAGCCTTCTCATCACTCCTACTTTGCCAGGCTGTGTTCAGACTCTCTAAAACTGTGCTTCTCAGTCTGTGGGTTGGGACCCACTAGGTGGGTGGTGAGCCAATTTCAGGTGGGTTGCGAAGCATTTAGCGCAGGCATCATTGAAAATATGGGAAGATGGGACACTGGAAAGGAGGAGGGCTGAGTGGTTATTCTCAGGAAAGCAGCAGACTCTGGCTTCACAATGACAGCAATTCTGGCCTTGACACAGTCTCGAACAGTCATTCTATAAAGTAGGATCCGGTGCTAAAATGTTTGAGAATCACTGCTCTAATACTGAGGAAGTGGATGGCTATATTATTCTATGTATTCTATGTCAATGGTTGGTATGAGGCATAATAGTAACACAGGCTCTTAAACCAAAGCTTGGTCTGGGCTAAATGCATTGAAGAAATAGTTTGGGAACATTTTATCCACGTGAAAATGAAATTCCAGCAAATCTGCCAAGATCTGTTAGACCTTAGGTGATCCTCTAAGCACTTTTTGGCAGGCTAGACAAAGTGAAGCTGTTTGGGTCTAGTTTATTCCAATTTATACAGGCTTTCAGAAATCCTGTGAGCAATGTACAGGAATAGCTTGCGCTTTCATCTGGTTAGATACTGGAAAATGGATGAAATAAAAGTCAAAAATGGATGAATGTCAAAGAAAAGGCTTATTTAGCTTGCAAATGTATTTTGGCCAGTGACAAATGCAAATAACTATGTAACACATGTAAATGCATGCAAAACCTACATAAACAGGAATAAAAGAGAAATAAGCATAAGTACATAAATGAAAATCATGAAAGATTGGATGAAGTAGGGCAAAAGCATGTGGACAAAATTTGAAATGTGGTTATAATTGAAAATGGTTGAAAGACCAAAGTGATGAAAGTCAAGTGGATGAAAGTCAAGGTAGCTGTTTGTCATTTCTTTTTCTTCACTACCCCTTCAGCATCCAAGACTGGCTGCTCTCTGTGCTCTCCAGTGCTCCATCATTCTTTATCTTTGCAGACTTCATTCATGTTTTCTGAGCTTGCCCTGACAGAGTGCTTGGAGGAAAGAGCTGCCAAGATTTTTGTTCATAAATCCAAATCCATGATTACATATGACTTGGATCAGTTCCCCCCCGCCCCTACATAAATCACTCAATTTTTCATTTTATGCAAAAAAAGGTTCTGCTAGGTATTGGTCTCTAGAACCAGGTGTCTTTGCGACCTGAGCTAAGGTCGCAAAAAAGCTAAAGCCAAGCCAAAGACTTAGAGCTCAATCCTAATCAATGTTCCAGCACTGGGGTAAGGGCAATGCAGCTCTGAGATGAGGAAACAAACATTCCCTTACCTTGAGGAGGGCTCCGTGACTGCCCTCCAATTGCAGGATGCAGCACATGCCCCATTGGCACAGCTGTGTCAGTGCTGGAAAGTTGGTTAGGATTTGGGCTGTAAGATACATCTTTCTCCTAAATTACTCGGGGCGCAATCCTAACCAACTTTCCAGCACCAGGGCAAGGGCAATGCAGCTCCAAAGTAAGGGATTGTTTGTTCCCTTGAGGAGGTCTCTGTGACTGCAATCCAGCTGCAGGATGCAGCACATGCCCCATTGGCACAGCTGTGTCAATGCTGGAAAGTTGGTTAGGATTGCGCCCTTAGTGGGCTTTCTAGGGCCATATGTTTCTAGGGTCATATGTTGCGTGCCAGGGTCCAGTAGGGAGCAGTCGATCCAATATCAGCCCTTTTGAAAGATGGACAAGAAAAAGCTTATGGTAGCATTTTTTTTGCCCATAACGGGCATTCTGAGGCCCGTAGAGGCCACGGGCAGATGTGCACGGCCTCTGCAGGCCTCGGAAGTTCCTCTGGAGCTCAGCTCTAGTCAGGTTTGGAGAGAGGGGATGGCCCAAATCCACAGGTTTGAATCCCCAAGGATTTCGATATCCACGGGAATGGAACACCCACAGTTTAATGAGGGTCTACTGTCGTGTCTTTTCTGTAACTGTGGTCGGAATATTTCAAGTGTGTTTTTTTTTCTGCTTCAAACAAACCTAACTTTTTGACAACGCTAGAGGTTCATATTAGTCCTTCTTAGTCATGAGTGCAGCTGCAGCCACGAAGGACTGGAAGTCTTGTGAATGTTCTGCCTGTATCGGAGTTGAAACGTGGGAGTTCCGCCCACTGCACAGATGGACTTGGCGTGCTCCTTCTTCGCCACATGGATGGTGACGATTTCTCAGACTATACTGTACTGGGCAGCACAAAATTGAAAAGGAGTGAAGGGAGCCAGCCAGTGGTGTCGTTCAAATGATTTAGGAACAGGATCTCACTTTTGATTGGCACTTGTCGGGAACCCGGAACCAGCCACGGAGCCCGTTAGGATCCGGAACGCCCGTTCTGGTCCGTTCCCCCTGAATGACATCACTGCCTTCGCCCCCCCTAGGAATCCGGTGTCGCTCCCTTTAACCCTCTGCATGCCGGCCAACCAAGAAGAAAAGCTCTTTGCAGAGGCATTGGGAGGGGGGAGGAGGGAGAGTGAAGTGGGCGGAGTCAGCCCTAATTTTAACTAGTGGAACTGAGTTCCCCCGCGTTCCCCCTGCGTGACATCACTGGAGCCAGCCATGTTTTGCTGAGTTGTCCTATTTCTCCCTAATCACTAGAAATGGCTACAGCAGTAAAACGTGCGCTTAGCAGAGGTACCTCTGCTGTATATGCTACTGACTGATGATATAAAAAGAAACATTTTCCTTTCGCCCCACAAGGAAAGGTCGTGGCAGAGCTGATGATTTTGTACACTTCGCATTTTCCTGATAGTTGCTTCCAGTCCCACAAGATTAATAAGAAACCTTAAAGCACCGATTGCCCTTTCTGTCCATGTGCAGTTTGCGTTAGACTCTTTTCGTAATAGTTTGAAGCAGCCACACAAATGTGAGCTCCCGGTTGCGTAAGGAGAGACATTCAAAGCTCAACGGTTGAATCACAACAAGGAGTCAGAACGCACAGCTTGAGTCATTAAAATGTTATTAAAAGGCAACGGGGACCAATTTAGTTTTGAATAAAATACCTGACACAGCTGGGCAGTGGCGTTTCAGTGGAGTCAAGCGAAAAGGGAGGAAATCAGCTTGCCTACTGCCGCGTTATCTGCTGAGTCAGTGGCAAGTTGGAGGTGTGAGCGGTTCATTCATTGAGTAAAAGGGGACTTTTATCATCTTAAGCAGAGTGTTCAAAGGACCGGAAGCTATTCCGGTGTTATTCTTCTCCAGAGAATGAAACTGCTGCTGAGAACAGTTGCGTTTATTAGAAGACCTACCATAGTCCATAAGGGTGATTGTCCACACCAGCCCTTGTGTTGAATATTCTCCCAATTTAATGGCTCAGTCCTGTTCACAGAATACGGTGGTGGATCTTGCAATACATCTTTGCCTCTTGCGGTCCACCGCCGTAGCAGGTGCTCTGCAGAGCTGTCACCTGTGCAAAGGCCAGGAGGCTGTGCATGGTTGACAGCAGCTCCTGGAACCTCCGCCATTGCTGGTAGGCTAGCAGCAGGGGTGGCTCTGGGAAGGGGCTGGGGGTGGATCTTGGTAGCAGCTGCACATCTCCTGAGGCTCTTCAGGCCAACCAAGGACCTGGTGTAGGTCTGACCCAGCAGGGACCAGACAGCCAACTGATACATAAAATTACTTACCTCTCCCAGCCTGCCTGGTCGCAGGGCAGCCCATAGCATGTAGCACATGCATCAGCTTTGCTGCATGCTTCAGGCCAACCCTGGATAGGATCAGGCTATTAGCATATGTCTGTGCCAATGCAGAAAATGCTTTTCTTTACACTTTGTCCCTGGACCTCACCATCCTTGTTTTGATCTTTATAGACTTTCCTTTATGTACATCAGGGCACAATCCTAACCTGGAGTTAGGCCGGCACAGTTAGGCCCGCAAAGTTTGGCCGGCACAAGGGCCAAAGTACAGTATGTTTGGTTCATTCTCAGAGTCAGAGAGGACAACACAGAGATGTGTGCCATCCTCCCTGGCTCTGAGAGTGGTCCAGACGTGCTTTATGGTGTCCCTTGTGCCAGCCTAACTCCAGGTTAGGATTGCAGCCTTAGTCTACATTTATGTATGTATGAGCATTTTTCATTCCTTCTTTCCGTTTATAGAAAAAAATGCCCAAGGCAGCTAACAATAAGCCATTGATAAAACAGTGATCACTATTTGTTTCAAAACATACAGAACTCATGTTAGAGCAATCTAAAAACTCAGGCAGGTGAGGCAGCAAATATGATTAACAAAACCCATTGAGGGTAGCCCAGGAGCATCAGCCTCTGGTCAGGTTAAATGGGACAAGAATGTCTTCAGTGGTCAATAAGAAACAATGGGAAATGGCTTCTTCAGTCAATGGGTCAGGCATGGGGGCCAGACAATTCGCCCATGGCAGGGAGTCGCAGGAGGGTTCAAAATATGTTGTCATGTTGTCAACTTCCATAAAGAATTTATATGTCCTCTTTCTCCTCCAATTCCCCCTGATGGAGTTCCCCTACTCAAGGCAGCTCACAACATCAAATCAAACCAATAAATTATTGCACGATCCCTTCTAAGGAACTCAGGGTGGTGTCCAAGGTTCTTCCTTTTATAAGTAGCCTTATCAGATAAAGTCGAGAGGGAGTGACTGGCCCAAGATCACCCAATGAGATTCGTGGCTGAGTCGGGATTTGCAACTTATTCTTCCTAGTCCTGTCCTCTAACCACTACACGAAACGGCTTTTAGCAAAAGCAGCACAATTACTGCCACAAAATGATAACGTCAGCAGGGGAGGGTGCTGCAGGTAAGTGATGGAGCCCATGTTTTGCATGTGTCAAGTCCTAGGTTCGGAGCCGGCAGTCTCAGCCGAAAGCATTTTGCTGTCATCATCAGAGCAGCACCACATATAACGTGGTTCATAGATGAAGCGATCACGTATCTCCCATGTGAGTGGCAAGCAGAACACGGCTACCCTCAACCGTGGTTGCAGCATTCTTGGAGGGCTGCCTAGATACACAGAGCACATGAGCCTGTAAATTAAAAGTAAACACACACTCACACCCCAAAACAGCCTGATGCAGACTGTGCATGCCCAGTGAGTGGCCCCAGGAACTACTGAAAGCTGAGGTGGCAGTTGGGCGGGGAGAAGCATCAGCAGAACTGGGGATGAGTCCTGCTTGAGCCTTCAACAGCTTGGGGTGGGATTAGCATCAGGCCTTGCCCATGCATGCCTTCCCCTCGGGTGCCTGAAACCATGAGGTCCAGGGGGGCCCTTCCTTACAGTGTGCTTTGCACACCCATTCCTGCCTGCCTTCCCCTCTGATCACCTCCTTCCCTTTGATTTTGATCCCCTCTGCCACCCCGCTCCGAAACCCACTTCCCTCTTGCCTTCCCACTCCTTTCACCACTGCTACCCTCCTGCTTCTCCTGGCATTTCAGAAAGCAGAGAGGAAGGAAGTAGGGAGGAGTAAAGATAAGTAGCATAGAGTAGACCCTCCCATCCTTCCTCTGCCTTCTGCAATGACAATAGGCCGGGGGGGGGGGCAGGGAAGGGAGATGATGGTAGCACCTTCATTTTCTGCGGCAATAGTAGGCAGCTGGGGTTCTCCCACCACGAGTGCGCTGCCAGAGACAGGTGATTTCACTAGGGCTCCTTAGATGCCTGCCCTGATTAGAACTGGGACCAGGAAACACTCGGTTGCAAGTCCCTCTGGTTTGTGGCGCAAGTGATGCCACTCGTATTGAGTGGTGAGTTGAGGGGCTTGGTGGAAGAGGCAAGGCATGCCTTGCCTCCCTTCTCTTCCGGCTACCCGCCTCTAGTCCGTTCCCAGCAGAACCACTGCGAGGCCTGGAATGTGGCAATCTGGCCCCCATCCCCTGTACTGAACGCTTTCTTTCATCCTGTGATTTCTTTAAGCGAACCAGGAAGTGCAGAACACACAGGAAGGAGAGATGCAAGAGATATGTTGTTTGGGGGGCAGCCTGCAGCCCCAAAGGCTTTAGTCAGTTATGTATGTGCACTTGTGTGATTTTTTTTCTTCCTAACAGGGTAAAATTTATACACTGCTTCAGATGGCTTGGAACAAACCTGGAGTGTTTTGTTGCATATTTGTGTGTGTTTGTACATATGTATGCATGTATGCATAATACCAGGGACATGGTGGTGCAGCGGGTTAAACTGCTGAGCTGCGAGCTTGCTGACCAGAAGGTTGGCAGTTCGAGACTGCACAATGGAGTGAGCTCCCGTTTCTTGTCCCAGCTCCTGCCAACTTAGCAGTTCGAAAGCACATAAGCATGCGAGTGGATAAATAGGTACCACTTCAGTGGAAAGGTAACAGTGTTCTGTGCGCCTTGGTGTATAGTCATGCTGGCCACATGACCACGGAAATTTGTCCTCGGACTAACGCCCACTCTACAGGCTTAGAAATGGAGATGAGCACCACCCCCTGCAGTCGGTCACGACTAGACCATTCGGTCGTGGGGAAACCTTTACCTTTTTATGTATAATATATAAAGTGTTGTTCGCCTTTCTTCATGGGTATGGGAGGGAACATGTGGAATTAAGGGCTCTTCAATCAGTCAAACAGTATTTATATAATATACCACTTTTCAACATAAAGTTTACAAAGCGGTTTACAGGCAAATCATAATAATAAAGTTAAATGGCTCCCTGTCCCAAAAGGGCTCCCAATCTTAAAAAAAAAAGGCAGAACACCACCAGCAACAGCCACTAGAAAAGACTCTGTGCTGTGATGAAGAGGGACAATTACTCTTCCCTGCTAAATGTAAGAGGGACACCACTTGGAAAAAGTGCCTCTTGCCCAGTTAGCAGGGGTAGCAAGTTAGCAGGGGAGGGCTCTTGAGGTGTGGCATTCTTTGAATTAAAACCTGAAGGTTTAATTGATTACATCAACTAAAATTATTTAACTGGCTAGCAGCCCATCTTTAAATGTTAAATGAGAACAGCATAGGCTTGTATTAGAAATACGCAGAGTTTTGTCATAGCTAATCATAGTATCAAAATACTGCTGTTACTTCAGTCTACTTTTTGAAAGGTGTTTGCATTAGCCAGAGCTCCACTAATGAGCTCTATTGTGGTTAACAGGATTGCCTATCACTCAGTGATATGCCCCTTACAAGTGAGTATGAGTGCTAATGAAATGCAGATTGGAACAGATGGTCTGTGGAATACAAAAATTGCCACCTTATCTGCATGAAGTTGTTCCTGCTGGCAAGCAAACGCCAATTTGGAAGGAAAAAACATGCATCTTTACAAAGAATAATACCACTTGCTTGTTGGAAGCAAAGAGTTGCCTAAAATGTTTGTTTTTAACTAGGGGGGGAGGGAAATTAGCTGCTGCATATCTTCCCATGTTACCACTTTAAGGTAAGCATATTTTGCTTTCTTAGAACTGGATGTGTGCAGATTTGCTGCAGTTTTGCATGAATTAAAGATACTTGAATGCAGATTGTGGTTAATGTGCAGTTTTTAGTGTTGCCCTGATCTCCTTTCATCTTCATCTTCATCTCCATTTCAATTACAAGATATGGAAAGGGAAGGAAAGAGGGGAGATGGTTTTTGGAGAACATCTCTTTGTAGACAGTTTTGAACTACTAGTCACATCTCTAGAGCATTACTTCATCAGAACAACAACAAAGAAAATTATTCATTACACAAACAGGTTTTTTCTCCAGGTAGAAATATTTGTATAGTGCTTTTTTGAACAGGCGGAGCTTTTTATGTGTACAGATGGGCTCCTGTATCCATATGGGATCCTTTCCAGGGCCCATCAGATATAGAAACTGTGGAGTCTCTGTGGCCTCCGTGTATCCCCCACACCTACGTGCACCCCCTGTGTGCCTATTAATGTCGTTGAAAGGTTTAGTTTACCGGGGCAAAATGTTCTTGCTTGTACAGGGTTCTATCAGCATTCAAGCTTACAGTGACATTCAGGCAGTCTGCTGGTAGCTTGAATGCTGGAAAAAACTAGATTGGTGCTAACAGGAAGCAGTTAACCTATGTGCATATTCATACACACAACAGAAGGAACAGATTCTTGATTGTTCCATCTGTGTGATTGCTTAATTTTTGCACAAACTGGAAAATTTCCTTGTGGGGAAGTAGCTCCCATACTAGTGTGTTGGGTGATGAAGGGGAGGGGGCTCTCAGAATTATTTATGATGTAAAATAAGTATGTCCGTATTGGGATGAGTGTGGTTTAGCTTATTCATATGGTACCAGGAGTCAGGTGTGTGACTAGTAAGGTAGCCAGGTTTGCAGGTGGAGTCACTTACACGTATCTGCTTCGTACTCAGTAATATTTACTAGAGAGACATGCAAAGTACTTGCAGACATAATGTGTGACTTGGTCTTTCAAAAGGATTTGTGGATGTCGATCAAGGAGTGGGATCAAAGGGCAGCCTACAAGTATGACTGTGTTCTGCCCTCTGTCTCACTGTAAATGAGTTCTGCAGAATTTAAAAGCTGACCCCATACTGTGATGGAAAGCACAGTCGGTTCTCTTTCCCAGCGCAGAGACGATTGCTAAGAGTGACTGTTAAGTTCTTCTTGTTTTGAAGCACCGTGACATAAGATAGTTAATGCTCGCTAAGTAAATAATTATCAGGCTGTTAGTTAAATTAGCCCCAGAGGGTGAAGAGCTTCCAGTGAGAAACCAAATAACATGAAGCATTTGTTCTTCCAACAACCTTCTGCAGACTTGGTCATGTTAGTGAATGAGGATTTTTGAATTTTAACGTTACTTCAGACAGAGGTGATAAGATGAAGCAAATATCAAAAACAGGATGGTATGTTTGATAACAAAAAGCAATATTCTGCATTGCCTCCTTACCTACTGAGACATCGTTTTCAGATAGTCCTGATACTGCTGGTGCTGTTTTGTGTGAAATCTCCAGGTGAAATCCCAACATTTGCAAGCACCAAGGAAATGCTTGCTTTTAACCCTTAAATACATATATGTATGTAACCGGAACTCTGATGATTTGTTGGAACCAATACTGTAGACCAGCCGTTCCTAAAATGTGCATTGTGATGGCCTCGGGCACTGCCAGGCACTCCTTGGGGAGCCATGGGTTGGCCAGCAGCAAGAGCCAGTAAGAGGCTCAGCTAGGCCAAGCTCCTGTGCATGGTTTTCGCACGCCTTAAGGGGCCTTCCCACCCACTCTGAGCCTCTTACCACCCTTTACAGCATCCCACGCGGTCTCTGAACCTGGAAATGACTGGTGATGATGCTTTTGCTAGTCACTTCTGGGAACCGCCTGCTGTGTTTGGCAGCACATGGCAGTGTCATGGGTCAGATTGAGCAGTGCTGCTCGAGGTCGTTTTTGATGAAAGCTGATGGCCTGGTCCTCTTCTTCACTAGCAGTTTGTCAGGACTAGCCGTCACAAAAGTTCCATAAAGCACTTTGCAATGGCATTACAGTAAGGCACACTGGTGGGAAGATGTCATCTTACCCTCCTTCCCAGGTCTGATCCACCAACATAGACTGATGGATCAATGTGGACTTGCACCAGCTATATAGCTGGCAAAGATCAAGTTGACCCGTTGCGCAGGCTTGGGCTTACCTCTGGGCATGGAGACATGTCCCCCTACCCTGAGGAGACTTTCTGCCTGCTAAACTCCCCTATGGGAAGCCCGTGCCAGTCCCATTGCATCAGCACAGGGACGTTTAGGTAGGATCAGGCTGTAAGGCTCAGAAACCTAACGCTCCACTGTACCTTTCTCAGAACAGCGACATTTGGTTCAACAAGATGTCATCCAAACTAAATGACTTCATACTGTATGCCTTTGTGTGGTTCTCTCGTCTTGGAAAGCTAGCTTGGAAATGAGTCACCTCTGGCAGTATATATGTAAAGATTTGCTGTGTTACAGCTGTCCTTATCCTGGTTGCCTCTGATCCTAACAGGCAAGATAAAAAAGGAGCTTGTTTGGTTGGGTTTATATCCCAGCTCGAGAAGAACCAAACTCGGTGCACATCAACTTCATAGGACTATAAAGATTGTCTGAAGTCTATACTATCCAAAAACGTGGGAGAAATGGAAGCAGATCTCGCTTTCTCTCCTCAGCCTTTCAAACTAAGGGCGCAATCCTAACCTGGAGTTAGGCCGGCACAGTTAGGCCAGCAAAGTTTAACCGGCACAAGGGCCACCATAAAGTATGTTTGGACCACTCTTAGAGTCGGAGAGGCCAGCACACAGATGTGCGCTTTACCGTGGCCCTTGTGCATGACAAACTTTGCTGGCCTAACTGTGCCGGCCTAACCCCAGGTGAGGATTGCGCCCTAAAAGACAAAGGGTCCATTCCTATCCAACTTTCCAGAGCTCATGTAGCCACAGTGCAGCACGGAGGTAAAGAAACAGGTATTTCCTTCCTTTGAGGAGGCCTCCGTGACTGCTAGGCCAATGCAGGATGCAGAGCATGCCCCACTGGAACGGTTGCATCAGTGTTGGAAAGTTGGATAGGATTGGGCCCAAATACACCCAAATGGTAAGGCAGGAAGGAGAAAAAAGAGGCAGGAGATCAGTTCGGCAGTGTGGGGGTGCGGGAGTAGGTGGAGCTCACACATCACTAATGGCCGTTAATATCGGGGCTTAATCATTATTCACTGTGAAACTGCCCCCTTCATTGCAGTGGCACTTTTAAAGGCCCAACACAGACAAGCAGTTCTCGTTCCAAGCAAAAAATTTCTGGACTAGACCTCGTGCAACCTGGACTGGCTCCCAAAGAGGCTTCTCTGCACTGTGTGCGCGAGTCCTTCCAAGAATAAAGATTCCTTTTGTCGCCTGTTATCGGACACGACTCTGTGTGCAGATAGCCTCAAATTGGTTTCCCAGCGGCATGTAACAGATAGGCACCCTTTTGTTGAGACAAGACTTCCCAATCGTGGGGCCAACTCTTGCCTTCCTCGCTCAGCCTTGCAAGGAGTGCTACCCCTTCAGCGAGGCCGCGCTATTTATAAAAGGCAGGGGAGGTTTCGCTCTCCACAGCTGCTTGCTGCTGTACCTAATAAGAGACAAGAACAGTCTTTGTTATTATAAGTTGCTTTCTTAATTAATTTTCCCAGTAACGGTGAGGAGGAGAAAGTTTCATACTTCGGCGATGTATAATAGTGCAGCAATTTCAATGACACAGTTTGCCTTGATGGAAAGGCCTTGGTTAGCACTTTGCCAGGCCATTGAAACATTTCCGCAGCATCCCCCAGGTGTTTATCTTTCATCTATCCTAGCAGTTAAATCCCACAGCTGCTGAGATGAGGTTATTAAACGAGGGACAACAGTCAGCTGTGCATCATCGGTAGCATCCAGGGCTGGGCTTCTCAGCCATCCGGACTTAACGGGATGGCAGAGCTCGTGGCACTGTCTTGCCTGACCCAGCCTCGCCGGAAGTGGGGTTGGCTGGGGCAGTGTTGCCCCAGTGGCAAGTTGTGACAGCGGCCCGCTGTCTGGCCCCTCAAAAGAGGCACAGTCTGTCACTTCTCTGTTTATCAAATTATGGATAGAGAAAGTGGGTGGATATCTCCCCCTCTCGTACCGCCAGAATGCAGGGCTGGTCGATGGAACAGGCAGCCCAATCCAGCACCCATTTCCCTGCACTGATGCATCCTGCAGGGGAATTTTGCAGGTGAGAGGTCTCCCCGAGGTAAGGGGATATTCATTCCCTTGCCCCGGGGTAAGCCCCAGCAGCCACAGGGGGGCAACTCGGACGAGCTCATCCTCTGGTAACCATTCTCATTCGGACAAGAATGTCATGTTCTCTTTTTTTCTTGTTTGAATTACTATGTCCCTTGTGCCAGCCAAACTTTGCAGGCCTAACTATGCCGGCCTAACTCCAGGTTAGGATTGTGCCCTAAGGTTTCTTCGGCTAGAAAGATTGTGCACCGAAATTTCTGCATGCCGACTCAGAGGGCCTGCAGTGTCCGCCTTGCCATTCTTCTCCTTGACTTAATGGCCTGCTGAAATTAACAGGGACTGTAGGAGATGGTTGTTTTGGGGAGGACACGACAAATTGCCACTCCTTTCTATGGTCTTATGCAGGAGAAGCCCCTTGTGAGTTGTACGTCTCCTGAAAGGGTGAACAGCATCAAGTCCCAAAATATTAATGATGTTCTTGAGATCTGTTCTTGATGATACCATCCTCGCAGGACAGTTGGGGGAGCATAATTAATTCAGTTTTGTGCCTTGGAACATTTTGTAAATCTCAGAACTCCCAATTCCGGGACTTATTTTCCTCTGTGAGGAACACGGAGGCATTTCACTCCGTGAGCTGTCAAGACCCTTCAGCGTCTTTTCAAAAGAACACAACGGAACACAATTGTGGGAAGCTATCTACAGTGGGACTTTATTTTCTTAGCACAAAAAATGCAGGTGTCTTTCCATTGCTGGAGGGAATGTATCAAAGAAGACCGGGGGGGGGGGGGGCGCCGGTTTGCCAAATGGGATCTTACCTGTAGGCCTGAAAACTGATAATTTCTTTTTCTTTGTGGATTTTGGAGGAAATGTCACATGCTGCTCTGATTCCTCATACCAATGAACTGGCTGGGAGTTCACTTTTTACTTTCACCCTATGGTGGCACCTAGATTTTGGTTCTTGATTATTGGTACCAACCCACTAAGTTTCCTTAAACTTGCTTCCTTAAACTATTTTACTTAAGACTTGATTTTGCATGGGTAGACATCAGTCTTGTGGAATCTATTTTTTTTTCTCATACCCTGAAGTCCCCAACTGGAGCCAGATGCAAAATAGTGGCTCAGGGCAGGGATGGTGTTGGGTTGTTGGGCAGCTTCATCCCTCCCCCATTCAAGGTCCACCTAACTGAGCAGAACCCACCATGCCGGTGATAGTGTCCAGTGTAACATCAGGGACAAGTGAAGGGTATTAGGTGGGCGCAGTACAGGGCCTTGTCCCAGGGCCCCCAGAAGCCTGGCAGAAAGGGAAAGCAAGAGAAGTCAAGGGAGGAAAAAGTCTAGCGAGGAGAGAGAGAATGAAAGAGAAGCCCAGAGGGTGGGGAGCGTGTGTGCCTTGTGCACTGCCCCGGGCCTGCCACAGCCTGACATTGAGCCTGGGCCAGTAGCTCGAGTTGAGACCAACAACAAGCAGGTAACCAGAATGCTCTGAAGGAGACTGGAATAATGTGCTCCAAGTGACTGCTCCGGATCGGCAATCTGGCTGCTGCATTTAGCACCGCTTGACATTTTGAGTGCTTTTCAAAGGCAGTCCCACGCAGAGTGTGTTGCCATAGTTAAGCTCGGAGGTAACTAGGCAATACATCGCTGTTGACTTGGAATCAAAAATTAATTTTTGCTTTTCCTCTAAGCCATGTTAATATTCCTATTACCACGTCAGCAGTTCATGCGTTTATGTTACTTACTCTGCAGTTTGTTGAGTTGGCCAATATGAATCGTGGTGATAAGAGGCTGCATCTTTCTTTTCTCTTCACCTGTATGTGTGGGCTTGGCACACAACTATAACTCAGTTGGCCAGGTAAGAGCATTCCAGCCAGTGATTGATGAGGTCATCTGGGGGGGGGGGCTTTTAACTGTGCCGCCACCAGGAGAGGTGAGAGGGGTGGCGACCAGGGATAGGGCCACCTTGACGGTGGCCCCCCCCAACTTTGGAATACCCTCCCCTTAGAACTAAGAACTGCTCCCTCTTTGACAACATTTCGGCGGGGAGTGAAGACCTTCCTATTCCAACAAGCTTTTAATTGTTGACAGGCTGGCTGGTTTTTACACTCTTTTTATATATTTTAGGATCCACGGGGTTGGCTGTTTAAATTTTAAATCTTTTAAATTTTAAATGTTAATTATTTTAATATTGTTTTTTAACTATCATTTTTAATTCTCAAATACTGTAATTTTGTTGTGTTTTGTTGTTGTAAGCCGCCTTGTGGCAGAAGGCGGGGGGTATAAATTGAATTGATGATGATGATGATGATGTCATCCACTGCTGATCCAGACAAGTGGCAAAGCCCTAGCTCTCAGGGCTATATTCTTTCTGGGGTATCACTCTGTTGTGGTCCTATTCCCTAAAGCACCTCTAGAATATTCAGTGACAGATAAGAGGGGAAGCAGTTATCAAAGCAGGTATTTGTCATCCCTTCCCTGTGATAGGGTGTGAGAACTGCCTCTCTTTTGCTGCTAGAGCAAAATTGGCGGTCTCCAGGCCTTTAGGAGGAAGCAGCTGCAGCCTGCTTAGAGAGAACCTGTATGGTTTGGTTGGTTGGGGGGGGGGGCGGACATCAAACTTGAAAATAGGGTCAAGATTTGCATATTTTCTTTTATGTGGTTGTTTCTATAACACTTTAAAAAGGGGGGAAATTACAATCTAATACACAAAAGAGGCACTAGCAGTATGACTGGAATAGATAGAAAAGGTGAGAAAAAAGGATTCATTCCCTACTACTCTTTTACTATGATCAGTAAAGAATGTGCATAATATGCAAATTAGGCTGCCTGGATTTGAGGAACAGGGATATAGCAACTCTACCTGCGTGTGTTGGTGGTATTTGTCCAGTCAAATGAATCTGGCCCTTTCAATAAATAGACCATATCTAAACCTGTTTAGACCATATCAAGATTGCAAAATGGTGTATTTACTTTCTGCATCCAGTTATGTCAAAGCAAGAGCAGCAAGTGGTGTTGTGACTCACTAGTGACAAGAAGTCATTAGCTTATTTATTAGTTATTAGACAAAGGCCTTTGAAGTGTTAAACAGGCGAAGTGTTAAACAGTCAGGTAATCCTACCTATGGATTAGAAGGTTAAATTGCAAGGATGGAAGACAAAAAACTAATCACGTTAACTTGTTAGAAACAGAGAGAGAGAGAGAGAGAGAGAGAGATGCTGCAATCCTAAACATGCTTCCCTGAGAGTAAATCTCACTGAACTCAGTGGGGCTTACCTCTGAGTAGACATGCCTAGGCTTGTGCTCAAGTTCATAATCTGGCATTAAGTGTTCTTCTAGGCACTGGAGCAAATTGTTCATGAGGCTATTGGCCCAAGTGAACATCCTCATTAGAAAAGCTTTGGCTAGCAGTGGCAAGTTGACTTGATGGAGTCTTTGGTGAATGCTAAGTACAATATACTAATCGTGTATTAGGGCCCAATCCTGTCCAACTTTCCAGGACTGAGGCAGCCAGAATGCAACTCAGAGGTAAGGGAACAAACAGCCCCCTTGGATGAAGCTTCTGTGACTGTCTCCTCACTACAGGATGTCTCCTCACTACAAGTGTAAGGACAAGAGATAAGAGGTCCAAGTGTAAGAATGCCTTTGCTACATTATGATTGTGCTGGTTGTTTGCACCCATGCCTTTTGGTTTGGTGGGTCTAGCTACATTTCATCAGCTGACAGGCAGATGTTTTGGCTGTATGAAAATGATGCAGCTACCTGATTGAGGGTGCAATCCTAACCTGGGGTTAGGCCAGCACAGTTAGGCCAGTAAAGTTTGGCCAGCACAAGGGACACTGTAAAGTATGTTTGGACCACTCTTGGAGTCAGAGAGGCCTGCACACAGACGTGCACCATCCTCCCTGACTCCGAGAGTGGTCCAAACGCGCTTTACGGTGGCCCTGGTGCCGGCCAAACTTTGCTGCTCTAACTGCAGGTTAGGATTGCACTCTGAAAAAGCTACCAAGGCAGTAACTTGCTGTTTTACCAGGGTGGGCAAATTCACCGATGCTTATGACAATATCTTGAGTCATACAACAAGCTACTCACAACCTGCATAATATCTAACTAGGGATCTATTATTAACAGAGGCAACATATTCCCTAAGTAAACAAAGAGTTTTCCCTTGTGGATTAATTTATTATTGTGTACAGCAATAAGTCTGTCATTTTGTGTTGTAATAACTGGAATACTGAAAATTTGCTGATATGCTTCATGAAATGCAATCATTAATTATGCTGGATTGTTGTGTGTTGTGGGGTATGTGCGTGTGTTGTGGTTCTGTCAGTATAGCTTTAACTGAGTGATCTAATACACAGGTTTGCGAATATGTGTTATGTATTAACTCAGATTTCGAGTTTGTGTAGTCCTCAGCGCTCTGCTTAAAACTATGGGCTATGCCCTCGGCCGTTTGCCAAGTGGAGCCAGTTAACACCCAGGCAACAGTGAACATTTAAGGATCAGAAGGCAAACAAAGTTATTTTGTGCTCCAAGCTGAGTGAGGTTCTTTCTGCAGCCATGATAGATATCCATGTGCTCAGGAAATCTTATTTTAAAAGGTAACCCAAACCTTGCCTGGCTGCTTTTGGAAGACTTAAAAACCTAGGCATAAAGAGTGCTATTAATTACTTCTTAGACTTTATTGTTTTCTTCTCTGTAGTTCTAGGAAAGGAATTTTCAATAAAATATCTCATTTCCAGACTTTTCAACTAATCAATGTTTTTATACTGTTTATGCACTTAATTTCAAGGTTTCTGGATATTTTTTTTGGAAGTACCAACTAATTGTAGGGGTACATTCTTTGCTCATGTTTCTTGGAAGCAGAGGCAGATCTAAGGGAGGGCAAAGCTCTA
>JAJKFI010000030.1:10270031-10299489 GCA_029204185.1 Lerista edwardsae
AGGGCTTTCGTTTGAATTCTTTTGATTTGATATGGTAAGTGCGCTGGACTAGTAGCCTTAGTGGGCAAAATGCCCAAGTTCTGGGCACCAGCTCATCCCACATGACTGTCACAATTTCAGTCAATCCATCAGCGAGTGATTAGGATGTCTAACTCTTGCTTTTAGCAGCTGCACAACATACTCAGGCAGGGAACCTTTTCTGTAGTTGATCATGCACGGATGGGAAAAGCTTCCATTGCAGAATTTCCTCCAACCATGAAGCTCTTAAAGGCACATGAACCCCTCCCCCAAAAGCATGTTAGCAGTCCTAGTAACGGAGGGCTCAATCCCATCATCACTGGTGCCCACATCGCATTCGAAGGCCTTGCCACCGCTGGCCTAGCGCCAGGGCCCAGCCCCCAAAGGAGGCCGCGTGGAGCTGGCAGGCGGTAAAGCCCTCTGCCGCCGCCCACACATCCCTTCAAAGTAGGTGGAACTGGGCAAAGGGAGGGTTAGAGTGGGAGATAGGACTGGTGGTGGCCTCCCCAACACAGAGGCCCAACATGTCCCAGTTCAGAGGCCCGCAGGTCTGTGCCAGTGAAATAGCTGGTACAGACTTGAGGTGACCCACAGGTGGCCCTGTGCCCTTACCTGGGGGACAGGGACAAACATCCCCTTCTCCCCAGTGTCTCCAGTGTCTGCCCAGCCCCCCATAGGATGCAGCAGTAGCCATTTGGCTACCACTGCACCTCTGGGGCTCAGGCAGTTTAGGATTGGGCTGTGAGTGTGTTGAAGTTGTGTATTTTCT
Source organism: Lerista edwardsae (assembly GCA_029204185.1). Classification (NCBI taxonomy): domain Eukaryota; kingdom Metazoa; phylum Chordata; class Lepidosauria; order Squamata; family Scincidae; genus Lerista; species Lerista edwardsae. The sequence continues at coordinate 10,270,819 of JAJKFI010000030.1, forward strand.
GCTGAAATGGGAACTGATTAACTCATACTTGCATACCATTGGACACTCAGACTCCTGCTAAGTGGAATATTTGCAGATGCTTCCCACAGCAAACACATAAAGTATGAATAACAGGCACACAACCTTAAATGCCTGCATATATTTGCTTCAGAGCCCGGAATGGCCTGTGGCTCCCCTGTTCGTGCACCTGAATATTTGAGTTGCGCTCCTATTTTTCACACTGTTTGCTGCAGGAAGCCATAGCAAGTACAACTGCCCCAGCGAGAGTGGCGATGCTCCCAAATTGCACCCTGCTTCAATCTTCACTTGAAAGTTAAGAGAATGGAATTTTTAAAAGGTCAACATTACGAAATAGTTCCTAAAACAGACGAGCCACTTTCTTTGCAGAACAGATCCAGGCTTTACGGAGAAGCTTCTGCTGGCGTCTGGGCTGGGTGTCTTTGCATTACATTGGGACCGATTCCCTTTCTGTGCGGATATGATTATTACTGCTGGGATGTTTTTCTTCTGATGGATATGCAGCCTGTGGTTATTTTTATCATTAAATAAAAGCAGGATTTAAACAAAATCAAAAATGAGCATTGTGAAGTTGGTATTTCACAGTCTATTTGTGGCATATTAATGGACTTCACGGAAGCTGCTTGCCCACGTGGAACGATCACTATTGCCCCTTGTTTACTTAATGTTGCCAGATCATAACACAGAGAAACCCAGGAAAACAGTTTTGTTTTTAGGGCTGTCAATTTGCAGCCCTGCATATTTGTGCAAGACAGAGAAGCGCAACTGCCCCTTCTCTGCTACATCTGGAAATTTTAAGATGCATGTGTGTTGTGTCATTGCAGCCTGAAAGTTTTCCTGTTTCAGCTGTTGGAAGAAAAAGCAAAATCTTCTATTTACTTCTACATGTAGCTAGTACACACTTTGGAACACACACACACACACACACACACACACACACACACACACACAGAGCTTTCATATATAAGAGAAATGTGATGCTCTTACAAAGCACAGATTTCCTGGAGGACTTTAAAAAACATTCTTTGTCGGTGGCATTCAAAAAGACAGAGCATTATAAACAGGCTGCTGTGGCAACTATTTATTGTACTTGTCAAGCTGCAGCCTGAATGAACTTTTCCAATCATTTGACAATCCAGACTATTACATGGAAATATTTGATCCGCTGAATATCAAAGGGCTTTTGGACACATTAAGCATAGTTTTCTTGGTTTGGTGCTGTTGGTCATCGGGAGACTGTCACAATGGGCTACTTTTTATTCACTTGTGTGCTGTATGTTCCTGTTTTGGAGGAGAAATGCGGCAATGCTTCCAGCATGTTCTGTGAAAAGATCATTTTATTCAGACCCATAAAGACTTCCCCACTGTTTGTGATGAAAGCCTTTTATGCAAGCTAGGAAGTTACCTAACAGTGCTGACAAGAGGCTTGCACAATCCACCAAATCATACTTTTGAACAGCTCTTGTTTATTTCTTTGGAACCATGTTTGGAAGCATGGAACCATGTTTGGTCTGGAGTATTTAAGGGGCTCCTGCACAAGGCAAACCGGAAACAATGTGTATTTGTAAGATTAGAATGAGAGAATCAGGTTTTCCTTTCTGTCTGAAAACAGGTTTTACGGGTCTTGCCATTAAAGCCCTGTTAAAAGTTTAAGTGCTGGTTGTGCATATAAAATTCAGTTTATTTACCTTTATATATGATGCAGAGCAATATATAACTTGGGGCACAATCCAAATCAACTTTCCAGCATCAAGATAAGGATGCAGCTCTAAGATAAGAGAACAAACATTCCCTTACCTTGAGGATACCTCCATGATTGCCCCCCCAACTGTAGGATGCAGCACATGCCCCACTGGCATAACTATGCCAGTGCTGGAAAGTTGTTAGGATTTGGGCCTTAGTATATATATGTACACATTTTCTCGCATGCATGCTCAAGTCCAAACTGAAATCTGGTTGTACAGTACAGCAATTCTAACACCTGCCTATTCATTTGATTGATGATCCATCAGCAACTCTTCAAAAAGACAGCTGGTTTTTCTGACGATATGCTATTCAGTATACGTTCTTAGGATTTGCCTGTATTCAGCCATAACAAATATAATTGATTTAAGCTGATTTTTCTCATGATTACGTTGTTCAGTATACATTCTTATGTGTCTGTATTCGGCCATAACAAATATAATTGATATAATGTGCTATTTCCTTGCAATGTTTGCATTCCAGACACCAGAACTGGCTGAAACATGTGCAGGGTGGGTTTTGCAAAGCATTCATTCTGTAGGGACAGTGGCTGGCATGGGAGTGAGCCTCTGGCTTGCACATCCTTCCTCGTCAGACATATGACCTGGAATCCAAACTGCAACTAAGGACATAATCCTAATTTTGAATTAGGCCGGCACAGTTAGGCCTGCAAAGTTCGGCTGGCACAAGGGCCACTTTAAAGTGCGTTCAGCCCACTCTCAGTGTCGGGGAGGATGGCGCCTGAGCTGGCCTCTCTGACTCTGAGAGTGGTCCAAACCTATTTTACAGTGTTCGTTGTGCCAATCATCCCATCTCCGCCCCCTGGATGCAAGTCAGGGATAGGACTGCGCTGTCAGTTCCTCAATATTTGGAATAGCCTTTCAGTGAATATGAGATGCTTTTTTTCTTGCAAGGAAGCCAGACCCAATGAAACCTCGTTCACGTATCGAGATTGCACATGCCCTGCTAACTGTGCAAAGATGTATATTTTAGAGTTGTGGCCTTCTATTATATTTAGCAGGGGGAGAATCAGGGCTTCTAAGAGCGGGGCAGGGGGTACATTGTACCTGGGCATGAGGTCAAAAGGGGGGCCTCTCAGTGGCTCTGTGGAGCATTGCTGTCCCTCTTCATCCTAGCACTACATCCTTCCTTCAACCGTTTGGTGATGCTTCCCTTGTGTTTCTTTTTTAACTGTCAGCCCCCTGGGACAGGGAACTTGTCATTCCTTTTGCTATGTAAACCCCATTGTGAACATTTTTGTTGAAAAACTGTATGTGGATATTCTTAATAATAATATCATCAAGACACTGGGCCTACATTGCTTTGCCCCTATGTCTGCAGAACTATAAGTGCACAGGGCACAGTAAGAACGTCGGGTGGTGGGGACTGTTGTTTGTGCAAAATGCTTGTGTTGTGGAGAGCTCTCCATTTCACCAAACCAGCGGTGTTATGCTGCCAGAACGCTGGGCGGGACGTCCGGGTGATCGACAGCCCACCCGTCGCGTTCCAGAGCGTTACGCCATTTGCGTAACATACGCAAGCGGCGTAATTGGTTACGCAAACGGCGTAACGCTCCGGAACACAACGGGCAGGCTGTCGATCACCCGGATGTCCCGCCCAGCGTTCCGGCAGCATAACACCACTGCACCAAACCCCCAATTCCATCAACGTAGAAAAAGCAGATGAATAATGCTTGCCTTCTCTCAGAACCCTTCCAGGTACTCTGCAGCAGAACTCCAAGCTCCAACACCCCTTGGGAACCTCACCTTAGCAGCAACTAGGGCTGCCAGGACAAGACACCCCACACAGGTGAGCAAGAAGAGGGGGCCCATTTCTCCAGCCGTGATTCCTGAACATGTTCCACCCTAAGCATGGCAACGTGTGCAGAGCACTCAAAGGCTCAATGCCACAGAATGTCCTCCTCCTTTCTCTAGCAGAGAAGCTGGGTCTGTCTTCCTTTACTCATGAACCATGTTGTACTGATGTCTCCATCTGTGCAGACAAGCAGAGCCTTGTTGATTGCAACTCAGATAAGCTCCCAGCATGCACTGGGAAGACTGCGTAGGGCATAGCCACAGTTCTTGGGGAAGGAGGGCTCTGCTCTTCTTCTTGGAACTCCTGGCCAACTACTCATTCTTCTTTGCAGGGTTGGAGCCAGGCTACACAGAGCAGAATAAACTGGAAACAGGATAGCAAAGCAACACCCTACATCAGACAGGTGAGTATTATCTCAATAACCATATTGTCTCTCCGGGAAGGCCAGCAGGAGAGTGGAAGTGGGGGGTATGCAGAATAAAAGAGCACCTACCTAGACAGCGATGGGATTCACAAATGGACAAGGGGAACGCTGGGCAGGACTTAGGCGGGACTTCTGCTTGAGTGGCAGCCCGTCCGCAGCGTTCCGCAGCTGTCCTGGCCTTGGGGGGGCTCCCGCTCGCCGCAGGGGACAGGTGAGGGTCGCGCTGGATGCCTGGGCAAGCAGCGGTGGGGCGCACTAACCGGGGGCAGCCCCCCCCCCCCCGAGGCCAGGACAGTTGTGGAACGCTGCGGACGGGCAGCCAATCACGCGGAAGCCCCTCGTTAGTCCCGCCCAGCGTTCCCCTTGTCAATATGTGAATCCCATTGCTGTACCTAGATAGAAACACCCTTTCTTGTATGTTTCCCAGCCTGACACAAGCTCCCAGCCAAAGGCTGTGTTCTACTTGCTACCCCTTATTAATTGCTATCCCCACAACTGTCTTGTCTCTCCACAGGCAACCAAGTAGCCATTGAACACTCCCAGGGGTCACGATGCCCCACAGCCCACCAGTGCCATGCAAAACACAAATGAGGCTTGTTAGCAGCAACGAGCTCTATAGAATTGTCCTCTTCTTCTTTTGTTCCCCCTGCCTGAGCTCCTTTGCCTCTCAGAAGCACGACAGGCAGAAATGTAACAGGTGCAGCAGTCCCCAGCAGGAGGATGCCTTGATGGGAAATGCTGTCCTTGTTACTCTGCTTTTTGTCTTGGAGCTTGCAGAGCTTGAAGCACTCTCGTCCAAACAAACCTATTGGCAGCCTCAGGTTGCTGTGATAGTTTCAAAACTTATTCCAAAACTCATACTTCTCAATAAAACCCTGTGCCTGAGTCAGCTGCCTCTCTGTTCTCTCCTGAGGGTTAGCAGATACTGCATAAATCTTTGCTATGGTAGGCTAGCATTAGGTGGAACAGGCAGGAGTTCACCACCATCACACTCCTCCTGAGCTGAACCTTGTCCATTGCCTTGTCAGAAAGGGTGAGATCTCAAAAATTCAAAGCCCAATCCTAACTTGGGCTCAGGCAGGCAGGTCTGCACTGCATCCAAGCCCAAGGTGGAGACAGGAGCAGCTTAGCACAGGGCAGTAACAAGGAACGGGAATGCTGGGCGGGACTTGGGCAGGACGTCCGCGTGATTGGCAGCCCGCCCGTTTCGTTCCGCGGCTGCCCTGGCCTCGGGGGGGGGGGGCTGCCCCCGGTTTGCGCGCCCCACCGCTGCTCACCCAGGCTCCGGCGTACCCCCCACCCGTCTCCCCTGGCGAGCAGGCACACCCCCCCCGGGGCCAGGGCAGCCGTGGAACAGGACAGGTGGGCAGCCAATCACGCGGAAGTCCCGCGGAAGTCCCGCCCAGCATTCCCGTTCCTTGTTTGTAGATGACACCACTAGGCAGTAAGCCACGGGCAGCCTGGTAGGGCTGCTTGGATTTGCGCCTGCAAAATTGCAGGTGCAAGTCGGAGCCTCCTGCAGCGGTCCTGGGGTGGGGGTTTGCATGTGTTGCTGCTAGGGGGTGGTGATGGTGAGATTGCAGACAAAGAGCACTGGGGAAATAAACGGCAGACTCAGTCAATTAAATGTGGTGGGCTTGTGGGCAGGTGGATGGGAAGAGGTGTGGCTGGATAGAATGAAGAGAGCTGCGAAAGTGAGAGGCATTTTAGGATTATTGAATAGTTTCCGGAGTGCTGCTGAGTTGAGTCACATCCCTAAAGCACCCTTAAATCAATGGGACTCATGCACACACCTAAGCACTTGAGTTCAGAGGGATTGCAAGAGAGCTTGACTTTTTGGCAGTGTTTTTCTTTGCACATCTACAAAGCTGCTATTGTCTAGAGCCTTTTGGAAATAACAGCCACAGAGGCAGCGAAGGTATTGGGCTTGTACCAAATTCATTGGGGCACTTTTCTTGCATCGTGCAGGATCAGTGATGTAGTAACAGAAGCATTTCCCAACTGCAACACTTGAAAAGAAACCGGAAATCTTCCTGAGATGATGTGTTGCCCACAACTTATAATGTATGAGTTAAGCATGTAATTTATTGCATACTGATTCAAAGGCTGGCACCTCTGAAAATATTTTGCTGGACAGATGATCTGTCTCCTTCAAAATGTGGAGATTCTACAAGGCATTTCCCCATATGGGTTGAACATTGGAACAGGTGCATGAAAAGGCTGCAGATCATGGAGATTCAGGATCAAGCCTGATCTGATGGCCCTTTTTGCTGGCGATATTTCAGTATTGCCAGCTACAAGTGTCACAAATGGACCATAAAGCACTTTTGTGGCACCACTGCTGGCACTGGACCTAGTGCCATTCACGCTGAGCCCCAGCACCCCAGAGCTGCTGCTGCGCCACTGACCATGGTAAATGTTACCGCTGGGCTGGCAATACAGCTCTTTGGGGTGGGGGAGGGTATGGGGAAGGTGGGACTGGGCAGGGGAAGGAGTGGGCTTAAGTGGGGGAATGGGGACTGGCAGTAGCCTCCACCATCAGAACCTATGCCCTGCTTCGGGCTGGGCAGTCCGACACGGCGGTACTCCACTCACTGCCAGCAAAATAGACGGTGGAGACTAGCCCAATTATGGGGCCCGGGGGCGTCCCTTGGGGGAAGGGGACAAACGTCCCCTTCTCCCGAGGAGATCCTGGTGGCTGCCGTGGCTCCAGCAGGAAGCAGCAATGACTAATTTTGGCACCTCTACTCCAAATGGATCCTGTGAACTCAGGATTGGGCTTGCCCATCTTCTGTTTTTGCAATATTGTTACCTAGCCTAGATTGGGGCGGGTCTTTAACTGAAATGCATATTTTTAAATCTTGCTGGAGCAGACTGAGGGTCCATCCAACCTATGGCTCTTGTTCTAATTAATGGTGGTCTAACCAGATGCCTCTGGAAAACACACAGGGATGGCCTGAAATAACGTAAATTTTCTCGTTTTGCTTGGCATCTGACAGCCTCAAGTACAACATTTTGATTCAAAATCCACATATGCATAAGTGGTTCCTTGTCACATTATATGGTTCCTTGTCACATTAATGTCATTTTCCAAAGAACTGACTCCAATGTGATATGAATCGGCCCCAAGATATTGCATTTGAAGACAGCCATAAATAGGGGTGTGTGTTTTTAGGGATATTTTTTCCAAAATTTCTTGATTAAAATAGCAAATTGTGGTGTTATGTGTTTTTATTCTACATTCTCATTCAAAGTTATCATTTTTATTAATTTTAAATGCTTTAAAAGTGTACTAGGTAGATGATATAGGTGATACAGTGTCTGCAGCTGCAGTATTATTTCTAATTGGAAAAGTAATATATTTTAATTTCTGGAAAATATCTTAAACACCAAAATGCAGTGTTTTGTGTTTTTATTCAAATATTTTAACCCCCAAAGGCGGTGTTGTATGTTTTTATGTTGTATTTAACAAAAAAAACCACCCCTAGCCAGAACTGAAAGTTGCATAAAATAGAGATATTCCCGTTCATATCAGTCTTCCTTCCATCTGAAATTTGATTTCCCATAATCTGAATATGCTTTTAATGTAATAGGAAATATATTAGCCACAATTGTGTTTAAAACCTGGACACAGAAAAGAATTCAGTGAAATTAAAAGTTGAAGAAATTTGATCTCTTTATCTCTGTTGCTTTTTCCTTTTTTCCATGCCTAGTTTCAGTTCTCCGTTTTTAAAACGTTGGGTCATAAAAAGAGATGGGGGAAGGTAGAGTTGCAGAGTCTTCTTAATTGGTCACAGGAAGTTTTCTTTATGTTTGGGCACAATGATCTATTTATCAGCAACTGCTCTTCTGTAGTAGGAACTAGTGTCCCTTCATGTCATGCTGCCTGAATAATGCCTCTTGAGGATGTGAACACAATAATAGCGGCCCAGGCAGGCTCAATGAGGATATAAATAGCCTTCTACCAGACTGAAAGGCTGAATCCATCAGTTGCAGTGGTGTAGGTGGGTGGGTAAAAGCACCTCCCATAGAGTATAATGGTAACCTGGTACACAGAGGTCCTATTTCTCAGATTACGTCACTCCACAAAGCTTTTGTTCCCCAACCTAAATTAATTTCCCTGCCAAGTAGAGTGGAGTGCAATAAGCTCTTGGCAAACTTGAAGTGACTGACGGAACTAAAATTTGTATTCAATTACTCCTCTTATGCTTCCACCTTAGTATCGGCAACAATTTTTTCCCCACTTGACTTCATGGATGTTGATAATTGAATGAACATTAGGCACTTCTAATGGGGAATCTTCAGTTAAAAGTTATTTGATGAATTATTTGTACCTGTTTCTTTCAAAAAGTCAGCTGTTTTATCCATGCGTATTACTAATCCGTTCTTCATATTAACTAATGGGTAACTTAGTTAACTTTGTTAACTCAGTTAACTTAGTTAGCTTACATAACTTTGGAATTGAATGGGTGGTCAATAACGCTGAAATGTGCAGTCAATAATGTCCTGAATTTAGAGTACTCTGTTTAATGTCATATTAGCTCAATTTTTTATTTGATTTGATGAATTTATTTCCTGCCTTTCCCATTCTGAAACAAATGCCCAAGGTGGCTTAAAGGTAAAGGTTTCCCCACGACCGAATGGTCTAGTTGTGACCAACTGTAGGGGGCAGTGCTCATTTCCGTTTCTAAGCCAAAGAGCCAGCATTTGTCTAAGGACAGGTTTCCATGATCATGTGGCTGGCATTACTATACTCCAAGGCACATGGACCGCCATTACCTTCCCACCGAAGTGGTACCTATTTATCTACTCGCATTTTTACGTGCTTTCAAACTGCTAGCTTGGCAGGAGCTGGGACAAGCGACAGGAACTCGCTCTGTTGCGTGGTCTCGAACTGCCAACCTTCTGGTCAGCAAGCTTAGCAGCAGCGGGTTAACCTGCATCGCCACCACATCCTTTAAGGTGGCTTACAGAGCTACATAATAACAGAAACATAAATAACTGGTTTTCAAATGTCAGAAATTCTGGATATGCAAAACTTTTTAAAAATGACAGTAGCTTTCAGCACAATTTTCATTTCACTCCTAAGTATTTACTTAGGAGCAAGTTCTATTTTGTTCAGTAGGGCTTACTTCCTAGTAAGTGTATTTAAGATTGCAGTCTTTGTTGAGGCCACGGCTGGGGCGAGTAGCAGTGAACCTCTTTTTTGGCACTGGGCCTATGAAAGTCGATGTTTGGCATTATTTTTAAACAAAATACACTTTGCTTGTGAAAACTCAGGTGAAATGCGCCTTAGGGAAGTTTTTGTGAAGGAGACATGACATGAAATCAAACAAAACCTGCCAGGTCTATTACTTTCCTGTAAACCAGTGGTTCCCAAACTGTTTTAGCACCAGAAATCCACTTTATAAAATGACACTATTAAAACCATTTTTTAATCTCAGGGCACACTGGTCAAGGCACACCATTAGCTTTTTGACAATTGACAAGGCACACCGCGCTGCTCCCCAGTGGTCTTACTAATGAGGAAAATCAGTAGAGTTGGCAAAAATGCTAAGAACTAGAGCAATGCTCTTCAAATGGTGGGGCGTAACCCACCATAGATGACCCAAAAGGGCCATTTCTCCTTGAGGGAAGTAGCCCAGGAATGGGTGCCCTGACAGCACCAAAGTGATCTTGGCACCACAGGGACCCAGAGATGTGTAAAGGTACCTTGGGGGATTGTAAAGCCTCCCGGAGGGTCCTGGAGGTTCACATACCCCTCCGCGTGCCTCCCCTCTGCAGAAGTCAGCTTCAATTTGCAATTGATCAAACACTGGAAGTGAGTCCCAAACTGGCTAATGACTTAACCCAGTGGTTCCCAAACTTTTTCGACCCACGGCTCCCTCGACCTACCGAGTCATTGGCTGTGGTTCCCCATTAGGGCTACAATCATATATGCAGTATAGGGTGGGAATATGATTGAGACATACAAAATTATGCATGGAAGGGATAGAGTTGATAGAGGGATGTTCTTTTCCCTCTCTCAAAACACCAGAACCAGGGGACATCTGCTAAAACTGAGGGTTGGGAGAGTTAAAACAGATAAAAGGAAGTACTTTTTTACTCAGCGGGTAGTTAATCTGTGGAACTCTTTGCCACAGGAGGTGGTGATGGCATCTGGTCTTGATGCCTTTAAGAAGGGATTGGACGGATTTCTGGAGGAAAGGTCCATCGTGGGCTATAGGCAATGATAGATTGTGCAACCTCCTTACAAAGGTGGTGGGCTACTGGTACCAGGTGCAAGGGAGTGGCAACAGGATGCATCTTGTTGTCTCATGCCTCCCTGGGGCACCTGGTGGGCCGCTGTGAGATACAGGAGGCTGGACTGGATGGGCCTTTGGCCTGATCCAGCAGGGCTCTTCTTATGTTCTTATGTTCTTATGAGGATTCTGCAGCTCTCCTGGCTGGTTTCTGCAGCTCCCTGGGGAGCCACAGCTCACAGTTTGGGAACCACGGACCTAACAGTATACTCTTATGCATGCTTTGTGGAAGTCATCCCTATTGAACAATATGAAATTTATGTCTGAGTAAATCTGCCTGGGATTACCGTAAATGTGTTTGGACATTTTCTTAAATACTAAAATGGACAGTCATGACATTTCACAGCAAGGTGTGTGTGTGTGCGTGTGTGTGCGCCTTCATCTGCTTCCCCCTTTCCTCTCACTTCATACTCAATCCCTCTTAATCCCTGTCGACCCAGCTCTTCCTTTGTCCCGCAAGTTAACTTTCAGCCTGTTTGTTTTCTTCTTCACCCTGATCCTAATACTTCCTCCAGCACACCCCTTTCATTCTGAACCTTTCTGTTTCTCTGCTTCTGTGGGCCATAACTACATGTGAAGCGTGTGAATGGGGCTGGTGTGTTTGATTTTTAAAACTAAGAATAGCTGCAGGGGCTCAGTCGGGATTGGGACCGCAGTAGGGATAAAGAGTTAAGGCCCCTTTCTCCTGCCATGGTCCTTAGTCCCTCTTCTCCATGACTGCAGTGGCGTTCCTGGGGTGGTGGTGGAGCAGAATGCGAAGTTTTGCAGGAGCCTGAGCTCCTGTGTAATGTGGCTGTTGCCTCCGGAGCCATTTGGACATGGAGAGATGGCTTGGAGGTTTTGCTCTCCAAAATGCAAATAGCTCTGAAGGCGAGGGGGAGGGGCTGCATTACACAGGAGCTCAGGCTCCTGCAAAACTTTGCATTTTGCTCCCCCCATTAGAATGCCACTGCATGGCTGCTATTCAAATTGAAAAAAAAAAAAAGCATGTTAACCCTCCCCTCCCCCGCAACGCAGACTTCATGTAATGTGTGATTGGGCACTCTGGCTTCCACCACCTCATCTCACCCTTCACGCCTATTCACCTCACCTCATCTAGGTGGCACCTGGCTGTCGATCTGCACAGCAGGAGGGGCAGCTTCCTTGCAAGTCAAGCCCCTAGCAAGGAAGACATACATTTGCTTTGTGGCAACTCTGCCGTAGAGCAATCCAGGCATCTGGGAAGGATTTTCTCCCCTTCTGCTTTGAAACATGAGCGTGTGGCTCTTTTACCAGTATCGTGTTCCCAGAATACCTTGGAAGATGAGCCTGAGCATTCTCAGAACTAGTCTGCAGCCATGGCTGGTATCAGGCAGCTGGCAAGTCCATGTCACTTTATAAGTTTTCTCTCTTGGGTGGGCGTTTTATAACATGAGCATGTAAGAAAAGGCTGTTGAACCAGGCTAAAGGCCCATTTAGTCCAGGATTCTGTTCCCCACAGCTGCCTTTGGGAAGTCCATAAGCAGACAAGAAAAGCATGCTCCTCCTCTTCCATTGCTCCCCAGCAACTGATATTCAGGGCCCAATCCTAACCTGAAGTTAGGCCAGCAAAGTTTGGCTGGCACAAGGGCCACCGTAAAGCGTGTTTGGACCACTCTCGCAGTCAGGGAGGACAGCGCACAGCTGTGTGCTGGCCTCTCTGACTTTGAGAGTGGTCCAAACAGAATTTACGGCGTCCCTTGTGCCAGCCAAACTTTGCTGGCTTAACTGGGCCAGCCTAACTCCAGGTTAGGATTGCGCCCTGAATGATCTGATTCTAGTATTGTCTCCATCCATTCTGTTTCTATCCACTCTCTTCACTCAGCAGATTTATAAGAGTAGCAGTGAATCCTTTTCTTGGCACTGGGCCTGAAAGTCGTTGATGCTTGGCATTTTTAAACAAAATACACTTTGCTTGCAAAAACCAGGTGAAATGCACCTTAGGGGAGATTTTGTAAAGAAGACATGAAGGAACATCAAACAATACCTGCCAGATCTATTACTTTCCTGTAAACCAGTGGTTCCCAAATGTTTTAGCACTTTATAAAATAAGCACCCACCTAGATTTGGGTCTATTTCATCAGCCGCTCAAGCCTCTGTTTTTATCTTTCTTACTATTTTTTTTTGGGGGGGGGAGGGCTACCTTCTCATGTGTTTCGTGTTCGTTGTGAAACTCAACACCATACATAATTTTATAAGATGGGAATCATGTTCCCCCCATCACCTTTTTTTCCCATGTTAAAAAGTTCCAGATGTTGATGTTGCAAGGAAGATGCTCTACCCTCTGATCAATTTGATCACCCATTTTTGTGTATTTTCCAGCTCTACACTAGCCCTCTAGAGGTGTGGCAATCAGAACTGAATGCAATATTCTAGATGTGGCTGCATGATAGAGTTATACAGGAACACACCTATATTTCTGCAGAGTTCTAGAGCTTGAGGATTATATGAAGCCTAGAGTCAACAATATTCGACCAGAGGAAGTAGTTAATCTGATCATTGCTGTCAGTTTGGTTATTTTGTTGTACCTTGTGGGCACATTTTCATTCATTCATTTATTTATTTATTTCAAACAACCTTGTGGGCCCATTTTCCACATCATATAAAGCCCCCAACAAAAAAAAGTTACAAGGTTGGCTCTGAAGTTTGCTTAGATAATCGGGATGTAAATGACCAAAGCAAAACAAATTTGGAGATGGTAGACCAGATCTGAAAGTAGTAAGAGGTCAGATCAGCAATGAACAAGTCATTTACCACTCAACACAATTGCCAGATCTAGAATTGAACCAATTCCAATGTGAATTAGGCAAACCTTCTGCTGTGGACAGCCTAGTTCTTGGCAAGACACTGTCTCCCAGCTTCTTGGTCTCCATATGTAAAATGGGAATAGAGATGACATTCCACAAGGTTGTATGAAGGCAAATACAAAAAAGTTTCAAATGCACTCTGCAAATACTTGATTATGGTGGTGGTGATTCATGTAAATTGTCAGTATCTGTGGAAAAACTTCACAATGTGTTTTCTTAATGTGTTTCATCTTTAGACACACAGAGCATTCAATATAATATGCCTTGTTTCCTGTCACATTTTTGTAATCATTTCACACACTACTTCAGTCTGTAATCCTCCTCATTCTTTGTCACATGCACATTAAACCTTCTTTAAATCAGAGACTTAAAATGTTAAAATGCGCTTTTCCATTTGTTGCTATACTTCTGACCATCAACCTCAAACAGCTCCTAATAGCTCTTTGTCCCACATTAATCTGGAATTTGTTTTCCAAGCTTTTCTGTTTAATAACATCTACCCATGAGCCTCCCATACTTTATAATGTCAGCATTGAATTTCATCTTGTATTATTCACCTGGGAGTAAGGTAACAGGTTGCAAAATAGTGTCAATACAACTTTTTAGAACTGGTGTCTATAAATGGTCTGTGGGAGCAATCCTAACCTGGATTTAGGCCTGCACAGTTGGGCCAACAAAGTTTGGCTGGAAGAAGGGCTGCCGTAAAGCGCATTTGGACCACTCTCGGGAGTCAGGGAGGATGGTGCATATCTGTGTGTTGGCCTCTCTGACTCCAAGAGTGGTCCAAACATACTTTACGGTGTCCTTTGTGTTGGCCAAACTTTGCTGGCCTAACTGTGCCGGGCTAACTCTGGATTAGGATTGCGCCCTGTATTTCTGTCTCTTTGGCCCTGTGCAGATAACAGTATTTTTCACATTTCTTAACTATGGTTAAGCAGTTGGGAACCAGCTATGAGATCACATGACCCTTCTTCGTCTCCCTGTGGCAATGCAGTGGCACTGGTGCAGGTTCCACTGCATCCCGTGAGGGATTTTCAACTGCTGTAGGTCACCTGGGGATAAGGGGGCATTTGTCCCTTTACCCTTGAATAAGCTCAATCCTGGCACCAGTCTGCGTTGACCTAGAAAGGCAGATCAGGTCCAGGAAGGGGTTGAGATTTGGTGTGCGCTGCCCCCCTCAAGGGCCTGATTCTCCCCGCATCACTGCCCTGTTCTGCCCACCCTTCCCTCTATTCCACTCACCCCTTCCTGTTTAACCCTCTTCCCGTCTCTCTCCTCAGTTTGAACTAAGTGGGACTTGAAAATTATGACTGAAAACCGACAGAATTTTACAGTATTATCTGTCATTCTTTCCAGTTTTAAAAAGAACAGGTGGGCCCGAGCATCCACTGATTTGGTATCCATGGTTTCAGTTATCCACAGATGCCATGGATACTGGGACTCCGAAAGATAGGGGACCATTAAATGAATCTCTTTTACCCTGTTGCAGCAAAACCACTGATGTTCCCCTATCTTTAAAAAGGCGTTCTCAGTATCCACGGTTTCAGGTATCTACAGTGAGGTCCGGAACAGGACCCAGCGGATGTTGGGACATGCCTGTACAGCTGTAGCTCCCATGATTTTGTACCGCAAAAACTGGCACTATATGGACTATTTAACACCCTGGACTTGAGTGGAGGTGGGCGGATTTCTGGAAGTTCGTAAGAATCCATTGTATTGAGAGTCATTAAATTAAAAGCTCACAATGCGGCAATGGATGTGGGCGACTTTTCCAAACCGCGCCCACAACGCTTAAGGCCGGCCAGCGTATCTCCCTTGTATCTCCCGCGCTGCTTGTGTTATTGTAACGATCGTGAATGTCGAAGGGCGCCTAAGAACCGTCCTTTGTCTCCTGCAGAATCGGAGGGTTTGCCCCAGTGCATCTCGGGCTGCCCTCTCCCCTCCCCGCTTCCTGGGTCAACTTTTGTTGTGTTTAGATCAAGGGCTGCGAAGGGTGAAGAGGCCAGAACAGGGCGGGGGGGGGGGCCTGTGGCGGCGGCGGCGACACAGCTGTGCCCCCGCTCCAACGAGGCAGAACGGGGTGCAGGACCAAGTGGTGGGAAAGCCCTTCGGCCCCGCCTCTCGCCCAGGGGCGCCGCCGCGTGCACCCTCGGCACGCCACGCGGGGCAGTCCCCGGCCGCTGCGCTCTCCGCAGACGCGGGGCTCTCCTTCTCCCTCTTCAAAGCGTCTTTGCCACGCCTCCCCTCCTCTTATCCGCGTGCGGCTCTCCCCTCCCCTCTGTTCCGGTCGCTGCTACCATAGTGATGTGTGGAAGCCATGGAGTTGGTGGAAGCCGCTTAGCCCGTGCCCAGGGGAGCAGCCGCCTTGCGACGGGAGAGGTGCGCGCGCGCCTGTGTGGTTTCTGCTCCTCCTCCGTCCTCCTGGGCAGGGGTGCGTAAGGCGGGGGGGTGAGCGCGCGGGACCGGGGCTGCTTCGCCTCCTCCTCCTCCCGACTCCCGCTGAGCTCTGCTGTCCAGCGCAGGCAGGCAGAACTTCTATTCTGCCCTTTCCAGGTAACGGCTGCTCGGACTTGGGGAGGGCGACCGCATGGGAGCGGCTTCCTTCGCCAACTGAGGCCACCCGCTCCGCTCGTTCCCTGGGATCAGAGAGAGGAACTGCAGAGCCTGGCAGGTGCCTCCGTGCTGCTGCTGGGGACAAAAGTTGAGCCAAAGTGGACTTTGGAGGCAAGGAGGAGGAGCAGGAAAAAAGGGGGACAGTTCTGTGGGAAGGAGATGCTTGGGAAGCTTTTCGGTTGCAGTGCTTCAGTGCATTCGGGTTTTATGGCATTTCTCCCCCCCCTGTTATTTTTAGAGGTATAAGTATTAGAATAGCCACCATCTTAAATTATAATGCAGTATCTTAAGTTAAAGCTGTTTTTCTCCCTTTCCACAACTTCTGATCTTCTTTACGTTTTACCCTTTTGAAATGTGCAGCTTAGGAACCATTGCGATGCTTCCGTTCCTCGTCGACTCCATCTATATTCCCTTTGCTCCCCCTTTTTCTTTGAAAAAAGAATCTGAAGTAGAGGAGTGTGGACTGGAGGAAATACTTGAATCTGCAGCCTCTTAAGAGTGATCTGAAATATTGTCCCAGATCCATTAAAAACAGCTTCTTGTAAATGTTTAAACTTAAGCATGCCGTAGCATGAGCTAATTACGCCTGTTGTAGCAGGGAGGTCTAAGCTGTGAGCCTCTGAAGAGGGTAGCAGGAGGGAGAGGTAAAAATGAAAGAGAGATGTTCAGCATCTCATGGAAACCCTCACGATCCTACACACACTTTAGGGAAGTGTGCTTAAACACGACCCCTAAATGTGCAGGGAGTAAGCCCAATGGAACGTACTTTGGTATAGATAGAATTGCTCTGTAAAACGGTGGAAATTCTCACTGTTACACATGCTTTAAATAGAATCAAATCCATATATAAGGAGAAGCGTGGACCATCAAAGCTGGGACACCTTAAGAGGGAAGGCTGTGAAGGATTTCTAGATTAATATATCAAGTGTATGCACCAGATACTGCTTTATGCAGTGTCTTTTTCTTGTAATAAAAGCAAGATGGAAAAGCTTAATGGGTATTTGAATTTCTGGGACTCAGTTGAGAAAGTGAATTTGTTCCTTGTTATTATGGATTAGAGGGAGCTTCATTTTTCAACTAGGATGTCTCTTTTTCACCCCTCACCTCATTAATATTAGCTAACTGCTGGGCTATAGGGATTGTATTACTCAGAGCCTGTGAACTGTCTTCCTGCTTTTTTTGGGTTGCCTCTTCGTAAAAGGGGACTGTTCTTACAAATTGGCTCATGAAATCCACATGATCAAAGGGGTGCCTTCCAATGAGGAGCGGTAGATGCTTTGATCCAGCAACTGTGATGGGATGCTTAAAAGAGCTTGATGTGGAGTAAAGTTTCCTGCATCTACCCTACAGTGGACTGTGTGCTCAGTGATCTCTTCCTGGATCAGGTGTGCATGAAATTAACGGAAGATGGATGCACTTGGCTCTTACAGCTCTAAATCTGGGCTTTCTGGACCCCAATAAGGCAGATAGCGTCAAATATCTGCTCTGCAGGTATGAAGATTTCTGTGTCAAAGCAGCATGCAACCTGCACAAAAATCTGTGGGCTCAGGACCAAAGTATAACAGATAGGTCCTCTAACCCAGCAGTCCAGCTATAGTGACATCATATGGTTAAGGAAATCCATTAGGAGCCTCCAATGGATCTTGACAACAGGAAAAATGCCATTTGTGTATCCCCCCTCACATCTCTTCAGATTTTGCCTAGTATCACTATGTGTTTTACCTTGTGTTTTACCAAAGAACTCATGGTGGCAAATATGGTTCTTCACATCACCACCATTTAATCCTTCCAACAACCTCGTAAGGTAGGTTAGAATAATACTGGTAAGATCATTTAGTGAGCTTCATGGCTGAGCAGGGATTTGAAGTATCATCTCCTTGATTCTTCACTGACTTTCTGTCCACTATACCACACTTTCAGCATCCAAACCAGAAATAAATACATGCTTATCATATAATTCTTTTAGGCCAGCAAAGATTGGCTGGAACAAGGGCTACCGTAAAGCATGTTTGGACCACTCTCAGAGTCAAGGAGGATGGTGCACATCTGTGTGCTGGTCTCTCTGACTCCAAGAATGGTCCAAATATACTTTACAGTGGCCCTTGTGCCAACCAAACTTTGCTGGCCTAACTGCGCCAGCCTAATTCCAGGTTAGGATTGTGCCCTTAATAGTTAGGTTCATGTTGGTGCCATTCTCAAAATCTTTCTCAGCTCCATGAGAGAGGTTTGTTTAAGAATGTCTTGTGTTTTATACAAAGCCTCCCTCTTCACTGTGTAGAAAAATTCTAAATACTGGCTTTGTTTCCTTGGTGCAGGCAGTGCAGACTACTGGAGAGCTAAATTCACACAATAGATGTGAAAACAACAACTCGAAAAGATGCACAACTAACGAAGGGCTTCGGTTTGAAAAGGATGAAGAAGACAAGGTTTTGGATGTGAGCCACAATGCCCTAAATCCTCATGCTCACAACAGTGAAAGCATGACAACGTATCAGAATGGCTGTGGCAACAGCACCTCTGGTACCTGTGTAGTAATGGATAACAAAGAATCGAGAAACAACACTACCTCATTATGTCACAATGGAGGATGTGACCCAAGTAGCAGCTATGAAGAGGAAGGCCAGGACGATAAAGCCAGCCCTTCCAAAATCATGCGGTTTTTTTCTACGCCTCGGAAAAGATCCGGCTCCAATGTGGAAAGGCCGCGTTCTCTGATAGTTATGGGGAACCCCACCACGTGGAATGCTTTGTCTTCCCTTCGAAAAATGGGATCTTTCAAGAAGTTAAAGTCCTCCGTTCTCCAAGGAATCCAAGCCAAGGAAGACATGGACCACTTAAATGACAGCACACTGGAGATCAGAAAGCGAGTCCCAAACAGCACAGTGGCAAGAGTTCAAGCAAACAGGTATTCTTATTCAGGGCCTTTACAAGACTCGCATAGCACAGCAGATACCATTTTGACTTCTGATAACTCGGACGGAGAGGAGAGCGATGATGCTTTCCTTAGGAACACTCGTCGGTCTCGCAGCATCAGGCGTGCCTATGGGATTGGTCGTATAAATTTATTAGATACAGATAAAATTCAAGACCATCAGAACAGTACCAGGCCAGTATCCCCCGTCATCCAGGAATCCCAGACATGTGGAATCGTTGTGACGGATTCCGAGACCAACAAGGTTATCTACAGGAGAAGCAAAAGTACCGATAACCTGAACTTTTTGAAAAAGAGCTCTTTCAAAAGGAAGTCCACCTCAAACCTCACTGACCTCAGAGTCGCCAGCGATTCGCAAACGCCGCCAAGGACCACGAGCACATCGTCCATGGATTCGGATAAAACCAACAGGAACTCGGAGCGGAGATCAAAACGTTGGAAGAGCCCAATTAGAGCCAGGGATTTTGACAGGGTTTTGAAACTTGTCAGCAATGTGGCTGATGTCACGTTGAAGAAAGACAGTCCTAAGAAGGAAACGTTCCCATCCAACGAGCAGAACCAGAGGACAAGACCAAACAGCAGGCTTCACGATGATTATTCACGGAGGGTTTCTAGCAGCACTGAAAACGACAGGCGGAGATGCCTACCTCCCAAGTGTAGCCCAGACTCTGCCGTCTCCAAAACTAGTCTCCAGAGTTGTGGGGACAATGCTGTTGGGACTGCCGTCTTAGCCCATGATGCCAATAGCCTCAGAATATCGTCCTGCGACTACCCAGATTCGTTGTGTTCATCATCTCCGCTTAAGGACCTTGACCCAAGCCCTAACGAAGTGTTCTTGGAAGACTTGGAAGAACCCCAAAATTCCAGCCGGTTTACATGCAGCACTGAGAATCCCAGCATCCCTGCTAGACCTGTCGTCCCCAAGCCTCAGAGCCCTTGTGCTGAAAATGTCAAGTGCAGTATGAATTCCCGCTGTCCCGACCGGTGCAGCACCTTGTCACTCAGCTCAATGGAGAGTGAGGAGAGAGGGGAGGGGCATTCCGCCAAGCTGGGCAGGAGCCCTGTGTGCTTCCAGGACTCTGTGCAAGCCGTGTTCTACGACGACGGGAACGAAGACAGCGGCATCAGCAGCCACTCTCAGCTGAGTCTCAATTTAGCCCCGAGTGCTGATGAAAAGAAGGAAGAGGTAAGAAGGGAAAGCACACCTCCTTTCAGTAAGGGCAGCCATTAACACCCCACTTTCCAGCTAAAATGAGCACAGGCTAGTACTCAGATATACTGGCAGATGGCTCAGCTCAGTTGGCTGTGGGTGCCTGGTTCTTATCCTTCATAAAGAATTGAGGTTTGAAGGTGGTCTCAAGTCATCGTTCCTCCTGTGTGAACGTTAACAAAGAAAGCCTGGGAAGGGAGACTGCTTGTGTGTGTTTTCAAGGGCAGGTTCACTGCATTCCCTTGTGACTCGATCAAGAATAAGCAGGATCCTGTTAGAGGACAGTTCTTGGCTGGGGCCCTGACAAGGAACACTAAGTGCAAGCACATGGCATTGATGGTGGTGAGCTGGTGGATGACCTTGGGGTCCCCAAACACGTTCCGGTTTCTCTGATGATAGGTGCAAGATGGGTGTTGCTGTTTCAGTTTTGCTGGGCTTGAACGGCAGTGCCTTGTTAGTGAATTATTCAAAGAGGCATCATCAGAGGCTTGTTTCAAAGGGAATCTGCTCTTGTAGTCAGTAAAATGACAGCAGGAGACGTGGTGTGATAACAATAACATTGTCATGGATGGAATTTTTTTCCCATGTTAACATTTTAGGTGCTGTCTACCTCTCCAGTTCCTTTCTCAGCTGCTCTAGTCTATGTTCTCTTTATTAATTTTTTTGATAATCTTACTTTTTTTTTCAAATGTAAGTTTCTGGTCGTTGCAGTCAATATCTTTAAAACCTTGCTTGGTGAAAGTTTAAAACCAGTAGTAAACTGAGAGGCCCACAGAAGGTTTAATTGCACCACTGCTGTCCCGTTTGCCCTGCGATAAAAGCATGGATCAAGCCAAGGGTCCATCTAGTCTCACATCGACCCACCAGATGCTTCAGGCTTCAGTCCTATCCACACTTACCTGGTAGTAAGCCCTATTGACTATAATGAGACTTACTTCTGAGTAGACATGCATAGGATTGGGCTCTCAGGAAGCACACGAGATATCAAGATACCCGCATCCAGAGGCGGAGGAAGGGTGTAGCCCGGGGTGGCGCGAGCCACGAGCGCCGGCAGCAGCAGGGCGCCATTGTGCGGAGTCCGTGGACTAACCTGCGTACTGTTTGGCCTTCCCGCCCTCCCTGGCGTCCGTTCCGCTCCAAAATGGAGCTATTCTGGGTGCAGGGAGGCATGGCTGGGCGACACACGGGGGCAGGGCGACATGCTGGGGGGCGGTTTCGTCGCCCTGCCATGGGTGCACTCGGGGCTTCGTTCGTCCCTGCCTGCATCCTGTTGCTATTGCATCTGGCGTTCTCAGGTAGCCTACTTCTAAAACCAAGAGTTTGCACATTCCCATCATAGCTTGTAACCTTGATGGGTTTTTCTTCCAGAAATCTGTCCAATCCCCTTTTAAAGGCACGCAGGCCAGACACTAGCACTACATCCTATGGCAAGGAGTTCCACAGGTTAATTACACGCTGGGTAAAGAAATATTTTTTCTTGTCTGTTCTAACTCTCCTTGCACTCAATTTTAGTGGATGCCTCCTGGTTCTGGTATTGTTAAGAGGGAAAAGAACATTCCTCTATCCACTCTCTCCATCCCCTGCATAATTTTGTATGTCTCAAACCAGAGGGCCTGCACTATATCCAGCACAAGCTGCAAGCATTCAGCACCTTCCCCAGGGCAAGAGGATGTTCACACCCTTGCCCCAGGGGAGGCTCCAGCCTCTCCTATGTGCTTCTCAGATCTTCGCCTGCTGTATAGCAGGCGCAGAGCTAAGGACACCGTGTGGCCCAAATCGGGGGCTGTGTGGCCTGGGGACAGAGGCTTGGATGCGGCCTAATGGCGGCATCCCAGCTCCACCTCCAACTCCGGTTTGGCACGCTTCCTGGGCCACCCATCCCCACCCAGTTCTTCCCTCCCCCCACCCAGAACCACTCTTGTGCCAGCCGAGTTCGGCCGTGGGCTGGCACCGTTGGGCCGACGCTGCTTCTAGGCGCTTTTAGAATTTGACGCGTTTAGGATTGCACCCTCAGTCATGCTCCCCTTTTTTCTAGACTGAAGAGCTCCAAACCCCGTACCCTTTCCTCATAAGGGAGGCACCCCAGCCCAGTAATCATTTTGGGCTCTCTCTTCTGCACCTTTTCCAGTCCCACTATATCCTTTTTGAGATGTGGTGACCAGAACAGGGCACAGTACTCCAGATGTGGCCTTACCATTGGTTTGTACAGTGGCATAATAATGTTGGCTCTTTTATTCTCAGTCCCTTTTTTCAATGATCCTGAGCATGGAATTGGCCTTCTTCACTGCTGCTGCACACTGGGACAGTGCTTTCGTCAAGATGTCCACCATCCCTCCAAGATCTCTCCCCTGGTCTGTCACCGATAGCTCAGAACCAATTAGTGCAGCGGTTCCCGTGCTTTCTAGCACAGCGATCCACCTTGTCCTTCACAGTGGGTTGGGACCAGCTGCTCCCTGCTGCACCACAAAGCCTCATTGGAAGCTTCTGGAGGCTGCTTCTAGGTCATGTTGAGCCTGCGCCCCTCTCCATTGGCCTCTGCGGGCCCTAGAATGCCTGTGAAAGCAACCTGCGATTCAACTAGAAGCTGTGAGCGAAGTGGATGTCTTGTTTCCTTAAGGCATCATTAAGGCATTCTGAGGCCCAACCAAAGGAAGCAGATGCAGCAGAATTGAGAAAAGCCCCAGAACAAGGAGGCTGATGTCAGTCAGACAATAAAAGACCAAGCAGAGCCGGACCGGGCTCTGACGGTCCTTGGGGTGGGGCAATGTCCCTGCATCACTGCACCCCTAGTGCCACCCTCGCCCACCCTAGTGCCACCCTTGCCACATCCACAGTGTCCAGAATTGCTCCTTTTAGGAGCTCCTTTTAGGAGCAACTCAGGACATAAGGGAGGTAGGGCGGATGATACAAGGTGGCAGCCCCGGCACCTCTCCACAAACGGCACCCAGGGCAGCTGCCACGTGCCGCCCCACAAACAGTCCGACCCTGAGACCAAGTGGTCTGTACCTGTAGTATGACTTGGTGCAGCTTCATGTGAATACAGTGTTTTGCAGTGGTGCAGAGCCCTCTCGTGTGTCAGGTTTTCTGGACTGTGGTCCTTTTTGTTTCCACAGGTATTCACTGAAAACGAATTGGATTTTGGGTCTCCATGAGTACTAGAAACATTTTTACTGAAAGCTGAGAAGCTTTGTGCTCCTAATTCTAGAGCAGTGGCCTCCAAACTGGAGACTGCTGCTGCAGGGAAAATCTTCCCCGTCGCGAACGGCGCTTTGTGTTCCACCAGGGAAGCCATGAACGACCCCACCTACAGCGCCCCGGGGTCGTCATGGCCAGCTGCCCACGTCCGGAATGCCAGGTGCACACTTGCTGTGGCAGCAGCCCCCAGAAGTGGCTGGCCATGCTGACCCCCGGGAGCTGTAGTTGGGGTATTCACGGCTTTCCCTGTGGAACACAAAGTGCTGCTCATGCTGGGGAAGGATCAGGGAGACACCGGATCCGGCCCATGGTCTGGATTTGGAGTCCCCTGTTCTAGAGCAATGTGTAGATCTGTTCAGGCACCTGAGAACACACAATAGTCGTGGAACTGGTCTTGAGTAGCAGGGACATAATGATAGTGTGAATTCATGCTTTGAAGCAGATAAGAAAGTATGCGAAACTATGCTCCGCTGGACTTTTTCTGTCAGATACATATTCTGGAAGCAAGCCACCAGGCAACAAATTTGATGGAATAATCTGTTCATGGTCTCAGTCTGCCATCTAGTGATGAGATGTGATACCGCCAGACTTGTTGTGCAAATGTGTCCGGTCTGAGTTTTGGCTTAGAATATTATTGAGTCATGTCCTGACTTTTGAAGTCACCCCACTTCCTTAGGCATACACTTATTGGGGATTTGAACTTTGGCTTTCTATGAATAGCAGAAACTCCAGTGTAGCATTTCGAAACTTAAGTTCCTAAATCAGCTTTATTATATGTAGTATAGGGTTGTTGTTGTTGTTCAGTCGCTAAGTCATGTCCGACTCTTTGTGACCCCATGGACCACAGCATGCCAGGCCTCCCTGTTCTCCACTAGTTTCTGCATTCGCCCAATTTCATGTCCATTGCTTTGGTGACACTGTCTAACCATCTCATCCTCTGCCACCTCTTCTCCTTTTGCCTGCAATCTTTCCCAGCATGAGGGTCTTTTTTAAAGAGTCCTCATGAGGTGGCCAAAGTATTTGAGCTTCAGCTTCAGGATTTGTCCTTCCACGGAGCAATCAGGCTTGACTTCCTGTAGGACTGACCGACTGAATCTCCTTGCAGTCCAGGGGACTCTCAAGAGTCTTCTCCAACACCATAATTAAAAAGCATGCATTTTTCGGTGCTCCGCCTTCCTTATGGTCCAGCTCTCACAGCCATACATGACTACTGGGAAAACCATAGCTTTGACTATGCAAACCTTTGTTGGCAGGGTGATGTCTCAGCTTTTTATTAAGTTGCCATAGCTTTCCTCCCAAGAAGCAAACATCTTTTAATTTCATGGCTGCAGTCACCATCTGTGGTGATCTTGGAGCCCAGGAAAATAAAACTCTGGCACTGTTTCCATGTCCGGTTCTAACTGTAACTTCCTGACCCACATACAGGTTTCTCAGAAGACAGATAAGGTGGTCTGGTACTCACATCTCTTCTAGAACTTGCCACAATTTGTTGTTATCCACACAATCAAAGGCTTTAGCATATTCAATGAAGCAGAAGTAGATGTTTTTCTGGAACTCTCTTGCTTTCTCCATGATCCAGCGAATGTTGGCAATTTGATCTCTGGTTCCTCTGCCTCTCCGGAAACCAGCTTGTACATCTGGTAGTTCTCGATTCACATACTGCTGAAGCCTAGCTTGTAGGATTTTGAGTATCACCTTGCTAGCATGTGAAATGAGTGCAATGGTGCAGTAGTTCGAACAATCTTTGGCATTGCCCTTCTTTGGGATTGGAATGTAAACAGATCCTTTCCAGTCTTGTGGCCACTGTTGGGTTTTCCAAATTTGCTGGCATATGGAGTGCGGTACTTTGACATCATCATCTTTTAAGATTTTGAGTAACTCAGCTGGAATGCTGTCACCTCCACTAGCTTTGTTGTTAGTGATGCTTTCTAAAGCCCACTTGACTTCACACTCCAGGATGTCAGGTTCGAGCTCAGCGACCGCACCATTGTGGTTATCAGGAACATTTAGATCAGCCTTATATAGTTTCTCTGTGTATTCTTGCCACCTCTTCTTAATCTCATCTGCTTCTGTTAGGTCCTTCCTGCTCTTGTCCTTTATCTTGCCTACCTTAGCATGAAATTGTCCTTTGATATCTCCAATTTTCTTGAAAAGATCTCTAGTCTTTCCCATTCTATTGTTTTCCTCTATTTCTTTGCATTGCTCATTTAGGAAGGCGGGGGTGGTCATGCCAGGAGGCGTGCTGGCCTGGGGAGGGGCGTGGAGTTGGGATGCAACCATTAGGCCACATCCAAGGTCCCATCTCCAGGCCGCGGGGCCCCAATTCGGGCCGTGTAGCATCCTCAGCTCTGTGCCTGTTGGGACCTGGGAAACTACAGGCTAGTCAGCCTAACGTCCGTTCCTGGTAAGATGGTAGAAAGTCTCACCAAAGACAAAATAGCACAGTCCTAGCCTGCACTGGAATAGGCAGGCCGGCTCACTTGCACTGCATCCTAACCACGTTAGGAGGCAGCAGCAGCTCAGCATGGAGTATGTTCCCCTTGCCTTGGGGTAAGCCCCAGCCAGCCCTATGGGGCTGCTCAGATCCCTGCCCACAAAACAGCAGGCTCAAGAGGAGCAGCCAGGAGCGGCCCATATGTAGCCCCAGTAACCTTCCCTTCCTCAATAGCAAACCTCTGTGCTCGATGTTATGCGGAGTGTGATAGAAGCAGAAAAAGGATAGCACAAGGCCTAGACAAGAGCTGTCTGTTAGATGCTCAGCAAGGCTTAAAAGCTTCTTGTTTGAAGCGGGCAGGAGGCTACACTGTCTTACGAGAGTAGCTCTGCTGTCTGTTTTGCCTGTGAAGGATGGGAGCCAAGATATCAGCAGCAACAAACTAAATACGGTTAGCATAGCATCACTGGCACATAAGCCTGCTTATATCCACCAGGCTAATCTCTTTATATTGCCCTCTGCTTAGTATATGCCTATTCTTGTTTTTGTTGAAAATAAAATTACACATTCCAACAAGGCTTTTATTTAGCTTTCTGCATAATACTGTACTATTTAAATTAGTGTACAGCTGACCAGGTTTTTCTGTACTAGACTCTTCCTATTTCACTTGGGGAAAAATAAACACTGGCCTCTCCTGCTTTATCTTTTGGTTTCTGAACCATTAGAACGTCCTGCAGCCATGCTTGCTAGGAGTCTGTCGCTATGCAGTCAAGGGACAATGGTTTCCCCCCCCAGTAAGTGTCTCTTTTTTTTAATGTACTCATGGCCCATTGTGGCATGACGAGAGTCCCCTTTACAACCCAATCCTAAAGCAGGCAGCATCCACAGCTTCAGTGGTACAGAAATGGCTGCCGCTGGATCCTATGGGTGTCGCTGCCAGAGTCTCCTTGGAGGAAGGGGACATTTGTCCCCTCACCCTGAGTGGAGCCCCACCTCCCCCAATGGGTCTACTCGGAGCAGTCTAGTTTGCCGGCGCAGACTTGAAATGCCCCATGTTGGGCTTTTTATCCCAAAGTGGGGCATAGGATCTGGCGGAGGAGGCCTCTGCCAGTCCCACCCCCTTCTGGGCCTAATCCTTCCCTTCCCATGTCCTCCGCACGCCCTCTGCCTGCCCTCCCCATGCCCTGAAAATCTGCACCGTTGCCTGGCGCAACATTCTCTTTGATGCGCTTCCTCCTCTCTGGGTGCCATAAACGTGCTTTGCATTTACGACACCCAGAGTGCAATCCTAACCTGGAGTTAGGCCGGCGCAGTTAGGGCAGCAAAGTTTGGTCGGCACAAGGGACACCATAAAGTATGTTTGGACCACTCTAGGAGTCAAGAGAGGCCAGCACACGCACGTGCGCCATTCTCCCCGAGATGGGTCCCAACGTGTTTTACGGTGGCCCTCGTGCTGGCCAAACTTTGCTGGCTTAACTCCAAGTCCAGCAGGGCTCTTCTTATGTTCTTAACAGCAGCCCTGCCAATATCCTATCGCCTTTCCTGGCGTCGATCCATCCTCTCGGTTCCACTCGGTTATGCACCAGCAAAATTGCTGGTGAGGGTCCCAGTAGACCCATTGTGGCAGTAGAGGTTTATCCCCAGGCAAAAGAGAAATGTTTCCTTATCTGGAGGAGACCTGTCGGGCTGCCCCTACCCACAGGGTGTGCCCTGGTGGCGTGGCTGCATCATTGGGGGCATTTAGATTGAATTGGGCTTTCCGTTATATTTGTAGCAAAAACATTTTATTTGGCTATGCTGGCAAAGCGAAAAGAGATTCTGGCTAACATGAACTTATTTGCTTGCTGTCGTAAAAAGTGCCTTCTTAGATACAGATAAATAAGCAATTGTTCTTTTCAGAACAGCTTGACGCCATTTTGAGCGTGGGAGGCAGGGCCGTGGCTACAACTCGAGTTACAAATCTTTCTATCCATTCTTTGTTCTCATCAAGCTAAAATGAAACATGAAAGGCATGAATTTAATAATGGTGTTCCAGTCTCAGAAGATTAGAGAAGTAGCCAAAGCAGTGAGAAAACTCTTAGGGCTATTAATGATAGCATTGTTCTTTTCCTGCAATCTGCCTTAGCTGCTTTGGATGTGAAGAACGTTGCATTCCTTGGCACCGTCATCAACCGAAAAAGGACAATGAAATGTGCATGGGAATCTGAATGAGTTCAAGCTGCCCGAGAAAACAGGCTTTCTTGAGTAGTACAACTCGGAGGCAGCAAGCAATATCTTGAAACACAGGGTAGTTCAATCCTGCTCTTGGAGAATCCAGAGAGGCAAAGTACGGGTAATTCATTTAATCAGACTTAGCTTGGCAATATTCATGCCGTATCTGAATGCAGCATATTTTGGCCTGCTATACCATGAACACTGCTGGTGAATGTGCCGAACGTTTTCGTGATTTTAAAAAGACATCACCTAATAGACCTCACATCTGCAATTAAGATCTGAAGAACGTCTAGACACAGTCACTTGGAGGAGAAGATATTTGCCAGTTGTCTCCTGATGGGTATCAGTGAACTAATTCAGATTAACTGGACGGTCTTATACGAACAAAACCAGCAATGGCAAGGGTTTGGAGACAAAACGTTCACTTATTAAGTTGGAGCTGAATGGGGTTGATTAGAAGAACTAGCTTGTTTTGTCAAGGTAATGGCTGCAAGACATCAGTTACCATCTTTCTCTAATGACTGAGCTAAGGTATCCAATACAAAGAGACCTGGTGTTAGTTTTGCTGACATTGGGTGATGGGTCTGCAGATATACCACACAATATTTTTTATATAATATTGAGCTATCACAGAATGTCGGAACAGTCCATAGCTGCAAACTTTGTGGTACCTTACCAAGCTACAGAAAAGACATTAACTCTGGAATTCTGTTTAGTTGTAACAGGTACAACATATCTATAATTATGCAAATACTCAATGACTTGTTACTCTTACCAATTGCCTAAGTATTGTGAATTTCTACAAGGGTTATAGGGTGTACTGGTCCATACTTTATGCTAAAGTTGTATCTATCAAATTCCAGAGGGCTGTATCACTTTCTTGCTACAATCTCTCTCTCTCTCTCTCTCTCTCTCTCTCTCTCTCTCTCTCTCTCTCTCTCTCTCT
>JAJKFI010000030.1:10299499-10312293 GCA_029204185.1 Lerista edwardsae
TCTCTCTCTCTCTCTCTCTCTCTCTCTCTCTCTCTCTCTCTCTCTCTGATTGAGAGAGAGCCTATGTGTAATATGAATATTAGCTCCAGAGCAATGGGACAGACACAATTTTTTTAGCTACCTTGCACTGAAAATGTCCAAGGTTGGTTTTTGAAGGTGGCTGGAAGCTGGTTTGATGTGATCATAGGTTGTAATTCTATACATTTATTTTAACGTTAGTCACATACAAGAGTAATTGAATCACCACCTCTGGCTGTTCTTTTTCTGTCGTTTTAGAAGCTTTCCGCAGGAGTTTCTTAAAATAGAGTACTGTGTATGTTGCTGATGTGTAAAAAGAGCAAGGATATACCAAAAAGCAAACGAGCATTGGAAGCAATATTTAATTTACCAATTAACTTTTGTACTCGGATGAATGGTGATCTTTAGAACTCTGTAGGTACACTTCCTTCCTTTTCCATTTTGTGGAATAAATCCACAGTGGAATAAAAGGGAAATGGCAACTCAGTTTTAGGCGTCAGCATGGTGTAGATTCAGGGCTTTTATTACACCAGACGTGGGCAGACTTAAATGTTGGAACCTTCATCTGTCAGCTCAAGCCTGTTCCCAAAGGTTAAGGCTTTAAAGAACTCTTTCCCAATTCACACATACATTTACATCACTTGCAGTGCAGGGATATGTACAGAGAGGGTTTACTGGAAAGAAGGGTGGAACCTAAAGTGGACTTTTTGTGGTGGGAGCAGGGCTTATCTCTGATCAGCTAGACCTGCTAGATTTGTGGGCTGCACAAGGTTTGATTGATGCAAGGATTGATGCAAGGAATGGAAAACCTGCCTGTTCGGAAGAGGCAACCAAAATTAGGAGGAACGTCTTTTGTGATGAGTGGGTAAAACTCGGAATGGAGTTTTGCAATGGAGTTTTGTGTTGGTTCAGGTTGAATATCCCTTATCCAAAATATTTGGGACCAGAGGTGTTTCAAATGTTTTCAAACTTTTGAATATTTTCACAGACATAATGAGATATCTTGGGGATGAGACCCAAGTCTTATTCATACATAAGTACTTGACAATAAAGATAAATATGTTATACCATTAATACAGTGAAAAAGAAAAAAAACCAATGTGTTCAGGGTAACTAAGCAGCACAACAGCATCACCAGAATACCTGTATCAGCAACAGAAATTTTTTTTTTACTTCGGAGCATTTTGTGTTTCAGAATTTTGGACAAGGGATACTCAACCTGTAAAAAAGATTGCTCAGTGCTGAACTTCTACAAAAGAGCTGTTGGGACTCATGCCTGTGTGCTCAGATGCCCGCTACCTTGCATTCTTGATCATAAAAGTGTGGGAGAAAGGGCAGATAAGCTGCAAGTCTTCAGTAGTGGAGGAAATGTGCTTTCCAAATAAAATCCAAAGTTTTTCCTCTAGTGAGCCCAACCAAAAATGAAACTAGGCAGAGCACTGTTTTTGCGGTGAGGGTTTTTTTCTCGATATAAGAAAGAGGGGTGTGTGTGTGTGTGTGTGTGTCCCCGTGTCCCTAAGTGGTCCAAGGCAATCTACCAACTGCAAGAAAGCACCCTGCTGCTGTTTGCTGACTTCATCTATGCACTTGTTTCCCACCCACCATTAACGAGGCTTTTGCCTCTGTCGCCACCACCACCATTCAGTTGCTTCAGAAAGCAGCCAGGTGGGCAAGAAAAGAAGGGGGTAAGTCATGCTGGGGCGCTGTGATCTTACCTGAGCTCTAGTGCAACCTCCTTCCTCCATGCTGTCCTGTTCGAAATAAACAGGATGAGTGGAGGATGCTGGGATCTCTGAAGGTTATGGAACACAAAAAAGAGGCAAGGGGCTCAATTGGCTGGAGCATATGAGCCAAAGCTTTGGCTGCCAGGCCACTAGATGGGCAGAAAAATTACACACTGGTCAAAACTGGCAACCACAAAGTTTCGTTTTTCTAGTGCCTATGCGGTTTAGTGGTTGAGCTTGGATAAGTTACTATTTCTTAGGGCGCAATCCTAACCTGGAGTTAGGCCAGCACAGTCAGGCCAGGAAAGTTTGGCTGGCATAAGGGCCACTGTAAAGTGCGTTTGGACTGCTCTCGGAGTCAGGGAGGATGGAGCATGCTTGTGTGCTGGCCTCTCTGATTCTGAGAGTGGTCCAAACACACTTTACAG
Source organism: Lerista edwardsae (assembly GCA_029204185.1). Taxonomy (NCBI): domain Eukaryota; kingdom Metazoa; phylum Chordata; class Lepidosauria; order Squamata; family Scincidae; genus Lerista; species Lerista edwardsae. Next base: position 10,301,670 of record JAJKFI010000030.1, read on the forward strand.
TGTCCCTTGTGCTGGCCAAATTTTGCTGGCCTAACTGTGCCAGCAAACTAACTGTGCCTAATCCTAACTCCAGGTTAGGATTGCATTCTCAGTCTAACCAGTATTACAGGATTGTTGTAAGATAACATGCTGTGGGGCAGAGCCTTGTATGCTGCCCTGACCTCCATGCAAGATTTGGGGGATAACAATGTAAACAAGTGTGAGCTAATAGTTATTGATCAGAATTCACTCGTAACTCAAGAGTAGCTTATTTGGTCTCAGTACAGTAGACAAAGTCTATATTTTAGAGACCTAGTGAAGATGCAGCGATGACCCAAATATTTTAGCATCAGGGCCCATTTAAAAAAAAAGTTTCTCTTTACCAGCCACTCAAGCCGCTATGGCTATAATGGTGATTGGGCAGCAGTGCTCACCACAAGTAGCCGGTTGTTTAACCCTTGGTGCACTTAGCCTAATCTACACTGTCAGTTTAGTGAACCAGAAATTGGGTCATGACCCACTGGTAGGCCACAGACCCACAGTTTGGGAACTACTGACCGAAATGATATGTTTTATATCTACCAATAGTTCCATGGAATTCATATCTCATGCCCAGTTACTTGTGAGATTGTGTTGTATGTGCCACCTTAACATCACAGTGATGAGATGTTTTCTGAACAACAGCAGATACAGCTCCTTCTTTTTCAAGGTTGCACAACCTAAATGTGTGGCAATTTTATAATTTTGCTCGTGAAACAATCCTGTTTCCTTCTTTGCCAACACCAGATCATACCATATAGGTGAACATAGGAAGCTGTTTTGTACAGTCAAGCCACTAGTTCAGTGATGTACCTTTTGGGTTTGCCGTGTCAAAAATGTCGTACTTGACTGCTGGTGTGTCACTCCCCACCCCCAACAAAAAAGAAACTAATTTTTACACATTCATTTATTTTTTAAAAAATACAGTCCAATCACATGTGGGGCTATGCATTATACGTACAAAGAAACATCAAATCATTACAAAAAAATCGGATCATTACAAAAAATCTGCAGTTGTTGTTGGGTGTTGATGAATGCTGGTGTGTCACTCAGAACGCCATGGCATGTCACCTTTGACATGCGTGTCATAGGTTCTCCATCACTGATCTAGTTCAGTATTGTCAACACTGACTGGGGGTGACTTTCCAGATTTCGGACTGGGGTCCTTCCAAGTTCTGTCTGAAGATTCCAGTGATGGCACATGCTCTCCCACTCCGCTATCGCCCTTCCACTGGTTCCAGAAACCTTGGTTGCTGAGCACTTTCAGCTGCTGGCTGAAAGCACTTTGAGTCCTGGCTGCTTTCAGGCATAAGTGATATAGAAATACATAAAAATCAAAGAATATCGGCTGCCATACATAGCAAACGCAGAACAAGCTGTCCTCTGGTTCTGCTAGTATAATTTGGGCAGAGTGCAGCAGGTTGTAATCACTCTGATTGTCCACAGAATTTTATTGCTTAAGTTAGGGCAATGAATAACAGACAAGAATAGGTCATGCAACGTGTTCTCTCCTTAGTTTAAAGGTACAAGGTCATGGAAATGTTCATGAATGCTTCTCCCGGCTAGCCGCATGGAGAGTCGGTGTCAGCCTGCTTTTTTGTGGCTCATGTAAAATTAAATGAAAATAGCAGAAGGATGATCGGCAAAGACAGTTTGTTTCAGTGTGTGTGCGGGGCTCTTGGGTCTGTGCCTGATGACAAGGTAGGTTCCTGCAGCTTGATTGTGATTTTCCTGCCTTGCTCTGTAATTTAAGGCCAGGTCCTTAGCTGGTGTAACTCAGCGTAACCCTCCATGTACTTCAGGTCAGTTACTCTGAATTTTGCCCGGTGATGATCTGGATTTATAAGAAGAAAACATCCACTGATTTCTGCTGCAGTTGTGATAAAGGAGCTGTTCAGCTCTTTTGTAAAATGAAACTAAAGAAGTGCAAGAATGAATTAACATGCAGGTCTGTTCAGAAGTACATTCCATTGTTATGTGTTCAAGGCTACTAGGAAATTGTGTAGAGGATTGCCTTAGTTAAACTTCTTTTTCTTCCGAGTGGCGGGGTGGGGGGAGTTCTCCTTTATTATTTATATTTGTAAAAAATGTAACACGTAATGCATATCTAGAATATTTTGTGGCTAGCATTAGAGACAGTGGTCGCAATCCTGTACACATTTACCTGGGAGTAACTTCAGTTAAACTCACTGGGGCTTACATCCAAATAGCCATGCATAGGTCTGCGCTGTTAGGCTATAATCATATGCAAGCGTACTAGTGAATAAGCCCTATTGAACTTTGTGGGGACTTACTTCCAAGTTAATATGCATAGGATTGTGCTGCAGTTCTCTGTGTACTTGTCGGGGAGTAAGCCCCGTAAAATACAAACATGCGTCACACTGGGCTTACATGGCTCTATTCCTACTTACCTTGAGGCATGTCCCATTGAACACAATTAGGGTAGCTTCTGAGTCAGCAGATAAAGATTTGAACAGCTTATAGTGGCGTTTCTTAATGTTTGTCCCCGCTGTAGCACTTTGCATGATCCACCTATTGGAAATTGGTGGGCCACTGCAAGATGCAGGAAGCTGGATTAGATGGGCCTTTGGCCTGATCCAGTGGGGCTCTTCTTATGTTCTTATGTTCTAAATACCACTTTAAGTAAGTGGTGATGATGTCATCGTCAGTTACTTCCAAATCAGGAGCCTACTCGCGATGCAACAAACACTGGTAAGAGGCACAGGGCAGACAGGAGGGCTTTTTCGAGTGTGCAAAAAGCGCACGCTGGAGCTCTGCCCACCAAGCCGAGCCTCCCACTTGTGTTTGTCACGTTGCATTGCAGGTCTCGCTGCCAGGCGGTGAGTCCCACAAGTACCACTGAACACCTCTACAAGTACCACTGGTTGAGAGCACTGGTTAATGTTGTAATTTAGTACAGAGTATTGGATTTTGTTTCTGTTTCTTTTCCTGGCCATATTAAAGATTTAGACCACTGCTTTTCAAATGGTGGGTCACGACCCACTATAGAGAGCAAGAGAGGGCCGTTTCCCTTTAAGGGGAGTGGCCCAAGAAAGCAATGCCTGGCAGTGGTGCAGTGGTGCAGTGATTGCAGCGCTGCAGGCATTTAGGGACATTTTTAGATTGTGAGCCCTTTTGGGACAGGGAGCCATTTAGCTTTATTATTATTATTATTTGCTTGTAAACCGCTTTGTGAACTTGGTGTTGAAAAGCGGTATATAAATAATGGATGATGGATGATGATGATTTGCCCTTACCTGGGGGGGTCAAGGGAATGTCCCAAATGCGTTGGGGAGGCCTGCTGCCACCTCCGCGGGCCTCCCTGTTGCAGAAAATAGCTCCATGGAACAGTCGGAGCTCACTTCCTATTTTCACGGGAAAGCACTTGCCAAGTCTTCAAGTCCGAGTAGCACTGCTGATTTAGACAATGAAAATAATTTCTTCTGGGATTTCCTCCTCACAGTTGAACGTATGACATAGCAAGATGCTCCTGAGAGGAAACTCAAGTGGGTATCAAATTCTTTTAGCATCGGGACCTGTGTACAGTTCTAGGATATATCTGACTACTGCAATTTGGAAAAGGGCTTTATATTCATTGCTGAGTGGGTGCTTTGGGCCACTGATAGGCTCCTCGTTTTTTAGGTTAAATGCAGTAGTGAAATTCAGGGGGTTCATCCAGGTTCTATAGAACCGGTTGTTAAATGGCCGGGCCCCGCCCACTCGCTTACCTCGGCTGGCTTCGGTTTTTTTTTTTTTTTGCTCTGGCTATGATGTCATAGAACCACTTGTTAATTCGTTTGAATTGCACCACTGGTTAAATGTGTCCAAGCTCCCTGTCAGGCCACTCTCCCAACCCTGACATATTATCAATCAAAACTTGGATCAAGGGTTTTCAGTAAATTTTGTTATATTCCAACTTCGGTTTCATCATACTAATATCAATGTCATAAGGTTAATGACTGGTAGGAGAATATCTTGCATCATAGAGGTTGTAAAAAGTCACACAGAAATGATGAATCTTGTGTACATAAAGAGGACATGACCTTAATAACCAAGATAAGCACAATGTTTTAGATTACAGCACCATGTGAGCAATTAATAGATGAAGATTCAAAGCAAAATATCTTGTATAATGAGAATCAGGTACCTAATTTGAAATTTGTAGTAAGTAGTAAGATATATTCTGTTTTAATTTTGCCAGAAACAAGGCAGAATGTGGTACGGTGTACTGGTTCCAATGGATAACAATATTTATTTACCTGCGGAAGTCCTCATAGGAAGGAACTAATTACGCAGTGTTTTGGCTTTCCTTTTGTTACCTTAGGCTGCATTGTGGCTGCATTAGCACTGGAAAGTTGGATAGGTTTGGGCCCAAAAGGAGAAACGCCTAACATGAACTTAATCTATACAGGTTGGCCCTCCTTATCTCCAGGTTTGGGACCCATGGTTTTGACCCAAAGTGGATTGGGGGCAGCGGTGTCATGCAGCTGGAATGCTGGGCGGGAGAAACGGGTGAGCGGCAGCCTGCCCGTTGCGTTCCGGTCCGTTTCGCCGTCTTCCCCGCCCCCGGGGCGAGGAAGACGGCGAAACGGACCGGAACGCAACGGGCGGGCTGCCGCTCACCCGTTCCTCCCTCCCAGCGTTCCGGCTGCATGACGCCGCTGATCGGGGGCTTGTATCTATCAAATGTGACTGGTAAAGTCTTTCTGAGTCATGAGAAAACCATGTGTGACTGTGACTTCCCTGCAGCTCAGAAGGCCTGTCCATGCTTCAGAACACCCCTGGACTTGACTAGAACACAGTTCCAGTACTCTGAGAGCCTGATCTGCAATTATCTGCAGGTTTTTATCTGCAGGTACCCATGAGGTGTCCGGGAACAGCCCCCTTTTGATACTGAGGGCCAACTGTGCTGCACCTGTACCATGTTTATATTTCCATATATGGAATAGGTCTGTTTAGAGCTGTAGGTCAAGTTACATTTCCTCTTCATCTCACCATTATATTGATTGTAGGCAGGTGAGTCATACAGAAACTTGTGAGTGGATGGTTTTAGAAATTAGGGTGAAAGGCAATATATAGATCTTAAAAAATAATAAATTTATTATAAACATAACTGGAACTACAAAATAGTGAGATAAAGCTTGGACATAGATCTTAACATTTCTTTTAGACAGAGATCTTAACACTGTGAAGAAGGTGAAAATTACCCGGCCCGAAAGGTAGTCTGCTATTCTACTATAATGCAAAATCAGGAATGAAACAGTAATTGGAATTGCTAGGTCTCTTTACTATAGGAAGTTTTCTCCTATAGTGTGGAGTGTGAACAAAGTGTGGCGTATATATGCATTTCCTGCTTATGTCATAAACTGGAGAATAGAATATCAGAAATGCTGCAAAATTAACTTGCAGAGGAATGCTATTTGCTCGACCCAGTTTTTTTTATTGTACACAATGTAAACTGTATCTGGCTGCTATCTGGTGTTAAGGAAACACCCTTCAGCCCATAAAGATTTAACCTTGTGGCAAAACTGTACTAGAAATGTCAGTTACTGTTATAGATAAGTAGGCTGCGTAGCATAGCAGCTCCATATCTCTATGCTCATCTTCATAATCGTGAGTTAAATGTCTCCGTACTGCCCAGTGCAGGCAATGAAAGCCACTATAGCCACAAGACTGGAAGACTGGATTGGAAGACTGACAGCACAATCCTAACCCTGTGCCAGTACAATAAGGCTGCACGGCCTGCACTGTGCCTTACACACAGTAGGAGCAGGCTGGAGGTCACCTCAGGATAAGGGGATATTTTTCCCTTTACCCCATGTCGAGCCCCAGCCTGTCCTATGGGGCTATCTGATCTGTGCCAGCTATTTGGCAGGTGCTCATCTGAGAAGCCCATGTAGGCCTGCTGGCTCAGGAGCTGAGGTTAGGATATGGTGTGCCAATCCCACCCCCTCCTGGACCTGATCTGTCCCCATTCTGCCCTCCCTCACCCAAAAATGCCCCTCCCTGCCTCCAACACGCCCTCCTGCCACCCTCTTCCCCTTTGCTCACCACCTGGTGCAAATATGCCTGCTTTGGCTGGTACAGGGACAGGATCCAGCCTCTCTGAGCTAATGTGGGCCAGATCTCTAGTCAACACTCACTGCAGAACACATGCTCCCAAGAAGGCACATAATTCTAAATGTGGAACGCTGCTGCTTGGGTTCCCTGCTATTCAGTATCGTGACTATTTGTTGAGCCAGTGGACAGACCCGCTGCTTCTCTATTTTGACCTTGGCGAAGGTACTAAGCCAAAGGTCTGTGACTTAGGTTGGGGTGAAAACATTCACAATTTGGTCTTCATAGAACAAAAACATAGGGAGAAAGTCTGGGCTTGTTCCTCTATTCCACTTTGCAGCATAGGTTGTTGTGAGCAGCAAAGGAGAGGGAAGAGGCAGGTACACACTTCCTCCTTGGAAGAAATCCAGACAATATTGGTGATACGCTGGTTTTTGCATGTGTGTCAGCCCTTAGGAATGACTGGATAGTTCTGCTGTAAAAGCCTTTATTATCTAGCACAGTGGTCTTCAAAGTCCTACTGGGACTCTTCAGATTCTACAGAGTCTCTTCAGACACTGTAAGTGTTGGGGGGGGGGCAGAGGTTGTAGGGGAGGACCTGTTTAGCGTCAAACAGGAAGTTGGCTCTGATCTTGCAACGGAGCTATTTTTAGCATCAGGGAGGCCCCACGGAGGTGGCAGCGGGCCTCCCCAACCCTTCTGCACCCCCCAAGAACCCCATCCAGGTAGGGCACTTGCCCCTAAATGCCCCGGGTGCCGCGATCACTGCAGAGCCACTGGCAGTTATTTCTGCCTTTTTTCTTCCTAAGGTGGGTTACGACCCACTGGTTTGAAGAGCACTGATCTAGCAGTACTTTATATATTTTGTTCATAAGGGCTTAAGAGAAATTTATATAAAATTTACCAAGGAAGAAATGGCTTTCCTAGGCATGATGAGTGGTATCCCAAAGTGTGGTGTGTAACCAGTCCTCATGCACTGTTGGATGCCACACAGACTCTCTGGCTACTAAATCAATGGGAATTTGTATGATCCTGTTGAAGATGTATGTGTTGGCTGCCTGTTGATCCTTTCATTTTTTTCATTTACCGGTGGTGGTAACACTCAGTGCTGGGGCCTGGCGCTGGATTGGCGCAAGCGGTAAGCCCTTACCACTGGCAGTGGAAGTGCCTTACAGCACTTCTGTGACGCTGGCGCCGGTGGTACCCTCCTACCGCCCACACTGAGCCCTATAAGATTGGGCCCTTAGTTTGCTCCTAAACTGCCAGTCACATTTATTTCAGTGAACTTTGTTTTATGTGTTAGCTTTTTTGTGTTTACCTTGTAAGAAGATTAAATCCATATACGTTTGAAGGATATAGTTTACTTCTTAAAGAGCTTTGGCTTATTTGACCTGTTCACGTTTAAAAAGGTTGTTACTGATGATCACTGGAAGAAGCTCCCATCCCAGGATGAAGAAAGATCTGAAGCTCAGAAGGTCACAACAAGGCGCTGGAGCTCTGGAAAAAGATCTCGTCCTCGGCCCCTCTCAGATTATGGACAGTTGGCCATTAGGAGTTTCTCCATTCCAGAAGACTCCGTTGCTGTGGAGTCTCAGAAAGCGGACTGTGTGGATGACAGCAGCGAGCCCGCGTTGCCTTCTGTTGACTCTGCAACCTGTGCCGTAGCCAGCCAGAGGGGGCGCAAAAGAAGACCCATCTCTGTCATTGGTGGGGTCAGTTTCTATGGGAACGACCAAACAGAAGAAATAGCAGATCTCCTCACACAAGTAAGACCTAAAATGCACTCCAAAGACTATTCTTCTTCCCTGCTTATAATCTTCAAGCTAGAAAATAATGGACACATCTGTTCCTTCCTTCTGCTTCTCTCAACTCCTCATCAAATTCTATTTTTCAAAAAGCATGAAATCCGATTAACTAATACCACTAGATGGATGATTCCTGTTGGCATTTTATACTAACGTTTTCCTTCCTGGGTTCCTGCTACTTCCAGTTTAGGTTTCAAATAGTCTTTTTTTTTTAAATTTTATTTTTGAGCATTCTGGTATAATTTAACAGGCAATACAAGCTGTGGTCACATATAAATAACAGCATGAATATGGAAGTATGTTTATTACCGTAGTTCTTTGAAACTGTGTTTTGACATGGAAATACATACAGGTGCTTATTTGGCAGTTGTATAACCAACTCAGTACAATGGATGGTAAATTTGAGATTCTAATAGGGTCAGTAATATGAAAGCCTGACCCAGACCTTGCTTAGAGATAAAACTGAAGATAAAAACAGAGTCCTGTAGCACTTTAAGGAGTACCAAATTAATTGTGGCATAAATGTTCATAGGGTTGAGCCCACTTTAAATACATGAAGTAGTTACCTAAGAAAGTTCTCTCTCTCTCTCTCTCTCTCTCTCTCTCTCTCTCTCTCTGATCCTAATGGTACCAGCATCTCCGGCACATGTGTCATGCAGGTGCCATAAGGCCCCTCCAGCGCTAGTGGTGAGGCCTTATTTACAGGCCAGCGTCAGTGGTAAGGCCTTACCGCTGGAGTAGTGCCAGTCCTGAGTGTCCAGAGGCACCCATGTGGAACTGGCAGCCAGTGAGTGAAACAGCCGAACAGCCAGTGCAGACTTGAGAAGACCCATAGGCAGCCCTGTGCCCTTACCCGGGGGAAGGAGAAGAATGCCTCGTTCTCCAGAGGTGCTTCCAGCACCTGCCCAGCAATGGTAGGGTGCAGCAGTAACTGTTCGGCTACTGCTACGCTTCCTGTACCCGGGCAGCTTAGGACTGGGCTACCTTTGCGTGAATATATAAATAATATGGTCACTGGTCATGTAAATGTGTTATGCTACAATCCTATGTACACTTACTTAAGAGTATATCCAGCTGAGAGTGCAATCCTAAACTGCACTGGAATGGCAAGGCCAGCGGGCCTGCGCCAAATCCAGCAAAGCTTTGGTGCGCTAGGGAGCCTCCCTGGGGCAAGGGCACTTTCCACCAGCCGCATATCTGACCTGTAGCCCAGGGTGGCGTGAGCCATGGGCACCGGGCAGTGGTGGGGCGCCATTGCGCACTATCCGCGCGCGAAACAGCACGCTCTTCAGCCCTCCCTCCCTCCCTCCCTGGCCTCTGTTACGCTCCGAAATGGAGCGTTTCCAGGCGCAAGGAGGTGTGTCAGAGCGACGCACGGGGGCGGGGCGACGTCCTGGGGGCGCGGTTTCTGCACCAGCCATGGGCACACTTGGGCCTCCGTCACTGCTTCCCACCAAAGTGGTATCTATTTCTCCACTCACATGTTTACGTGCTTTTGAACTGCTAGGTTAGCAGGAGCTGCGACAAGCAACTGGAGCACATTCTGTCGTGTGGTCTTGAACTGCCAACCTTCCCGTCAGCAAGCTCAGCAGCAGTGATTTAACCCGCAGCGCCACCATGTCCTTATGTAATTCTTTGGACTGGCACTTTTAATTTGAATTCTTTTCTGGACATTTTATGCTTTGCTGGAAGTCTAGACACAAATTAAAATATGCAACTATTTTGATGGTCGGTGCGTTTGTGTTGCTACTAATTTTTTGTTCTAAGGATAAGTGATCAAGTATTGGATTGTGTTCCTGTTGAAGTTCAGTAGACAATTGCTTTAAGGGAACAGGCTCAAACTCTTATTGGTATGGTAAAGCTATCATATTGGGTGCAATCCTACCCTGGAGTTAGGCTGGCACGAGTGACTTTTGCCAGCTTAGCAGTGTTGCAAATGCACTGTAAAGTGTTTGGACCACTCTCTAAGTCAGGCAGGTCGGCACACATCAGTGGTCAGCCTTCCTGACTCAGAGAGTGGTGCAATCACGCTTTATGGTGCATTTGCAACACTCCTGGGCTGGCACAAGTCACTTGTGCCCTAGGTATTGTGCCCTAAGTATAGGTACCCTAAGAATAAGTGAATGAAAATTAGGCATTTTTATTTTCACTTGCCTACTAGTTCCCATGAGCAAACTGGGTGTGCTTTTAGATAAGAACCTTTGAAAATTAAGACTGTTGAATACTAGTGCAGCAAAAAAAGACAGCAGCACCCAAACAGCTGCAGGAGGGAAAAAAGGAGAGACCTCCAAATTGTTTGTTTCATGATATTGTTATAGGTTCTGCACATTTTGGCATATTGTTTGAGAAAATTAAACAGACAATATAAATAACCACTATACATCCTCTCAAACACAGGAGTCAAAACAGGGGCAAACAAAATGCTGCTGCTACTACTAATATAAAATACCTGATCAAAGTACTTGTTGTTGTTCAGTCACTAAGTTGTGTCCAACTCTTCGCGACCCCATGGACCCACAGCACACTAGGCCTCCCTGTCCTCCACTAGCTTCCTGAGTTCGCCCAATTTCATGTTCATTGCTTCGGTGACACTGTCTAACCATCTCATCCTCTGCCGCCCCCTTCTCCTTTTGCCTTCCATCTTTCCCAGCATGAGGGTCTTTTCTAAAGAGTCCTCTCTTCTCATGAGGTGGCCAAAGTATTGGAGCTTCAGCTTCAGGATTTGTCCTTCCAGGGAGCAATCA
>JAJKFI010000030.1:10322031-10332163 GCA_029204185.1 Lerista edwardsae
GCCACTTCTCAGATGGTACAACAATTGGCTTCATATCCCTCTTGCTGCACCTGCTGCCTGCTTCTGCACATAGCTACGTTACTCTGGGCTCCATCCAAAAGGCACCCTGGGCCAACGCAAGCTGCTTGCGCCTGCCCTTCACTGTTCCAAACATGCCGTAAGGCACGGCCAACATAGTCAGCAGCGTTGGCCCAGGCTCACCAAAGACAGCAGATAGTAAACTGCCAGTTGCGCTGGCTGAGTTCGGCCAGTGGGGGCGTTTCTGGGCCGGGGAGGGGGGAAGGCCAGAGGGAGGGCACAATGGGGCCTGGGGAGAGGGGAGGAGCCAGAATTAGGTAGTTATGCTGCATCCAACCCCCCCCCCCCGCGCCCCCAGACCGTGCAGCAGGGCCGGCTCTAGCAGTGGCGGGGCCCAATGTGGGGCATTCCTGCGGGGCCCACAACCCTCCTTGCGGGGGCCCCCACTCACCAAGAAGAGCTCTGTTCGTGCCACGTGCAAAGCATGGCATGTGGAAGTAGTTGGTGCTGATATCATAACATCACTGCCAACTGCTTCCAGGTGGCCCATTTTGGGCTGTTCAGAGGCAGAGGCAGGTGGGAGAGAGCAAGGTAAAGCTGCTGTGCTCACCCCACTGACCTACAGCCCATAGATATCCCAGCTGCAGCCACAGGCAATATGCTCACCCTGCTAGTGCGGGGCCCCCCGAAACGCGGAGCCCAGTGTGACGACATTGGTCACATTGGCTTAAAGCCGGCCTTGCCATGCAGCCCCAATCCAGGCGGCTCAGACTTACGCCTGCTATTGGGTGGCCTGCAGCTTACCATGGGGTAAGGGGACATTGCCCCATGGTGAGCTGCAGTTACCTCCTACCTTGGGTACGATGCAGCACAGGCTGGCTGGCTGGCCTGCTCCTGCCCAAGTTATAATTGGGTTGCCCTTCATTTTTGGCCATTATAGCCCAGAATCTTTGCCCTGGACATCCCATTTCTCTTTCAGCTGATAAGCGATGGGAGCGTGGTGTGTGCAGAGGCGCTCTGGGATCACGTGACCATGGATGATCAGGAATTGGCCTTCAAAGCTGGGGACGTAATCCAAGTCCTTGAGGCCTCCAACAAGGACTGGTGGTGGGGAAGAAACGAGGAGAAGGAAGCCTGGTTTCCAGCTAGCTTTGTCAGGGTGAGTGATACGATATATTTTTGTGTTGTGCCCAATCGCATAGCCTTGGGTAGTGAGCACATTAGCAGTATTGCTTTCTTTCCCACTGTAATGTCAAGATTGATGTGATACATTGTATTATTTTCATTTTCTGGCTAGCTTCAGCGGTCCAACCATTATAATACTGCCAGTCAGAATGTCCTGTTCCCATAGTTCTTTGAATTTGCAGGTTACAGTGGTGGCTCTTTCTGCAGAATGTGTACAGACTTAAATGACCTTAAAGGGACCAATCAATCTTGTTAACTGCAAGATTCTCTTTTATATTGGGCTTTTACTGATGATTTTGGTCCCACAACCAATCACTGGGCAGGGAAGGAATCGGCATAAGGAACACAGCCAAATACAGCAGGGGAAATTCACATACAGCAATTTATTCCTCCCTTCCCAACATTGGTAAAAGAATACAGAATCCGCTTGCTTACACCCTTTGCATTTTTCTACAAGAAAAATTGCCCTGGTTCTTCTACAAGAAAAGTTGCCCTGGTTCCAACTGATAGTTGTCATGCTATCGTATTTTCTTAGAGCACAATCCTAACCTGGAGTTAGACCAGCAAAGTTTGGCTGGCACCAGGGCCACCGTAAAGCACGTTTGGACCACTCGCAGAGACGGGGGATGGCGCACGTTTGTGTGCTGGTCTCTTTGACTCCGAGAGTAGTCCAGACATACTTTACGGTGTCCCTTGTGCCAGCCAAACTGTGCTGGCCTAATTGTGCCGGCCTAAGTCCAGGTTAGGATTGCACCCTTAATAATGTAGCATGCATGTGCAGGCTAGATAAATTAAAAATACCCTCTCTGTGCTTTCATTTTGTTGGCAGCCATTGCTTTTTTTGTTTTAACGTGTGCATGTGAGTCCCTAAACTATAATGTTAAAAGCATGGCAGCTGACATGAGACTGGAACCGAAAGGCACGTGTGTGTGTGTGTGTGTGTGTGTGTAAAAACATGCAACGGGGGATCAAACCGAAGAATCGTATCAGCAAGTTTCAACTGCCTTACTTCCGGCACAAGTAGAGCACCTCTCAGGGAGAGGGTGCTATTCTTTGCTGTGCTGCAGCACCACCCAGGTAATGGCCAGAGAAGGTATTACAGCCAGACCAGGGTTAGTAGGGAGCTGAATGTCCCTACGTAACTGCTGCTTCAGACTTGTTTTCTTAGTCTGAACAACTTGCAGCTAGAGTATCTCTACAGACTCCCTTGGCCCTTGGACTTCTGTTTTTGAAACCTGTGTGACCTTAATCGCTGCTTGCCGCTCTGATCCTTGACTTCTGCTTGTCTCTGACCCACTGCTCTAGATGTCGCCTGACCTAGATGTCACCTCTCCATCTCACCATTTGCAGGCACAATCCTGTAGAGCCCTGACCATTTATTATAAAACACTCCATTCTGAATTTGCAAACTAAACAGTTTATCAACATTTTGCATTTAATCAGAGCTATTTGTTTTAAGCCATATTTTGGGATCCCTTTGTTGGTGCTTTGTCCTTTCTCTTAATTCTACAGTTTGGTGGAATATTGTGTTGGATATGGTAGTAAAGATGCCATCCTAACCACACTTGAGTACTTGAGACTTCCATTAAAGTTGATGGCGTTTCTTCCAAATAAATAAGCCTAGAATCAGGGCGCAATCCTAACCTGGAGTGAGGCCGGCACAGTTAAGTCAGCAAAGTTTGGCCGGCACAAGGGACAGACATGCACCATCCTCCCTGACTCCAAGAGTGGTCCAAACGCGCTTTACAGTGGCTCTTGTGTCAGCCCAACTTTGCTGGCCTAACTATGCCAGCCTAACTCCAGGTTAGGATTGCACCCTCGGTCTGCTTGTCTGGCTTAAGATGTGTGTGGCTGCATAGTAATTTATTTTCTGTAACAAGAAAGGGAATAAGTGGGAAAGAGAAGAGGAGCGGGGCATGAGTCAGTTGTTTCACATTGGTATCGCCCTTCCTCAATGTGAACTATAAAAACTTCCGTCAGTTACCCAATTTGCACCAGTGAGAAATAATTCTCAGCATCTCTGAGATTAAGTGCATGTGAAATTCTGAGACGTGTTATGCAGTGAGATCCTGTGCTACCAAATGACGGTACCAGTGATGTTTCCAATTGTGTGCTTCCAAGTCAATTGCAAAAGCTGCAGGGGCACTCATGATGCTTGCCTCAACACGTATGGCAAATATTGTGGCCCTGGATTTCTAGGATTTTAAACTTGGGGAATAAGAGTGCAGTCCTAAACTGGAGTTGGTTCAGCATAAGCAAAGCCAGCAAAGTTTGGCCAGCACAAGAGCTGGCCATAAATAAAGTGTGTTTGGACTACTCTCAGAGTCAGGGAGGATGGCTCACGTCTGTGGTCGAAACATACTTTACGGTGTCCCTTGTGCTGGCCAATCTTTCCTGGCTTATCTTATGCCGACCTAACTCAGTTTAGGATTTCACTCTTAATTCACCCATTCTCCCAGCCCCACTCAAACACCCCTTTCCTCTTCATTTCCTGTGTTGGCTTGGCTAGCAGCAATAAGCTGCAAATAGTAAAAGAAGGGGAAGTCTATACCAGTCTCCTATACCATATCTCCTGTCTGGTGTGCTTTGTAGCCGCATTCAAGACTACAGGTAGCCCCTTGCAGATGTCGTTTTCCCAAGGATTACTGGCATTGTAGCAGTTCTTGAACGCTCATGTTCCTAGTTACTACTTGCAGCTATTTATTTTGCGTGCTAGGCAAGGGAATGGCAGAGAGACCCTTTTGGCTTGCCATTGCTAGCAAGATCAGTGCAGTATCAGTTGGAGCTTGTGGCAGAATTTGGATGGCCGTGGAAATCAGCCATTCCTCGGTTATGGGGAAAGTAGCTCAGTTCCTGTCTGAGGCAATTTAATGCAAGCTGGGAGTGGCTCACCCGTCTTAGCACTCTCCTTAATCATGGCAGCTAAATTTGACCGTGGTTTATTGGAGACAGCCAGCAACTTTTCCCAAAGTAACCTTTTGAAATGAGCAGTACCGTTTGGTCCCATTCCCAGGTACGCAGCATTCCAAATTGCTCCTTCACGGGGCCAGTTCTGCTTGCAGAATACATAATTAATAACCTTAAAAGCCCATTGCAAAAGCTAAACAGTTCGTATACAGGTTAAAAGAGTCGTCTGTGGAAGATAAGTTGATATTAATTGGAGACCACTCTTGAGATCATCTGTTTGATATTGTCTCTTTCGAAGTAGTCCCTTAGTGCTGTTTTTTTAAAACACTGTAGTATTTGAAACCACAGCTTATTCACTTCTTGCATTGCAGAAGGTTATGTCCAAACCTATGAGTCTGTTACAAAAGAGTTTGAAGGATGGTTAAATCCTTTAGAGCGCAATCCTAACCCTGGCATGCCTGCCCCATATCCAAGCCAGGGTTGGGACTGGCTGCTGTGCAACCCAGGGAAAGATGAAAACATGCCCCTTCTCCCATGTAACTACTCAGAGCTGTGCCAAAGAAATAGGCGGCACAATGCCAAGCGGCCGAGCTGGGGCTGCCCAGGCCGGGGACAGGGGTTAGGATCCAGCGCAAATGCCAGATCCTGCCTCTACCCCCTTTTGACCTGGCCTGCCTATCCTCCATCTGTCTGGCCTGCCCATCCTCCACCTTTTCTGCCTCCTGCCACCCACCCCAAGTCCCTGTGCCAGCCAAGCAAAGCCACCCTTACCTTTGCAGCACGGGGCCAGGTCTGGTCTCACAGAGGCTGGTACAAGCTGCTTGCGGCAGCCTCCGGGTCCTCCAAAATGGTGCAAACACACTTTGCAGCATGCGTGCAACACACAGAGGCTGGCACAAGCAACTTGTGCCGACCTAGAGCACAGTCGGGATTGCGCTCTTAAAGATCTTGTTTGTAATGATTCAGTCAGGAAGCCCTGTTCCAGACTTACTGTGGGGCTGCGGAAAGCTGAATTTAGCTAGGCTTGCAAACTGCCTCCTGTAGCGAATAAGAAGCCTCACCCGGTGACCAGTCAGAGAGCTTTACAACAGCTGGTCTTCTGTTCATTAAGGACACAAAATAACCACACAGCTGAGTACGGGCAGCAGGCTATTCATTTACGGTGACTGTAGAAGGCTGAACAGTTCCGTAACTGTACAGCAGTGGTTCCCAAACTGTGAGCTGTGGTTCTGTGGGGAGCCACCGAAACCAGCCAGGTGAGCTGCTGAATCCTCGTGAAAAACCTGCCACTCTATACAATGGGTAGGACTGTAGCCTTAATGTAGAGCTGCATCCAATGGCCAGGTAGGTCAAGGAAGCCACATGCTTGGAGCAACTGGGTGCAACCAGTCAGGTGCAACCCTGGGTGCTGTATGGGGTTTGTAGACTTAATAGGTTGCATAGACCCTAACAAGCATATTTTAAAACTGAGTTTAAACTTGTTGTCTGCAACCACACACTTTTCATTTCTAGTACTCTTTGCCTTACAGCCACACTTCAACGTGTTTTTCTTTGTTATGATTCCAGCTGCGGGTCAATCAGGAAGAACTTCCAGAAAACGACGGAAGCCTCCAAGATGAAGAGCCAAGCACAGACCCTGGGAAGCACCGTCAAAAAATGGCAGAGAACAAAGATCAAATGAGAACAAATGTCATTCAGGAAATCATGAACACCGAGCGGATTTATATCAAACATCTCAAGGACATCTGTGAGGTATGCTGGGAGGCTGCAGAGAATTTTGAAGACTCAAGGAGAGAAATACTTGAGTTTAAGCTAGTAGGTTTAAAAGGTAGGGCACATGCAACTACTTAACAGCAGGGGTGTCAAAACCCCTTCATATAGTGGGCCAAATAGAGCTCATGACCCCTACTGAGGGCAGGAAGTGACATCGTTAAGCAGGAAGTGACATCATTAAGCAGATCGTGGCCTGAAATGAGTACTAGTTGCAAATGACAGAAGAGAAAATATTCAAAACTCGATTGTATGTTCAGGATATGAGAGAGCCTAATTATCACACAGATTGCCTTTTACCAGCGCTGCTTCTGCTGAGGTGTCACTTAGCAGCTCAGCAGCAGAGGTCAGAGAAGTGATGCCTTGGCAGAAGCAGTGCTGCTGAAAGGGTAGCTCTAGGAGAGCAATTATAATGGGGCCAGATAGAGAGTTTCCAGGGGCCGCATCTGCCCCCTGGAATGTGTTACGCTTGATACCCCTGACTTATAGTATAGCTCAGCGGTTTTCAAACTCTCTGGGATAGTTTGACCCACTGTAAGTGCTAGGAGGGGAGAAGAGAAGGCAGCAGTGTGATCCCTAGGATCGTGCTGCTACCTGGGGCCACAGGAGCCTCGATCTACTTACCAACTGAAGCGCTGTAGTCCTGGGGGTGCAGGGAGCCCCGCAGATGCCTCCACAGGGCTCCCCAAGCCTTGGAAACCTGAAAAAAAAGCTATTGCAACCCACTTCCAGTTTTCAGTCGCAAAACCGGAAGTGGGTCGCGATTGCTTTTTTCACGTTTCTGAGGCTTGGGGAGCCCTGCGGAGGCATCCACAGGGCTCCCTGCACCCCCAGGATGACAGCACTTTGATTGGTAAGTAGATTGAAGCCCCCGTCCCCCGATTCTGAGGATCACGTTGCTGCCTTCTCCCCTCCCCGCCCCTTAATGGGACAGGGCCAGAGGTTCTCTGGTTGGGGCGTCGCAATGCCCCAGTTTGAAAACCTCTGGTATAGCTGAATCTACCTGACCTACCTACCTGAATCTACCTGATCTACCTACCTGATCAGGTAGCTGAATCTACCTGATCTACCTACCAAGCTGAATCCTGCTGCAATAGTACAACATAGGGTTTCTTCAACCTGGAGACTGTAGTGCAGTTCTATGGCAGCCAGATATCTAGTGCAACCAGACTGCTTTCCTGGGATAATTGCTACTTATTCAGGGTGAGTGGTAAAATGACTGCTGTATAGAATTTCAACATCCTGCCACTTCTGTACTACAATAAACTAGAATTCAGACTATGCAACTTAAGTTTTAGACGTCATGCTAACCCTGCATTAATACAGGTTTCAAAGAAGTGAGAAACAACTAAGACCAGACTCTCTGATGTAAGGAAGCCAGATAGTATTTTGTATCTTCTGTGACAAACTTTATGTGTCTTGCCGTTTTCGCCCTGCTGCAGGGGTACATTCGACAGTGTCGTAAACATACAGGAATGTTCACTGCGGCCCAGTTAAACACAATATTTGGAAACATTGAAGATATCTATAAATTCCAAAGGAAGTTTTTAAAAGATCTAGAGAAGCAGTATAACAAAGAAGAGCCCCACTTAAGTGAAATAGGATCCTGCTTTCTTCAGCATGTAAGTTGATTACTTCTCCTTCAGTACCATGGCTAACCTACCTTATGCTAGGAAGGTACTCTTATGAGCCGGAACACCTACAGTGAGAAAACACGGCGGAATAAGTAAAGAATCTCCCTGATTTCACAGCACCACCGTCTAAATAAAAAGGTAAAGGTTTTCCCACAATCAAATGGTCTAGTCGTGACCAACTAGGGATTGGTGCTCATCTCTGTTTCTAAGCCGAAGAGCCGGCGTTTGTCCGAGGACAAACTTCTATGGTCATGTGGCTGGCATGACTATACGCCAAGGCGCATTGAATGCTGTTACCTTCCCACTGAAGTAGTATCTATTTATCTACTCACATTTTTACGTGCTTTCAAACTGCTAGGTTGGCAGGAGCTGGGAGAAGTGAAGGGAGCTCACTCTGTCGCGCGGTCTCGAACTGCCAATCTTCCGGTCAGCAAGCTTGCAGCTCAGCAGTTTAACCTGCTGTGCTACCACGTCCCCACCATCTAAATAGATGGTACTAAAGGTTCCTGCTTATATTCCTGCTTTTATAGAATTGCACTTATCAACACTGCGTGTATGATAGTGGTATCTGGTGGGTGAGATACAGGAAGCAGGACTAGATGGGTCCTTGGCCTGATCCAGCAGGGCTCTTCTTATGTTCTTATGGTAGTTCTTTCTACAACAGCTAGAATCAGTCAGTCAGCATCACAATTCACGCTGAAGACTCCTGGCTGAGTTATGGAGGTTGGCTGGAGGTGCTTTAAAACCACACTACACAGTGACCACGTTCACTCGTGCATGCACAGATTAGGGTGAAGGAAGAATTCAAAATGGGGCTCCCAGGCTAAGGCAATTATGGTCTTTTTGAAAGTGTGGGGGTGTGTGAATCCTGATTGGCTCACTTGTAGCCCTTTAAAAGAATATAATGTTAGACTCCTGAGCTCCTGGCAGGCTCTACCCTGTTTACTAAATTCTTGAGTGAGAGGGAGCATAAGGATGTAGACTGGAGAGATGGCGGCTTTCTGGATCTCTGACGGTATTAATTGGAACAAAGACAGGGATGTGGCAGCACTGAAGTCGGCGGAGGCACCCTTGGAACTAAAGTCTTTTGCTTGTCCAACTAGATGTATTTAAATGTGATGGAAGGATTTTCCAGGGCACATGCCATGCCTATTGGGTCCCAGACAGGATATCAGTATAAGCTGCAGTCACCTCTAGGAAATTCCAGCCTTCAGGAGGCTTTTCCTGAGGAGGAGGAGGGAAGGAAAAAGAGAAAAATGGAAAAACAGCTTTTTGCCCATGCTCAAATTTCATGCACCTTTGGCATTAACCCCAAGTTAAGACATGTGTATAGTCCCCCAGTGAGAATTGGAGAATTCTGTAACAACTAGTTCTGCCCTACTTTGGGCTTCCTGGAGCTATCAGGCCTCCAGGCCTGTTCTTTTGGAAACAGGATACTGGAGTAGATGGGCCATTGGTCTGCTACTGTGGGGCAACTCTGATCATGCTTAGACTGCAAAAAGAGTGTGCAAAATGACAAACCCGCTTCCACTGTGCACCCTTTTGCTTCTTCATTTAATTAGCTCCCTGGCCTGTGTATGTGGGCGCCTTTCTGTATTTTTCTCCCCTGCACTTCTGGGTAGTTTCAAAAAGTATGGAAGAAAGCAAAGGGAAGAGTGCATGGCTCTGGGGGAATCGGATAACACCCTTTGGAAGCTCTTCGTTGAGACAGAGACAGAGATTTTGACTTTCTAACTCAAGTGCCATTGCTTTCTTTTAGCAAGAAGGCTTTGCTATCTACTCAGAGTATTGCAACAATCATCCTGGTGCCTGCATTGAGCTGTCCAACCTGATGAAACAGAGCAAGTACCGCCACTTCTTTGAGGCTTGTCGCCTGCTGCAGCAAATGATTGACATTGCCATTGATGGCTTTCTTCTCACTCCTGTGCAGAAAATCTGTAAATATCCTTTACAGCTTGCGGAATTACTCAAGTACACCACTCAGGAGCACAGGTAAGACAGGCAGTAATTCTTGTTGGCTACAAGAACAATCACACGTTTACACCACTGCATTTTGGATAATCCACAATAACGATCAGCCATTCATTCTGTTCCTACCAGCCCTGACTCTGATTTCTCTGTCTCTTACTGATGTGAAATGAACAGAAAAACAGTCAACCTTTTTCTAAGCTGTATTGATGGCATTGAACATCTGGGTGATGAGCAGCCCAATCCTAGCCTGCCTTGGAAAAGCCAGGCCAGGTGTATCCAGCACAAGCTCTGTATCCAGCACAGATTTGGGGCCAGCCACTGCTTGCCGCAGGTTTAGGAGAATTCATTCCCTGCAGCAAGCGACAGCCTCCCCAATAGGGCTACTTGGGTCTGCGCCAGAAAAACTTCTGGCACAAATCTGAGCAGCCTGGGGAGGGCCAACCGGGCTAAGGATGGGGGATAGGATAGGAATGCACAGTATGAGGCCCTAAGCTGTAGCTTTAAGCTTATGCCTAAATCCAGCACTGGTAGTAAGGCTACATAAGGGGGTATATGCAGTGTTGTCATCTACTCTCTTGTAGACGGAACGCTGGGCGGGACTTAGAGTGATCGACAGCCCGTCGACTCACTTCCGCTTTCTTCGCGCG